>CM031239.1:607943666-609143666 GCA_018340775.1 Taxus wallichiana var. yunnanensis | reverse complement strand
TTCTATGATTTTGAGTAGAAAAATAAGTTTGAGAAGAATGGGATAGATATATTTCTCTAATACTTCCTGAAACCCACTAAAAATAGCCTTTTTCCGGGACTACAGGATGTGCATGTAAATAATAGATTATGGAAAGAATATATTATATCTTGTGAAAATTATGAAAATGCAGTAATTTAGAACATTGAAATACCCTTACAATGGTATCTTATTTGACCTCCAACTCATTACAGATCTCCCAGAATAACTTCTCAAAGCTTAGGTGTTGTTTTGAATTGCAAACTCCTTCACCTTCAAAACCTTCTTTTACTTGAACTTATTCCAAAACATATGAAACTTTCCAAAATATTTCAAAATCAATTTGAAAAATTTCCTTGCTCATCAATACCACTTCTCAATGAATTTGTGCCTTCAACTTAACACTTGCTTTAGAAAGGCCAAAAATAACCATTCCTAAGTCTATTGAAAAGCTTATCTTGAGAGGTACTATCTTAGGAGCACTTAAATGAAATTATTTTTACTAAATCACCTATTGGGAAGGATGAAACAAAAATATGAACCATTAGAAGGATATGATAGGCCTAAAATAGAAGATATATTGATCGGAGGGGTGTTTAGGAGGAATCACAAGAAAAAAATTTGGTAGTAGGGTAAAGTTGTCATGCTTTCAAGTTGATTTTTTCCCTTGTAAAAACACATGAAAACAATTGGATCTCACTTGGGGACTCATTCTAGATCAAACAAAATAAGGAAATAATGAGAATGAAATCCATAATATTAGTTCATAACTTTGACTAGTGCCTTATCCATTGGGCTTTATAGAGTCACTTAACTTGTGAGAGATAGATTGAAAGGAGAACACACACACAACATAAGGAAACACACCACATTGAAAAAGGAAAAACACACACAATAGGAAAGGGAAACACACACTTAAATTAACTATGGTGTAATGTTAGGGACAAACCACTTTCATTGAAGTACTTTTCTCTTCTCAGAGGTTACCCCTGAATGGGTAACATTAAGCGATGATGTTTCGTAAAGGTGTTGAACGGTTCAAGAAATTAGTCTCATTTCCTCAACTACTTATGAAATCTAGGTGCTCTCATGACTACCTATATACTTGGGAGGAGTGAGCCTACATGAGCCTCTCTGGGTGCTTAGATTTTCACCGAGAAATTCAAGTGCACTTATTATCTTTGAAACTAGTTTTGAGTGTAAATCACCTTGAGTTTTCACCCACACTTTGCTGATTTCTTATGTTACATCTTGTTGTTTCCCTAAGGATGCTTTTTTACCAAGTTGATTAAATATTCCTAGTTCTTTTCTTTCCCATATTCATGCTTATCAATTTTTTTTTCTAAGAGGTGTTGATTTCATATTTTTGTTCTACTTCCTTATGAGGTGTTTGGGTATTGAATTAAGAATAAGAAATAACCTTATACCTATCTTGTGTTGCCATATTATGAGCTAAGAGGTCAATACTTAGCTTTGGATCTTCTCGCACCTTCTCGCGCTTCCAATATTTCTTGTACAAAATCCTTCTTTGGTACTTCTAGAATCTCATCGTGCATTCATTCAAAGAATCTTTGTTTTGGAATTCAAAGCAACCATTCAGAAGAATTGTTTCACCATCCCGAAGCTCATTGCATTCCACTACTTCTTTTTCTAGGGGATTATAAACATTGAGGATATCAAAATTCTTTGTTTCAACTTTTTCATCATAGAAAGAATCCTCCTCTTCAAATAGAAAAGAGAAAACTTCAATTTCATAATCAAATCCATTAATCATTGTTAGCTCGGGGTAACATCATATTTTTCACCTTGATAGAATTCATCATGACCAATTTTTGAATTGGTTGAGAATTCAGAATTAGATTCACACTTTTCTTGCAAATCCATAGCTTGCATCAGGAGTTCAATACTTAGCTCAGATCTTATGTTTCTTTTGCAATTCATAGTAGTTATTATATGATGCAGCCTAGAATTTACAATAAATGACCCACGCGCTACCGACACATCACTCGAGATAGAGTTGGTCGCTCACCCAAAGTGCACTATAGTAATTTTTGTACCCTTAGACCAATATTATAATCCCATGTGTGCCGGACTATCACCCAGCGGGCGCTGGGTGCTCACTCGAGGCATGCGTGGGCACCGAGTCTCTCCTTTATGTGAGTCTTGTGAGAATGCATCATCTTATGACAGGTATTCAAGTGTAAGTGAATAGAAAATAACCATGCATCATTCTGAGAACCTAGGATGAGTTGTCATCTCATTGCATTCGAAAAGAGAAATAACAACAACATATGGAAATGATTCATACACAAAGGAAATGCATAAAGATTATACTCATGAACACATATATGATTCAAAATAGATCCTTATATTCATATTAACATGTTTACTAACCACATTACATCCCTTGAAGTCATAACAGACCCTCATATAACAATGTAGAGCCAAGTCATACATCAGAACTACACTATGTTCATCACATTACAAAGATGAATACAAACCCATCCCTCTAAGTGTGTCATCACTCCTATATTTTCTCTAATCCCTACCCATATAAGTTTCCATTATATTGCTGTAGAGATTCACCTCTCTTCCACTAGTCTACCACACTAATCACTCTCTATCTTGTATTAGCACACATACCCATCTCCCTTTCTACCATCCGCGCACCTCAATATATAGCTTTCCTACCTCCACCGCCCAACCTTCGAGGTGACAGACCAGCTGCCAAGTGTCCAAGTGGTCCTCTAATGGATTATGCCTCCTTTGATATGAGATCTCCACTCTATGCAATGATGCTCTTCTAGAACCTTCCATCACATGTAAGGAATATTCCCTTTTGATCCTATAGTTGTCAGTGGCACCTTATCCAATCTGCACTGTTAGAAGGGTCACGATTTTCTCGTGTGCTTCCCGGGATGCCGAGATTATTCCTTTTCGTTTTATTCCCTAGGTGACATCTTAGTGATTCCTCATGGGTGAGGTGCTCTTCATGCTCCGACACCTCTTATTTTGGGGTATTTGCCTTGGTAGGAGACTTCTTTCTCTACGCATAAGTGCTAGGATTTTGTTGATTGCTTTAGGCATGCCCACCAATTGTGTGGTATGTACGGTTGGTGATTTATTCTCCCGCCCTATTCTCTCTCTCTTCTCGCATGACCTTCTTTTTCCTATGGGGTCTCTAGGATGGAGACATCATTATCTAGGTATGCATATTTCTCAAACTTTGGCCTTATGCGAAGGTATATCCTTGTTGTAACCCTTCCAGTGATGATCGACAACGTTATTGGTTTCATCATTTGAACCTTGTGGGAGACATACTTCTCCACGTATGCACAATTTTTAGGGTACACGAGTTTTTTGCGTAGCTGCGGTGGTCTTAGTCCACTTCACTAATGTCAAACCTTAGTCATTTGGCTTCTTTGAACCTATTGACCCTTGACCCCCTAGAAGTATTGCACTGAGTGAAGGAGAAGGGAAAATTGCAACATGGACCATTAGCCCCATCTGTTAAAGTAAATCTGCCAATGCAGAAATGTTGGTATACTGAAAATTTTTCTTCTCCATCCACAACCATAGGCAACTACTCTAGGATCCTCCACTCTTCCCTGAATGCATCATGCATTTGTTTATTCCACTTCTCTAGGCATGCCTTGTGAGAGGCTGTCATGGTTTCACAAGTATATTTTTCAAATCTCTTTGTGGGTAAGGGATCCTCATCTAGATACTCCGAAAGAAACTTTTCTAGCCCATCTAGTACTCCAATTTCTAAAAATACAATGGTGAGGAGGACGTTACCAAATAATATATTTTCTCCCTCCTACGTGCTACTTATGATATCATCCATGATGAAAATGGAAAATTTATAGATGGTTCCTCTTGATATCTTCCAACATACATTTAGCCATGCCTTTTTCACTTGTGTCCACCATTCTTGATCATTGAGCTTGGTCACCAAGCACGCGACCATCCTCATAACAAGGTCTAGTATCTCTGTGATGTCAAAGTATCGCGAACCCTTCTTGTAGTCATACACTACTATAGTCTCCTTGACAGCCTCCTTGTTGCTTAGATCATCATCTATACTTTCTCCTTCATAAATAAGGCTGTGAACTTAGATATCAGCTGTGGTGTTATGCACATATTGCACCCTACAAAATAAAAGTGATCCTCATCCACGTGCAACATCAACCATTGATAAAGACGCCTCAGGTTTACCAAAGTAAGACAACTCATATAGCTACAATAACCTTGCCGTTTCCAATTTTAACTTCACTTCATCACTGTATATGGGCATCCCATTTGGTGTCCTTTTATTAGTTAGAAAGACCAAATCTAGAGCCATCTCCTTCTCAATTGTGATTGTGTGATGGTTATAATTAGTCATGATCATTTGTATTAGATGCAACACCCATTCCTTTCCTAGAATACTCCATCTGGGTATTACATTTCTACATACCATTCTTCATTGGAGCTTGCGATGACAAATGGTTTGATTTCCTTTGCCCTTTCCCTTTGATTTATTTGGTGAAATGGTTACTTTCTTGGGTACCATGATTTTTGTCGAGATAAAATACGAACTCCTTACTATGATCTACTACTCGATACAATCTAAACTCAACTCCAAAGCTCAAATCCTAGAATAAATCCTTCTATCTCTCGTGCCCTAGCTTCCAAACCCTAACTAGGAAAATATTCCACAAGACGATGCACTAAAAACAACCTTTCCTCATGCCCATGTACTTCTTCCTTTTGGTTTGTAGTTTCACTCTACTCACACTCTTAGATTTATTGGATTCTTCTTCCTTCACACAAATTTCTCTATGGATGCCCTATTTTGTGAGAGTGCTTCAACTTCGTAATAGCAAGATAGAATAATGACTTGCTCAAACTTATATTTATAGATTTTTCTTCCCTCCAACAATAAATGCTATGCCACCTACCAATGTAATTTAACATTAAATGTAGATTTTTCTACTAAGCTGACTTTAAGCACCCTTACCCACATGCCTAATCCTGTGTGAAAAATCCCTTTACAACCTTCCTGGAGTGAGAAATCCAATCTAACCAAAGACTCTTACACACGTGTCTTTGATCTTTGAAGGAATTTCTTACGTCATTTACCTAATTTTTCCCTCACCTACCTCATGTTGTTCCTACACTCTTCATCCTTTGTACGTGGTCTTTGTTATAGCCTTCTTGACACCATAATTCATTATCCACCATTTCCTCATGCACTTTTGCAACCTTACGTGCTTCCTTCTCATTGGGCCACTTAACTTGAATTACAGGCCTATAATTTGGTTTACATTACTCCACCCCACACTAAAATAGATGTGCGGTCCTCTACACATACACAACCTTGGAAAAATAATGTGGTTACTTAGCGCACAAGGTGAAAAAAGAAACAAAAAGAAAGGAACAAACAACGAGAAAGGGAAACACAAGAAAGAAAAGCATAAAGGGAAATTCTAAACTAACTGGAAACACTACCTTATTACAAACACCACAAATACTTATTTATAGTAGTGTAGACACCAAATTTATGTCTTACGACCCCTTGTGACCCGCATCGCATTTCACAACCTAACCTCATCACCTAAACCTTACACAATTATTTATTAATTACCTTGTAATTAATAAATCCACATCACCATACCTGCCACCTCATGTCGCCACCTCATCATGACCTAGTCTTAACCCTAAACTAACCTAATTAAGACCTATAACTTGGTCCAATTCCACACCTATGACTAATTACTCCTCATCCACACCTAAAACCAACTTCATAATGACTTGACCAAGCCCGCTACCAATCCTTCGGAAGAAAAGGAGGGAAAGCTGGCTATTTTACCAAAAATAGCCTGCTTTGACCTGACCGATACCGGTTCCTACTCGACCGCCGTCGGTTGCGTAACCGCCATCGGTTCCCTGTAAATGACCACTTCCAACCAAAAACAAAGGATCGGATTTTCATTTGATCGGGAGAAGGAGAAATCATCGAGAGAATCCAGATTTTGCTGGGCGAAGCAGAGACAAGTGAAGAAACAAGAAGAGATTGCAGAGAAGGACATCAAGCCCAAGACTGCAACTGAATAACCAGAGCCCAGTAACACTCATCCGAGCATCAGAAGAGGAAACTGCATCCAACTTGGGTCCTGTCTTCATCATCACAGTCCTGAAACTTGCATCTGCATCAGGGGCAAGTAAGTAGTATGTTATATGTTTCTAAGCACCATTTTCTTGAGCCTGTTGATTAATAGTAATCATAAGTTTATTCCTAGATCTACTACCAGCCACTACTGCACTTAACCTTCACCCACACACCCTGATATTGCCCAGAAGGCCATTTTACCACACTCTGAGTCTTCCCTATCCTCCCATCATTCCCCTCAGCCATCCCCCAATCTCAATAACCCCACAATCACCTTGCAACCAATCTCTACCCAGAAGCACCTAGATTACTGACCCTACCGGTGTCGATTATCCTATACCGGCAGCGGTTCTCTAACCGTGGTCGGTTACCCAGTGACCGCCGTCGGTCACTGTGACTTATACCCCAAAACCCTTTTGCTCACCTATTTGCCACCTAACAACCCCAAATCCAGCCTGGTTTATCCCTATAACTCAACCTGAACGTATCAACGACCAGTAACCGAACAAACAACGTGACGCTTTATTATTGATAGTTTAGTTTCTATTGCTTTGTAACGAGATACCTAAATCGTGATTTTGCAATAGCTTTCTATATTATCATTTGTGTTAAATCATATTAAAAGGGGAACTGACCACCTTCGAAAGGAAGTTTTTATATTTCCTGGGCCTAAGGCAGATCCCTCATTTGTTGTCTAATTAAAATCTTGTGGTCTTGTATTCTTACTTGCAGGTAGTCCTTCCAAGACAAAAAGGAGTTCTTCGCAGTCGATCTGATCTTTCTCTACGGTATGCGCACACCATCTCAACATTCAACAGGTATTCCTCCTAGCCCTAACCCTTATCTGTTTCTCAAAGGAATGATAGGATAGAAGCAAGTCTATTCTGCAGAGCCGAAACATTCCGTGCGAAACATTTTGGCACGCCCGGTGGGACCCATTTCGGGTTTCTGTTTCTCTTGCTTATTTTCATTTTAGGAAGCATACTTGCTGTTGCTGTTTTTGTTATATATTTAGTAAAGAATTTGTCTTGCTTTCCTAGTTTCGCATTAGTGAAAGTCATCTCATTTGCTTCATCGAATATCATTTTCGATTTGGGTTTAAAACACGTGCATTACATTCTTGCTTGCTGTTTTCAATTCTAGTGAACATAGACTAAGTAACAGGTCATACACGTGGGGGTGATTTCCATGGTATTGATAGGAAATTAATCTTACTTTCACTGCACAACACATACCGAATCACTTCACAATTAACTGTGACTCAAAACATCCCCCCTTTTCCGCGGTATTCCTCCGTCCGATTGAGGTAACCTTATAAGCCAAAACAAACTTGACATTTCCCCTAAGTATTTTGTTTGGGATTGACATTATTCTACGTCTAAAGGCATAAGCCCACAATAATTAAAATTAACCCTAGGGTTAATCTCTGGATTTGCGTGTGCATCTTGTTTGTTTTGATTCATTTTCTCTGTTATACACTTTGTCTTTACATGATTACCTTAGAACAATTTGATAAATGTACTGAGCATCATTAACAATCAAATCAGTAGCTTCTTATATTTTCTTATACCAGTCTTATTACACCGACATCGGTTAACTGACCGACGTTGGCTATAGTCTAACCGACATCGGCTATCAGACCGATATCGGTTCTTTTCCAGTTCCTGACAAACCAACAACCTACCAATTTCACCGATCGCAGTCATTGCTTCGCGCTCCGGCGATGATTGAAACCCTTGTGAAATCTGTCCATGGTTGTTATCACTTGAAAGCAAGCCGCCGCCATGGTTTCACATGCTTGCTCTGTTCCTTTGCCTGAATCACCCCCTTCACATTCTGTGGGGAATCCTACGGACACCAGTGAGGTTCCTAAAATTCTTGTGGGAGATAAAGAATTTGCCAAATTTCTGGATGCTAATCCTAGTGCGTTGTACAATACTATTTGTCTCATGCCCTTAACCGTACACACGATGGTCAACTCCTTGTTGGCATGCCTATCAATATAGCTGCTCATTTAGCCCCCGCCCACCTGATAACTCGCTTTGCCTTCCGCATCCTTAGTCCGTCGCCTACCTCGGCTTCTGGGGTCCATACGGCATGATTGGCTTTCCTTTGGTTAATCTTGGGCCCAACATGTCATTACCGCTGATTGTTCCTACCTCATCTCTCTTCTGATTGCCTCGTTCATGACTTGCTCTCTCGCCACGTATCCACACGAGCTTTCCCTTCTCAAGCTCCGCCCACCTTTTCATTTCCACACACATATCTGGTAACCTCAATAGCTTATATAGGACATCCCTATTCGGTTGCCTCAACACAGTCGTCCTCCATACCTTATCAACATTTAACCCCACCATAGTCTAGTGGTGGCCCTTGGCCCAATTTTCCTCCGTTTACCACCACCACACCATCATCTCATCCAACTACTTGATTTAATTAAACAAATGATGGACAAAATGCAAAACCGGAGGCTTTTGTTTTGAAGTCGTAGCGCCTTGACATACGAGTAAGTTTATCGGGAGCCTATCCACCCTTGGTCCCCCTTCATTCATATCCTCCTCAATGGGAATTACCAAAATTTACCCGTTTTAATAGTAAGGAGGACCCTCAACAACACTTGCGATCATTTAGACATGCCTGCTATCTGATTGCTCACGACGACGCTTTACTACTCCGCACCTTTCCCATGTCCTTATCAGGACCCGCCTTGGAGTGGTACAGTGCTTTAACCTAGCACTCAATCTTCTCTTTTAACCAGCTAGCCCAATCTTTCTTGGATCATTTCTCCATTAACATTGCCAAGAAAGTATCTATCACCGACCTCTATGCCATCCGACAATTTGAGGACGAATCTATCGCAGATTTCGTTGGATGATGGTGGGGCCTTATCAACCAACTTACGTATGCCTTGCCTCAAACCAAACTTATCGAACTGTTTACGCGGGCCTGCGCTAAGCACATCTCCCCTACCCTCCAAATTCAAACTTTCCGTACATTTGATGAGGCCTTTACTATGGCTCGAAAACTAGAGATTCGAGCCTTAGAGGAAGAGAAATTGCGGTTGCGCAACAAAAACCCCACTTTCCAAACCCAAGATTCCACCAACAAACCTAACACCACCAATCCTCACCCATCGACCGCTTCGAAATCAAAAGGGGCCATGCATGCGGTGATGGTCAAATCCCAACCACCGTCTAATACCCCGCCAAAAACCACCTATAAGTATAAAGCAGAGCCCATCAACTACACTCCCTTAGGAGAAACATATGGTGTGATATTGGAAAAATTGCTCAAAGCAGGAGCCATTACCTTACCTCCTGTTAAACCTCATTCCGGGTTTGATTCCACTCACGCCATACCTTCTTGGTACAAAGAAAATGACTTCAGAACTTCCACCGCGTGAAGGGACACGGTCATGAGAAGCTGCAAGATGTTGAAAAACATAGTGCAGGAAATGGTTGATGCGGGGGATATAGCCCTCGATAATCCTAACGCCCCTGCTAACCGAAATTTGAAAATATTCAACAAACCATTCCCGAATCATTCTTCTAACAGTAATATAAACCAAGATATCTTAGCGAGGAGAGTGTTCATGAGATCCATGTAGTCTTTGATTCCCAGCCAAAGACCTCTATCGAACAAATTCTCAATCAAGCCTCTTCACTAATGCAGGAAATCGAACCCCCTTCCTCGCCATCAAGACAAACTGAAATCCTTGCCGTTCCTTTACCCATCAAGGAATTAGCTGCCCAGAGTTCCCTTCTCACAAATGAGCCTTCTTATACCACATCCTTGCAAGACTGTGAGCAGATGTTATCTAATTTATCTATTTCCCAAACGTCTCCTTCTACCATTCTTGCTGCACAAGAGGAAGGTTCACCACTTATTTTCTCATCCTTAGACGAGCAACCTCTTGAACCGACATCACCACATTCTTTAAACATGACAGATCCTCTCAAACACACTCTCCTACCTATTAGTCCTTCGTCACCTAAATCTTTTCAGCAACCGGTTGACCTCTTACCGCCCATTGATACAGTGCCTCATATACCCCTTGTATCACACCCACAGTGGACCGGAATCACAACCCACCTTTCTTCCATACAAAAGTTCCTATTCACACGTGAGGACTGTCATTCCACAGAAGATAGACAGGTTCTATGGGAACGTTTGAGTACGCCATATTCTACTCAAATGCAAATGACCGATCCTGATGCCTCCACCATATACCCGAAGTGTTTACAGAAGCTTAAAATGCCCATGTCCTCATCTTCACCCCCCTCATCTCTACCAAATACCTTGTCCACTTCTATTAACTTAGCCAAATCTTCCCCTACGCTTGGGACCTCACCCATACCTAGTCTAACACACCCACCTAAGCGGCTTGATTTATCTAAAAATAAAGCCATCCATCCCATTAGGAGACAGACTCAATCTCCTCAACCTATGCCTCTATCACAACTAAAACCATCATCGTCACACCTACCTTCCATATTGGGACCCCATCCCTCTACCTTACATCAATATATCATACCTCCTGTGTTTTCTTTAAAGCGACCTACGCCTTCTGCACCCATACAGAAATCCAAGGGTATAGCAACACCGTCACCCCGCGTATCCTGTCCACCTATCAACCCTAAACAAATTCCATCATCAAAAGATTTGTTTTCGGTCACTCCTATTTCCCCGTGGTTGTTTTCTGATACCACATCATCTGTGGCCTCATCATCCAACATAGCTTCTACGTCAAAGAAACCACGGTTAGGTAAAACCCATTATCAAAACTCCTTGGCTAAACCACCCCCCATACAAACCAACCACACCACGTCATCACCAGAATTGACCCAGTCAATAGCCTCATTTTCCTCTGACTTTGACCCACTCAAAGGGTCTTACACCAAAATCCTTGCTATGTTGGTGGAGAATGTGACCATTTCCCTACCCCCACTTAGACCTTATGATCCATCTAAACCTCGACCTATAGGTTACAATGAGTCTAAAATCTGCGCTTACCACCGCACACCAGGACATGACGTAGAGGGATGCAAAGCTTTGAAAGCCATACTTCGTCCGTCACCTCTCTCAGACAGAAAAGTTAAGAAAGACAACTTACGAAGAGAGAGACCTTTAGCTTCAATTCCCTCTCCTATACCACCTGTCCCCACCTCACCAAGATCTATCACTATTACAGCCCCACCTCTCGAAAACCAAGACCTATCCCTACCATCTTCCTCCTCTCGTATTCACGAGATCAATATGATTAGTGTTGCTACTCGAGGGCAGAAAAACAATGGGAAAGCGAAAGAAAACACACCTACGACATCTCTTTCTCCGTCCACCATCCCGATTGCACCACCACCTAAAGTGGTTATTCGTGGACCCGCCTATCCCATCTCTAATGGCATTTCCCACCGAACTATGATCAAACAACTTCACCAATCACCTGTAAAAATGACATTGTATGATCTCATTCAGACTTCTGAATCTCATCGACAAGCTCTCGTTGAGATCCTTCAAGGGATAGAGGTTTTACCTAATGAAACCTTGCCTGTTACCTCTATTCTAACACCTAATCATGTTGCTTCGCTCACCAAACAATCTATCTCCCCAACCACTTGCCTCTCGCACAAGCCAAGCCGCCATGTCGGTTTCTCGAAGACGAAATTATCGACTTTGGTGCCGAAGATCCTGACCCTGCTCTTTTCATCTCACTTATGTCCGAGATATTGGGTACATCATGTTATGATTCGGGTCTTAGCCTAAACATCATCTCTTCAAAAGCCTTCCAACAAATGAATATCCCTTCTAGTTGTTGTGTGCAACCCCATCATGTTGCGATCATTCAATGATGCTATTACTTCTACTTTAGGCACCGTGATCCTTAACATTCGTGTAGGACCACGTACTTTACCCGAACTCTTCTATGTCCTTGAGGGAGAGTTCCAATACAATATGTTGTTAGGCCGCCCTTGGATCCGGGCTATGGGATGCGTTCCCTCCACCTTACATAGATGCATAAAATTTGAGTACGAGGGGAAGTCCTACACCGTAAAAGTTGATCCTCCCCCCTTCAAAACTTGCAATATGTTGTATCGCCCTAATGATGTGCTTGTACCAGTCAAGACACCCGTTCATCCAACCCAGCCATCTACTTCCGACACACCTACACCTTCAACCAATGAAACCACTGTTACAAATATTACTTCCTTTCCCGCAGATAACATCCCAACCTCCGACCCCTTAGTAGATGTTTTTCAACGCCTTACGCTGGGGGAGTACCGCCTATATAACGTTAGTTCTTTCCATACCCCGCAGGAGTACAGACAATTACATGCACATCCCACCTACGACCGTCGCGTGGGGGAGGTAATCTCTTACGGACCACCCCATTGCCGCACCAACCTAACGTATGGGGGTGTTGACGCATCCTCCATTACCCCTGAACCTCCTCTTGGTGTGGTTCCCTTCCAATCCGATTTTCAATACTTGACAAAT
Organism: Taxus wallichiana var. yunnanensis; assembly: GCA_018340775.1. Classification (NCBI taxonomy): domain Eukaryota; kingdom Viridiplantae; phylum Streptophyta; class Pinopsida; order Cupressales; family Taxaceae; genus Taxus; species Taxus wallichiana. The sequence goes on along the minus strand of CM031239.1, from coordinate 609,130,999 downwards.
CGTCATTTCGCCCTCACCTTCTTAACTCGCTGTGCTTGGAAAGGCTTTGGTTTTGGTCTTTATGAACAAGGCCGACATACACTCATTCCCGTGACTACACACAAACACAATGATCGCAGTGGTCTCGGTTTTCCTGAAACACCTACACAGGAGACACCTCGTGTCAGTTGTATCCTGGAAGAAGACGACGTCACCCCTACCAAACCATCATCACCCACTTTGCCATCATCACCCACAGAGTCGATAGACCCTGAATCTATCCCTCCTAACTTTTTTTTTTTCATAAATGCTATCTTCATAGGTCCTCTCACTTATCAACGTGATAATGAGGATCCATCTTCTCTTCCCCTTTTGTATCCAGACATGATCAAAGAGGATTCACCTTCGATTAATGTTGTTGAGTGTCAGGATGACGACTCCATCCTCACTTACCTTGGGGCGGACGACTCCTATATTCAACGCGCCTTACCGTCTAAAACTCAAACCATGTTGAATGAGTCGACTATAGAAATCAACATCCACACGGAGGATGATCCTCACATTGTGAGGATCGGACAATCCCTTAACACATCAGAACAAGCCGCCTTTACTACCTTTCTCCGTACCTGCAACCAAGCTTTTGCTTGGTCCTACGCTAACATGCCAGGAATTGATCCTACCATTGCTGTCCATAACATCACCCTAAACCCCGATTCCAAACCAGTCAAACAAAAACTAAGAAAGATGCATCCACGCATCGCCCTCTTGGTCAAAGAAGAGCTTCAACGACTTCTTTCTGTTTCCTTCATCTTGCCTATTGACTATCCTCAATGGATTTCTAACATCGTACCTGTCACTAAAGTGACGGGGGACTTTGGATATGCACAGATTTCCGAGACCTTAACCTCGCTTGCCCCAAGGATGACTTCCCCCTCCCAAGTATTGATCAACTTGTTGATCTCACTGCGGGCCATGAAATGCTTTCTCTCATGGATGGCTTTTCGGGATACAATCAAATTTTGGTAGCCCCGGCCGATCAACATAAAACTGCCTTCATAACTCCTTGGGGAACCTTCTGTTATCGTGTCATGCCGTTTGGCCTTAAGAATGCTGGTGCGACCTATCAGCGGGCTATGACTTACATTTTTCATGACATTATGCACACTATCCTTGAGGATTATGTCGATGATCTTCTTGGCAAATCTAAACATCGCAGTGAACATCTCGATGTTTTAACCATTATTTTCGATCGCCTGTTGCAATATTCAGTCCGGCTTCAACCAAAGAAATGTGTCTTTGGTGTTCTTTGGAAAACTTCTTGGCTTTATCGTCTCTTTGCATGGCATTGAGGTCGATCCATCTAAAGTCAAAGCTATCCTAGAAATGCCCCCACCCAAAAACCTCAAACAATTGCGTAGTTTGCAAGGTAAACTTCAATCCATCCGGCGTTTCATCTCCCAACTCTCGGATCGATGTCAACCTTTCCATCACCTTCTTAAAAAGGACATTGCCTTTCAATGGAGTGAAGAGTGTCACCAAGCCTTTGAAGCTCTCAAATCCTATCTCTTGCAGCCACCCGTGCTTATTCCACCTCAGGATGATCGTCCTTTCTACCCTTTTTGCCACTGACCATGTTATAGGAGCCATGCTCGCACATCGGGACTCTAAGCACGTCGAGAACAAGCCGTTTATTATATAAGTCGTACTCTCATGGATTACGAGACTAGGTATACACATGTAGAAAAATTGTGCCTAGCCCTATCATTCGTAGCCACCAAACTCGACATTACCTCCTGAATCACAAAACTTTTGTCATCACCAACACGGACCCCATTCATTATATGTATGCCAAACCACATCTAAACCAACGCATCGCCCGATGGCTTATGCTCCTCGCTGACCTCGACCTTGAGTTTGTACAACAGAAGTCAATCAAAGGACAAACTATTGCAGACCAACTTGCGGAGGCCCCTTTACCTGGGGAACAATTCACCAATTTTAATTTCCCTGACGAACTCATCGCCACTCTTTCACTCAGGGAAGAGTCGTATCAAATGACCCTCTTCTTCGATGGATCTAAATGCCAGCGCGGCGGAGGAGCCGGCGTTGTTCTCATCCCTCTTGACGCTGAACCTATGCCTCTTTCATTCCGGCTTGATTTCCCCTGCACTAATAATACAATGAATACGAGGCCCTTGTTTTGGGTCTCCAGGTTGCGTTACACTTAGGTGTCAAATCTATTAATATTTTTGGCGACTCTCAATTGGTAGTCAATCAAGTTATGGGCATCTACCAATGTAAGAATGAGGAACTTCAAAAGTACAAACATTACGTGGATTCACTTTTGACCTCATTTACTCGTTATTCTATCCAGACCATTCCCCGCTCCACTAACAAATTTGCGGATACTATGGCTTGCTTAGCCTCGCAAATTCCTGCCGCACCAACTGACTCTGACATATTCGTCTTGGTCCAACAACTTTTTGCCCCATCCTACTCAGCCCCGGTAGTTTGTATGATAAATACTGTGTCTACTAATTCGCAGGATACCTGGTACCACCAATTTCATGACTACCTTACAACCTCTGTTCTCCCACCTAACCTTACTAGTAACGGAAAACGTGCTTTTCTTAAAAGTGTTTCTCGTTATGTTGTCATGGGGGGACTCCTCTATAAACGTGGCTTTGATGGCATCCTCCTTCGCTGTCTAACCGGCGCGGAGGTCACCTATACCATCCAACAAGTCCACGATGGGATTTGTGGTGGACATTTTAGTGGCCTTGCCGTGGCTAAATGAATCCTTCGCCTAGGTTATTATTGGCCTACTCTTAACAACGACTGCTACGAATATGTTAAGCGTTGTGTTATGTGTCAACAACATGCCAACCTTCAACATACTCCTAGCCATCCGCTACAGGTCGCACGAGATCTTTGGCCTTTCTCACAATGGGGTTTAGACCTTATTGGTGAGATTCACCCAACCTCTTCACAACGTCACCGTTGGATAATCACAGCAACCGAATATTACACAAAATGGGTGGAGGCCATTCCACTCATTTCAATCAAAAAAGAAAAAATTGTCGAATTCGTTAACCATCACATTATCTGTCGTTTTGGTATTCCTCATCGCCTAATAACAGATAATGGTAAATATTTTAAAAATAAGTTGTTACAAGACCTTTGTGACAACTTTGGTATCAAACTTAGTTTCTCATCGCCTTACTATCCATGCAGGCCAATGGTCAGGCTGAATCTTCTAATAAAACCCTAACCAAAATCCTCATGAAAGTTGTCAATGAGTCCGGAAGAAACTGGCATGATCACATTCCCTTTGCCCTTTGGGCTTATCGTACTAGCATTCGTACCTCCACTAATGCCACACCATTTTCTTTGGTATATGGTACCGAGGCTGTCTTGCCTCTCGAAGTACAAATACCCTCCCTCAGAATATCTCTTCAGGATATTCTCACCAACGATGATTTCCGCCAAGAGCGGTTAGCCCAATTAGAGCTTCTTGACGAGCGTCGTCTTACGGCTCTTGATCACCTTCAAATCTACCAAAAGCGCATCAAGCGTGCTTATGATAAACGGCTTCATGAGCGTACTTTTAAGGTTGGCGATCTTGTCCTCAAAGAGAATCAACATGTAACCAAACTAGAAAAGAGTAAACATGGAAAATTTACTCCTAATTGGATTGGGCCTTACATTATCACTCACACTTATGGATCAGGCACTTATCGTTTAGCTTCGCTTAATGGTAAACCCGAGCTCGAGCCCTTAATGCCTTGCATCTTCGACCATTCTCTTTGTTGAAATTAGTGTTATATCATGCTTATCTACTTACGCTCATCCCTTGAGCTCATTTACCACCGCATACACTTTGTTTCTTACATCTCAAAATCCAATCAAGCTCACATGGTTTGATTATCACCTCCCTTAATGATGCCTTCCCCTTTTAGTCTAGTCCATGACTTCAAAGTATCAAAATGACACATTCTTAATTACACACTTATGGGATTTTCTTGAGTCAAACTTCTTACAAAAAAACTAGATGCTTCATGCCCAACGGACATCTAGACCTCTAACTTATACAATAGACTGCTCCCTTGAAGGATAGCTATATGCCAAACTATTGCTCTTATTATAGATAGACTGCTCCCCCGAAGGACAGCTATACATAAGCACCGCATCTGCTACTATAAATAGACTGCTCCCTTGAAGGACAGCTATACACAGTCAGCCTTATCAGAAGCTTCTCGCATTGATCAGCTTCGTGAAGACCTCAAGAACAACAAAATACATATCCCATGTAGACTTCCCGCATCGATCAGTCTATATCCAGAAAAATAAAAATACAAGCAATACTTCAAAGCACTTTTGAGTCATGGACTTGTCTATTTAGGTTTGGTTTTCTTTTGTCAGATTAATCATCTTATAATAAACTCACCTACACCCTCATCCATATTAACCACCTCACCTCACCATTTGTCAAAACAACAAAACTCAAGGGACGTGACGTATATCCGATATATTGTGATTATACCACTCTTTTCACCTATCGACTTCTCGCCTATGCAAGGTACCTAGGGATTCAAGCTCATCCTACATTAATATGTGGTTTGTTTAGCTCTTCTCAATTACGGGACACTCTTGCCTCTTTTGCTCGGCTCTAGGATTGTGTGTTGACCTTAATCAGGACACGATTCCCTACTACTTGGGTATGCTAACTTTCGCTTTACCCTACCAACACCAACAACATTACCCTACCAACATCAAATTTTTACCAACCAACAAAATTGCCTAACCACAACCAAATTGCCTGAATTCACCTCTCCCTGATCCTAAGGGAGAACTACATCAGTCTGAGGCCCCTCCTTGCTTTGTGCAATGGGCTATGTAGGCAGCACTTAGGAGACATGGGGTCTCCCAAGGTTAGCTCGACCATCCCCTACCATACCCTCTCATGTGTTGTCAATATAAATATTTTTTGTGTATTTCTATTTGCCAACATTCATCTTTATCCTTTTTCAAAACAAACAAAAACAACATTCAACACACAACCATTCTTATTATTATCATCACTCAAAACCACATACATATTTAGTTTTATTTTAGATGTTAACCAAATACATCTTCTCTATCATCGACTCGCAGGTCGGCATCCTTATTTATTCTTATATTCCTATAAAATCCACTTAGACCCTTGCACCTCCTCCCGAATCAGGTGGTGATCGTGATCGTCGATGCCTCTCGGCTGGCCTCTCCATCCTCAAAGGTGCCACTGCCATTGGTTCCTCCCATTGATCTGCCAACATCTCCTGTAACATTCGAATACGTCCTCTCGCGTGAAGGAATCTTGCCTCCAGTCTCTCCACTCGTAACTGTGAAGCCTCTAACATTCCCATTGTCTCATTCACCTGTGTTTGAAGCTGGCGAGCCAAATCCTGCAGACGATCTCTCTCCGCTGTAATCACAGCTATGTCAGGGCACTCACATGCACCTCGCAGCTCTGCTACCCACCATACTCTATAGGCCTCCGTCGTTCCCGCATCCATCACCCTACGATCGGCTGCTATCTCTTCTGGCCCTTCTGGAGGTGTAGGCCGGGGAGGTGAGAATGCTGCCTCGGCGTCAATCCTCATGTATGGTCTATATGTCATAGGAATATCCTGAACGAACCCAAATTGTCACCGCACGTGATCTAGAGGAATCCTCTCGTACTCTCCCGGCCTCCGTCCCGCTATCCGAATGTGTACTTTGGATCCTTCGCAATCGTCCTGGGCTCCTCCGTGAGGGTGATGACCTCTATAGGTCTCCATACAATATCTGCCACTGTCAGGCCCTCTAATAAATGCCGGTAATAAGTGACGTCCCGCCCTCGCAAGCACTTTGCCGTGGTGGCCCACGACCCCAACCACCTCTGAAAGCCGTATCTATATATGACCTATGGCCCTGGCTACTGGGGTAGCCCTACTGGTCTAAGGCATATGATGTGCTCATATGCCCAACAATGTAGCAAAAACGTCGAACAAATCCCGAATCGCCTCATCCGGCGATAGCCCCATAACTCTCGATACAACTGTACCAGGTATACTGGTGCCCAAGCATAACAGGTGTGCTCCTCCACCATCTCATGTAGCACCCCCATCAAGGCCCGTGGAAAGCGGCCTCCCTCTGAGTCCGGGAGGGTGAAGCAGGTGATCCCGATCATCATCAGCACGGCAAGCCGTGTCTCATGGCGGTGGGCATGGTACATATCCCCGTACGCGATGCTCGCGCTGTGATAGGTCAGTAGCGCGGCTGCATCCCCAAAAACCTGTAGGATGCTGTCCATGGCAGTCTCTGCGTCCACCTGAAAGACTGCCTCTCCCTCAATCGGCAGTCGAAGGATGCGATACACATCCTCCAATGTGATAGTCATCTCCCCAGTCGGGAGATGGAACACATTGGTCGCCGGATCCCATCTCTCGATGAGGGCGACCATCAAACTATGATCCCTATCGATCGCTCTGTACCGCTGGACTCCGCCGAGTCCCACCTCGCGCATGATACCCCAGTGTGCTGCGGACACGTGTGACCACATCCGGCTCAACAGTGGGGGCATCCTGTCCCACATCGTCAGCTGCTGACGTGCCTGCAAAACCAACCCACTACATTAGCCCTACTCTTTATAACAACATCTACTTTACCTCTCTATATCCCCTTTCTTATCCACCTAACCACAACCCGACTCCATACCACACGTCTACGCCCATCTATCTTACCCTAAAAACTTCTACGCTATCCCCCTCCCTCTTCACACCCAAACAAACAACCCACACCATACTCAAACGACCCAAACCATGCCCAAATACCCTAACCACATCTAAAAACTTAAAACAACAACACAACCCAAACCATACTCAAACAACCTACACCATGCCCAAATACCCAAACCACATCCAAAACTCAAAAACAAAATCACAACCCACACCAACAAATTGAAATAAACCTAAGTCAGGACCGCACCTATACTGAAACACCCAAACAATACCACAACACCCCCACCCCAACCCAAACCATACCCAAATCACCACCAAAAACTCAAAAACAACAACATAACCTAAACCAACAAAAATAGCTAAAAATCACTAAGGACCGGTACCGGTCACCCATAACCGACCGCGGTCCCCTTCCCACCGACGCCGGTCCACGACCGACCGACACCGGCCACCCACAACCCCGCCTTTTCCAAAAATAGCAACCGATGCCGGTCGCTTAGTGACCGACATCGGTCGCTGTAATTTCCGGAGCCGAACCCCGCGTGCCCCCCCCACCTACATTTTTTCATTTTTTTACCAATTTACCCACCCAAATACCCTAAAAACCTACCCACCCAGCCGCCTTGGCTTATTTCACCTATCTACCCTCTCTCTTTTTCAAATCATTTCCATTTTCTAATTATTTCCTAAAAAATGTACATTCCTACCCAAACCCCAAATATAGCATAATGCAATAAAATACACACAATGAGGGGTTTCGAACCTACCCGTACGATGACACGTCGTCGTGGAGGGATGGGTGGTGGTGGTCCAGCTGGTCCAGCCCCTCCTACTCCTCCTGGTTGTGCCATGGCTCCAAATGTCCTCTTCTGGGTCCTCCACCAATCAACTGCTGCCTCCTCCTCACTCGGGCCCACTAACAACTAACTCCTCCAGTCAAATAGCGCCACCTCACGCAACTAATGCTCCAATCTTAACTCTCCACGTCAGACAACTCAAATTGGTTTCCAAATTGCAAAAGTGACAATGACAGGCCGTATTTTTCTTTTTATAGGTTTTTCACCCATAACCGATATCGGTTTTATTGTGCCCTAAGAAACCGGTATCGGTCCCCTAACCGATATCGGTCATAGATAATCGACATCGGTTTTATCTCACCTCTACCCCAATTTCGGCCCTTATTTACTAATAGCCTTTCGATACTCTACCTGCCCCAATTTCGCCCTTATTTACTAATAGCCCTTTCTACCAACATCGCCTATATCCACCTTCGTTGACAACCCCTTGTTAACTTCATTGGCCCGACCCACGGCCACAACCAACCTATTTGGCCCGACCCAAGGCCGCAACCAACCTATTTGGCCCGACCCAAGGCCGCAACCAACCTATTTGGCCCGACCCAAGGGCTACAACCAACCTATTTGGCCCGACCCAAGGCCGCAACCCAACCATTTGGCCCGACCCAAGGCCGCAACCAACCTATTTGGCCCGACCCAAGGCCGCAACCAACCTATTCGGCCCGACCCAAGGCCGCAACCAACCTATTTGGCCCGACCCAAGGCCGCAACCCAACCATTTGGCCCGACCCAAGGCCGCAACCACACCATCCGGCCCGACCCAAGGCCGCAACCCAACAACTTGGCCCGACCCAAGGCCTCACCCCAACCATTTGGCCCGACCCACGGCCGCAACCCAACAACTTGGCCCGACCCACGGCCCTCACTCATCAATTAGCCCGACCCAAGGCCGTACCACTTAACTACTTCACCCAACATCAACAACATACACTTTTATCCACCCAGTAGCCTTTTGTTCAATCCAGCACACCTGTTCGTGTTTTAGCATGATTAGGGTCCTTGACTTGATCTGTCGACCAACTTTGCCTAAGACCTAGACCGTGACGTTTATCTCAACCAAACCAACCATTTGGTACTGCCGAACATGCCTAAACGTTCCTGTACCTTACCTGTTATATACCCTGGAGCTACTTCCTATGCCTTGGATACCAGGATTATATCACCCTTGTTTGGATAAACTATCGACCTTTGCCTATGCATTGCTGGTTTGCTAGTCAAATCATGTACCCTGGTCGCACTACTGCATTTCAACGTGCGTCTGCTTCTTTGGACCTACCCCACCATCTCACCCTCATCTCAACACCATTTACCCTTTATCAACCCTATCCCTGATTTCACGCTACCTCAATCTGTGATAGATTTGAGGGGGATTACCTATACCCTTAACAGGAGTAACCACTTCTTATTATTGTCCGTGTAGCTTTACAAAACAAACTACACGACAATAAGGGGCTAAATGTAGAAGCAAATTTGTGTCTTACGACCCCTTGTGACCCGCATCACATTTCGCAACCTAACCTCATCACCTAAACCTTACACAATTATTTATTAATTACCTTATAATTAATAAATCCACATCACCATACCTGCCACCTCATGTCGCCACCTCATCATGACCTAGTCTTAACCCTAAACTAACCTAATTAAGACCTATAACTTGGTCCAATTCCACACCTATGACTAATTACTCCTCATCTGCACCTAAAACCAACTTCATAATGACTTGACCAAGCCCGCTACCAATCCTTCGGAAGAAAAGGAGGAAAGTGGCTATTTTACCAAAATAGCCCTGCTTTGACTCGACCGATACGGTTCCTACTCGACCGCCGTCGGTTGTGTAACCGCCATCGGTTCCCTATAAATGACCACTTCCAACCAAAAACAAAGGATCGGATTTTCATTTGATCAGAGAAGGAGAAATCATCGAGAGAATCCAGATTTTGCTTGGCCGAGCAGAGACAAGTGAAGAAACAAGAAGAGATTGCAGAGAAGGACATCAAGCCCAAGACTGCAACTGAATAACCAGAGCCCAGTAACACTCATCCGAGCATCAGAAGAGGAAACTGCATCCAACTTGGGTCCTGTCTTCATCATCACAGTCCTGAAACTTGCATCTGCATCAGGGGCAAGTAAGTAGTATGTTATATGTTTCTAAGCACCATTTTCTTGAGCCTGTTGATTAATAGTAATCATAAGTTTATTCCTAGATCTACTACCAGCCACTACTGCACTTAACCTTCACTCACACACCCTGATATTGCCCAGAAGGCCATTTTACCACACTCTGAGTCTTCCCTATCCTCCCATCATTCCCCTCAGCCATCCCCCAATCTCAATAACCCCACAATCACCTTGCAACCAATCTCTACCCAGAAGCACCTAGATTACTGACCCTACCGGTGTCGATTATCCTATACCGGCAGCGGTTCTCTAACCGTGGTCGGTTACCCAGTGACCGCCGTCGGTCACTGTGACTTATACCCCAAAACCCTTTTGCTCGCCTATTTTCCACCTAACAACCCCAAATCCAGCCTGGTTTATCCCTATAACTCAACCTGAACGTATCAATGACCAGTAACCGAACAAACAATGTGATGCTTTATTATTGATAGTTTAGTTTCTATTGCTTTGTAACGAGATACCTAAATCATGATTTTGTAATAGCTTTCTATATTATCATTTGTGTTGAATCATATTAAAAGGGGAACTGACCACCTTCGAAAGGAAGTTTTTATATTTCCTGGGCCTAAGGTAGATCCCTCATTTGTTGTCTAATTAAAATCTTGTGGTCTTGTATTCTTACTTGTAGGTAGTCCTTCCAAGACAAAAAGGAGTTCTTCGCAGTCGATCTGATCTTTCTCTACGGTACGCGCACACCATCTCAACATTCAACAGGTATTCCTCCTAGCCCTAACCCTTATCTATTTCTCAAAGGAATGATAGGATAGAAGCAAGTCTATTCTCGCAGAAATGAAACATTCTGCATGCGAAACAAGTAGGGCTTCGACCTACTCCCATTGAAATGACCAGCTAATCTCATCCCATCTATAAATTATAACCGACAAGCACTGAATCAAGAATGTATGAGATGATGTAGGGTCATAACCAATGGAATTTCAACTTCCCAGGATGGCACAGATACTTGGAATCATACAACAACACCATATGCCCAACCTCAAACTTGTTGTTCTTGATATGATGATCATGACATGCCTTTGGTATTTCTTTTTCTACCTTCGACTCTATATAACAAGTGATCTCCTTTCGTCTAACTACATCACTTTTCAATCCTTTCTTCTAGTGCTTACTCATCGCCTAACCCTCTTGCGTGTGCTATACACAATGATGGTAGCATGAATTCAACTGGAAAAATAGCCTCCACATCAAACACCAATTGAAATGATATGGCCTTTTTCAACATCTTGTAGGTTATCCTATATGCCCATAGAATGGCTGATACTTTGTCATCCCAATATTGTCTTCCAACATCACATATCTTAGTTAACATGTGACTTAGTATTTTTTTGAATGCTTCAACAGTTCCATTTGTTTGAGGGAGATATGGGGTAGTCTTGTGATGGGCCACCATAAATTCTTCTGACATAATCCTTGTTTCATTGAGAAAGTGTGTACCTCTATCACTTGTTAAGCTTAAAGGAAAACCATACCTACTGATTATGTTCTCCCATAAAAATCTAGCAGATGTCGCTACGGTGCAATCCTTTGTAGGCACTACCTCTTCCCAATGTGTTAAGTAATCAATGCAAGTAATGATATACCGTGAACCAGTCCTTCATGCATCTAGTGAAATTAGCCCTACAAAGACGATTTCCCATTTTTCAAATAGTTCAGTTCTGGCTATTGGTCCCAAAGGAATTTTATCCCCTTTTCTAGGTTTTCCAAGGCGCTGGCAATGATCACAGGCCTTGTAAAACTCAATGCAATCCTAGTAGATGGTTTCCCACTAAAGCTCTGCTAGAAAAATCTTTCATGTGGTAGCATTTCTTGCACAGTGTCCTCCTACAATCCCACCATGCACTTCCTCCATAATTTCCATGTGCTCATGTTCCAACATGCATCGGCACGAGAACCTCATAAAGTACTATTTTATACACGTGTCTCCACTAAGCAACATGTAGGGTGAGGTGCATTTTGCTAATTGATTTCTCTCAGAGAGAATTCATGCCTTCAAATGCCATACATATTTTTAAGAAAACTATAATATCATCCAAGTTTAAGGGTGCACGCCAAAATAATTATGTGTTCGACAGGGTATCCTCAACAATGCTTTTCGCATCCTACCCCGAGTTTAGTATTGATAAGTGGTTAGGTCCTGAATTGCTTTTTCCTAGTTTTATAAACCACTGTGAACTCAAACTCTTGGAATAATAGGACCCAACGACATATGCATCCTTGTAGAATGGGATTGTTGAATAAGTATTTTAATGCCATGTGGTTTGTGTAGAATATAAATGGTGTTACCAACATATACTTCCTAAAATTATGCAACACAGATCATAGATAATGCTTCGTGCTCAGTAGTTATGTAATTTTGTTCTACTGGTGTCAACTTTCTACTTGCAAAGCACAAGGGATGATCAACAATTCCCTCACCAGTTATGCTAGTATTGCTCCCATAGCTGTCCCTGAGGCATCAACATGCACATGGAAAGGCTTATCCCAAGAAGGAAAACGTAATATGGGTGCCGTGACAAGCCTATCCTTCAAAGTGTCAAATGCCTTCTGCTGCACCTCTCCCCAATGAAAGGCACTCTTGTGTTTTAGTAATTCCTCCAAGGGTGTGGTGATCTTGGCATACCCCTTGATGAATTTCTTGTAGTACCCTATATGCCCAAGGAATCCGCACACTATGCTTTGATTAGTAGGCTCCCCTAATCCTACAATAACTACAACTTTAGCGGGATCTACTAGTAAGCCTTCTTTGCATATAATATGTCCTAACATGGTTCCAAATGGAGTAGCAAAGACACATTTCTTAATGTTGAGGGATATCCTTAATTTTTGACATCTCTAAAACATCAGCCTCAAATTGTCACAATGGTCTTTCACCAGCCCATACACAATCTAATCATCTAGGTAAACTTGAAGAAACTTATGGATGAATTCCTGAAATGCTTGTACCACAATGTGTGAGAACACAACAGGCACATTCTTCAATCCAAAAGGTATAAATGTGTAGGAAAAAATTCCCCATTCAATGGAAAAGTCGTCTTCCTCAGGTATTCCTTTGTAATCGTGACTTGGTGATACCCTGAGAACCCATCCGTGAAAGAGTAGACTTCGTGCCGGCTACTCCCTCCAAAATTTCTTCAATAAAGGGGGTTGGGAAAGGATCGATGACACATACTACATTTAGATCCTTGTAGTCAATGCATATTCTTATCCTTCCATCCTTCTTGATACTAATAACCATTGGGCTTATTCATTTTGATTCTTCCATTGCCTCAATGATACCATATGCTATCATCTTGTCTATTTCTTCCTTCACTGTACACGTAAATTTGGACTCATCCGATAAGTCCTATTTCGAATTGGGTACGCACCTTCCTTTAACTTGATCTTCATCTCCCCTAAGGAATGGTGGATGCCTTTGAGTTCATAATACCCACGAGGGAATAAATCTTGGAACTCATGTAATAGATCAATGACCTTTGAAACTTTTTTTTTTTCGACCAATAGTCCCTAATGATAGCTTACTTAGGTTTTGTCTCCGTCCCAATGTTAACTTTATTTGTTTTCAAGGGCTCATGGTAGGTGTGTAATCACTCATCAATGCTATCTATGAATTTTCATGTACCTTCGAATGGTTAACATAAAATTTTCCATTTCTTCTTTGCCTACTACATAGACCATTTTTCCTTTTTCTTTTTACATGCACACGTGCTCAAGCCGTACTTCATCCGATTCTAGTTCATTGAGAAGTGTCTCCAAATCAGGCTCACCTAACAAATATAGTAGCCTATCCTCTACCATAACACTATCTCCCATCGTAAGGATCTTGATTACTTGTAACGCATTATCTAATTATGGATTTGTACTCCTATACTTGAAATCTTGAATGAAATCAGCCGCCAACTCCTACCAATTTCCTGTTTTTGGTGCATCTCGAATGAATATACCATGCACACACACAACCTTATAAGGTGGAATAAAACTTATGCACCCATAACGAAGGTGGTAAAACTTATGTGCTTCCCATATAGGCCTTCTCACACACTTGGATATGAAATGAGGCTCTCTTTACCATGGTAGTCTTGTATAACCGTGGGCACGTTGCTCCTGGAGAACCTTACAGAAAATGTGATCCTTACCTTGCACCACTCTAGGAGGTTCTCCCAATGTGTATCCCACTAGCATGCTACAGTTCCAAGTAGGTTATAATTGAGCATTCCCCTTCTCTTGTCCTCATCCTTCCATTGAGCCTCCATTTCTTGTAATAAAATTTTAGGGTATGCTCCTACAAAATAACTTAGAAAATTCTTCCTCCTAGGTGCATTACTTGAGTGCGCCTTCATTACCCTTGTTACAGATCCTCTCAACTATCATCCAATCAACTCATTAGTCCCATGCATCTAATTGTCACATGTCATGCTAGTGGTATCACTCGGGGACTAAACATCTTCAAACTAGATGAATCCCTCCGTGGGAAGAATTATCTCTAGATCTTTGATGGAGTGCACATATATTCTATTAAGGAATTATTCACCGCAATTATTACAACCATGAAATCCTCTCTGTGAAAACCTCTTCTAGGCACTCTCTATCTACGCACCCTTCATAATGACGATCATCATGCTTAGAAATGCTTATAAGGCTAGTCTAGTGCACAACTAGATCAATAACATCATGGATCGATCAATCCTCGCAATCCTTGGTATCATAGGTTGTAGAGGTTACATATCTTGCAATAGTAAGAAAAATTCTTGTGGATTGCACACTATAGTAGAGGAAACCTACTTGCATCATGGTCCCCATGGTAGATCTCACAGTCTACCACCATGGTGCATACCGACTTTCAAGGGAAATTATCCTTTGCATGCTCTTCCACTTCACCGTCTCTGTATACAAAATCCCACTATGAACCTCATGCGATGAGTTTGCAGACAAATTCTCCAACTGCTTGGCCATTGCAATAATTTGAGCCTCCAAAAAATGACTAACACTAGTATCCACTCTCCCAACATCCTCAGCACATAGGGAAGCTTCCAATGCCTCATGTGGGTTTGTGAAAGTTTTTGTGTGTGAGCCCTTCTAAATAGTGTTATCAATCTTCCAAAAATCCATTGAGCATGTTGAGAAGGATGAATTTCATAGGATTGTTTAGACAAGAGAGTCTTGAAATGTGCATCATACTATCAAACACTCTTTGCCACTCCTTGCTAGATCTCCTTCAAAGTGCTTATGGTCTTCGCTCAAATTTAGGGATATGGAATTCTCGCTAGGAAGACATTTTTCAATGCAAAGTGTAGTCTACCACCATCTGATGGGAGGCATACCTCCTATACCAACTATGCACATGCCCTTGCAACATTGTTACAAACTAACTTACCTTCCGCTCTATGGTAGTAATCCCTTTCACATGCCATAGTAGTTCACACTTGTGCACATGCTTTGCAACATCTTCAATACCCCTATATTTTGGTAAGTGTAAAGACATCTCAAAGAATACTTGTGGAGGTGGTTAAGGCCCTTTTACTTCTGATCTGACCCTTGGTTTCCTCTGGTGTTTCCTCCTCCACTAGATCCACTGGATCCACTAGGTCTTGTTCCTCCTAATCCACTAGATCCACCTCTTGTAGTCAGAAAATGGCCTGAAGTGGTTACGCCAAGTGTTCCCAATGTCCCACTAAACTGTACATTGATGGTTTGTGATATTGTCCCACTACCAGTTGTGTGTCCCATGCCACTCCTAGACACGATACCCAAACCTTGCGTACTTGCACCTTGTCCAAAAATTCCTCCAAATACCAAAATGGTTTGCACAACCATGGATGTTCCAAATGAGAAATTATATCTCCTGGGTGCAGATCAGTTACTCCCACTGATACCAACTGGGTTAGCAATACTTCTCCCTTGATCTATAAAAATAAGCACCAGGGGTTGGTTTCTAGGTGGATTGAGATACATGTTGATGGATCTCCTTTCTCTATGTAATGAAATCTCATCGAGAATTTGAAGGGGATTCTCTCCCGCACTTTTAAGATGGGATAGCACATATTGCTCTCAGGTTCCACATCCTTTGTGTAAACCTCAACTCCTTCCCACAATTTCTTCCTCCATAGATCCATTACACTTTCAACCTCACATTGTCTATTCATCTCCCTTTCATGAGATTCGGTATACTTGAGTGGTATCTCCTCCCTTTCCTTCTTAGCCGCAATGTCACGCCATATTCCTCCACCCTAGCTTTCTCTCCCAAAGACTCGGGGAGCTTATCCGGCCATGGGAATTACCTCTAAACTTAAGGTAATGACCAATATCGTCATAGTCAAAGGAATAAAACGTAAAAATGATCCTATGATATCCCTTAGAAACTCAAACTCAACAACTTCTAGGAAAGAATATGTAAAAATGGCATATTCTAGAGTATAACTGGTCAACACTCCTTTCCACCAGTGATCAACATTACGCGTCTAAGTCAAATTTGCATCCTGCAGATTTTGATAATCATCTTGGGTGCATACGCATGATCTATAGTACCAACTTGATCTCTGGATGCATATATTGAAATCCATTCATATAGTTCTACTTTGGGAAACAGAAGAAAATTTTCTTATAAAACTCATGGTATAGGTTCTCTTCTACCCATCTACGTATTTTGAACTCAGTCCAAGTGATGAATTTTTGAGAAAACTCATCCTCCATACTATTGAACCATGTTTCAACACTTTCCAAGGTCATACGTTCTATCATAATGCATCACAGAGATGAAGATGCTTGCCATTTCTCACAACTTCAAAAAGAGGTCCCAACAAGAACCATGATGTAGTCATTTTTATACCCTTAGACCAATAGTCTAATCCCATGCGTGTTGGCCTATCACCCAAGAGGTGCTTTGGGTGCTCACTGAGGCACTCACCAAAGACCGAGTCTCTCATTTAGGTGAGTCTTGTGAGAATGCATAATTTTATGATAGGTATTGAAGTGAAAGTGAATAGAAAGAACCATGCATCATTCTGAGAATCTAGGATGAGTTGTCATCTCATTGCATCCAGAAAAAGAAATAACAACAGCATATGGAAATGATTCATACACAAAGGAAATGCATAAAGATTATACTCATGAACACATATATGATTTAGAAAAGAGCCTTATATTCATATTAACATGTTTAATAACCACATTACATCCCTTAAAGTCATAACAAACCCTCATATAACAATGCAGAGCCAAGTCATGCATCGAACTACACTATGTTCATCACATTACAAAGATGAATACAAACCCATCCCTCTAAGTGTGCCATCACTCCTATATTTTCTCTAATCCCAGCCCATAGAATTCTCCATTATATTGCTATAGAGCTTCACCTCTCTTCCACCAGTCTACCACACTAATCACTCTCTATCTTGTCTTAGCACACATACCCATTGCCCTTTCTACCATCCGTGAACCTCAATATATAGCTTTCCTACCTCCATGACCATGCCTTCGAGGTAACATATTGTATGCCAAGTTTCCAACCTGGTTCTCCAATGGAGCATGCCTTCTTTGATATGAACTCTCCACTCTATGCAATGATGCTCTTCTAGAACCTTCCATTGCATGCATGGAATATTCCCTTTTGATCCTACAATTGTTAGGATGACACCTTATCCACTCCACATGCTAGAAGGGTCACACTTTTCTCATGTGTTTCCTGGGATGCAAAATATGGCTAAGTTCTAAACCTGTCTTTCCTTAAGTATTTTGCAAGTACTTGGACAACATTCATCATACTTAAGGCCATTCCCTCCATGGAGTCCATTTTTCTCGTGCTATAAGTTTCCCAAATTCATCTATCCTATCTTGTTGTGGATTTTGGGCTACCTTAAGGGCATAAAACTTTTGTTTTACTAGGGATAGCCTCTCTACATGCCCAAGTTTTTCATCCTTCATTTCCTTCAATAATTCATTATCCTCTCTGCTATAGTCCTAACCTTTATTATGGTGTTCGACGCCTTTGTACACATGTTCAAAGCTTGACTCGCTTTCTTCACCCATCGTTTAATGTTTGGAGCAAGACCTCAAAACTTGAAATGTTCAAAAATGACAGCCCTTGATTTTTCCATTTCTTCTACGGGATCTTTTGGTGTGGCTATAACAATGGGTGCTTCATTCAAAATACCCACTAGAGTGCACAAATAATGCATTGCAGAAGGAAACTTCTAAGGAAATTTAGAATCCAAATGAGGCCTTACCTTAAGAATATGATCACTGATTTCCTCAGCCATGCTAACAATGCCTCATTCTTTTCCTCTTCTCATTCCTTCTCTACTTGTAAGCACTTTATTTCTACATTCTTATCCTTGTTATCTTCAAGTAGTGCTCGAATGGTGGTGGCCTTATCAATGTTCCTCTATGCGCCACTTTAGCAAATACCTTGACCAAGGAATTTCTTACTTGCTCATCAGACATTACAAGAGGCTTGAAAGTCATGTGCCTAATCTATAGTTACTTCTTTACTTGACGCGAGACACATGAATCCTCACACACATCAAAATCTGGTTCATCCATGTGTGTCTGCATGGACCAGGAAAACTATTTTCTAGTCTACGCATTGGCCTTTTCTGGGTCCATTAACTCCTAGCCATATAAATCCTTTGGCCCTATTGTGCTCTAGAACCTAGTGTGAATGATCTTGTTGGTTTCCTCTATGTACCCCATAGCCATAGTCACATAGTCCTCACTTGATTTTCCTATCCTTGCCTTCTTTCCCTTGGGAACCCAGGTGCTAGAATATGTAGTGGGTCCTTCACCTTCCTATGTGGAGTGAGGTGTGCTAGATGGCTTGCCCATCTCCTCTTCTGTCTCCTTGACTCCCTCTTCATCATCTTTCATCTCCTCATCATGAGGTTCCTTTGTATTTTTGGGCTACACCGGGGTTCCTGGTGCGCTTTCACTAGACTCATCCTCTTCATCCTCTCCAAGCTTTAACTTTATCCTCCTCTTCTTCTTAGGTACTTATTTGAAGGGGAGATCCAAGGTGATCTGCATGGAGGTTGTGATGGCCCCATGCTTTGAGTCCTTGTCCTTCTAAATAACCTTTTAAATTGGTGTTCCTCATTCATTGGGTCTACATCTAAGGTTGAAGCGTTTATTTCTAAGTCTTCCTCCTTTTGTTGCTTCGGGAGGAGTAACCTCACACTTACTTTCCTTAGTGTCTGAGGGATGCCTCCATCCCCTGTGTACTAAACCACTAATATCCTCATGTTCATCATATTCTTCTTCTTCTTCTAATGGTGACGTGGGATTTTTAGCTGCTGTGTTTCTAATTTTATGTTTCCCCTTTGGCGGGCATGGTAAAATACATTCATTTTTGACATACTTACCATTTTCCAGCCTAGGCTTAAGTTAGATATAAATTAGTGTGGTCCCACTATCGCCAATATCCAAAATGAAAGACATCATGGTTATATCATTTGATATGAATTTCTCAATATAAGAAGACTTACCTGGGTATGTGTAAGTCTTCCTCAAGGTATGGTAGTCATAATATGCCTTGTCTGCATTATAGATTAACTTGCATGCATCGACAAACCTATGAACTACCGCTGGAAGAACCGTGCTATAAAGCGTAAGGGAGTTTACACCAAGGAATCCATGTCTCATCCTTCATTGTAAAACGTGTAATACAAAAGTGTTGGTACACAAAAATTGTACCATCTTCCCATTTACTGATGAAAACTCCTTAGGAATTCTCCACTCCTATTCTAAAGCTTTGCAAAATCTGTCATATCACATCTATACCCTTTTCTTGAATGAGCCACTCATAGATCCCTCACATAAATAATTCTCAAACCTCTCTACTAGAGACTTATTCTCTACAGGATACTCCCAAATCTTGTTCTTTGGCCCATCGGGCACTCCAATTTCAACAAAAACAAGAGATAAAAAAATGGCACCAAAGCTTATCTTCTCACCTTTGCATGCTTCTTCAATGATGGTATCTACTATGTATCCCACCAAGTTGTAAACCTCCCCCCTGTGATATATTCTTAGCAATATGTAGCCACATGGTGTTCACTTGTGACCATCTCTCTTGATCATTCAACTTGGTGAGTAAGTGCATGGCTGCCTGTACCACATGGTACTTCCTTAACTTGTAAATATCCATTCCACATGGACCCTTTGAGTAACCCAGCTCCTTGCAGGTGGCCAAAATAGCTTCTTTTTTAGATAAGTCACTGGTAATATCTGTCCCTATTCCCTTCAAACCTGTCAGGATTATAATTAAGGGCATGGTGATCCTCATCCGCCACCTAACAAAATAAAAGAAGTCCTCGTGGACTCTACTCATAAGCCATTGGTATAGTTTCTCTGGTTTTCCAAAGTAAGGGAGTTCATAGAGTTATAGGACCCCTACCTTCTTCAAAAATTTCTCTCCAACATCATCATAAACATGCATGTCGTCAACTATGCACTTGTTTGTCTTTCTTCTTAAAAGCATGTCTAACTCTTCCTTGTTGTCATCCGTGTGATGATTGTAGTCACTTACCTTGCTCATGTGAACATGAGAATCCTAGTCACGTCCCATGATTACATCCTCTGGGTACTACATTTATAAAAACCTACTTTTGGGGCATCCTTAATCTCCACCTTGGTTTCTACCTTCTTCTTCCCCTTTTTTCCTACTCTAGGTGCTTTCCTTGGTGCCATGGTAAAACAAGGTTGTGCCTTTTTACCTTTGTCAAGAAAAATCTTGTGCCCTAGCTCAAAACCACGTGCCCTAACTTGAAATCACGTGCCCTAGCTTATTCTAAAACCTAGACACCCTATTTATTCTCTCTATCCACCTATCCTTTTCTCAAACCCTTCTCCAATGGGGACACAAGCTAATTTCATGCACAAATCCACTCTCCTCACCTAGTTTTAAAGCTCTTTGCACCTCGACGCATCTCACATAGCTCGGTCGAAACAACTCGCTCGAAAACTCATAATCACAAAGGTAAAAATGAACCTGCATCACATTTTTATATAGATTTTGAAAAATTAATTACATTTATTGCTCCTCCACCTACCACTGATCCTCTCATTAATTGAACATTTTACCATATTTTCATGTGATACACCCTGCGCTCCCCAACCATAACCTTCCAGCGTGCCTTTCTACCTTTTGGGCACAAACTTCCTTTTACATGCTTCTATGCACCAAAGTACCTCACTACTATTCCTTCCCTTAATTAGTTTCCACCGCCGTAGCTTACCTTGTGTTATACTGGGCATTTTTTTCAACTATGATCTTCTTTTAGGAGCAATTTTCTTTCTAACAACACCTTTCCATACCATCTGCACTTTCTATCAAGAGAAATCAACTAGACAAGTATTTTTCCTTATTAATATCCATATTTGAATGATAACCACCCCACACTAAGGGTATGTATGAGTCTTCTATACATAAAATCACTTGATTGCAATCAACTTTTGATGCGCAAGTTTGATTATTACACAAAACACCGAAATAAATTGAAAAGACATAACAACGAATGAGGAAACACATTAAAGGAAATAAAGTAAGTAAAATCTAATCTAAATGGAAATATTTCCTTATTACAAACACTAATAATTCTTATTTATGGTAGGTCTTCAATTTACTCTCATTGAAGTAACCAAGTAATCGTGTGTAATCAAACACCTCTA
The DNA here is from genome assembly GCA_018340775.1 of Taxus wallichiana var. yunnanensis. NCBI lineage: Eukaryota > Viridiplantae > Streptophyta > Pinopsida > Cupressales > Taxaceae > Taxus > Taxus wallichiana. The sequence continues at coordinate 609,109,542 of CM031239.1, read as the reverse complement.
ATCTGGAAAGCACTGACTCAAGTATATGAGTGATACCATATGGTTCCATCTTATGCACCTTAATATTTCCTAGGTGGCACAAAACTTTGAATCATAAAGAAGTACCATCTACCCAATCGTAAGCTTCTTATCCTTGATGTGCCTATCGTGCCATGCCTTCGCCTCGGAGTTTTCTTGCTTCTAACTCTAACGTGATATGATGCACCTATCATCCAGCTATATAAACTTGTCAATTATTTTTTCCATTGCTTTCTCATCAGCTAGACCTCCCACGTGCATGATACACAAAGAAGGTAACATGAATTCCATCGAAGAACCGATTCTCGCACCATACACCAATTAAAAAGGTGTCACCTTATTCAAATGTTTATAGGTTTTTCTATATGCCTAAGTTACAACAAAAAATTTATCATCCCAGTCTTTCCTTACAACATCACAAATATTTATTAAAGTATGTCTCAATATCTTGTTGAAATCCTTAGCAGTCCCATTTTCTTGAGGGTGATACAAGTGTTGTCTTGTGGTGTGTGACCATAAATTCATCCAATAATATCTTGATTGTCACATTCAGAAATGAGTTCCCCTATCACTTGTCAAACTCAAAGGACATCCATACCTGGTAAGAATATTTTCCCATAAGAACCTTGCTACTATAGCCACTGTATAATCCTTTGTAGGTGCTTCTTCCACCCACCTTGTAAGATAATCTGTACAAGTGATGATGTAGTGTGATCCAGTCTATACGTGGTTGGGAAATAGAACCCACAAAGTCTATTGCCCATTTTTCAAAAGGATTTACACTAGTAATGGGCCTCAAAGGCATTTCATCTCTCTACCCAAGTTTTCCAAGGCATTGAAAATGATCACACGCCTTACAATACTCCTTACAATCCTTGTATAAGGTTTCCCAACATAAACCAACTAGTAGAATCTTGCGCATAGTGGCATCACCTGCATTGTGTCCACCTACAATACATGAGCCTCCTCCATAATTGTCATGTGCTAATGCTCTAGTACACATCGGCCTAATACTTCATCTTGGCCTAGTTTGTATAAGTCACCACTGATCAACATGAAAGGTGTAGGGTGAATTGTAAGTTGTTTCTTTTCTAAGACTTTCATTCCTTCGAAGCCATACATGTTGGGATATATATTTGTTAGTGCTCCATTAATTATATGATTTGGTAGAAAATAATATTGTTATGAGTTATTTCAATAACTCACATAGAGAGAAATATTTTTTAGTAACGAGTAATTTGTTCCCTACTTTTTAGAAGGTTGTTGTGCCTATCTCTGTGGCTATATACTAGCCATTGTATTAATAGAAATAATACAATGTGAAGAACATTATTGTCTTGTGAATGTGTTCGGCTCTCTGATCCTTTATATTTGGTATCAAAGTGAATTAATCCTATCTTTGATGGAGCTCTAATGAATTTTCAGGGGAACTTGTGTTGATCATTGGAATTGCCCCAACCGATGGAAAGAATTCTTTTGTATGATTAAGCCATAATTTATTGTATTTTATACTGTCTGGTTTGTTTGTGCGAGGAGGTTCGATTGTATTTTCTACTACGTGGTGTATTTGCCCCAAATATGTGTGTATCATTTATTTGCAGACTATTGAACATCATTCCAAAACTTTATATATTTTATGCAAAGGCGCCCTATGATTTCCAGACCTGATTTACATTTCTTTTCTTCGAGATCCTTGCGTGACTTGGCTTATTCTCTTTCAAAGTCTAAAATAATCGGTCTGGCAGAGGATTGAGCTGGTGGGACGTCTTGAAAGTAGTCGGGCCTTGCGTGTGGAGGTTACTATCACTGTTATTTATCTATTTCTTGTGGCTGTGATCAATGTTTTTGAATATTTACATGAGGAATTAACTCCTCTCAGATCACCCCTGGTCCAATACGTTCCTCTACAAAGACGTCCCCACATTCGGTTTTGTTCCAGATCATGGCCGCTGCACAATTCAAGCTCACAACGACCTGCAGTATCTCATCTCCTTTGTGCATCAGTTCATGCATTATAAACCGCTCGTGATCTCCTCCTTGCTTGGTTCATTCGGCTCTCTTTGGCAATATTTTTGCATTGAAACATACAAATCACTCGGTGTTTCCACTGGAAACACCGACTCCAGCTTTTCATTTAGTGTTGGTCAATGCCATGCCATCACTAATTCATTCACAACTTTGAAACGGTTTTTATGCCCCCTTCATAACAACATTACATGTGGATTTATGTCCAAGTTTGGCTTTCTTAACACGTCTACACTTGGTTGTTGGATATATGTCTGACCGGTTTTTTCTCTCTCCAACATAAAACAAGGTTGGTTAAAATTTTAGTCACTTAAGTCTCATAGGGTCATAAGTTTTGTCTCGTAGTATTGTTTCTATTCATTTTAGTATAGTGTTTTAATACCGGTTTCATAGTGTTAGAGTCATCCTACGTTATGCCATTTAATTTTGTAGTCTATAATCCCTTGTCTAAGTTGTGTTTTGTAAAAGTATCAAAGTGAAGAGTCTTTTGTAAGTAGTCTCAATGCTATAACATCATATTTGAACATGTACTAGCCAATAGTTTACCCAAAAATTATCATTGTTGTCATTGTGTTTAAATGTCATTGTCAATTTAATTAAAATCCAATAATAAAGTACCTTCTTATGTCATAGGGTTAGTTAAATTAGTAAGTCTTTGTTAGTCGTGAGTTGTCAAAGTTTATATTATTGGTCAATGCCATTGTAAAAAGTGTCGTCGTCCAAAGTCTGAATTTTTTTACTCCGCATTTCAATTTGGGGCACATTTTCAATTGTATGCGACACCCAAATTATGAAGGTATTTTTAACTTCATGATAAAATCTGACTGAACTAGTAGCATGAAATCGGAGGATGGAGGCACATGAGGATGGCGGACACGTAGCATCCTCTCATTAGTAGCCAACGATGGGGCCGCATAAATGATTTGGTTATATATTTTTCGGTGTGTGTTTGTTGCAGTTTCCAGTGTTCTTGTTTTCAATAAGTGGAAATTTCACATTGAGGGGGGGAACATGATCCAATGTTCCATTTCCAATTTTTCAGTTTATGCGTGAGCAACAAATTTCAACAGATTTTCCTATGTTATTCCCTGTAATGAAATGTGATGAGGGATGAGAATAGTAATTGGCGTATAATGATGTGGTTGTAGGTAAACCACTTGAAAACCTTCATTTGTGGTTTGTGGTAAACCCATAACAAAACCGCCATTCTTGGTTGTTGGTAGTCCATTCGCAAAACCATCACTTTGTGGTTTATGGTAAATCAATAGTAAAACCACCATTCTCATTTTTGGTCAACCATTTGGAAAACCATCCTCGGGGTTTGTAGATCATGAGTAGGTGCAAGTACAAAGGTAGGTTTTCCCATGTTCACACTAAGGTGGGGGAATGTTAGGAAATATATTTGTTAGTGCTTCATTACTTATATGAGTTAGTAGAAAATAATATTGTTACAAGTTGTTTCAAAACTCATGTAGAGAGAAATATTTGTTAGCAATGTGTAATTTATTCCCTACTTTGTAGGAGGTTGTTATGCCTACCTTTGTGGCTATATATTAGCCATTGTATTAGCAAAAATAATATAGTGTAAATAATATTATTGTCTTGTGAATGTGTTTAGGATGTCTCGATCCTTTATAATATCTCTATGTAAAAAGACAACAATATCCTCTAATTTTGAGGGTGCATAGTTTAACCTATATAACTATGCATCCGACATTGTATCTTGATACTACTGTGTGTCCTCTCCGATTGAATCTTTGATAAGTGGTCTGGGCTAGAATTACTTTTACCTAGCTTTACCACAACTATAAAGTCAAACTATTGGAATAATAGAACCCATCGGCATATGCCCCTGTAAAATGAGCTTATTTACCAAGTATTTCAATGCCATGTGATTTGTATTAAACACAAAAGGTGTTTCAAAGAAGTAATTTCTGAACTTATGCAACACATAGATCATTGAAAAAGCTTCATGCTCCATAGTTGTATAATTTTGTTCTCGTAGAGTCAACTTTATACTAGAAAAAATATAGGATGATCTCGAGATACGTTCTCCGGGATGAGCTAGAACCGCACCAATGAAAATTCCAGAGGAGTCCACATATACATGAAAGTGGATATTCTAAGAAGGAAAATGTAAAATAAGCACCGTAATAAGCCTCTCCTTTAGTGCTTCAAATGCGTGCTTCGTGGTTCTCCCCAATAGAACTTCCCTTTACCTTTTAATAAATCCTCTAAGGGTGTGAAAATATTAGCATATCCTTTGATAATTTTTTTGTAATAACCTCTGTGGGTCAAGAATCCACACATATCACTCTAACCGGTGGGCTCCTCCAAGCCTAAAATGACTGCAACCTTAGCTGGATCTACTAACAAACCCTCCTTGCAGATGATATGCCCTAGCAGAGTTCCAAAAGGTGTAGTAAATACATACTTATTGATATTTAAAGAGATTCTTAACTATCTGCACCTCTCAAACATTAACCGTAAATTGTCATAATAATCCTTGATCAACCCATACATGGTCCAATAGTCCAAGTAAACCTGTAAGAATTTGTGAATATACTCTTGGAATGCTTGAACCATAATGCGTGAAAATACTATGCAGCACATTATTTAATCCAAAGGACATCACTGTGTATGCAAAATTTCCCCATTCAGTGGTGAAATTTATCTTCTCGTGATCCTCCTTAACAATTCTTACCTGATGATACCCATACAACCCATCTCGTAAAAGAGTAAATTTTTCACCCCGTAACACCTTCCAATATTTCCTTAGTAAAGAGTTTAGGGAAAGGATCACTCACACATGCAACATTCAACTCCCCGTAGTCCACACAAATCCCGATTCTTCCATCTTTCTTTATGTTGATTACCATAGGGCTAACCCACTAGGATTCCTCTATGAGATCAATAATGCTAGATTCCAACATCTCTTCTATTTCTTATGTAACTTTTACACGCAGTTAGAGTTCATCTTATAAGGTATCTTCCTAATCGGGTATGCACCTTCCTTTAACTTAATTTTCATCTCACCCAAATATTCATGCACCCCTTTCAACTCATGGTAGCCCCTAGGAAACAAGTCCTGGAAATTGTGTAGTAACTCAATTATCTTAGCCACTTCAGAGTCATACCAATAATCTCCAATTATGGCCTCCTTAGGTTCAACATCCATACCAATGTTCACTTTCGTTGTCTTCATAGGTTCATGGTAGGCGCGTGCCTTCTCATCCACACTATCTAAGACCTTGCGTGTACCCTCTGAATGATCTATGTCTAACTATTCCACTTCTTCATCATCCACCATATATACCATATTTCCTTTCTTCTTCTCTAGGAAAGCACACTCAAGTAGTTCTGCATCTGTCTCATCTACTTTATCAAAACACGCTTCTAGATCTGACTCACCAAATAACTCCTGAATGAGTTCTTTAGCCTTTGCACTATCTCCCATGGTCAATCTCTTCATAACTTATAATGCCTCTTTCACCGGAGGTTTAGTGGAGAAGTAGTCAAAAGTATAGATCATTGTTGCGATCACGTATTACCAATTTCCAATATCCCTATGTAGCTCCACATAAACATAACAAGTGCGTGCGTAGCCTCACAAGGTGAAATAAATTGCGTGCGCCCACAATGAATGTGGTAAAGCTTCCGCCCCTTTGTTCGAGTTTCTCACACTACCAAACACGGTGTTGAATAGTATTATTACCATGATATTCATAGTTTTGAGTAGGTGCATTACTCCTAAAAAATCGGGCTGATAGAAAAATTATCACTTCAATCCATTCTATGAGATTATCCCTATGAACCGTCCACCGGTGCACCGATATCTTACTTAGGGTATACACCAGCATATTCCTTATTTCCACTTGATCCTTCTAATGTACTTCCATGGCTCACAAGAATACCTCAGGGTTTTCTTGGCTAGTGTACCAAGGTACAAGGTTATTGCCTAATCTCCTAACACAACGTGGCCTACTTACGTGTGCAACTACCATTCTTACACCACACCCAATCATCTTGTAAATTCCATGTGCCCAATTGGCACAGGAAATACTTGTAGTATCACCGATGGTGTGCATCATCCTTTGGAGAATTCATTCCTTAGATGGCTCAAGTACTTATGGATCTTGAATGGTGTGCACATAAATTCTGTCAAGGTCTTCTTCACTTAAGGGCTCAACATAAGGTGCAGATTTCCTATTTGTCAAAGGGATAATAAATTGTTCTTCCTTGTTCTCAAAATTGATATATCCCTTATTAAACCGTAGATCAACATTATTTGCATAACACCAAGGGCACCCAAGTAGAGCTGGGAAGTTGTCTACTTCTGCAAGCACTAATACCTCAAAGTCCCCAGTGAACTTGGCCCCATGTATAGTAATAGATGCATCCTTCAATACTATAATTGGCATGGCCTTAGTTTGATTTGCCATATACAATACATTAGAAGATGGCTGCAATGAAGGTTTGCCCATCTGAACCCATGCATCTAATATAAGAACATTCACTTCCGTGCTTGTGTAGATGAAAATATTACTCAAAAGCCATCCATCTATAACAAAATTTAGAGTGATCTCCTTGTCATAATTCAAGCTATGTTGAGGGAGATTAGCATGTAAAATATACCATTCGGTCTCAATACCAATGTGCGAGTTTTCCTTTCAACCAAATCCCTAGTAATGGAATAATGTTCTCCTGATGCAACATATTGCATACTTCCTTTAGATCATCAACATTCGATTTGGAAAGTATCAGTGCCTTATTTCGCTCCAAATTTCACGACTGTTCCTTCAAACACTTGTATTTCACCTTATGATTTCGAGTAACTTCATGGTTTCCTGATAAACCTACTTTTGATGTGTAGGGTTTGGGTATTTTACATGTAAAACCTCCTCCTTAGTGATGGTAGGCTTCTGTTGCAGTTCTTCTTTGGCATGCACAACCTCAGTGCATGTAGTAATATTCAGAGGTACTACCTCAGGATCCAGTGCTAACTTCAACATCCATTGGTTTTCCATGGCATGCTGTATCCTAACCATCCCTGTGCCCCTGTTCTCCTATTTTGTCTTCTTGGTCAGATGTTCATATAAGTTTGGAAACTCTTCATAGTTATGATTCTTCTCGTAAAAAGAACAAGTAATGTTCTAAGGACCTTTGCACCTATAATGGTAAGGGGATCCACATGCATAACATGTTCCATGAGGTAACTCACATCGTCCACCGCTACGACATCAACCTATGAATCCACCACAATATCCTATACCTATACCATAACATCCCTCAAAGAGCCCTTCATTTTGATCATAACACCCTTGAGTGTGTTCATGATCATGTCGCTCACCTTTATCCTTAGAGTTATTTGAAACCCCTATCTGTCATACACCAATATTAATGACATCATGGATCTAATCAATCAACATGTAATATTTTGTATCATGAGTCATGGACCGGAAACTTTTATAGTAGGAGGACACGTTCTTTCTTACCGCACGTTGTAATAATGGGTAGTGTATTATATCATGGTCCAAATGACATATCTCACATTCCAGTAATAAGGAGCACACCAATCTATGAGGAAAAATATCCTTAGTATACCCCTCTACTTCATAATCTGTGCACCAAATTCCACTACATGTCTCATCAAATCATATCAAGCCAAGAACACAGATGCTAATCAAACACCACGATCAATAAGATGAAAGTAATTTGCCAAAATAGCTTTATATAAAACCTTTGCAAACAAATGAGAAACAATATCATATATTATTATGGAACTCAATGCAATACATTGATAATGGGCCTTGCTTAAATAGGCAAGGAATAACAATCTAAGAACCAGTCAAGGTCGTAGATCAAGCCATAAATCAAGGAAATAACTAGTCATCAAAGAACTAGTCAAGACCATAGATTTAGGAGAGAACTAGACATCAAGGATCTAGTCAATACCATAGATCAAGGAAAGAACTATACCTAACAACTAGATAATATCTCCTAATATCTAAATAATATAAAAGAAATATCTACACACATAAGTGGGTGAGGATAAATACAATAAAGGTAAATAAAGTACCTAGGTGAACATGAGATAAGGTAAATACCTACTCTAACACCCCCTCAAGTGAATCTAGGGGCCAAAATAGAAGTGACATGTCCATAGTATGAGTCCCGAAAACTAGGCCTGATGAGGTACTCATGTACAATAATTGGGAAAAAAGGGACACCGCAAGGTACCCAAAACCAATAACAACAAAGTAAAGAGAGTAAAAACCTGCTCCAAGGCATCCCAAGAAGCTCGGCTCAAAAACTCGTACAATGCTGAAGAAGTTTGGTGTGCACTGTGGTCTGAATCCACTGCTCGATCACAAAACTCAAAAACAATTGACATTGGGTTTCACTAGAATAACTCCATACAAGGAGACTGTCAATGGAGTGATGTCGAAAGTGAAAAAAACACCAAACATAATTCGATCAACTACTACAAATAGGTGTGCCATGATCCAAGAACAATAACCAAAGCAACAAGGAAAGGACACAAACTCTAGAGTGTCATGATCCAAGAAAAGCCAAGGTAACAAGGCAAGGACATGAAACCGAAGAAGCAGGATCAACACCACACCCTCCCATACTACTGAATGGGTGGAGTGACACTACAAATCTATATGAGTTGTCAAAACAACTACTCAAACACTGAAAAACTAACACTGGGCTCCACCATAATAGCTCCCCCACAAGAGAGACTGTCAACATGCCAAAAGTGTCAAAAATACAGATACAAAATCTCTCAATAAACAAGAGAGATACACTACACATGCTAAAGAAAAATTCTCAAAACAAGAAGCATCACAATGCATAAGGTATAGAAAGTGGAGCAAGAGGTCGAATGGTGGAGGAGCCACGCCTGTAGAGTCCTCTCAATGAATGCCTATGTTGCCTCCATGAGTGATGAGTACATATAGGAGGAGGGAAGTACAACTACTACCTAAATCGGTGGTCAAAAACTCCCACTAACTCAATATCTTGGTAGTTAAGTTAACTCTAAAAGACTAGTAAACTAACTTCACATAGCTAAGAAGCTAACTCAACACAACTAGTAAGCTAACTCCACACAACTAGTACACCTAAGCAAGCTAACCCAACAAGTGTAGGGCTAACACAAGTGTAAGAATTATCCTAACACAAGTGTAGGGTTAGCTTGCTTAGGTGTACTAGTTGTGTGGAGTTAGCTTACTAGTTGTGTTGAGTTACCTTCTTAGTTATGTGAAGTTAGCTTACTAGTCTTTTGGAGTTAACTTAAATACCAAAGATATCGATGGGAGTTATTCACCACTAATTTAGTAGTAGTAGTTGCTATGATACCATGAAAGGAATGATAACTAGATCATACCAAGCCAAGAACACAAATGCTAATCAAACACCATGATCAATAAGATGAAAGCAATTCACCAGAATAGCTTTACATAAAACCTTTGCAAACAAATGAGAAAAAATATCATATATTATTATGGAACTCAATGCAATACATTGAGAATGGTCCTTGCTTAAATAGGCAAGGAATAACAATCTAAGAACCAGTAAAGGTCGTAGATCAAGCCATAAATCAAGGAAATAACTAGTCATCAAAGAACTAGTCAAGACCATAGATTTAGGAGAGAACTAGACATCAAAGATCTAGTCAATACCATAGATCAAGGAAAGAAATATACCTAACAACTAGATAATATCTCCTAATATCTAAATAAGATAAAATAAATATCCACACACATAAGTGGGTGAGGATAAATAAAATAAAGGTAAATAAAGTACCTAGGTGAACATGAGCTAAGGTAAATACCTACTCTAACAAAGATATCATGGTCCAAATGACATATCTCACGTTCCAGTAACAAGGAGCACACTGATTTGTGAGGAAAACTATCCTTAGTATGATGCTCTACTTCAAAATCAGGCACCAAATTCCACTACATGTCTCATGTGCTTTGTATTGGATGATAGTTTAGCCAACTTCTTTTCCATTACTACAATATGAGATTCAAATAATGGGCTCACTCCACTCTCTATGCTCTTCACCGCCTCAATGCACGAGCTACTTAAATCTCCCCACGTAGGTATGTATAAGTCTTATGTAAAATTTCCCTACTAAAAGGCATAATCAAGCCTACAATGAACCACTTGTGCATGATGACTTACATGGATATCATATGATAGTTTAGACAAAAGTGTTTTGAAACAAGTATCATACTCCTAGAAACTCTCGTAGTTCCCCTGCTTGATATCCTTGAGTGAACTTATATTTTTATTCTTGAACTTAGGTATATTATATTCCTTAATGAAAACATTCGGTAATGCTATATAATCCACACAAGTCTGACTGTGGTCAAAATTTATGTACTAAATGTATGTGTGTCCCTGCAACATAGTTGAAACCTAAATGTCCTTGTGATCTAAAGATGTTATTCCTTTTTCAAACCATAGTATCTCACACATATGCACATGTTCAACAACATCTTCTATTCCCCTATACTCTAGGAGACAAAGTGACATCTCCATGTAAATATTTTGGGGCTGGTGAGGACCACGCTCACTAGATCCAAAACACATTGTGTTACCTCCACCTCTAGATCCACCAGATCTTACAAATCTCGTGTTACATGTTCCACCTGATCCTCCACCTGTAGTAGGAATTGGACCAGAGGATGCACTACTCTGTGTCCTAAAAATGGTGCTAAACTAAAATCCTATAGTATATGAAGTTGTGCTGCTCCCAGATGTGAGTCCAAAGTTTTCCACACCTATGTTTTATACCAATGACATGAATGAAAGGGTTCCTCCTATTAGTCCTCTAAATAACAGGAAGATATCTTCCGACCATAAATGCACTTGCTATATGATTCACTCCTGAACTTGCTGATAATTCCACTCTACCTCTTGCTACTCTACTACCCAAACTAGCTTGCTAACTATTGGCTATATTAGAAATTGGAAAACCAAGCACAAGGGATAGGTTTCCAGGTAGATTCAAAGATGCACCCAAAAACAATGTTGTCTCTGCTAGCACGTTCTCATAAGAGGTGGATCGGGGTTACCTATAATTCTTACCCAAATGGGGGAGTTCTAGATGCTTTGTCTCCATGTCCTCTGCGTGAGCTCCAAATCCTTCACGAGCCATCTCTTTCCTCAATGCCATCCATTCTACAATCTTGTGATGTTTCCCTAAATCCCTCTTGTGTGTCTCATTGTACTTAAGCCACCTTTCTTCTCTTTCCTCTCTACCGCTAGGTCTGCCATCCTTCACCACACTTGCTCCTTCCCCGCGCATGGTGGGGTTTAGCTAGCCATCGAATTCTCTTCCAAATTCAGGGTTACCAACAATATTTTGATCGCCAGTGGAATGCCTTGCAGATAGGTTCCCCTGGGATAACGTAAAAATTGAAACTCAACTACCTCCGGGAAATAATAAGTGGAAATTGAGTACTCCAAAATATAGCTATTCGAAGACTACATAACTAAGTGTCTAGAACACGTGTCCAAATAAGATCAACATCATAGAGGGCCTAAAATTATTCTTGTGTCTAGACAAGTGTGTGAAACCTCCAATTCCTTTTAGACGTGTAAGCAACCAACCACTCATATAGATCTATTGGAAAAATAACAAAGAAGCTCTCATATAAGCAATCATACAAATTCTGCTCCACCCACGTGTATGCGTCAAACTCGAGATCCAAAGTCTTTGAATCTCGAGTGTACTCTTCTTCTAGATCTATTATCCACTCCTTAACACTTTCCAAGGTCAACCAATACATCTTCATCACACAACATCCTGAAAACAACTTAAAAAAGAGATCCGGCAATGGAAGCAATGATGCAACCTAGAATTTATAGTAAATGACCTGGTGAACTAACACATCACTCACCAAAGTTGAGTGCTCACCAAAGCGCACAAAGGCACCAGGTACCTCTTAAGATTTAATTTTACAAAATGTTAGTGTTATGGTGTGCATAGATATCCAAATTCATTATCAATAGTAAACAACACACAATGCATAAACCAGATCTAGTTCTTAGAATAGATATAAAATGAACTAAACAATGACTATAACAAGATCTACCATGCAAGAACTAGGTTTAATCATATTCAACACCACCATCTAGCCAATATTATCCATTATATTGAATACTATAAAACACAAAATATTCTTACATTACATAAGTATCTTCATGAGTCATGCACGCGAAAAAACCAACAACATAACTCTACCATAGTTTTTCACCCACTAACCATGCAAATTAATATATATATATATATATATATATATATATATATATATATATATATATATATATATATATATATATATATATAGGGGTGGGGACTTTCCTTCACCATCCATCCACGCACTTTCGAAAATAGGTCACATACTAATAATAGCCATGTGCCTTTACAATAAGATCCACACATGTAAGTGCTCTAACAATAGAATTCCTATAGTTAACTCTGAGTAGACATCCTATTATTAGCCTAAACTATGCATGGTGCTCATCTCGTTGCCTATTCCCAAAATTTCATTTCATGGATCGGAAGCCATCAAGTATTTGTGTGCTCTGCAAGCTATCTCCGAAATATCCCTATTCAAAAAAAAAAAAACTAAGTCCTGGATTTAAAGTGTTCTGGCGCATGCTCATTCTGCTATTCTTCCGCACCCTCAAATGTGCCTTGCTCTAACATGCACATCCTTTATGTGCCTTCACCTTAGAGAAATATATTATCTCGCTCAACATTGCATATATTTTTATTTCAAATATTTCAAAGGCTCATCACAAGTCAAATTTTCAACTTCATGGATGACATGATTAAGAGAATATTCATCTCTGAATGGAAATGAGGACACCTCCTTATCTTGGGGAAACACGTGATTTGATTTCTCTACTCGAAATTATCAAGAACCATTTCCTTTTATTAAGGGATTGCATCATCTAAAAACTTGGGGCTATCCTTTTATAACTCAAAATTTCTCAACACTTCTTTAAGATCAATACCCCCTTAGAAAGGGCTGCAAAATCCTATCAAGGTGGGAATCTCATCCCCCTCTTCGGTTGGTATGAAGTGAATCATTATCCTACTAATTCGGTATAGAGTATTAGCTTTTGGATTTATTGACTTTTGCCTTTGTGTATCTCATATTTTTCATAGGAAGAAAATTCTCCATATCTCCTTTAACCGGGATGGTTACAAAATACCAATTCATCTGTATTTTCCCTCCCAAGTCTTGACAGAAAATTCTACTTAACAACATTCAAAATGAAGTTGGAATTTATGTTACCAATAAATTCATTGACACCTTCTTGTCTAGGAGTTCGACGAGAGCCACCTCTACATCATTGATCTTTCCCATAAGTGGGACCTTCTTTGATTCCATGGATTAACATGAGCCACTAGCATGTGTCAAGGTGAGTCTAAGATCATTGGCCACATTTATAGGCATTAAATTTTTAGAAGCACCTTCATATATTATGTAATTATTCAGTATTTGATGCACTTAGAGTAAACATGTTCTATTTAGGAGGCATGGGTGGTGCTAGTAGATTGGCATTTTTCATGTTTGGATTTGAACTACAACCCGTGATAAAATTGATGAGCCTATCGAATTAATCCGAATGTGTTTGCAAATATTTAGCTTCGGAAATCTAAACTTTTGTTTTGAGTGCATGATCAAAAAAATTAAATGGAGAAAAGGTGGGTGAAATTTATGTGCCATGGCTAATGGAAGTTTTATATTGCGTAGGTGGTGCTAACTTAGAAGATTTAGAACTTTTATTGTGTGAGGTAGTGGGTTTATAATGAGTGATTGAATTTGGAGGTACATTAGAGGCTTTTGAAAGACTAGATTTTGTAAGAGAAGAGTTGGGTTTAGAAGGAGCATGGGAAGACTTACTTGGAATAAGCGATGCCCTTTTTCTTACCATGGGTTCAAGTTTCTCCAATGCAGACTCCATGGAGGGAGGAAGTGGAGATCCTCAACTGATTATTTTAGTTTTTAGAGTTACCACAGGAGGATCTTCGATCTTCTTCTTTTTTGTGGAAGTGGAGGAAGGAGCTCCTTTTTGAGACTGAGAATGGGTGAATACCGCACATGAGAAATTGAGTGTATCTTTATCATCATCTTCATCACCTCCGAATATTCACAGAATCTGATTTTTGCATCATTATCTACTTCTTCAATCTCTAGGAAATCATTTTCTTCATTTTCTTGTTCAAATCCTTCTTCATATTCTTGAGTCTTAAAAATTTCATTGATAGGTGAAGCCTCTAAGGAAAGACTTTAGGGTGCCCTTGTAATATGATTTTTGTTAGGGATTTGATGTGATCCTCATTAGGAAACTTCCCTCTTCAACATCATAATTTAATTTACTAATGTTTGTAACAACAGATCTATTCTTTCATCTTTGGGATGTTGAGCCTCACCCTTTGAAGGGTTCTTGATCTTTCCAAATAGGATGAGGTCATCTTATACTTTGATGGGAATCCTTTGATCTTGTGTGAGATTCCTTAGTAAAAATATTCAAAGGATGAATCCTACCTCCAAAAATTGAGCATTGATGAAGACCCTTTTCATGTTGTCATTAGAGGGCATAATTTCAAGAGGTATCCTTTTGAGCAACCTATTATAAAGGGCTAAAAAGTTCCTCATAGTCTTGTTAGATTCCTTCTTCATTTGATCTAGCTGAACTAGGTGGTCTTGAAAATATTTGATAGATTTGAATATTTTTTTGAAACTAGATTGAATGTCTTCCCAACATGTGATGGAGAGGGAGGGAAAGAGGTAAAACCACTCAAATTCCTTTTCTTGAAGTGACTCCATGAATAATCTCACGAAACATCCTCGTGTTCAATTCCAATAATTCCACATGATGTGATGAAGGTAGAGATGTGTTCTTTAAGAAGTTATATGTTGTTACCTTTGAATTTTAGGAAGTTTTTGTGGGAACTTGTTAGTAGATCATGGAGAGGAGGTGTAAGAGAAAGACGACCTGCATTCTTTCCCCATGGAACAATGTGTTGGGGTCTTTCTCTTTTTTCATCTGCCATTATTTCTTCTAATTCAACTTCTGTAAATTCTTCTCCCAATTATTCTTTTGATTCTTGTTCTCTTTCACTAGGGAATTCAATGTTCAATGGTGGGTGGAAGGTAGGAGAAACAAGAGGATTTGTAGGAGGAGTATCAAAAGGGGTTTGGATAGGATTACCAGGTAAACCACTTGAAGAATCATATGGAGATGAAGCTTGAGAGAAATAGTAGGGGTTATCTCTGATTTTTTCTTGTAGGTTTTGCAAATCCTCAAAAGTGGGATCAAAAACTAATCTCAACCTATTCAAGTATTGTGTATCTTATTTCATCCAACTTGGGAAAATCTTGTAACAAGAATAAGAAAAGAGAATTGTGGAATACAAAGGATCACGTGTAGGAATCAACAATGGGTTTTTAATAATGGATTTCAATTTTATGTTTATTTAGTTTTTTAGAATATATGTATGTATGTATGTATATGTGTATATATATATATATATATATATATATATATATATATATATATATATATATATATATATATATATATATATATATATATTGTATTTGTGGTTCATATTTTGGGTGTAGAATGTGACAAGTCTGTCCCACGGTGGGCACCAAAATCGTTGTCAAGATTTTTTAGGTGGACAAATTGGTGGGTATCCACCAATGCTCTAAGACTCTAGGTACCTCTGCTTGAATAATGTAGCTCTATTTATTATGCATGAATAAAAATGAAATCTATGGGTTTCTAGAGGTTGTGAATCCAATAGGAACACTCCATTGAACTTGTAGAAAAATCTTGCAATTACTTGCAAGGGAGGAATTTGTTGAGAAGGTAGGAAAGGGAGTGGGAAAAAGGAAAGGGGGATTAATACCTCAGGTAGAAAATCAGATTCCTATAGACATTAATCAGAGTAGTTCAACACACATATATGGAAAGAAAACAACTTTGTTACTAGCATCAAGACAAGGTAGAATTAAGAACACAAAGTTTCAATAATTCTCTCATCAAGAAAAGCAAGAAACTCCTTTCTTCTTCATTAATATTTTGGAAAAGTTGTACATAGTGAGGGAATGGAAGAACATATGAGAGGAGAAAAGAAGAAATTTTATATCTCTTTTTATCTTTCACAAGTAGTCTCTACTCTTGAGCATACAAAATTGACAACCCTTAAGAATGGGGAAGTCATTACAATTTATAGACTTTGAGAAGACTCTTCACCTACCCCCACATGACCTTTCATTTTTCCTTCACAACATGTGACTCTTCATATTCCTAGGAGTGATATTAAGTCCCCTTTTATAAATTAAGGGTGACTTATTACAATATTAACCATAGTCACATTTAAATGAATAGGATGAATGTCATGATTTCTCACAACAAAGAATTAGAAAGGGGATAGAGAAGAGGAGAAGAATGAAGAGAGAAGAGAAAGAATGCTCCAAAGCATGGATGAGGAATACTCCACCTTCAATGAAAATATTCTCTGAGGAAGTGGAAGATGGAAACTGACCCTTGATGACCTTCCGCATGCATGGTGCTACACTAATGGAAAGCTCTGATGAAGTTCACCTTGAACACTTTACCTCTTGGTTTTGCACACTGTGCTACAAGATGATGTTTCTAGGACCCTCATGAAGTTATCATTTCTCTATTTGAGCCATGAGGTCATACTACAATCCCATGGAGAGTCCAAAAAGTAGAAAGATGAGTGAAAATGGAGCCATTTGTAACTTTCTACACCCAAAATGAAGACTTTCTATTTTTAGCAGGTAGGATTGGGACCTGCTATTTTGGGACATATCACCCATTTTTCTCAAATATGACCTTCTGAACCTTTTGGAATATTCCATTCTATTTCATTGATGATGTATCACTATTTTTAATAACTTGATATTTTTAACAAAGTTGCTTTTTCAAGACCTGCTATTTTGGGAAAATTGCCATTTTTGCATTGTCTTCCATTTTGCATCATTTCTGTCTATTTTAGATGATCAAAGATTGAAAATCAAGGGATTTAATATTTTTAGCATGTGGAGGGTCATATCATATGATATTTTTAGTAAGTGTACTGTGGGGTATCAGATTGCAATGAAAAAGGTCTTGAAAAATTCTACTTCTCATTGGGATGATTTCCTCTAATTTTCAAGGGTTTTTCTTGTTTGGATCTTCACGAATTTGAAAAGTAAAATTATAGGTATGCATGTTCCTCATATTAAAAGGTATAATTCTGATGAAAAAATCAGTCCTCAATATCCCTAAAAATAGGGACTTCATGGCATGAAAACTAGTTCACACGAAACTAGATTTTTCAGGATCATTCTCTCTAATTTTCAAGGGTTTTTCTTGTTTGGATATTTGCGAATTTGAAAATATAACTTAAATGTATGTGCATTTATCATATGATAGGAAATTTTTTTAACAAAAACTCAATCCTCAATATCCCTAAAAAATAGGGACTTCATGGCACAAAAACTACTTGATGCGAAACTTTGATTTTTCAGGATCATTTCCTCCAATTTTTACGTGATTACGCCCATTGGAAACTTGTGAATTGGAGATGTGCCTCAATAATATTTCATGGCATCCATTGATGAAGTATTGAATATTTTATAGTGAAAAAATAATCCACGTGCTCTTCACCCTTGAATTGACAAGTGGCATTGTTGCATTGGTCAACGAGAAGGGCTAGAATGAGGTGAAAAGGGCTAAACATGCATCACAGAGCTTCACCAAGGTCATATGATGGACCAAAGGTAATAATTGGTGCTAGGAAAATTTTTGTGTCATAAATATTCTAAGGGGATGGGATGGTGCAGAAAATGTGCCATGCTCCAGGAGGTGAAAATTTTTAATTGCGAAAGCATACCTTGAGAGAGGCCTTGAAAATGGTGTTTCCAGAGCTACAGTAGGTAATTTTTGATGAAACCATATATGATTTTGAATCATAATAACCTTATGAATTCAATGTGAAGGGTCTCAAGATCCAATAATTCCTAAAATATCTTCAAATTTCTCCTTCTTTCTTGGGACAACATGGTGTGCGTGTCAAAAATGAGTTGTGGAAAGAAGTGCCTATATCTTGTGATAAATTTGAAAAATTTTCATGTAGAGAATTATATAATATTTCCAATGAGTATTTTTTCCCTCTAAAATCCTTAAGGAGATATTATAATCATCTCATGGAAGGTTAATTATCTATTTTGAATACCTTCTCCTTCAACCTTTGGCACACCGGGGTTGAAACTGGGTCACATGAAGGAAAAGAGAAAGGGATAGGATTGGGCACATTTTTATGTCCCAAATATCCCAATGGGATGGGACACAAGGTGTAAGAAAATTCACCTCATTTTGGTGATGACAAGTGTCACTTGTTGATTTGTGGAGATGGAGAGGAGAGGGGGTTGAAAAATGGCATGCGGAGTACTTCCTGGGGTCACATGAGGAATCAAGGGCCAAGTTTGAGAAAGGGTGCATTTTTTTGTCCCAACTCTCCCAAGGGGACATGACACAAGTTGGGGGAAATTTTCCTCATTCTGGTGATGAAAAGTGGCACATGAGGATTCGATGACGGGAAGAGCTAAGGATGGGAGTAAAGGGGCTTAAATTTAATTTTTGAGCTCACTAGGGTCATATGGTGGCTGAAAAGGATTAAATGGGGATGTGAACAATTTTGTGTCCCAACCTGTCTCAAGGGGATGGGACAGTTGGTGCAAGAAAATGTGATTTTAGCATGTGATTCACATGTGTCCACCTTCAAAATTGGCTAAGTCCTAAAGCATACCTTAGAGAGAAGCTTGACAACGACATATCTGGAGCACCCAGAGGTATTTTTAGGAACTTATTTATATGATTTTAACTGGAATTTTTTTTGAGAATAATGGGATGGGTCTCAATTTCTGATTCTTCCTGAAACCACCTCAAAATAGACTTTTGTTTTCTCGGGACTCGCAGGTTGTGCATGTAGAAAATAGATTGTGGGAAGAAATTCTTGTCTTGTGAAAATTATGAAACAAAAATAAAATACCTTTCCAATGGTATCTTGATTGACCTATAAATAATTATGGATCTCTAGGAATCACTTCCCAAAGCTCATGTGCTGTTTTGAATTGCAAACTCCTTCACCTTCAAAAACCTATTTTTACTGAACTTGTCCCAAAACCTCTAAAACTTTCCAAAATATTTCAAAATCAATTGCACAATTTTACCATCTCCTCAATACCATTTCCTAATGATTTTTTTCCTTCAAATCAGCTCTGGAGGGTTTGTACTTTCTTTAGAAATGCCAAAAATAGCCATTCCTAAGTCTGTTGAAAAGTCCTCCTTGAGAGGTACTGTCTCGGAAGCACTTGAATGAAATTATTTTACCTAAATAACCTATGGGGAAGGCTGACACAACAAATATGAACC
Organism: Taxus wallichiana var. yunnanensis; assembly: GCA_018340775.1. Lineage (NCBI taxonomy): Eukaryota > Viridiplantae > Streptophyta > Pinopsida > Cupressales > Taxaceae > Taxus > Taxus wallichiana. The sequence continues at coordinate 609,090,009 of CM031239.1, read as the reverse complement.
ATTATGAGGATAAGATATGCCTAAAAATAAAATAGATTGATCTAGAGGGGTGTTCAGGAGGACTCACAAGAAAATATGAACCATTATGAGGATAAGATATGCCTAAAAATAAAATAGATTGATCTAGAGGGGTGTCATGCTTTCAAGTTGAATTTTTCCCTCACAAAAACACATGACAAAAATTCTATACATCATATTGAGAGGCTTGGAATACAAAGACGATTCCAAAAAAATTGAACATATGTCTATATGTAATCCAATTCCATCCATATTTTGGGTGAAGGAATACCTATAGCAATTGGTTTTCTCAATTAAATGTTGAATCCCAAGATAAGGTGAAATGTAAATAAACATTCTATGGTTTTATTGATCACTTCATCTTCCTTCAAGATATTGAGGAAAGATTAATTTTCAACATGTCCATTAATAATTTGAGATTATTGGTAATTGGGAAGATATATGCCCATCATAATTCCTTTAGAATCTTTAAGTTACATTCTTAAGGCCCATTCCATGAGCGGTAATGTACTTCTAGTCCTAAAAGTGCATTATACATGCACTTTATGCCTTGAAATGGTACAAAAATTCATTATGGGTGAAATATCCATTGAAAACCTCAAAAATTGTGTCCACCATGAAAAAATGTTCTTAAAGGCATGCAATAATGCACCAAAGTATTTTGGTTCCACATGGGCTTGTAAAGTGTGCTCACCATTAGAAAAACATTCCATGACATTGAATATCATGTAACATACTTAGTAAAGTTCTAAGTAGTCCGAGGATGTGCATCATTCATTATAAAATCTTTCCATTGGCATGGATATGTGTGCCTAGGTTCTATGTGTAGACACCCAAAGTCTGGGTCATATTCCCCTAAACCCCTTTCAAAAAAATAATTCTACACCACACCTAGTCATGACCTCTTTCTATACATTAATATTAATTTAATTACTCATAATTAAATTAATCCTCATCCTCACACTATTATTATTTTAATTACCTTAATTAAACTAATATCCACCTCATCCTGCCACATCATCCCTCCACCTCATCCTAAGACCTATTCTTAGCCTATTAATGAACCTAGACTAAGTCTCCACTTATCCTAACCAACTAGGACTCTTTCTAACCCTAACCATTCATGACCTATTAATCCTCTAACCAATTCCATGCTCTTATTAACACCATTCAACACTCTAGACCCAGACAAAATCAAGATCACACCAAAATTAGCAAAGATCAAGCTATTTTTGGAAAGCGGGACTAATTCTCCTTAACTAATGCCGGTTCCTTAACCGCCATCGGTTAGGTTAAATAAGAGTTTCTAACTCTTTGTTCAAGTTCTAAAACTGAATTCTTTGGCTTATGATTCTTACATTCATACATTCAAGAACTCCTGTAACCTTTTCGATCTTCCAAAGCCTATCACAACATTCAGACGTCATCCGGTTCATCCACATGTTCTTCCAAAGCTCCAACACACATAGTAGAAGGAACCATGCTGATTTGTTACTATATTCACTCGGATCACCACCTTCTACAACCACCACCACCATCCACTTCCAGGCTACATTCAAAAAGTAAGTGTTGTCTCTCCTTTTTCATTTCTATTTTCTTAATTTGTTTTATTAAGTTATCTACCATTCCTTTTATTCCTGCCTTACCCGGATCTAATCCTCAGTGCCTCCGGCCAACCTTCTACCCATTTTACCTTCCATACCTTGCCTAAACCCACCTATCAGTATCTTTGAGTCTTAACAAGAATTTCACAAACCTATCTCAGTCCCCATCACTCTCTGTGCAATCACAAAGAGTGCCCAATTCTCATTTTTTGGCATTATCACCTAATTTCCTATACCAACACTAGTCATCCAGCCCGGTGTTGGTCACTACCCAATACCAAAGCATTGGTCACCTAACTGACATTGGCCTCGAGAATTCCAATAGTTCTAAAAATAACAAGATCATATCTCTTTTCAAACTTCCCAGAACCTAACCATACCTTGCCTAGACCTATGTAATAGCCTCTCACACTCAGACTTCCATCCATCTACTACCTTTCTCTGGATTTATTCGTATATGCATTTATTAGACTATATTTGAATTATTGTACTTGTGTAGGATACCTAAACTACATAACTATAGTAGGAACATTTATTTCATGTTCTTAACAAGCATTAAATTGTCTTAAAACGTGGATTGACAACCTTCTAGGAAGTATCTCACTTCCCGGATCTAGCTCTCACTAGGAAATCCACCAATTGTTACTTTTAACTTTGTTTTGTGGTATTGTTTTCTATTTCAGGTCATTCCTCCTAGCCAAAGGGAAGCTCTCAAATTCAGTTTGAATCAAATTCTACAATGCACGTAACCTTCTCTCAAATATTCATATGTATTCCTCCTATGCCCATTACCCTTATCTATTTTATCACATTACTTTGAGGTGAAACATTTTGGCACACCCAGTGGGACCCTATCATTTGGGTTCTTTTGCATTGTTCATTCTTAGGGAATATTTGTGTGTCTATTTCCTTTTGAAAGGGCACGCATTAAGCTTTCTCCCTAGGAACATTATTCTTCCTCTACTTTTCTAAGTGAAATTCGTATTTTGGGTTAAAAAGAACACTTCTTTTTATTCTATCTTGCATTTAGTGAAGGATCATACTCTTGACCTATTCTCTATTTTCTACATCCAATTTCACTTTCAATTTGGGCTTAAAAATCTTTGCATTTCATCCTGTGTATGTTGCATTTAGCTCACTTAAATTTATTTGTAACCTATATACTAGAGGTCATGACTAGTTGATGGTTGGTGGGAATTAAGCATAGCTCACTTCTTGCACACACACCCTAAACCAAATCACTGAAACAAATTACTCATTGCTTAAACATCTTCCTTCTTGACAATTACCATTAATGACTAATAATCATATTAGTAGTAGATCCAGTGGTGTGTTTTGGCCATCATAATATTAGAGTAGGACCTCACATATTGTGAAGTATATATTGGGGAATCCAAGCCAAAATTTACCTAAAACCATCCATAGAAAGTCAATTCTAAATGGCATAAGCCACACAACATAAAAATCTATTACCTAGGATTTGTCATGTTTGCTAGATTTTTCTTGATTTGTGAGATCGTTTCACCTCTTTTTCTTTCCCTACATACTACATAATCACACTTGATGTATTCCAATTTTTCTGAGTGTGTTAGGACTTATCATTTCCATACTCAGTTTCTGGGTTGGTGTTTATTTGGACTTAATCACTTTAAAATTCAAATTTTCATCATCTTCTCAAATTTCATAGTAACCAACATCGGTCCATTGACTACAATCAGTTACCTCCTCATACCGGCATCATTTTATTGATTAGAAGCAGTTCCCTATTATTTTGGTTATTTTACCCAAAACAATGTTCAATTCACATCTAGTCATTTTCTGTGATCTGTTTATGACATTTCACACATTTCTAAGTTTGTTACCATTAGTAGAGTTAAGTTTCATCTGATTTACACTTCTTATCTCTAGATTTTCAAATCTATATTTTATCCACAAGAATTAGAATTATTCTAGCAACCAACATTAGTTACCTTGTCCTACCGAAATTGGTTACCCTACCGACATTAGTCTCTGTGTTTTGATTTTTCTGTCAAAACAACGACCAATTCTCATTTTCCAGATTTCTTCTATCATCTATTTCTATGTTTATGCACCATCAACAGAGCTTAGGTCACATATCTTAACACTATTTACATGGTTTTAACTTTCATATAAGTCAACACCCTAGTATTTCATGCCAGCCATCAGCCATCACCCCCTAGCCCATTGCCACCTTCTATTTCTTCTCCTATGGACCCCAATGTACCTCCCATTGTACCTATAGGTGATGAGGAATTCACAAAATTCCTTGATCATAATACCACCACCCTACAGTATTACTTAGCCCATTCTTCCACCCATGACTCATTAGGTCAGCCTTTGTTCAAGATTCCTACCTCCATGTCTCCCACTCTTGCCCCCACTTTTGTATTAGCTAGTACCCTGGTGTAGTGTTATCCACTCCAACATCATCATCTATAATTTCTCATATTGACCCTACATCATCGATATTTTCTGCACCTATGACATCTATAATTAATTTTACGTCCATCACCCCTATGACATATAGCCCACCATAAATGTGGATCTTAGTGCAGGGATCCCTACTTTGTAACCTCTAGTTACATCTACTCATTTTTAGAGTCTAGTCATGTCTATCCATGCCACTTTGCTACCTATGCTATGAGGGTCTCGACATACATTCCTCCTACCTATACCCTATCTCAGCCACCACCTATTACCTACACCTCCCATTCAAGGTATATGCCATTATCATCTTCTGCTGCCTATATGCCCCCTTCTTAGTTCACTTACTCGAAACCTCCATATACTGGTATGCCACCTACATCCTACTCATTGTATCCACCTCCTTATACCGCTAGAGGTGTACCTCAATCAAATCCAACCACATATTTGATCAAGATGATGATGGACAAGATGTAGACCCTAGAAGCATCTGTTTCCATCTCCCACAGATTCTCTAACTTACGATGAGATTTGTAATGAGCCTATTCACCCTTCTATTCCAATTCATCCATACCCCGCACATTGGGAAATGCCAAAGTTTAACCGATTCAATAGTAAGGAGGATTTGCAACAACATTTTCAATATTTTAAACACATATGTTATTTGATTTCCCATGATGATGCCCTACTTCTTTGAAATTTCCCAATGTCCTTAACATGACCTGCCTTAGACTGGTATAACACCTTACCTAGGCACTCTATCTTTTCATTCAACCAACTAGCCCAGGCCTTTCTCAATCATTTCTCCATCAACATTATCAAGAAGGTTACCATGACCGAATTGTATTTGATACGCCAATATGAAGATGAGTCTATCACATATTTTGTCACATGTTGGCAGAGCTTTATTAATCAACTTGCTTTCCAATTTCACCAAACTAAACTAATAGATTTTTTTACTAGGGCTTGTGCCAGACATATCTCCCTTACTCTCCAAGTCCAAACCTTCTAAACGTTTGATGAGGCATTCACAATGGCTCAAAACTTAAAACCCATGCTATCAAAGAGAAGAAATTGTAATTGCACAACAAGAGTGCCCTTAAAATGAAATGAATCTTCTTATTTTTCCAAAATATAAACCAATCATTCAAATCCCAAGGGATTTGCTAACGTGGTAGTCCTGAAAGCTAGTCCATCTCATCCATCCAACCAACCAAAACCATCTTCTACTCTTTTTCCTGTTTAGAGTTTTCAACATAAGTACAAACAAAGATGTTATACTCCCATAGGGAACCTTATTCCTTTGTGTTGGAAAAGTTGTTGAAAGCAGGAGCTATTGTTCTTCCACCGATCAAACCACATACTGGTTTTGATCCTTCCTGTCCTTTTATTACATGGTATAAAGAAAATGATTACTTGAAACTACCATTGTGTTAGGGGCCATAGTGATGAAAACTATAAAACATTCAATAATATCATTCAAAAATGATAGATAATGGAGATCTTGTTCTTGATAATCCTAATGCACCGACAAACCAAAACCTACATATCTTCAAGAAGCCTTTCCCAAACCATAATCATTCATCAAGCCAAGTAGGTGAGACCTCTGATACCAATGTCCATGAGGTTCACACCATCTTTGATATAGTGCCTACTTCATCTACTCAGTTGCCTCCCATCCCCTCTATTGAGTAAATCCTTGCGCAAGATCCTCTACCCATAGAGGACCTATTCTTTCTACTCCTCTACCCATAAAGGATCCACTCACATATACCCCTTCCTCTTTATAGGATCTTACCTCATCTATGTCTATACTCACTATAGAGCCTAACACACCCATTCTTCTACCCATGGAGGAACCAATTGCATCTACATCATTTCCCATCATTGAACCTATTTTACCCGCTCCTCTACCCAAGGAAGAGCTAAAATTATTGACTTTTCTTCCCGAAGAAAATCCTATATCACCGGTGTTACCTCATCCACCCCACAGAGGAGCCATTTGCATCCTCCTTTCCTATAAGTGATACATCTCCTAGGATCTTCCAAGATCCTATTGATCTCCTTGCATCAATTTTTCTTATCGAATCGGAGAAAAATATTTTCCTATGTCACTTAATTTAGAATTCTGGATAAGTGTCACAACCCACTCATCATTGTCTAAACCAGGGTTATTTTCACAATTAGTAGATCAATTGGATTACATCAATCACTCCATGCTCTGGGGGTGCCTGCGAATCTCGATATCTACTTAACTACAAATGTCATCCATAGATACCTATACCATATATCCAAAAGTATTCCAGTAAACCAAGACCATAAAACCTAAACCATTCATAATCGATCCTTCTTCATTAACATCACCTTCACAAAAACCTTCACCTACACCTAAACCTTTACCAACACCAAAACATTCTCTTGCACCTAAACCCACCACTATAATAGGGTTGGAAAAGATACCAAGTCAAGTCCATCCACATGTAAAGATTGATTTAGCCACCTCTTCCCAAAATATCACTAGGCCTATCCCCCACCTAAGAGGAAGACCCAACCTCTTAGGCCTCACACCCCAGTTTCTCCAATTCCTCCTCTTTCACCTTCACCACTTCCATCCATCTTAGGTCCCCATCCATCAACTTTGTTAAAGAAACTTCCTACCTAAAGTAAACTTAAAACAAAATTACTGATAGCCTTATCACAACCTTCTATTCCACCCAAGATTGCTATGTCACCTATGTCTGCTCCACTACCAATGATTTTACCTTCCCTTCAACCTACATTCCATATATTTCTTCCTACCACTACCTTCACCGCACCTCCACTCTCACCTTGGTTGACCCATCCACTTCCATCTCTCGAATTCCCCTCAACTTCACGTATTACCCCGACACCTTTACCCAAAAAGGTGCAATCCAAGCCTAAAACCACACTACCTACCAAAAGGTATTCAAACCTACTCAACCTCTGACTCCACCTCCAACAAAACCTCTCGTATTCAATGAAAGATTTTGCAAAGAGCTATGGATATGGGGAAAGACCCCAAAGCTTTGTGTAAAGTCCCTAAATGGACCATATGATAAGAAATGAGAAAGGAATCATATTTACATGTATTAAAACTTGAAATAAACAAGAAATCTAACAAATAACATTAACCTCTATTATTGAAAGATTAACAAAATATTCCTACTAAAGACTTAAGCAATCAGTTTTGTTATTTTACTCCATGAGGGTGAATGAATCTCACTAAATGGCTACATGGCCAAATTTAGCTATTCCATTACTAACCTATCATGGGTGCAAGATGAAGCTCTTTTAATGGAGGATAGCCAAGATCAAATGCCTTATTAGCTTGGCTAATGCAAATGAGCTCTTAAGCTTTCTTAGGCTTGTTTTGGCTTTAGCTTATGTAAAGTTGTGTGTTTGAATGGGTAGGCTTAGCCTTGTATTTATAGTTTTCCAAATGGAAGAGTTTGGAATTTGGGTGCATGTGGGACTAAAGCTCTTTTAGATTAGATTAGGATAAACATGCTTTAGGCTTAGTTAATCTTGGTTTAGGCTAGTTAAACTTGATTAGCAAGTGATTAGAGACTCATTGAGAGTTGGGAGGGGTCTGGATAACCAATTGTGACTGATAGATAGCCTACGAAGCCAATAAAAGTGGTATAGAGAGAACTAGGGAGGTTATGAATGGTCAAAAGGAGGAATGTTTAGATAATAAGAGAGATATTAGCCAAATAATGTGATTATAGGAGGAATACGACCGAAAGAGGTGTCATGCATGGGCATCTGAGAATGGGGCGAAGAAGGGTTGATCAACGAAGTGTTGTTAATTGAATGGATTGGAGGAAATGCTAAGTGTAAGCATATTTTAGGTGTATACAACCTCTTCCATAGAAGTCACCCAAAATTTCATCCAAACTCAGTCCCACTTCTCATTGTGATCCTTGGTAGGGTCTTACACTAACATCCTCACTTGGTTGTTAGAAACTTCCACTATTACATTACCACCTCTCAAGCCTTATGACCCACTCAAACCTAAACCATAAGGGTTTGATGATACCAATATTTGTGCCTATCATCGTGTGCCAAGGCATGATGTTGAAAATTGTAAGGCCCTTAAAACTATTCTTCTTCAATTGTGTTCTCTTGAAGAGTCCTTTGACGAAGATGACCATTTGGATGAAGAACCCATTCCATATTTTCCAATTACCACATAGCTCCACCCCATATCTATTCAGTAGCATTCACCTCCATCTCCATAACCCTATTTTTCTCCTCTGACCTTTGAGATCAATATGGTTCAAATTAGGAGCTAGCCCAACCCCTCCAAAATTTTAGTGTGCCATCCTTATTTCATAGGGATCTTATCCCGCATTAGGTTTTTGTCCCTCCTATCTCTATACCTTTCATGACTTATCTCCCTCTCTTCCTTAGATCAATATGGTTCATGTTGCCACTCAAGAACATAAAGATAAAGGAAAAGAGAAGATATGAAACCCATCCATTACACCCTGATCCAACATTCCATCAGCACCTACATCCAAGGTAACTATTTGCGGGCCAGAATATCCAATTTATGATGGCATCCCACATTGTACCATGACAAAACAATTACAACAATAACCTTTAAAATTCCTTGAATGATCTCATTCAAACCTCTAAATCTCATCATAAATCCCTTCTTGAGATCCTCCAAACTATAAAGGTGTTACCAAATGAACCTTTGCATGTTACTTCCATTTGCACCTTCCCTCATCACGTGGCTGCTCTTACTAATTCACCTAAGAATTCCATTCCCACTACCACTCATAAGACTTCCACTATCAGTTTCTCTAACTCATAAATTTCTCCTTTCCATTTAGAGGATCCTGACCCTGCCCTCTTCATCTCTATCTACATCAATGATATGTGTATTCAAAGTGTTATGATTGATGGAGGTGTAAGTATCAATATTATTTCCTCCTGTGTGTATGAAAAATATGCATACCCTCTCATTGCATGCTTAATAACATAGTTATGCTATGTTCCTTTAACGATGACATCAATTCTACTCTTGGCACTATTATCCTTCATATCTGTGTAGGTCCTCGCACTCTTCCCAAACTCTTCTACGTCCTAGAAGGGGAGTTCCAATATAATATGTTACTTGGCTGACCCTAGATTCGTGCCATGGGGTGTGTACCCTTGACTCTCCACCGTTGTATCAAATTTGAATATGAAGGGAACCCTTACACTATTCCTACAGATCCTTTGCCTTTCAAAACCTGCAATATGTTGTACCAACAAAATGATGTCCTCATCCAAGTCAAGGTATCTACTACCACTATCGCTTCTTCTACTACTCGCAGCCACTTCTTCCACTACCGCTTCATCATCATCCACCACCACTTCATCTTCTAGCTATTTCTGCTTCTTGATCTTCCTTTGTTGCCACATCTACAAGTCCTACTACTACATCTACCACAATTAATCCATCCATCCCCACCACTACCATTGCTTCTAAAGCTATCCCATCTACATCTTCCCAAGATTCTGATAGTTCATCTATTCCCGCATCCCAAGTCCCAACCTTGGATCCTTTGGTAGAAGTTTTTCAACTTCTCACGTTAGGTGAATACCACATCTACAATGTCAATACCTTCCTTACTCCTCAAGAGTATGGTATCCTCCATCAAACATTTGAATTATGACCGACATATAAGAGATACATTTTCATATGGTCCTCCTTACCTTAGCACTAATCGACCTATGGGGGACTTGAGAAAGCTTCATACTCTCTGAAACCACCCACTCCAACCAAACCATTCTCATCTAACTTTCTATACATCTACAATGTTACTTCGACCATACTTTCCTCTATCATTGTTCTAGAAAGGATTTGAATTTTATCTTTACGGACAAGGTCACCATACAATCACAACTTCCACTAGCTGCAAACATAAAGATAAGCGTGGTATTGGATTCTCCACACCACCTAGTCTTAAAAATATCGAATCAACCTCGTTGAGGAAGAAAATCCTTCTTTGCTCACATCACTAATCTTACCACTTTCACTACGAATTCCATGGATTTGAAATCCATCCCTCCCAATTTTTTTTTTCATAAACACTGTTTCCTTCGGAATTTGACTTATCAACGAGATGGCAAGGCTCTCTCTTCCCTTCCTCTTCTTCATACTGACATGTTAGAGGACAACACACCTTCAATTAACATCATTCAATGCCAAGATGATGATTCTATTCTCACCTAGCTTGGTGTGGAGGATTCTTATATTCATCATTCATTACCTTTTTAGACACAAACTATGTTAAATGAATCCACCATTAAGATCAATATTAACACTCAGGATGACCCTCACATTCTAAGATAGGCCAATCTTTAGATTCCACTAAACAATAAGTCTTTACTTCCTTTCTATGAGACCATAGAAATTCATTTTCTTGTTCTTATGATGATATGTCCAGTATTGACATAGATATCATGGTACATAATATCATAACCATTTTCGACACCAAACCCGTGAAAATGTATCGACACATTATCCTTTGTGTGAAAGAAGAACTCTAGCACATTTTATCTGTTTCCTTTATTCTACCCATTGATTATCCTTAATGGATCTCTAACATCATGCATGTCCACCGATGAGATAGGGGGACTCTGCATCTACACAAATTTCCACAACCTCAACCTTGCATGCCCAAAGGATGACTTTCCTCTACCTAGTACTGACGAAATTGTTGATCTAACCGCCGGCCATGAGATGCTATCTCTTCTAGATGGGTTCTCGGTTATAACCAAATATTACTCACACCAAAATACTAACAAAAATAACCTTCATCACCCCTTGGGGGACCTTTTGCTATCGTGTCATGCCCTTTGGCCTGAAAAATGTTGGTGCCACTTATCAATATGTCATGACTTATATCTTTCACAACATCATGCATAAGATACTGGAGGATTATGTTGATGAACTTCTCGGTAAGTCCAAAAGTCAAGCCGAGCACCTAGGCATGAGCACCTAGGAACTTCTCGGTTGTGAGGATTATCTTTCATAACTAATTTTTGATCACCTCATCAAGTTCTACATTTTCCTTCAACCAAAGAAGCGTGTCTTCATTATTCTATCTCTGGAAAGATACTTTGTTTAATCATTTCTTTGCATGGTATCTAAATTGACCCTCGCTAAAATCTAGGCTATTCTAGAGATGGCTCCACCGGCTAACCTAAAATAAATGTGTAGTTTTTAAGGAAAATTCCAGTCCATTCGATGTTTCATTTCTCAAATTTTTGACCGATATCACCCTTTTCATCATCTTCTTAAAAATAATGTCTCCTTCAAATAGAATGATGAGTGTCATAAAATCTTAAAAATGTTGAAGTCTTATCTTCTTCACCACCCATGCTCATCCCACCCAATGATGACAAATATTTATATCTATATATTCCACCACGACCATTCCTGGGTGCCTTGCTCTCTCATCGCGATGAACAATATAGGGAACATGTGGTTTATTACATAAGCCATAATCTTCTAGATTATGAGACTAGGTATATGTAGTCTCATTTAACTCTTACCCTTTAAAATATATTTTAACCCCAAGCACAATGGCCTATCACCCAACATAAGATGGGTGCTCACTCGAGACATGCGTGGGTGCCTAGCCCTCTTTATACGAGCCATGTAAGGTTGCTGTTGGTATAAAATCACAGCACCCCTAGATGCAGATCAGGCTTCTAGGTTGATCACTCAGGCATCCAGTGTGATTGCACAACATTGAATCCTTTCTCCAGGTGTGGGACCTGTAAAATGAGAAAGGAATCTCCAGAGAAGGCTGGTTCCTGCTCCTAAACTACTCGCCACAAGCTATTCCAAAGGTAAGCTAATCTAATCCTAATCTAACCATGCCAAGGAGACACAGAGAGAGAGAGAGAAGGGAAAAACAGCAAAAGCCTACACTAAAACAAAGGTGATACACCAGAGAAGGAGAATGTTGAACCTCTATCAAAACTACCATGGGACAAGGAGAGGTGAGCAATGGGAAGGATGGACAGATGCATCATAGGCCCAAGGATAGATTTCACACAGAAAGTGTCCCAAAACTCCATGAACACAGCTCCATACCTACAATGAACATTCAAACATGCACAAATACCTGTAATGAAGAGAGGTAAGAAGAAAACAAGCAAAGAACGAGCAAGGATGGACAGATGCATCACAAAACACGTTTTTTGTTGCTTCCAGAAGTTTACACAGAACATCATTTCATTAGTAAAAGGAAAAAATGCCATTACAGAGCAGGGAGGAGGTTCGAGCTCCATTTTCAACCCTAGAGAAGAAAAGAAGGGAGGGCGTAAAGTAAAATATGAACAACTTGTTCTTTTTTTTTTGAAAGAATCCACTGCATAATATATATGAAGAAAGAGAGAGAGAAGAGAGAGGAAATTCAAAACTACCATAACCACTTCTGGGCCACATTTAACTCATTTCATTATGGCGGCAGGTGAGAACCCTGGCGAAATGGTGGATCTGTTTCAGCGAGAAAAAATGCATTGTATTCTGTTGTAATTAAAGTGGTCGCCAAACGTCTCTTTGTCTATTATCATGCATAAGAACCATTTCTTAAATTTCTCTCTCCAGACTGCACCAAAATGCAAAATTTATCCTAGAATCATGTAGATAATTTCAACAGCTTTTCGTTGATATAAAGAACGTGCAAATCCGAGTTATGGATCGAAAGATATGTCAATCTGAAGATTTAGGGCAGAAAAGACCAAAACGAATTTTGAAATATTTTCCCACGCTTCGCCACCTGGACGACACGTGGCGGTGCTCGATTCACTTGAATAATTCTCTCTCCTCCACCTTTCAGCGGGCTTTCCTTTGAAATTTCCTTGTGGGCCCTAGCTTGGACACATGCAACTATCTCATTGGTTCGGGTTGACCCTTCAAAAAAATCACCCTTTGACTTTTGGACTTCTTCCCTTGTGACAGGTGTTGTGTTTTGATTGGCTCGCGGGTCTGCCGGCTTTTCGCACCCTTCACGTCCTTGCGGCCTGGATGTCCCAAACTGTTTGGGAAAAAAACTCCCGATCCGCCTGAAATGGGCTTCTTGTTCTTCATTCGGCCGGTGACACGTGTTGCATTTCCATTCGCTTTCAGCTTTTCGAGTTATCCACGCGTCCCTCGCGTCCTGCCGCACTGGATGTCCCCAGTGAATGGGACAAAAACCTCTGATCCACCCGAAATGGGCTTCCTTGTCCCTTATTTTCCAATGACATGTGGCGCAATCTGATTGGCTCTCGGATTTTTTGGCTATCCGCGTCCCACGCGTCCCTTTGCCCACATGTCCCCAGATTGTTTGGGAAAAATTCTTCCGAACCGCCCGAAATGGGCTTCCTTGTTCTTCATTCGGCCGGTGACATGTGGTGTAATCTGATTGGCTCTCGATTTTTTCAGCTATCTCGCATCCCACGCGTCCCTTTGTCCCAACCGCCTTTTTTGAAGTTCCCGTTTGGCCGAACCGGCCGGTTCGCGATCCTTCGCGTACTCACGCCCTAGATGTCCTTGACTGTATGCTGGGACAAATTCTTTCGATTCACCCTGTTCGGTCGGTTCGCGTTCCTTTGTCCCGCTTGTCCCAAAGTAGTTAGTCAATTTTCTTCTCCTTCGACCGAATCGGCTTTCCGCATCCACCGCGTACTTCGTCCCGAGATGTCCCTTTTCTTCCCGGGCTGCTGGAGGCTTTTCACCCAACTCGTGTCTTCGCGTACATTCGTTCCAATTGTCCCAAAGGTGACCTTGAGCAGGACTTAGCCAATTTTCACGATTTTTCCTGGATCAATCTACTTGCCCGAGACTTGAATATTCGATGCATGTTATCAAATTTACCCTAGGGGGAAATTTTGATAAATGATTTGGTGACTCAAAGCAAGGTCATCTGCTTGCTAGATGAAGTTACCCATTGACTGAAGCATCCATTGGGCATGGAGTCATGAGTTGTAACCTGAAACTGATCTGAACTTTGAAAACCTCCCTCTGAGAGACTTGAAACCCACCAGACATGGAGTTGTTCTCACCAAAATGCCACTGAAACGAACTGCGCAAGAGCAGAACCAGCAACACCAAAACTATGTACATAATGAAAATCATACATGCTCCAAATGGAACATGCAGAGTGTGCACAAGCACTTCTTCTACCTGAAAACAAATCTACCTACTCTACTCTAATCTGGAAGAAACGGCAAGCTAAACAAACCCCGCATCAATGGTTATGAGAAATAGCTTCCTTTCTTCAAAATTGGCAGCCATGCAAATGATTTGGAGCTGATCATGGCTGTTAGGATGAGTGGAAAATCAACAAGAAGCTGGTATTCCACCCAAATCATCAAGGTATCAGCTGAAGGAAAATTCAATACCACTTTTAGTTGCTCTGCATTTGGGTTGAAGAGGTATGACAGCTGATCCTTGATACTTTGTAGCTCACCCTCATGCTCGAAGCAAGCATGACTGGTTGTGACTTCTCCTTTGGCTCTAATGAAGCCAAATACCTGATTGGGCAAGGTCTGATCCATTTGATATGCCCATAGCTCGATTCTCAACTCCAAAAGTGGAGTCTTTTTGTAGACCCTCAATGGATGGTGTGGAAGCAATGGAGAAATTATTTTGTCCTTTCTCTTCCTCCATGAAGAACATGAAAGATTAAAATCTTCCAATCTTGATTTCAAAGAGCTGTTATAAGATGCAGGTGCTGCTGCAAATGAATGTTCTCCTTCATGACAACAAACTCTCAAGTGTTTGGAATGTGGATGATGAAAGAGAGAATGGTGGAAACTCAACCGGCTCTTCTCCATCAAAACAGTCCTCCAAATCGATGATAAACCGCCTCATGGCTGTCTGCGCAAATGTTCAACTTCCTCCATGGTGTCCTCTTGATCGTAACTTGACCACCATGGTTTCTTTCACCCGCAACATTGTGTTTGAGAGATCAAACTCCTCTTCAGTACTAGAACTTGAGAGAGGTGAAGTAGAAAGAAGAACTGAAGGTTCTCCTGTAGCCTACTTTGTGCTCAAAGCCCTTGGATCTGCAATTTTCTCCTCCACAACTGGGATGTGCTCCTCCTCTTTTGGATCTGGAGCAGCTTCTCCTTCCTCAAATGTTTGAAGACAATCTTGCTCTTGATTGAACTCCTCCCAGCATGAAGTTTGTCAAATCAAAATCTTCAATCATGCTCTAGAGGGCAAGTTGGGAGTGCAAGATCTTCTTCTTCTGCTGCAACAAAATCAGTCCTAACCACCATTTGTTCAACCTTAGCCTCTTCTGTAGGTTTGACCATCAAGGGATCTTTGTCATACCAAACTTGGCAGCCAAACTTACTAAGCTCTTAATCATTTCTTCTTTTCTTGGCTCTTCCTCTTGCTATCCTTGATGACTTATTTTTGCAATTTCTTCTTCCCCACATGGAATCGGGAATGCAAGAGGAGGGATAGGTTGCAACTCAATTGATTTGGCATTTTTTGTGGTGGAGGAGGTAGAAACTCTTGTTTCTTTGGAGGAGGGGTATTTCTGCTAGCTCTTGTGGAGGGGATGACTGTTTGGAAGGGAAGAGGAAAGAAGAATTGAGGTGTGGTGGAAGACTGAGAGGTGGAGAAATGGATTCAACACTTGGGACAGCAGATGGAGAGTTTAGAATTTGCAAGTCCAAATGAGATGATGCTGCTTGAGTAATGGGAAGAGAAAAACTAGATGATGGTGTAGAACTTACCCATTGACAAGGTTGTTCAACACCGAATGTATAGGCCTCTATTTCTGCTGTCCATTGTGCAAGTTGGGGCAACATCTTTATCATGAAGTCCAGCTTCTCTTGAGGGCTGAAGTGTCTTGGAAAAGGGCCTCCCATGGACAAGGAGTCCTGCAACCAATTTTGAAAGCTCTCATTTGAGTGTTTCTCTGGACTACACCATCTTTACCTCCATCTTTTGGATTTTCTCCAACAGACCAGCATCTTGGATCTTGATGGTCTTCATTGTATGCATACTCTTGCTCTTGGAAGGCTCCATAGCCAAATTGACTTTGGCACTGCTGCTCATATGGGTATGCATACTGATCTTGAATCTGCTCAAAATGCTGATTTGGAGGATTTGTAAAACATTTGGGAGTTGGAATATACTGCTGTTGTTGATGTGAATTCCAAGATGGAAATGAAGTCATGATTGCACAACCTCATGGAATGGGAAAGAATGAAGGAGATAGAAAGAAGGATGAATGGGAATGGATGGAAAACGGGTCTGCAACTTCAGAAATGGGTTGCTGATCAGATGGAGTCGCCAGATGTGTTGGCAAGTGCCTCCAAAGGTAGAAATCTTCACAGGAACACATCAACTCGCAAAGATGAAGTGGAAGACCTCTAAGGTCCCCAAAATTGTTGGTGCAAAATCACAGCACCCCTGGATGCAGATCAGGCTTCTAGGTTGATCACTCAGGCATCCAGTGTGATTGCACAACATTGAATCCTTTCTCCAGGTGTGGGACCTATAAAATGAGAAAGGAATCTCCAGAGAAGGCTGGTTCCTGCTCCTAAACTACCTGCCACAAGCTATTCCAGTGCAGGCAAGCTAATCTAATCCTAATCTAACCATGCCAAGGAGAGAGAGAGAGAGAGAGAAGGGAAAAACAACAAAATCCTACACTAAAATGGTGATACACCAGAGAAGGAGAATGTTGAACCTCTATCAAAAGCGCCCATGGGACAAGGAGAGGTGAGCAATGGGAAGGATGGACGAGGATGCATCAAAGCCCGAGGATAGATTTCACAGAAAGTGTCCCAAAACTCCATGAACACAGCTCAGGACACCTGTAATGAACATTCAAATGTGCACAAATACTGTAATGAAGAGAGTAAGAAGAAAACAAGCAAAGAATGAGCAAGGATGGACAAATGCATCACAAAACATGTTTTTGTTGCTCAGGAAGTTTGACTGAACATCATTTCATTAGTAAAAGGAAAAAACACCATTACGGAGCGGGGAGGAGGTTCAAGCTCCATTTTCAACCTCCTCCCCGCTCTGTCATGGCATTTTTTCCTTTTACTAATGAAATGATGTTCTATGTAAACTTCTCGGAGCAACAAAAACGTGTTTTGTGATGCATCCGCCCATCCTTGCTCGTTCTTTGCTTGTTTTCTTCTTACCTCTCTTCATTATAGGTATTTGTGCACGTTTGAATGTTCATTGCAGGTCCGGAGCCGTGTTCATGGAGTTTTGGGACACTTTCTCGGTGAAATCTATCTTGGGCTTGTGATGCATCCGTCCATCCTTCCCATTGCTCACCTCTCTTTGTCCCATGGCGCTTTTGATAGAGGTTCAACATTCTCCTTCTCTCGGGTGTATTATAAACGCAAATATATAGTATGACACAATAATCATCTGTCTTTTATTCCGCATACGCCATTTATATAAGAAATAGCTTTCCTAAAAGATAGGAGGTAGCTATAACCTCTCCTTAAATCTCTCACCAAACTCCTATTCACGTGAGTTGTTTATTAACAACTTCACGTATTACAAATATTAGTTATAACAAAACATATAATAAATAATATGAGTTGTTAACCAACTCATATTATATTACAATTAATAATCATGATTAATAATGTAAACAATATTAATCCTAACATTCACCCCCTTAGTGTGAACATTATTAATCACTAATCTTCACCCCCTTAATGTGAACACAACGAAGAACCATATTCGAAGAAATTGAACCACCTCCTGAAAGCACTTCTTAGACCAGGTACAGACTCCATAGATTATCTCTTTACCCTCGTAAAGGCGTAGTGTCGAGCTGAATTATGCAGGAATGCTCCCTTCCTCTTTGGGTTCCTGTGGGACTTTCCCTTCCTCTCTGGGTGCCCAAATTCTGAATCTCCAAGATCCACAAGCTTCACACTAGCTGGATAACCATCCCTTGAATCTACCTCAAAATCTTCTCCTGCTCCCAAAAGTGAGTATTTTGACAACATGACTCCTCCAAAAGTTCTGAAAAGGGTTTATTCAGAAAACCATCACTCTGTAAAACAAGAACACTGAAAATGAAAAACCACACTGCACACATGTCACCAGATCAGTATGTGGCCCCGTCGTTGGTGACTGACGAGAGGTCATTGAATGACCTCCAACCTCCATTTTCCTCCATCCTCGATTATCGAACTCAAAACAAGTAGTCTTCAGAATTATAATCAGGTTCATCAGTCACTCGTTCATCTTCTGATTCAGAAGATTCTTCTACAACTATATTTGCTTCATGTGGCTTCAATTTTCCACTGAGAAGATCTTTGGCTCGAGTCGTGCAAAATTTAGACATATGTCCTTTTTTCTTGCAATAAAAGCATTCTAAGTCCTCCTTTTTAAAGAACTTTTTGTATTTATTTTTCACATACATTGCCGTTTCTTCTTCTATATCTTCTTTAGTCCTTTTTTCTTCAGACAGAAGAGCTGATATCATATCTTCCAATGAGTTGGAAGGCATCTGACCAAGAGTGAAAACAACATTACTGTATTTGGGTGGTAAACTATTCAATGAATAGCTTTTGCATCCTCATCATCTACTGGAGCTTTTACTTCTGCAAGTTGTCTCAGAAGAGATCGTAAATTGTTGATGTGACTAGACATTGTATCTCCATCACTCATTTTGAGCTTGAACAACTGAAGTTTTAGGGAAAACTTTGCATTGACTGCTTTTGAACCAAATAATTTGCTCAGATTATCCCAGATGTCCTTCGAGTTTTTATCTAGATCAACATAATGTAATTCAGAATCTGAGAGGGCAAGGCCAATAATGGCTTTGGCTTTATCATCCCGTATTTCCCATTCTGCCAATCTGGTCGGATCTGAAGGTGCTGGTTCTTTTCCATCCACTATCCTCCAAAGATTTTTGTTCATCAACTGCATCTGGATCTTGACTTTCCATGTGTGAAAATTGAGACCATTGAATTTTTCCAATGGCATTTCCATTGTAAAAAAGATACAACCTATTATTCACCTAGACACAATTATAACAACAAGATGACAATACTTGGAGACTCTTGACAAAATAACTTAAGACACTAATTTCAAATACATAAATAAATACAACTCCACGATAAATAAATTACTTTTACAATAATATTGTTTTTAAGACTTAGAACTCACGATAATACTTGAACACTAAACGTGGTCATAGAACAAATCAAAGACTAAAGGTATAACAAAGACCATATACTTGATTTACAAATCTAGGCCGACATTGACTATTTTTTTTTCGATGAATATGTATTTAGGCAATGACAAAACTAATAACCTATATGGAGTTTGGATTTTGTGGACTTTTGATGTATTAACATTAAGGCTAAAACGTAAACTAGATTTTTAATATTATATGGAACATTGACTCAAATATTAACTTCAACATACATACGGCAGAACATGCAAACTTTGACCCAAAACTCAAAACTTTAATCAAATTGCTAATACCGTTTTCATTTGAGAAATCTGCCAGCTCACTACTATTTTAGAAAATGCATATTAGTTGTTTCACCCCCACTCCGGAGAAATTTACAGAGATAGATCGGACATGTCACAACATTCCATATCACTTAGCTGAGCGTGCACAGAAATTGAATAAAGTGAATTGAATATTTTGAAGCCCTTTTCTTCCTCCAACGCTTCTGTTATGGCTGTGATGAGAGAACACCATGCCCACCCCATAAAGAAATGGAGAGAAAAGATACCACACGTGGATTTGGCTATTCCATGCAATGATCACGTGAGAAGAAAAACGAGCACAAGCAGAACTTTTTACGCTGAATTGGAAGAATACAATTAGAAGAAAATTTGCACATTTCTCGAAAACTACCTGGTCTGCATTTGGAACCTCCCACTATTTCAAGTGAGCCCAAAAAAATGTTTTTTTCAGAATCTTGTAGCTGATGTCGTGGTTGGGAAACAAGTGGTTCTGCCTCGTTGGCTCATTGTCTAATGGCGTAGAGTGTAGTTCTCTTTCAGATCCATTGGAATGCAATAATCGTTACTAAAGACTCCATAGTAAATTCACTCTGATAACAAATATAAACGCAGATACAGTATGACACAATAATCATCTGTCTTTTATTCCGTACACAGCCATTTATATAAGAAATAGCTTTCCTAAAAGATAGGAGGTAGCTATAACCTCTCCTTAAATCTCTCACCAAACTCCTATTCACGTGAGTTGTTTATTAACAACTTCACGTATTACAAATATTAGTTATAACAAAACATATAATAAATAATATGAGTTGTTAACCAACTCATATTATATTACAATTAATAATCATGATTAATAATGTAAACAATATTAATCCTAACATGTATCACCGTTTTAGTGTAGGATTTTGCTATTTTTTCCCTTCTCTCTCTCTCTCTCTCTCTGTCTCTTTGGCATGGTTAGATTAGGATTAGATTAGCTTGCTCGCACTGGAATAGCTTGTGGCGTGTAGTTTAGGAGCAAGAACCAGCCTTCTCTAGAGATTCCTTTCTCATTTTATAGGTCCCACACCTGGAGAAAGGATTTAAT
Source organism: Taxus wallichiana var. yunnanensis (assembly GCA_018340775.1). Lineage (NCBI taxonomy): Eukaryota > Viridiplantae > Streptophyta > Pinopsida > Cupressales > Taxaceae > Taxus > Taxus wallichiana. The sequence continues at coordinate 609,069,356 of CM031239.1, read as the reverse complement.
GTTGTGTAATCACACTGGATGCCTGAGTGATCAACCTAGAAGCCTGATCTGCATCCAGGGGTGCTGTGATTTTGCACCAACAGTTTTGGCACGCCCGGTGGGACCTTAGAGGTCTTCCACTTCATCTTTTGCAGGTTGATGTGTTCCTGTGAAGATTTCAACCTTTGGAGGCACTTGCAAACACATCTGGCGACTCCATCTGATCAGCAACCCATTTCTGAAGTTGCAGACCCGTTTTCCATCCATTCCCATTCATCCTTCTTTCCATCTCTTTCATTCTTTCCCATTCCATGAGGTTGTGCAATCATGACTTCATTTCCATCATGGAATTCACATCAACAACAGCAGATATTCTACCTCCAACATGTTTTACAAATCCTCCAAATCAACATTTTGAGCAGATTCAAGATCGTATGCATACCGATATGAGCAGCAGCCGCGCTAAGGTCGGGCTTTGGCTATGGAGCCTTCCAAGAGCAAGAGTATGCATATAATGAAGACCATCAGATCCAAGATGCTGGTCTGTTGGAGAAAATCCAAAAGATGGAGGTAAAGATGGTGCAGCCCAGAGCAAAATCTCAAATGAGAGCTTTGAATTGGTTTTAGGACTCCTTGCCCATGGGAGGCCCTTTTCCAAGACACTTCAGCCCTCAGAGAAGTTGGACTTCATGATAAAGATTCTGCCCCAACTTGCACAATGGACAACAGAAATAGAGGCCTATACATTCGGTGTTGAACAACCTTGTCAATGGGTAAGTTCTACACCATCATCTAGTTTTTCTCTTCCCATTACTCAAGCGGCATCATCTCATTTGGACTTGTAAATTTTAAACTCTCCATCTACTTTCCCAAATGTTGATCCCATGTCTCCACCTCTCGCCTTCCACCACACCTCAATTCTTCTTTCCTTTTTCCTTCCAAACAGTCATCCTCTCCACAAGAGCTAAAATAAATCCCCCCTCCTCTAAAGAAACAAGAAATTTCATCTCCTTTACCACCACAAAAAATTGCCAAATCAATTGAGTTGCAACCCACCCCTCCTCTTGCATTCCCAATTCCATGTGGGGAAGAAGAAATTGCAAAAATCAGTCATCAAGGACAGCAAGAGGAAGAGCCAAGAAAAGAAGAAATGATTAAGAGCTTAGTAAGTTTGGCTGCCAAGTTTGGTATGACAAAGATCCCCTTGATGGTCAAACCTACAGAAGAGGCTAAGGTTGAACAAATGGTGGTCAGGACTGATTTTGTTGCAGCAGAAGAAGAAGATCTTGCAGTCCCAACTTGTCCTCTAGAGCAGCAGATTGAAGAGTTTGACTTGACAAACTTCATGTTGGAGGAGGAGCTCATTCAAGAGCAAGATTGTCTTCGATCATTGGAGGAAGGAGAAGCTGCTCCAGATCCAAAAGAGGAGGAGCACACCCCAGTTGTGGAGGAGAAAATTGCAGATCCAAGGGCTTTGAGCACAAAGCAAAGCTACAGGAGAACATTCAGTTCTTCTTTCTACTTCACCTCTCTCAAGTTCTAGTACTGAAGAGGAATTTGATCTCTCAAACACAATGTTGGAGGGTGAAAGAAACCATGGTGGTCAAGTTACAGATCAAGAGGACACCATGGAGGAAGTTGAACATTTGTAGCAGGACAGCCATGAGGTAGTTTATCTGTCAGATTTGGAGGACTGTTTTGATGGAGAAGAGCCGGTTGAGTTTCCACCATTCTCTCTTTCATCATCCACATTCCAAACACAAGAGTCTGTTGTCATGAAGGAGAACATTCATTTGTAGTAGCCTGCATCTTATAATAGCTCTTCGGAATCAAGATTGGAAGATTTTAATCTTTCATGTTCTTCATTGGAGGAAGAGAAAGGACAAAGGAATTTCACCATTGCTTCCACACCATCCACCGAGGGTGTACAAAAAGACTCCACTTTTGGAGTTGAAAATCAGAGCTATGGGCATATCAAACGGATCGGACCTTGCCCGATCATGTATTTGGCTTCATTGGAGCCAAAGGAGAAGTCACAACCAGTCATGCTTGCTTCTGAGCATGAGGGTGAGCTACAAAGTACCAAGGATCAGTTGTCATACCCCTTCAATCCAAATGCAGAGCAAATAAAAGAGGTATTGAATTTTCCTTCAGCTGATACCTTGATGATTTGGGTGGAATACCAGCTTCTTGTTGATTTTCCACTCATCCTAACAGCCATGATCAGCTCCAAATCAATTGCATGGCTGCCACTTTTGAGAAAGGGAAGCTATTTCTCACAACCATCGCGTAGGTTTGTTTAGCTTGCCTTTTCTTCTAGTTAGAGTAGAGTAGGTAGATTTGCTTTCAGTAGAAGAAGTGCTTGTGCACACTTTGCATGTTCCATTTGGAGCATGTATGTTTTTTAGTTATGTACATAGTTTTGGTGTTGTTGGTTCGCTCTTGCATGATTCGCTTAGTGGCATTTTGGTGAGAACAACTCCATGTCGGTGGGATTCAAGTGGCTCGAGGGAAGTTTTCAAATTTCAGCTCGGTTTTCAAGCTTGCTTATGACTCCATGCCCAATGGATTGCTTTTAGGCTACCGATCATTCACCTAGTAGGCGGTGTGACCCCACTGAGTCGTCAAAACTATTGTCAAAATTTCCCCCCCAGGGTAAATTTTGATAACATGCATCCGAGTTTTGCAGTTCCAAGCATGTAGATTGATCCAGAAAAATCGTGAAAATTGGCTAAGTCCTACTCAAGGTCACGTTTGGGACAGTTGGAACGAATATACGTGGAAGACGTGAGTTGGCCTAAAAGCCTCAAGGTGGCCCAAGCAGCTAAGGGACATCTAGGCCACGTGGACGCGAAGGGTGTGAAAAGGCGAAGCAAAGGAAGCCCATTTCGGGCGGTTCGAAAGAATTTGTCCCAAGCAGCAAAGGGACATATGGGACAAATGGATGCGAAGGATGCGAACCAGCCGGTTTGGCCAAAATGGGAAAATTTAGCACAGAACATCCGGGCCATCGGGATGCGCAGGATGCGAAAAGCTGGTTTGGCCGAAGGAGAAGAAAATCGACTAACTGCTCTGGGACATTTGGGACAAGAAGACGCGAAGGACGCGAACCGCTCGGATCGGCCGAAAAGGAGAACTTTCGCACTAAGCAGTTGGGGACATGTGGGACAAAGGTACACGAATCGCCGAATCGGGTGAATTGGAAGTTTTTGTCCCAAGTAGCACTGGGACAAATGGGACAGAGGGACGTGGAAGGCGCGGATAGCCGAAAAGCCGAGAGCCAATTAGATTGCGCCACGTGTCATCAATAGATAAGGGAAAGGAAGCCCATTTCAGGCGGATCAGAGGTTTCGTCCCAAACAAAGACCTGGGACATCTAGGAAAATGGACGCGAGGGCGCGAAAGAGCCCGCAGGACCTGCTGCATCAATCAAATCATGACACATGTCACAAGGAGAAAAATCCAAAAGTCAAAGGGTGAGGTTTCAAGCATTGACTGAACCAATGGGATGGTGCCACGTGTCCAAGCTAGGGCCTACAAGGAAATTTCAAAGGAAATCCCGTGGAAAGGTGGAGGAGAGAGAATTATTCGAGTGAATATGGCCTCGCCACGTGTCGTCCAGTGGCGAAGCGCGGGAAAAGATTTTAAAATCTGTTTTGGTCTGTTCCGTGCCCTAAATCTTTAGATCGTCATATCTTTCGATCCAAAACTCGGATTTGCATGTTCTTTATATCAACGGAGAGCTGTTGAAATTCTCTACATGATTCTGGGATCAATCTTGCATTTTGGTGCAGTCTAGAGAGAGAAAGTTAAGAAACGGCTCTGATGCATGATAATAGACAGAAGTGACATTTCAGCGACCAACTTTAATGCAACAAAAAGTTTGCCGCTTTTGTTAGACAACCCACCGTTTTGTCAGGATCCGCCACTTCTGCCATAATGTGATGATTTTGAATGTGACCTTGAAGTGGTTGTGGTAGTTTGAATTTCCTCTCTTCCCTCTCTCTTTCTTCCTATATATTGTACAGAGGGGCTTCTTTAAAAAAAAAGAACAAGTTGTTCATCTTTTCTGCTCTGCCCTCCCTTCTTTTCTTCTCTAGGGTTAAAAATGGAGCTCAAACCTCCTCCCTGCTCTGTAATGGCATTTTTTCCTTTTACTAATGAAATGATGTTCTGTGCAAACTTCTGGAGCAACAAAAAACGTGTTTTGTGATGCATCTGTCCATCCTTGCTCGTTCTTTGCTTGTTTTCTTCTTGCCTCTCTTCATTACAGGTATTTGTGCACGTTTGAATGTTCATTGCAGGTCTGGAGCTATGTTCATGGAGTTTTGGGACACTTTCTGTGTGAAATCTATCCTTGGGCCTGTGATGCATCTATCCATCCTTCCCATTGCTCACCTCTCTTTGTCCCATGGCAGTTTTGATAGAGGTTCAACATTCTCCTTCTCTGGTGTATCACCGTTTTAGTGTAGGATTTTGCTGTTTTTCCCTTCTCTCTCTCTCTCTGTCTCCTTGGCATGGTTAGATTAGGATTAGATTAGCTTGCCTGCACTAGAATAGCTTGTGGCAGGTAGTTTAGAAGCAGGATCCAGCCTTCTATGGAGATTCCTTTCTCATTTTACAGGTCCCACACCTGGAGAAAGGATTCAATGTTGTGCAATCACACTGGATGCCTGAGTGATCAACCTAGAAGCCTCGATCGAATCTGTGGGTGCTGTGATTTTGCACCAACAGATTGCTTCTTTGTTAATGGAGGAATGGTTTGCAAAACAGAAACATGCATGCAATCTAATACATAGGTCTTTGGAACTAGTTATTAGCACAAATGTACCATGAGATAGACATAAACATCACAACGACATAATAAAATCAGATCTAAACCATGAACAACATGAAAACATACTAGGGTTTGGTCCATAAACACAAATATTAGGAACATAACCTCATATATTGATTATAATCATTTACAAGTAGCCATATTAAATAGAAAAGGGTAATATTAGACCATATGGATCAAGGAATAACATCCCAACCCTAAAAAATTACTTTACACAATAAACCCTAGCTATGTTCTTCCATCTCAGCTCTGGTTTTAGACCCAAGTGCCTACATCCATGCTTAGAATCATCCTTTCCTAGCCTCTCTCTAGCAGTATAGAATAACAACAAAAACTACAATAATAATGACAACTCTAACCATCACAACCCATAACATTCTTGCAACACTTCATTTTCAAACCCAAGCACTCCCTTAAATAGAATCTGGATCCTTCCTTCACCGCCATAGTTTTCACCCATGAGCAGATTGTATGCCAGGTGGAAATTTGGTCCCGCATGATCAAGTGCTATATACCACTTGCAAAATCCTCCACTAATTGTAATGATCCTCCTTTAGAATATTCCCTTCATGGAATATTCTTTCCTTGAGCTCCAAGACTCAAGGTGGCACCTTATCCACTCATCACGCCTACTCGAGCCTTCACGTGTTTTTCTTGCGATGCCACCTTAGAAATGCAACTAAGTCCCCAAATCCTTTTCTACTTCCACGCGCTAACTTTTTCTCCCACATTCCTTTCCTTGAGTGATTTTCTACCTTACTTTCCTTGTGCGTGCATTCTCTTCCTGTACCTCGGGACTTGGTCAATTTTAGGGTCTAAAAATATACACACATTGAAAAACTATGTCGTGCCTTAGTCTTTGTCACCACCAAACTTCGTTATTATCTCCTTAACCACAAAACCTTCATTTTCACCAACATTGATCCTCTACATTACATGTATGCCAAACCTTATCAACACCAATGCACCTCACATTGGCTCATGCTCCTTGCAAACCTAGACTTAGATTTTATTCATAAAAAGTATGTCAAAGGACAAACCATTTCCAATCAAGTTTCAAACACTCCTCTTCATGGGTATAAAACTTCAAATTTTTATTTTCCTGATGAATCTATTTACACCCTTTCCTGGATGACACCGATTATCGATGACCTTATGCTTTGATGGTTCTAAATGTAAACATGGGGTGACATAGGTTTTATCTACATTCCTCTTTATGATGAACCTATGCCTCTATCTTTTAAACTTGACTTTGAATGTACCAATACGTCGCCAAATACGAAGCACTCGTATTAAGTCTATAAACCGCTATTTCCATAGATGTCAAAACCATTAATATCATTGGTGATTCTTAATTGGTCGTGAACCAAGTCAATGTATCATTTTAGTTTTGTAACAAAACCCTTCAAAAGTATAAGCATCATGTTGACATGATTTTGACTACTTTTGACAATTATGACATTCAAACTACTCCATGGTCTACCAATAATTTTGTAGATACCATGGCTTGCCTCATTTCAAAAATACCTACCTCACCTTCAGACTCTAAAATATTTGTCACAATATAATGGTTGCAGAAACTTTCTTATCTCTTCCGTGATGTAAACTTTGTGGGATGAGTTGAAACCGATCCATGTGACATTTGGTATAAGCAATATGTTGACTACCTCTCCCTTTCAATCCTACCTCTAGATCTCACTCACAATGGTAAACGAGAATTTATCCAAAGTGTCTCTTGTTATGTCATCAACGGGGTCTTCTTTATAAATGTGGATTTGATGGTATCCTCTTATGATGCCTCACTCATTATGAAATTCCTTAAACCATTAAAGAAATATATGACAAGATTTGTGGTGGAAATTTCAGTGGTCACACTATTGCCAAACGTATTCTTTGACACAATTATTACTAGCCAACCCTTAACCAAGATTGTTGTAACTACGTTAGTTGTGTGTAGTGAAATCAACATGCTAACCTTCATCATACCCAAAGTCACACCCTATAAGTTGCCAGAGAATTTTGGCCTTTCTCATAATGGGGTTTCGATCTTGTTGGAGAGGTTAACCCTCATTCTTTTAAACTTCATCAATGGATCATCACCGTGACTAAATACTACACTAAATGGGTGGAAGTCATCCCTCTCATATCTACCAAAATTGAGAAAATATGTGAATTCATTAACCATCACGTCATTTTTTGTTTTAGTGTACCTCATCACCTAATCACCGACAATGGTAAATAGTTCAAAACCAAACACTACACAAACTTTGTGACAACTTCGACATTCAACTTAGCTTCTCTTCACCCTATTACCATCAAACAAATGGACAAGCCAAATCAAATAACAAAACTCTCAAAAACATTCTCATGAAATTCGCCAATGATCAGGTGCTTATTGGTTATCTTCCTCAAGGAAAACCCGAACATGAGCCCCTTAATTCCTTACATCTTCGACCATTCTATTTTTGAATAAAGTACTACATCACTTTATGTTACTTACATTCTCATCCCTTAAGCACACCTCTCCTTCCACCTACATATTTTAAGGACATATGACTAAACTAGAATTATGTGACTATCCATCGTAATCAACCTTGTCTTTAATATGAGTACCATGAATCTAATCATGGCATAATTCTCATGGATACACTTTGTCCTCTTCAAGATGGAATCCCATGGTTGTTTGTCACTTGAAACCCCCTCTTTCATAGCTAACCTTGTTCATGTTATGGTCTTGCCTTCATAAAATAAGCCTATATTCCTTTATAGTTTTTTCCATGAATTTAAGTCCAAAAATGAAAAATAACTTGGGATACCTCAAACTCTACTCCTTGAGTCAAACTTCTTACAAATAGATGAATCCCTCAAAAGGACATCTACGCCTCTCTCACTGCTATAAATAGATTGCTGCCCCAAAGGAAATCTATAAAATTTAGCCTCATATTGCATGTAGTCTATCCAAAAATAAGACTATCATCTTATTTGTCAAAACAAAATAAATTGTTCTGAAGCTTCCCACATCGATCAGCTTCATGAAGACCTCAAAGAGACATTATTTTATCCCAATATATACTTCCCACATTGATCGTGTATACAAAAAGAAAATAAAATAAATGAAATCAAAGCAAAAGAAAAATTCAAGAAAATAAAATTACAAAAATTTTGGTCATGGACTTGCCTATTCTGGTTTTGGGTATCTTGTAGAAGGGGCATGCTGTCCCACAACAAGGTTATGCTAAAAATGAACCCTTCCATCTTACATGTTGTTTTATTATCTTCTAAACCAACTCAAGGGATGAAGCGTGTAATTTACACATTATAATCACATAACTTCTTTTACCTATAGACTTATTGCATCATGAAATGTATCTAGGCGCTTACCTTCAATGATTCTAAAAATATGACATTTAGGGTCTTTGCCAACTTGGGGAATTTCACTTTAGTTCATTTCAATCCTTTTTTACTTGATTCTTCTACACAGGACAAGACCTTTGACACTTAGTTTATGGGATTTCTTCTCCTTTCACATACATTTACATTCATCATCTACTTCAATAAACTCATCTTACACATCCTACAACCTAGACACAACCATGCCTAATCAACCTAGACACAACTATGCCTAATCAACCTAGACACAACCATGCCTAATCAACTTTGTTATCCATATTTTGCCTTGGGGAAAAATATTGGGTCAGCCATGACCAGACCTTTGAAAGAACACGAGAAATCACATTTGGATCCTACAAAAAGATTTTAGGGGACTCTATAATGGAAGTGGCGAGGCCTATGAAGATCAAACAACAATGTGTGGGAAAATGTTAAAAATGGCTCTTTCGGGTGAATTTTAGCCTTAAATCGATTCTACAAGTTACGAGGTGGGCTTAGAAATGAAACAACGGGGTTAGGGGAGGAGGAGTAGTGTCACAAAGAAGCCAGGAGCAAGAAAAGGAAGAAACGATGAAGATCCAAAATTTTCGGGCTCAAAACAATTTGGAACAAGTCTAAGAATTGGCTAAGTATGGAGAAGGAAACAGAGAGAGCCACATGTCCAAACGACGCTTCTCTAAGGATGAATCCAAAAAGGGAAGCTCAAATGAGCGCTAGGATTCCACGCATCCAAGGACCCCAAAATTTACACAGCCGTTGAAAAGTCTTTAGCTAGGTAGGAAGGTGCCGGATGTCGGCTCAACAGAATCTAAGATGGGAGCCAAAGGGCAGGTTCTCAAACTCACGCCATCCCTCCACGTAGCAAACGGTCAATAGAGGTCAAAATGTAGACAGGGAAAGCCTCAAAAGGAGTTAAGTATAGAAGTACTAGTGGAGAGATCCACGTGTTTTAGCGGCACATCTCCAAAGTTGAATCCAAATGCAGAGGATCAAACACGTGCCAGTTTGCCACATAGACTAGGGTCCAAAAAGGTAAGGTAAAGGTCGTTGAAAATTCCAAATCCTATGGAGGTTTCCAAGTGTCAACTCGATTCTCCTTTAAAGGAAAAATGAAGAAAGGAATCTCAAATGAGTGTCACGCCTCCTCGAAGGGAACAAATTTAGGTTGAATAGTCAATGCATGGTAGTAGGTTGGCGGGGGATGCCAAGTGTCCAAACGATGCTAACTCAAGGGTCGTGTGTTTAAAGAAAAGTTGTTGAAAGCCATGGATTTGGGGTAAGAATTCCTAAAGAATCCCCAAATGCTTCAAGCAACAAATCAGTGGACCATCCGATAAGAAATGAGCAATATTTTCTAACTAGCATGCATTATGAAGTAAAGACTCAAACTTAAGCTAATTAAACTACCTCTATTCTTTGAAAGCTTAAAATAATGAACCTAGTAAGCCCTAAGCAATCAGTTTTAGTGATTAAGAGAAAGAGATCTCCCCATTATAGGATTTTTGAGCCAATGGTTCTTCTCTTTTACTCTACAAAGTGGATTAACAATGCAAAAGTGAAATAAATAGCTCAATATCTAAACTAGAAATGAAAACTAGAACCTAGATGTAAAATACTATAATCTATGCTTAGGAAGAAGGGAGGAATTCTTGAAAATGAGAGAGGCGGTCTAGCCCTATATATAGTTTTCCATTTGGGAAAAAGGGAAACTTGAGTGCATATGGGAAAAACACTAAATTCCAAAAAACACTTTTAGCAAGTAAAAGCTTACCTTGACTAGGTTTAGTGAGTGATAAACCATGTTTAGGCTTAATTAAACATGTTTAGGAGGTGATTAGGGTTTGGAGAGAGTTTGAAGGGTCAGATCAATCCAATAGAATGGATTAATAGACCAGGAAGGTGGTAGAAGTGGAATGGAAGAAAGTAAGAAGCTAATGTAGTTAGAACAAAGCTATTGTAGCTTGTTTAAATGGTTTACAAGATGAAAAATGACAAAAGGGATGTTGTGGGAAGAAATTTAGATAGGTCGAACCAACGATGTATCGTTGGTTTGTAGGAGAAGCACAACTAGCACAATATTAATCATAATAGTGCATTGGCCAAACTACAAGTGTCTACATTTGCCCCTCTTTGAGGTGATGTAAGTTACATCACTTCGAAGAAAGTAGACAAACATAAAAGAGAAGAAAAATTAATAGGATGAAAGATGACCCCTCGAGTGTCGATGGGGTGAGGAAAGAATTCGATCGACGCTCGAAAAAGGTGAGAAGAAAGAGGAAAGGGAAGTGTGAAGAGAAGAAGATGAGAAACAAGAAAAGAGATATTGAGCTATCAAAAATCAAATGTATTCAACTTTTAAATCATCATTGTGCTTAGAGACCTCTTCATTGGTCCTTATTAAAAATGTGAGCATACAATGATAGAAGCGTATAATGAAATGAAAAGCCAATATACAAAACAACTGTCTATTGCTAAAATGCTAACTCTGCGCAACATTCAAACATGTGTAGCATTAAGCGAGAAGTAAACAAACTCATGTAACAGGGAAATAAGTACAGTCACACACACTTAAACCAACAACGTTCAAGAAGGTTGCACAAATATTTTGTTATCAAGCTGAAGTCCCAAATGTTTTGATAAATGAAAAGGGTAAGAATGATGCCCCAAGCAATATGCACATGCAAGGGAAATGACGGAGGACACTTGGGTCTGATGAAAAAGCAACGTGCATGATGAAACAAGTACCAGGCAACTAATAGTGCCCCATAGTATAGATGAAGTAAGCAGTGGTCTTTTGTAAATGATTTTAGATCAGGGTGATTCGCAAGTCATAGTTTCATAACATGTGAAAATGCCAATAGGATATAGGATGAGCACCATGCAAAAGACATGATTTCAGCCAAAAAGGAGCTGGTTACCAATTTTAGTTCATTTTCAAAGTTTTATACTATTTTTGATATTTCTAAATCAATTTTATAATTTTTAAATTTTTTGATTGGTTAGAAGAATTCAAAAGATCAAATATCTTCTAAAAGTATGCGCGGAGGTGAATGGGGAAGGCGAGGCCACCAAAGAGCCAAAAGGGGATCCCCATGGAAAGAATGACAGGGTGATAATAATGATTTTAAAGAATTATTGTTCAACGGGAGGTAGATAGACAAAAAGAGGAATCAAAACAGAGGAAAATGCCTGTAAGGTTCGTAAACAATGCCAGGGTTAAGAGGAAGTGTCCGTAGGGTAGCACAAAGTGCCCCAGCGTGTGAAAATTAATAAAAATAATTATTTTAATAATAAAATAATTATCATGGTGGGTAGAAGAAGATTAGAATGACCACGGTGGAGAAAACATGCCCAGGGGCATCGCGACGAGTTAATATACCCACCCGGGGGGCATAAAAACAATCATGATCAATTCATTTGTACGGATCCCTTACAATTTTTACCATGAGGTGTGGTGAGAGATCCGGAGTACAATGCGAGAGGTTACCGACGAGACGGAGGTGAGCGGACCGGTTGAGAGTACCAGTGAGACCCTGCGCATGGACCCTTCGTGAGTGGTCTATCCCTTCTTTTTAAATTACACATTTAATGCTTTTTAGGTCATTTCTAGGGTAGGTAGGGGTAAAAGATGCATGCGTGTGTGTGCATGTGTCAAAATTATGGGGATGCGCACATGTATGCGTCAAAAAATTGGATACATGTGGGTGTATGCGTTGAAAAATGCTTACACGCACGCGTATCTGTCGAAGGGAAAAATAAGGACGTGCGCGCATGCGCATCAACAAGCATGTAGGCGCGAGGGGGGAAATTTTTTATTTTTTCCAGGAATGGATGTGCACACTGGGAGGGATGCGTAGGTGTCACACTGGGTGCGTTGGCGTCCCGTGTGGCATACACAAGAAAAATAAAAAATGGTAGGAGGCGCGTACGTGTTGGTTAGGGCGCGTAGTCGTCGAGGAAGGTGCGTGCATGTCAAAAAGGGCATGCATGTGTCCGGAAGAAAAATTAAACACACTTATAACAATAAAATAGAAAAGTGTAGAGGAGAAAAATTAGAAGAATTTATAGAAGAAAAAGGGAAATTAGTAAGTTTAAGGACTCAGCGAACCATTTTTCTTTAGAAAGATAGCTAGAAGTTAGATAAGTGCCTAACACTTGTTTTTGATCTTGCAGTGTAGATTACCCACACTTTAGACATGGGAGAGATATGGCCGCCTTGAGATGATAGAGGCATAGTTCGAGGATGGAGATAGGAGTATATTAGATATCCTCCTTTATGTCACAGGGTTAGCCTACGTGGCTGATATGCCTAAGATCACACTGGACCATGGCCTTCATCTGAGGACATAGTAGAGAGATGACACAGTGAGAGCCAGTGCTTCTGGATGCCTATAGGGGAGATTACCATTACGTTGGAGGATTTCTGGTACATCATGTGCATTCCCATCGTTGGCCAGCCCATTCAGTATGTGAGCGACATAGTAGTGTTGGATGGATGCATTGCACAACTATTCGGAGTCTCGATGATACCTCATCGCGGGATGATGGTGAGATTGTCACGCTGCATTGATGACCTTTCTCTAGATTGGGTCGTGGTATATATGATGGCCTTTGTCAGTGGAGTTTTACTCCCTGACAAGATTGGTTCCTCATTCCCACTTGGACTACTTGGGGTCATACTTGGATTGATACAGGGAGAGACTTATTGCTGGGGCCAGTGCATTCTAGTACATCTTTACTGGGATCTTCATCTTATCACTTACTACCATCAGAAGATGGTAGGCCTGGCCAGGCTCCTCATGATATGGGCCTGGGATCACACTGCGCTATCGGGTGCCACGAGAGTTTGGACTCCAAAGGAGCCATCTACCATGGGTTGGGTCCTATTCGGGGATGATGTTTGACCTTACAGGGGCGATCCTTATCCCTATCATTGAGAGCTCGACAACTTACAGTCAGGCGGCCATAGTATGGAGGCCATATCGACATTTCCAGTGGCCCAAGGATGCCCGAGAGCTATCTATAGCGAGTAGAGCATTTTATCATGGGCAGCCGCAACTATATGTGGGAGTTTTACAGAGTTGATAGGTGTTAGCGACAGTTTGGCACCACACAAGATGTTCCGGGGCCTGATATGTGGCGTGCATAGAGGGTGCATGAGTATTTTGACATGGGGCCACAGATAGCCTTTAACAGAGCCTAGGCCATTTTTACACAGGTGGTATCTGTTGCATGGGTACCCTTGAGGTAGGTGTGAGATCCAGGGTGCACGGTAGAGTACGTGACTGGTATCACAACATGATTCCACACAGAGCTTACCTTCCAAGGGAAGCATATGATGCATGCACGAGGCCTCCCGGTGGGGCCGCCTAGTGATGATGATGGCACTAGAGGTGGTACTGTTGATGATGATGTAGATGATGAGGATGGCCCCAATGCACAACATCAAGTTAGAGGTAGGGCTCCATAGCCACATGTACAGGGTCCTAGGCCTATACCTAGATAGGTACACCAGGCCCCAACTGGTCTTGCCTCTAGTAGGCATTCCAATGGGCATATATGTTCCATTGTAGAAGGTTCTACCATACCAGGGTCCACCTCCTCGGGCCCCAGGAGGTGGTGATGGTCAGCTTGTTGCACTACAATAGTATTTATAGGCCGTGATAAAGGTACAACTTGGTGGCCGCGAGGAGAGATCGAGGCGAGCACAAATTCATGTTTTGATTCTTTGAGAGAGACCGAGGCCGGAGTCTCGATTACGGGGGATTTGGTAGGGCCATATAGCTGGGTTAGATTACAAAATTGGCAACACAGGGTGCTTAGTTAGTGGGTTCCTTAGGCCAGGCACATAGCCAGTTACATAGCATCATGGTTCAGCATGACCAGTGCGAGCGAGAGGACAGACCTATCCCGATTGAGAGAGACTAGGCCCGTAGTGATTTGTAAACTATCACACTAGAGAGGGATCGAGAGGCCACCACTACTAGGTAGGTTAATGCTGATAGAGGTTGATTGATAGGCAAGCGTGATGCCACCCTACAGGCAGCCTTAGCCACAGGAGATGATGATTTGATATGTGACACTATCAGGGCCACAGGTGAGGCTCTTTATTACAGGACTAACCTACTTCCGAGTAGTTCCAACAGCAGAGTGAGTGACACCCTATGCCCAGCTTGATGTGAGCCACACAGGCTCTAGATCACGAGGTCATCCAGTCGTCAGTACAATAGCTAGCCACACAACCGAGTACATAGCGAGAGGGTACACGGGGTCCCTTGTCACGGTTGGTAGGTTCTTCAGAGGCGAGCTCCTCATAGCCTCCATTATTCCGTCCCCCAGGACATGGTCCCAACAGCCTTGGTGAGGGTGAGAGTTGTGGTGAGTCTTCTACTCATGCCATGCTATATGTATGTATTCATTATATATGCCTCTTATGAAGGTGGGTTTTGACTATGTATAGATTCTTTAGATTCTTTTGTGGATGCCTCTTGATGAAGGCCCAATTTTGATTGATGTGGGTACCTTTGTTATGTACCACCATGCCTTTGTATGCAAGCTTAGTATCTGATCCCTGCCCCTTTTATATGGTAGATGGACAGAGCATTTTGTATATACTGGACTTTGACATAGATATTTTTATTATACATGTACCATATGGACATTTTCTTGTATATCTTGTCATGCAGTGATATATTGTCATGGTAATTATGTTTCATTGATGTTCATGTTGTATCTTTTCCTCTTCATGTATGTGACATACTTTCAGATGTAGAGATGTACATGTTTTTCTTTCATAGCGATGATATACTCGTGTATTTGATATCATGTGTTTTTGATTTATGAGATGTTTGATTTCATATGGCTAGTATTTTGGGATGATACTAGATGATATTGGTGCGGGGGGATAGATTAGTGATTATGTGCAACCCCTCTTGCCCCCATTGATGATACGATATGTGATGATTAGCTTAGCATACATGCATGATGTACTACTTAGCATTTTTGTATATATGATGTAGTAAATGATGTGATAAATGTGATGACATGATAGATGATAGATGTGATAACAAACAAATGTGCTAAACAAACACACAAGTAAAAGTTAACAAAACTAAACCAACACACACACACATAACACAATGCAATGCAACTAAAATGAAGATTAATCTAACACTTTAATCCAAGCAAGTAAAAAAATGAGTTCTAACACATGTACACAAGCAATCAAAGAAACATACAACAATTAATTACAAGCATGAAAGTCGACAATGAACACAATGAAACACACAATTAAACCTAACAAGATATAATATAAGGAAAGCAAAGAATCATTCAAAGAATGGACAACATAACAAGCTAAGTACACCAAAACTATACAAAACAACAACTAAAAGCAATCTAACTACCACTTTGTTTTTGCGGGACAGTATTGACATATTTTCTAATGTTTTTGAGTTTATCATGAAGGATAAGTTTTTTAAGACTACGGTTTACGTCGTTGTCTAGGTTTCCCTAAAATAACGTTGTGAAACTAACGTAGTTGCATCCCTAAGAAGGGAAATTTTCTAGATGTTTAGGCTTTTGTGTACCCTTTTCAAATGTTTTTGTATTTTCAAGGTCATGTTTTGAAAGCAATGTACAAGCTTGAAAGAAACGTGGAATGCCCCCAACGTGATGTGGGAATATACAAAGGGTCAAATGCCATGTGTTAGTGTATGATGAAGTGGAATGTGAATGTGCCCCCAACATGATGTGGGAATATACAAATAGGCCACATCCTTCACACATATATAATGTAAGTAAACTAGATCGGAGCTGTGAGGAGCTTGAGGTCGGATCCTAGACCTAGCTAAGTGCCTGTGGAATTTAGCAAGTGGAAAGAGTTACCCATCCTGTCGCAAGAGTGAATTGTGTATGAGAAACCTTCCTTGAGTTCGGAAACTAGTTTTCACAAAAGGACATGCCCACTATGCCACAATTACATGGTTTTCACATGAGGATGACTTGTTTTTCTTTACTTTTTCTCAATTTTTCAATTTTTTGCTTGTTTTTTCTTTGTTTTCTAATTTTTAGTTTCTTATCTCAATATTCCAGCCATGCCTAAGCATAGAAGTGCTTGAGGTGAATGGCGTTCATGGGCTTTAGAAGCTCTTCACCATCTGAATAGGAAAGTCTATACGCTCCTGATCCATATTTAGCGGTCACCACATAGGGACCGAGCCAATTGGCCTCAAATTTACCTTTCTTTTCTGTCTTTGGTGGTATTCTTCTAATTTTCTTTCAGTACGAGATCACCTACATCAAATTCCCTATGAATGATGCATTTTTTTTATCCTCTAGATACTCTATTTTGATATACTTTAAGGTGATTAAGCGCTCTGATACGCCGTTCATCTAACAGTTCCAACTCTGCCAGGTGAGCAACTCTGTAGTCTTCATCTTTGTCGAGGTAGTCCCTGAGAGATATTCTTAGGGAGGGAAGCTCCACTTCCAAAGGTATGATGGCTTCAGTCCATAGACAAGTGAATACGGGGTTGCACCAGTAGGGGTGCGAGATGGAGGTTCGATAAGCCCAGAGGGTGGGATGGATTTGCAAGTGCCAATTACGACTAGTTTTACTAACCATTTTCTCCATAATGCACACAAGAGTTTTGTTTGTAGCCTTTACTTGCCCATTACCTTGAGGGTAATAGGGGGTGGACCATTTAAGTTGGATATGAAAGCATTGACACAAGGCTTTTACCGTCTTGTTTTTGAAATATTTACCATTATCAATGATGATGGCGAGGGGATACCATAATGACATATAAGATGGTTCATGATAAACTTAGATATTTGTGCACCGGTGACATAGGTAAGAGGAACAACCTCCACCCATTTAGTGAAATACTTGGTGGTAGTTATGATGTGTGTATGACCATCTGATGAAGAAGGGTGGAGCTTCCCTATGAGATCTAAACCCCACTTTGAAAAAGGCCAAGGCATTGCAATAGGATGCAAAGCCTGTGCTGGTGCATGTATGAGATTACCATACTTTTGAAAAAGTTCACATTTCTTCACGAAGTTGCAGCAATCGGATTCCATGGTAGGCCAATAGTAGCCTACTCTCAACAGTTTCTTAGCTAGCACCATGCCACTAGTGTGTGCCCCACAGATACCACTATGTACCTCTTTAATCATGTGAACCAAATCAGTAACATTTAGATAGTGAAGCAAGTTCCTGTCGTAGCCACAATGATAAAGAGTGCCTCCTAGGAGGGTATAACAGCAATGCGGTGGATAAGGGCTTTTTTCTCTGAATGGGTAATGTTAGGTGGGAAGGTTCCATCTTATAGGTATTGGTAAATAGGGTCATACCATGGGGATAGGGGACCAACAACTTCACATGCTAAACAAGATTCAGGCATATCATATGCCGACATCTGTAAGTGTTCCACAAAGAAAGGCATCTTACTCTCCTCAGGTGGGATGCACAAGAGAGAGCCTATGGTAGCCATGGCATCTGCAGATCTATTATGAGATCGGTTTTTGTTCAAATATGACATGTGAAAAATATTCCTTCAGGGTTTCAACCAAATTCTTATAGGGAATAAGTTTTTCATCTTTAACCTTGTATTCATCATTGACCTACTTAATGATGAGTTGAGAATCTCCAATAACTTGCAGTTGTTTGATGTTCCAAGTGATAGCTAGCTTGAGGCCAACAATGAGTGCTTCATACTCTGTAATGTTATTGGTACAAGGAAACCCCAATTGAAATTCCCTAGGTATAATATCTCCTGTGGGAGTAATAAGCACTACTCCTGCTCCTGATCCATGAAAAGTAAATGATCCATCAAAATGGACCTACCATTCCATGGATTCTTTGATATACATCATAGATGCATTTGGGAGATCTAGACACAAAGGATCTGTTCAGGTAAAGGTGCTTACGCCAACTTATCGCAATACTGTCCTTTTAAGGAATTCTGATTTACAAACTCTATCTCAAATTCACTCAAAAGAATGATCCAATTATCCATTCGGCCTGTTAAGGCGGGTTTGGATAAGAGGTACTTAAGAGGGTCAACCTTGGAAATAAGTTTAGTTTTATTGTTAAGGAGGTAATGGTGGAGTTTTTGGAATGTAAAGACGACTGAAAAACATGCCTTTTCATCCTATGAATAGTTCAATTCATAGGTAATCAATGTACGACTAAGGTAATAAACAACTCTCTCCTTATGGTCAAGGTCGTATTGGGAAAGCAGTGCACCAATAGCAAATTGGGTAGTAGAAATATATAAAAGGAGAGGCTCTCCAAGAGTAGGGGGCATCAACACAGGTGGATTTACAAGGTACTATTTGAGTAAAGAAAATGCCTTCTGACATTCAGGCCCCCACTTGAAAGCAACATCTTTCTTCAAAAGATGTGTAAATGGATGACATTTATCCACAAGCTGAGAAATAAAATGACGAATAGCTTGGATCTTTCCTTGCAGACTTCTGAGTTGTTTAAGAGTGGTGGGTGGAGGCATGTATGTAATAACAGTGACCTTGGTGGGATCCACTTATATCCCTCTCTGTTATACTATAAATCCCATTAGTTTTCCTGATAATACACCGAAGACACACTTATTAGGATTAAGATGAACCTTGTAGTCCTTGAGGCGTTGAAAGATACGTCTAAGCACTTATGGGTGCTCTTCTATGCTCTTTGATTTAGCTAATATGTCATCCACATATTCCTCCATAATATCGTTCATCATATCATGAAAAATGAAAGTCATAGCACACTGATAAGTAGCCCGGCATTTTTGAGTCGAACAACATGACTTTATAACAAAAGGTTCCCCATGGGGTGATGAAGGTAGTTTTGTGCTGATCCTCTTCTACTATCCTTATCTGATTATACCCTGAGAAGCCATCCATTAAGGATAGCATCTCATAGCCAGTGTAGAGTCTACGATCATATCTATGTTTGGAAAAGGAAAATCATCTTTAGGACATGCTTTATTGATGTCACGGAAGTCAGTATAGATCCTAATGCCAACAGGTTTCTTTTGTACTGGAACTATATTGGAGATCCAATCTGAGTAATCAATAGGTTTGATAAAATCAGCAGCCAAGAGTTTCTCCAATTCTTCTTTGACAAGAAGTGCAATTGTAGGATGCATCTTCCTCAGTTTTTGTTTAATGGGCTTGGCGTCTAGGTGCACAACAAGGTTGTACACAACTAGTGCTGGATCCAAGCCGGGCATATCTGAATATGTCCATGTGAAAATATCAACGTATTCTCTTAAGAGTTCCACAAATGTTTTTGTTCTGAATTTGAGAGTGAAGACCCCAAATTGATCATCCAGGTAAATCCTCTTAACCAATGTTAACATTGATGGTTTCCTCAATGAGCATCTTAGATGCATCCTCCATTCTGGTAGGATCAGGAGGGAGGGTGAGATAAACCTCATAAGGTAGCTCTTTATCATCTTCAAATGGATAAATTATTTTATCCATGTGCTTTTCATTTTGTTCTTCTATAAGTGTTTCAAAGAGTTTGTCACTATGAGATTTCCATTTATTCTTTGTACTAGGCTGCTCTGAAGTATTTTTACTTTTATTTACAACATTTTTACCCAAGTGGTGACACATCTCTGCCTCTTCTCCAAAGTATGCACATGTGTTTAACTAAATGTGGAATCCTTTCTTGTGGTCCCAGCAGAATAAAATCCCCCGAGTCCCATGAATTCTATGAATGCTTCATCATTCTCGAAGATATCAAGTGGTATGTAAAGTTGTTGGTCCCAATCTAAAAGTTCAAGATAAACTAGGGTGACTTGATATTTGGTTGAAGAAATGGATTCAGATAGTGTAAGGATGGGTGACTCTGGGAATAGGTTCGTGGAAGCCAAATCTTCGTAGAGGCTATATTGGGAACTTGCATTGCTATCCGCATTATACAAAACGTCCTCACACTCAGAAAAGGTAGCATCAACCTCGATGGGTTGAGCATCCTGGGATTTTAACCCAAGACCATGATTTTCAGATTTGAAATGGCGAGTAGGAATAGGTTCTAGATGGCCCCATGCATTGGCTTTGCATTCGTATCCTTTATAACCCATGGAAAACATCATGCGGTGTCCTTTAGTATCTTTGAGGTGCTTGATTACATAAGGCCATGGTTCCTTCTATCACCTTACTAATGGAATCCTCCAACATCTTTTCTTTAGATAGGAGGCCACTATGAACAAATTTATCAATGGTTTTGAACATGGTTCTCATGTACTTTTGAACTGAAAATAGGGCTTACCCCGTGTCCTAGGTGACATTGATAAGTCTGAAATTAATAATGCTTGTTCAAGAGTAAATGGCTCTCCTGAGCCATATTTTGCTGATGTAGCCTCCCAAGATGTAAAAGGATTGACCAAAGAAGGGAAGTCCCGATTGTAAGGTGTGAGAAATTCGAGTCCACTGATTCTTCATAGCTTCCATTTTAAGAAAGATGGCAACATCCGTGGAAGGGCACTCATAGGATGGACTAGAGAAACTATGCAATGCCGACGGTGTGAGTGAATGGCTCGGGATCACCCAAGATAGTGACAATACGCACTTTATGGCACAACTTGATACACCGATGAAATGTTGAAGGGATAGCACCGTATGGCATGAATCCAAGGACGCCCAAGAGAATGTTATATGGGAGATCTAAATCCGGGACATGGAAGGTCGTATCATGATAGGTTATACCTACTTCCATGGGCACTATAATAATACCTATGAACTCTCTCTCCTCATTATCATATGCTATGATGGTGATGGTCTTAGCTCCCATATCTATTTCTAAAAGGCCTAGTTGCTGACCAGCTTCAATGTGCATATGTTTAGACTAGATCCCCGTCCACAAGTACTCTTTTAATCTTACGATGGGTAACAACCACTTCTAAATAGAGAGGAAAATTATGCTCAGGGTTGTTACGGGATAGCATTGCAATCAAAAGTGATATGATCAATGGGTTCAAGGTGGGTGACCATAGCTTGCAAGTGCATGGGATCTACCTCAGTAGAGACTCTAGAATTTTGTAATGTTTTGTACAATATATCCTTGTGAGCAGTAGAGATTTTAAGAAGGTCTAAAATGGATATTTTAGCTGGTGTTTTCTCTAGCTGGTCTAGTAAATTATATTGGCTTTGGGTAGTTGGTATTGGATCAAGTATGATTAAGCAAGCGCATCATGTTCCAACTACACAACTCTTTTGAGAATTTGGATTGTGTTTACTCGTTCATCAGGCAAACGGATGCAACCTATAAGGGAGTCGAATGGACTATCATCACTAGGGTAAACATACGTAGTAGTGTGATAGTCATTAGAGGCCTGCTTGTGATCTAGTTTCCTTTTCTTTTTATCCGTGTGATCGGGAAAAGGTTCTTTGTATATGCCCATTTTTTCATTAGGACCTTTCCTGAATCAGGAGGTGATTCTATGGCAATCTTGCCCTATTCAATGAGGTCTTGTATGAAGTATTTTAGCCATAGACATCTATCTGTTTTGTGTCCTTTGACACGATGGAATTCTGATATTCATTGTCTTTATACCAACCAATTTTTGGAGCATTATCTCGGAGTGGTACTTTGTGGTGCTTGGATATTCTACCATTTTAGCATCATCTAATTGTTTTAATATAGCAGTCAGGGGTTCGCTCAACATTGTGAACATACATTTTATAGGTGCCTTGGGATGAGGTCCTTGTGAAAGCTTCAAAAGTGGACCTGTCTGCATAACTTGGACTCTTTTGGAGTCAGTAATTCCATCACCAATGACATGCTTGTTTTTATTAAAGAACTTAGGTTTGTCTACAAATTTGGCCTCATGTTTGTCTTTGACAAAGGGTTTAAGTGTTCCTTTGGTAATAAGAGCCTTTTCAATTTGGCTACCTTTCTCTATAACTTCCTCGAAGTTAGATCCACAATGCATCTGAAGATGGAAGGCTATC
This sequence comes from Taxus wallichiana var. yunnanensis, assembly GCA_018340775.1. NCBI lineage: Eukaryota > Viridiplantae > Streptophyta > Pinopsida > Cupressales > Taxaceae > Taxus > Taxus wallichiana. The sequence goes on along the minus strand of CM031239.1, from coordinate 609,047,185 downwards.
TCTCGAGTTTAAATTAGGAACAAAAATGCTCACTAATTGTTTTTCAGGTAAAGCACAAGGGAAGCGACTAGCCAACGCTCTCCATTGTTGTAAGAAACCTATGAAGGTCTCATTAGGTTTTTGCTTTGCATTGCAAAGGTCATTCATCATGACATCATTTTCAATATTAAAAGAATAGTGCCACACAGTTTTTTGTTAGTGCTTTGGCCACGTTGTTATAGATCCTTTAGGTATGCTACAAAACCATTTAATTGCGAAAGCCCCCAAACTATGGGGAAAGACTCATATTAGAAAATTATCATTGTAGGTGACCTCTTGACAAGCCATGCAAAAGTATTTGATGTGATCGTGGGGATCACCTTTGCCTTTGTACTTTTCGAGCTTTGGAATAATGAAATGTTTAGGAAAGGGCTACAATATCATGTCTTTATCGAAGGGATAAGGACATAGTTCTTCGTAGAGATACTTTTTTCTTTGGCCTATATTTCCTCGTTGTAATGTTGTGATCATATCTTTCATAGATTTCAATTCATCCTGAATGAGTTGCTCCTAAGTAGGTGATATTGACCTTTGAGCCTGAGTTGCTTTAAAGGTATAGTCTGTATGTGGATCAAATTGAAACTCATTAAGTTTATTTTTGTCTTTGTCTTTACCTATGTTTCTTTTTGAAGCACCTAGGTTCACTAATTTCTGACTCAACTTTAAGATCTATTTTTGGAGGGTCTCCTCCTCAACCAGGGGATCCTCTTCTTCATCAAATTTCAGAGGAGGGGAAGCCTTCCACTTAGTTTTTACTTTATGTGAAGCCCTAAAGTGAGGTTTACATGATGTTTCTCCTTCAACAGTGGCCTTATGTTTCCCAGAAGTGGATGCATATCCCACATCAAAAGGATTATCGTGTCTAAGATGAATCTTCACTCTCCTAAGTTAGGGTCAACAAACTTTGTTTCTTCTTCACACTCATGTGGAAGTTTAGCTCCTAATGCCAAGACTCTCACGAGTACTTGATCTTTGTTATAATATAAGAGCTCATCAAATCTATTTAGGTCTAACCTTTATTGTTCTCTCGAAGAGTCTGACTCTTCTCCACTATGATCGATTAACGTCTCCGTATCTTTGAATTGAGAGAAGAGCAGTCCTAAATTGTTCCCACTAAAGGGGAAATCATCGAAAGGATTAGCTCATACATTAAGCTCACTAGATTTTGTTTCCATTTTGAAAAATCTAGGCATTACTAGCCAATACTCAGATGCAACACTATGTTTACTAGTTTTCAAAGGATATCGATATGGACAGATGAAAATGTATCACTTACCTAAGTCATGTTATGTCAAAACTATACTTAAAATACCAAGATGAATGACAATTTTGTACCATATATGTGGGCCAAAGTTAGGAATCTAACAAGGCTTGAATATCAGCACAATCAATATCGACAAAGTCCTCTAACAAGGTATACCTAGAAATCGACTCAAGCAATCGACAACAAGCCAAGTGTATTGAAAAGTGGAAGTCACAATTAGATATAGTGCAAAAACACTATCAAGATATCTCAACCAAGCAAGCAAGGTGTTGATATCAAGATAACATCATCACGATGTATATAATGCGTTATCAACACTCGTAAAAAAAAAAGATGACATCGAACTAAAACCAAATTGAAGGGATAATAAGAAGTTTGTGATGATGTAAGCGGTGTAGGCGTAATGTAATAGAGGGATTCATACTACGTGCCCAAAGGATGGGAGACGCAATGTAAATGCCAATACTAAATGACTAAAATACAAGAAAAATTTGACAAACTAGGGAGAGACAAAACAACACAATTGACCCGTAATAATGACAAAGATCCTAAAGTCGAGATTGTAGGACTACCAAAGATGTGAAAATGTACCCACTTGCTTTAGTCATTTAACACCCCAGCCACAAACATGGATGAGTGTAAACGTACAAAAAAGAGGCTAGCACTATCTCTGACATGACATGTAAAGTATGCCTCTGTTCGACTTCCAACGTGGAAAGTACGAATGCATGGGTGTAGATCAAGAATGTGCGAAAATAGACTTAGTTTCACTTGGGCAGAGCTTCACCTCATTTGAAAAGTGAGAAGGAAGCTAAGCTAAGTAATACGTTTGTCTAGATTCGTGATGAAAAACACTTAGATCCAACTTAGAATGGGTTCGTTACCATGTTTGACAAACAAGGTGCTGAATCCAAACAAGTTATCACTTCATGATGGAAAATGACGTGAATGGACTAGTAAAGTTGGCCTTCAGACAAAATGGTTTCCTTAATAAGCTCTCTCAACTAGGTGTTACAAGGTTGTCTTAAGCGAGCACAATTTACCCAAAAAGTCACACTAACTAGTTTGGGAGTATCTCGGCTTTACTTTACCCCCTTCAAGAATAGTAGGCAACTAGTGCGTCTATGTGTACTATCATTGGGGTCACCACATGGACAACCGGTAACGCTATCTCACAAGGTGTACTAGTCAAGTGGGTAAGCGAGGCACTTCCCATTTTTTCCACGAGGTTACTCAGCGGTGGACTACTTTGGGGTTCCTAGAACCACCCCCATTGTTATAGCTTAAGGAGTTATGCCGAGGGGGTTATGTTCTAGTTTAAGTGGAGAGGGCTTACCCTTTTCAGAACTTGCAATACGAGTGTTTTGAATATGGTGTTTTTAAATCTTTTTAATCCTAATGTGGTTTCAAAAGTGGCACACCATTTTCCAATCTGCAAACACATGTGTATTAGAAGTTTTTGCTTCATTCTAACACCTTTCTTTGACCAACGTTAGGTCCTGTAGACAACAAGTTGGTTAGTAGTTTTCTCATTTGCTGATTGAGGTAAAAGAGAACTCACACTTGCTTTTGATTCCTAAGATTTCCTGAAAATGTGAAGGAAGAGCATACGCAAAGTGGAAATCCTACTAAAAGCACATAAAAATGTTACTTTATCCTTTAAAGAGTAAGTGTTTTTAACATATAAAATAGATTTTGTGTAAGTGCTTTTGATCTCCAAGATTGCTTTGGAAAGCACAAGGAGAGAGCATACACACCTTTCACAAATCCTAATTTTAAGCTAAGGAATGAAAAACACTTAATCATGCAAACTAATTTTTTTAAAGAGTTAGTCCTGTTTTTAAACTTGTCAACCTTTAGAAACCTGCATAAAAAATGTTAGAGAAACATCTAAAATAGACTGTAAAAAATTATTAATTTTGATAAAGATAACACCTACGTGCTTAAACCGACATGTACGCGCCCCAACCAAAGGGTACATGCCTATACAACCACCTACACGGGTCTATTAAAAAAAAATAGTCACCAATACCTACATACCCTAATCCAATAGGTACACTAGGGTTTCAATGTGCATGTGCTCCTACCGACGGATACGCGGCCCAAGTAAAAAGAGGTCTGTAAAATTTTACACAGTGATATTAATTACACCGAGCGTGGCGTCAAAGAGACGGAGATGCGGATAGGCCAACGGAGACACGGATGTGTCCTTGTAGAAAAATTTCAAAAACACACGACACGACAGCGGGTATGTGGCCTTTCTTATGGAGACGTGCATATATCAACGTGTATGCGCTACCCTAAAACACCAACGCGTGCCCTGTAAAAAACCTATAAAAACATAGATTTTCAAAATTTTAAGAGCAAATAGGTTATTGGTTAGTCAAAACTTCCTATTTATTTGTTAAACCCACAAATTCATATAAATAGATTTCATTAATCCAAGGTTTAAAACAGAAATGAGGAAAATAACAAGTGATTTAAACTAAAAAACTTGAAAAAATGACTTTGAAGAACCTAAATGACCTCCATTAATGGAGGATAGACATTCGAGTCCCATCGGGCGTGCCAAATGTGTTCAAAGAAAAGTTGTTGAAAGCCATGGATTTGGGGTAAGAATTCCTAAAGAATCCCCAAAGGCTTCAAGCAACAAATCAGTGGACCATCTGATAAGAAATGAACAAGATTTTCTAACTAGCATGCATTATGAAGTAAACACTCAAACTTAAGCTAATTAAACTACCTCTATTCTTTGAAAGCTTAAAATAATGAACCTATTAAGCCCTAAGCAATTAGTTTTAGTGATTAAGAGAAAGAGATATCCCCATTATAGGCTTTTTGAGCCAATGGTTCTTCTCTTTTACTCTACAACGTGGATTAACAATGCAAACGTGAAGTAAATAGCTCAATATCTAAACTAGAAATGAAATATAGAAATGAAAACTAGAAACTAGATGAAAAATACTTTAATCTATTCTTAGGAAGAAAGGAAAAATTCTTGAAAATGAGAGAGGGGTCTAGCCCTATATATAGTTTTCCATTTGGGAAAAGGGAAACTTGAGTGCATATGGGACAAACACTAAATTCCAAAAACACTTTTAGCAAGTAAAAGCTTACTTTGGCTAGGTTTAGGGAGTGACAAACCATGTTTAAGCTTAATTAAACATGTTTAGGAGGTGATTAGGGTTTGGAGAGAGTTTTAAGGGTTAGATCAATTCAATGGAATGGATTAATAGACCGGGAAGGTGGTAGAAGTGGATTGGAAGAAAGTAAGAAGCTAATGTAGTTAGAACAAAGCTATTGTAGCTTGTTTAAATGGTTTGCAAGAGGAAAAATGAAAAAGGGCATCCTAGTCTATTAATCCATTCCATTGGATTGATCGACCCTTCAAACTCTCTCCAAACCCTAATCACCTCCTAAACATGGTTTATCACTCCCTAAACCTAGTCAAAGTAAGCTTTGACTTGCTAAAAGTGTTTTTTGGAATTTAGTGTTTGTCCCACATGCACTCAAGTTTCCCTTTTTCCCAAATGGAAAACTATATATAGGGCTAGAACCCCTCTCTCATTTTCAAGAATTCCTCCCTTCTTCCTAAGCATAGATTATAGTATTTTGCATCTAGGTTCTAGTTTTCATTTCTAGTTTAGATATTGAGCTATTTACTTCACTTTTGCATTGTTAATCCACTTTGTAGAGTAAAAGAGAAGAACCATTGGCTCAAAAATCCTATAATGGGGAGATATCTTTCTCTTAATCACTAAAACTAATTGCTAAGGGCTTACTAGGTTCATTATTTTAAGCTTTCAAAGTATAGAGGTAGTTTAATTAGCTTAAGTTTGAGTGTTTACTTTATAATGCATGCTAGTTAGAAAATCTTGCTCATTTCTTATTAGATGGTCCACTTCCCTTTCCTCTTTCTTCTCACCTTTTTTGAGTGTCGATCGATTTCTTTCCTCACTCCATCGACACTTGAGGGGGCATATTTCATCCTATTAATTTTTCTTCTATTTGTTTAGAATTTTTCTTCTCTTTTATGTTTGTCTACTTTCTTTGAAGTGATGTAACTTACATCACCTCAAAGAGGGCAAAATGTAGACACTGTAGTTTGGCCAATGCACTATTACAATTAATATTGCACTAGTTGTGCTTCTCCCGCAAAGTGACGATACATCATTTGGTTCGACCTATCTTAATTTCTTCCTACGACATCCCTTTTATCATTTTTCCTCTTGTAAACCATTTAAACAAGCTATAATAGCTTCAATCTAACTACATTAGCTTCTTACTTTCTTCTATTCCACTTCTACCACCTTCCTGGCCTCTCAATCCATTCCATTGGATTGATCTGACCCTTCAAAACTCTCTCCAAACCCTAATCACCTCCTAAACCTGTTTAATTAAGCTTAAACATGGTTTGTCACTCCCTAAACCTAGTCAAAGTAAGTTTTGACTTGCTAAAAGTGCTTTTTGGAATTTAGTGTTTATCCCACATGCACTCAAGTTTCCCATTTTCCCAAATGGAAAACTATATATAGGGCTAGACCCCCTCTCTCATTTTCAAGAATTCCTTCCTTCTTCCTAAGCATAGATTATAGTATTTTGCATCTAGGTTCTAGTTTTCATTTCTATATTTCATTTCTAGTTTAGATATTGAGCTATTTACTTCACTTTTGCATTGTTAATCGACTTTGTAGAGTAAAAGATAAGAATCATTGGCTCAAAAATCCTATAATGGGGAGATCTCTTTCTCTTAATCACTAAAAATGATTGCTTAGGGCTTACTAGGTTCATTATTTTAAGCTTTCAAAGAATAGAGGTAGTTTAATTAGCTTAAGTTTGAGTGTTTACTTCATAATGCATGCTAGTTAGAAAATTTTGCTCATTTCTTATTAGATGGTCCACTTATTTGTTGCTTGAAGCCTTTGGGGATTCTTTAGGAATTATTACCCCAAAACCATGGCTTTTCAACAACTTTTCTTTGAACATAGGTCGAATAGAGAAAGGGTTTCCAGGATGAGTGCGAAACCACCGCGTTTCCCTGGTCAAAGAAATATGATCGTACCAAGCAAAGGACTTAGCCAAAATTGTAGAAATTGAGCGGGACGGTGGAAAAATCCACATGTCATCCCCACACCATTCGAAGAACATAATACAAAGGCCGCTCTCGGATAAGTGCCATCCAACCACATGTTCCATATTGAAGAGGGGGCCCATTTTTCAAACTAGTTTTCTTGCCCTTCTATACGGACTCGATACAAACTTCGAAGGGGCATATCTTTTGACTCAGGGCTTGAAATATTACAAATTTGACACCATTGGAAATATCTCAGCCTCGCCCATGCCATGGAGATCTGAAAATTTAAGTTTGGGGAGGTTAGGTGGGAGAAAAATGGAGAACTATTTTTAGGGACATTAATGCGGGATCTATCTGCCCCAACAACCAGATCAGATTCGATCTACTCATTGTTTCCTCCCGTTCGAGGGCACCGAATAAGAAGTCGATGCAATCAAGATAGATTTGCAGCAAATTTTGTAGGAGGCATTAATAGCAGTGGTTGATCTTCGACTTGATTTTCCTGCTTCTCTCTCTTTCTTTCTTCTCTTTGATTGAATCTATAAATTCCGGGTCACGACTCATTGTAAAGGGTTGGACATTCTTACATTTTCATGCTCCCCTTTTCTTCTGGCAAAGGAACTCATGGAGTTTCGGGCCTTCCTCTATAATTTTAACATGTCTCTTTCCTCCTAGCCATTTGTAATGCATTGTATCAATCTGTAAAGCAATAAAACATGTTTGTGATGAATTTTAGATCCTTTCTTTTCCCTTTTTGCTTTCATCTGGTATTTCATTATAGATTTGGTTATCCTTGCTTAGTTATTGTATGCATTTTTTTGGTTTGTGTCTATCAACAAAAAAAAATGTTCATCATTCCTTTGGTGCATCACCTTATAGCTTAGTTTGATTTCCTACATTCCTTTTATCTCTTCCTCCTTGGTAAAACTTAGATTAGGTTCAGGAATAGGCCCTCTGCAAGTTTTCATGCATGCACCTAAACGGAGGAGTAAGAACCAACCTTAATTTGGAGAGCTTCTCCAATTTTGCGAAGTCCCACATTTTGGGAAAAGCTCAATGTTGTGCAATCACACCAAATGAACCACTTATGGAGTGCAAATATGAGAGGTCAATTTGGGGGTGTTGTGATTCTGCACTAACAATTTTGGTACACTAGGTGGGAGAAAGAAGTCTCCATATTTATTACAGTAAGATTGATGTGCACTTGTTATGATTCTAGCTTTTAAGAAGCTCTTAAAAATTACACATCTGATGACTCTAAAAGGGACAAAATCCACTGGTTCCAAAGCAGTCCAAGTTTCCCAAGTTCATGAGAAGGATACAAACAAGGTCTAGAATAAGAGAAGAAGGACAGTTTGTACACATACACTTGTCTCCAGATAGAAGGAGAAGAAGAAGAGCCCAGAAGTCTATATCTCCACCAAATAGAGCCTTATCAACACCTCCTCCTACTAGGCCATTCTTTCAATCAAGAAGGGTTCTCAGGCCGATCAGGATGGCACATCAATAACCAAATCCTTATGTCAACTTCAATGGCAGAAGCCCACTTACTCGAATGCACAAAACCCATTCCCGATGGCAGGATTAAAGAGCATCCCATATTTCACTGGAGAAAACCAGACTTGTCCCAGTGACCACGTCCAAGACATTGCAAATGTCTGTACAATCCATGAGATCAATGAGATGGATATTACAGTCAAGTTTCTAGCCTCTTCACTCAAAGGTAAAGCTTCACAATGGTTCAGGAGCCTTGAAGTAGGCTCTATTCAAAATTGGGACCAGCTATGCACAGCTCTTCACAACCAGTTTGGAGAAAAGGGGGATAACCTATCCTTGCTTTGGAGCAACTGACAAAATAAAGATATCTCCAAACGAGAAACTAATGGATTTCAACTTCTTATTTCAACGAACCTGAGATAGGATTCCAACAATAGTCAAACCCACTAATGAAGGTGCCTTCTTATACTTCCCTAGAGCTTTAAATTCTAATATTTCTTTGATGATTCGAGAAATTGGGGCACTGACCTTCCCTATAGCGTATGGAATTTCCATAGGGGCTAAGAACTATTTGATTCGGGATGGAAAACTTGCTCCTAGGCCATCCATGCATCTTTACGTCGAGTTAGGAAACCCGGTACCGGCCCAAACACCCATATTAGCTCCTATACCCACTTGAGGAGTCAAAGTTTAGCTGAAGCCTCCACTTCATCATCTAACACCTTAAAGGAGCTTTAGGAAGTTATGAAACAACTGTAAAACCTAGGAAATGAGCTAGTAACCATCAAAAGACAACAGCTCGAGTTTTAGGCCATATCAGCCCCGACTCGATGTCGAGGCTAGACCCTCGTATTAGCAAAATAGACCACTAGCCAGGCTGTAAATCAAAGTCAACACCAAGGGCAACCTTAAGCTGCTAGACCTTTCAGGTCATATGATCCAAACACAACTTCAACATCAAGAGAATTGGTTCAGCATAGAATAACATGGCACAAGAATATGATTGGTGTTTCCCATGTAATCAGCCACATAATCAATCGATGTGTTTCAATGGTGCACTAAATCAGGCTCTGATGGTGCAAACCATTGGTGTGTCACAAGAACCTAGCCAGGAAGAAAATCAAGTAGAAAGGATCTTATCAAGAGCAACCACAAGCAAAACTATGCTTGTCATTGGAAGGTGAGGATTTTTGTGGAATGAATGGACCCTTCTCAAAGTATAGTTTCAATAAATAGTCCAAAAGAGAAATATTGGAGAAGGAAATTCACTAAGCTCAGGTGATCCTCAACCCTCCGTTACTCCACAAGGTATTGGCATTCAAAATACAACTCCCAATGTGCAGAGTCAATCCAAGCCACCTTCCAAACCTACTCAGAACTAGTTGTAATAGCCTATGTGTAAGAGAAAAATGTGCTAAGGAAGGGGAAACATAAGGACAAATAATTTAATATCATGGAGAAAATGAAGAAAACAAGTGTGAACATTGTATAATGGAGTCACTTTGGCCATCCCTGGAGGTAGAGGGATCTATTTCAAATTGACATGAAAAATTGGTCAAGCTCAAACCAACCCCCTAGCCAAAAAGAGAAAGTTCTTACCAATATAGCCCAACCCGAGAGAAACCATGGAAAACAATGAGGTAAGAATCTGAAGCCTCCTCCATTTTATGTTTCATTAATCATTGGAGAAAAATTGGTGCATAATTGCATGATTGCTTCGAGGGCAAGTAGTTCTGTAATGCCCAAGCAAATAGTTGATCAGTTGGGCCTCCAATATGAAGTCATCTCTAGAGGAGTAGTAAAATTGCATGGGACAACAACCACCACTATTGGAGTCATCAAGGATCTGAGCCTCACTTTGCATGCCTGCCCTAACGTGACTATATTATAGAGTGTATCAGTCATAGACTTGCCACCACATTTTACATTGTGTTTGTCCAGGGACTTCACTACCAAAATTAGAGGATATTTGTCTATTGACTGGTCGCATATGATCTTTAGAACAAGGTATGGAGTAAAGGCCACAATCATATCCAATCCCATAGCGGATTATCACATTGAGTCCTATGTGCCTAGTCCAATCAACACAAATTGTTTGGCTTTTGATCAAGAGGACCTCCTAAACACTTCTAAGGAAGATACCAAAGTAGGGTGTATCCCGGACTCTTGATGAATGGGCAGTCAAAAGGCATGCTTTTGATCCCTATAAGGAGATGGAAGAATTTGAACTAGGAGTCTACTACCTACATGAGGAGAATCACCCTCTTTTTGACATCATCAAGCCAGAACACAAAGATGTCAATGAAGTATGGAAACTAATCTTTGATGGCTCGAGGAGTCGATAAGGAGCCAAAGGTGGAGAAATTATTGTGTCCCCCAAGGTATGAAATATTATTCAGCCTTCATATTTGAGTTTTCCTACTCAAATAACCTTTGTAGAATATGAGGCCTTAGTTCATGGATTGCATTGGGCTCGAAGACGAGGAATCAAGAACTTGCAGGTGTTTGGTGATAGTGAACTAGTTACCAATCAAGTCAAAGGAAAAAATGTTGTCAAGAACAATCTACTCAAAAGCTACAAGAGTTGGGTATGGGATCTCATTGAGGATTTCAAAGCCTTCGACATTGTGTCCATATCCAGAAAGGAGAATGAAGATGCTGACAGGCTTGCAGTAGTTAGAGCCACATTTGATGTGGTTGACAACATAAAAAGAGACAAACGGTAGCCACATATCCATGTAGTTGTGAGGCTAGTAGTTGCAGATAATAACACATGATGGCAAGTGTTCGAGAATGATCAAAAGATCATCAAGTTTTTGCAAGAGGAAGCTGAATTCTTAGCTAGAAATCAAAGCAGAATGGAGCAGCAATATGGAGATCACGTAGTGCAGCTTCATTCAAACAAGCTTCCTAAAGGATTAGTGACATTGGAGTCTATCTTCAATCCAAATGATCAGTTTTGAAAAGAAAAGGCCAACATAGAGATCAAAGGGGAAGATTCAGAGACGATTCTAGTTAGAGAAGGCAAAACACTACAAGTTGGCAAGGTGGCCACTAAGTAAGAAAGGTATGAATTCATATAACTTTTCCAAGAGTTTCCAGATATATTTTCTTGGAGCTATGAAGACCTAAGAGGGTTCAATAAAAATTATCCCAACACGCAGATTGAGCTAGATCCAACTGTTAAGCCCATCAAGCAAAAGTAGAGCCCAATTAATCCACATTTTGAGCCTCTGATGAAGAAAGAGTTGAACAAGATGATAGAGGCAAGTATCATTTTTCCAATCAAACACTCAAGATGGGTCACAAAATTGGTCCTAGTCAGGAAGAAGAATGGAGATATTAGGTTGTGTGTTGAATTTCATGACTTGAATAGAGCTTCCCTCAAAGACCACTACCCACTCCCCTCAATGGAGAAAATATTGCAAGTGGTGTCTAGATCAGAGAGATTCTCTCTCCTAGATGGCTAGTAAGGGTATATCCAGATCATGGTGAAAGAAGATAATGCTTTCAAAATTAATTTCACCACCAAATGGGGCACGTATGCCTACGGAAAAATGCCATTTGGATTGTCTAATCTTTGGAGCCAATTTCAAAGGGCAATGGATATGGCATTTAAAGGGATAATCAACAAAATAGTGCTGATCTAACTAGATGACATTACTGTGTTCTCCAAAAATGTAGCGGACCACCTTTTTCACCTAAGGAAGGTGTTTCAAATGTGTATAAGATGCGAGGTATCATTGAACCCCAAAAATGTATATTCTTGGCCCATGAGGTCAGGATTCTAGGCCACATTGTGTCAAAGGAAGGTTTGGCAATTGACCCAGAAAGAGTTAAAGCTATAAGAGCATTGCCATTGCCAAGCCATAAGAAGGCTCTTTAAATATTTTTAGGAAAAATCAATTTTGTCCCCAGGTTCATACTAAAATTTTCTGCCCTTGTCAAGCCAATAAATTTGATGTTAAAGAAGAGTTTGGAATTTAGGTGGACAATTGAAGGAAAAAAAAGTTTTGAGGCTATCAAAGAAGCCATATCACAAGCCCCAACTCTTGTGAATCCATATTTTTCTAAGGACTTCATATTATATGCCTTTGGTGGTAGTGACACAATTTCTGCAATCCTAGTACAGTAGAACAAAGAAGACACAGAGCAACCAATTGCTTTCTTCAGCTAGGGTTTGGAAGATTATGAGGTGAGATACTCCTTCATCAAGAAGTAGGTCCTGGTAGTGATTAGAGGATTGAAGAAGTTTAAGCATTTGGTTTCAAACAACAAAATCCAACTATTGGTCTCCCATGCAGGGGTTAAAGACTTCCTTCTCAGCAAGGATCTAAACGAAAAGCATGCAGGGTGGATCACTCATGTCATGGAGTATGACATTGAGATCAAGGTCACTAAGCTAGTCTGTGGGAAGGGATTGTGTGAGCAGCTGGCCTTGAGTCAACAAGAAGAAGCAAGTGATGGAAAAGAAGCTGTTTTGGTCCTACATGATAGTTAGGAGGAAGAAAATGAGGATGTGCCCACTCCTTGTTGGACTCAGAACATGGTGCACTTCCTTCAAATAGGCTGTGTCCTCCGAAATGAATAAAACAAAGAGGAGACATTTTAGACTACAAGCCATCCCATATGTGCTCATTGACGATGTCTTGTTCAAAAGGGACATCAATGGCATTTTGTTAAGGTGCATTGGGACAAATCAAGTTGAGAGAGTATTACAAGAATTCCATGATGAAGCAGCTGGAGGCCATTTTTCTCCACAAGTGACAGTGCTTAAGATCATGAAGGTGGGTTATTATTGGCACAGAGTGTTTAGTGATTGCTATGCATGGATCAAAAGTGCAAGAACTGTGCATTCTTCAGAGGCAAGGAAAAGCTAGCAGCACTACCATTGCATCCAATTTCAGTAGATCGGTCATTCATGCAATGGGGATTTGACTTCATCGGGGTCATCAATCCAAATTAGAGATAAGGCCACAAATGTATTATGATGGCAACAAACTATTTCACCAAGTAGACCATGGCGGTGACACTCAAAGAGGCTAATGAGTTTAGCATATTAGATTTATATCAAGGGATAGTGACTAGACTCGGAGTGCCAACCACTATTATATCAGAAAATGCATTGGCATTAATAGGTTCCAAAATCACAGGATGGGATATGAGGAATGGGATTTACATAAGCACTTCATCAAATTATTACCCTCAAGGTAATGGCCAAGTAGAGTCTACAAACAAGAACCTGCTAAAGATTATCAGAAGAACTCTAGATGAAAATCAGATAACCTAGCACACAAAACTTCAATCAGCCTTATGGGCTGATAGTACAACACCCAAGATGTCTACGAGAAACTCTCCATTCAAACTTGTCTACGGGAAAGAGGCAATGTTGCCTATATCACTTGAATTGCTAGCATTGGAACTCATGAAAAAACTGGAGGTGTTTGAGTTTGAACCAATGGAGGCTAGGTATGTAGAGTTGATGGAATTGGAAGAGACCAGAGAACATACATTTCAAACAATAGATAATGATCAAACTTCAATCAAGAGATGATTTGACAAGAAGGAAAGAGTAAGGACTTTGGGAGAGGGAGACCTATTTTTGAAATGGGATGCAAGATCGGAAAAACTAGGAAGGAATTCAAAGTTTGATGCCATTTGGAGTGGCCCTTACATGGTCAAAAGATGTAAAAGTAGCAATGATTTCCAATTTTCTACCTTGGATGGTGTAGAATTACAGATTCTAGTGAATGGAATCTATCTTAAACACTTTATTACTAGAAGGAAGTTCTCACCTCGTATATATTAGTTTATTTTCTCATTCCTCTAAGTGCTTGTGTACATTGTCTTGTTGTAGTTTAGGTTGCTTTTATCCTAAGTGATTTGCACACTCTACATGTTCTACTTGGAACATGTATGATTTCAAATTTTATATATAGTTGTGGTTTGTTTTGTTGCTCTTGCATAACTCATTCAGAAATAGATGAAGCCCGGGTCAAAACAATTTTCTACTCTTAGAAACCATCGTTTCAAGATTTCTTATGAAGATTGAGAGTGTAAATAGTCAAGCTCATGAATCAGAGGTAGAATCAATATCAGACCATCATTCTTGACTCCATGCCCAATGGATATGACAAGGCAATTGGTCTTTTTCATCTAGTAGGAAGATACCCCTGTGAGTCACCAAATTGTTATCCATATTTTTCCCCCGGGAAAAATATTGGGTCAACCATGACCTGATCTTGAAAGAACCTAAGAAATCATGTTTGGATCTTACAAATAGATTGTAGGGGGACTCTATAATGAAAGTGGCGGGGCCTGTGAAGATCAAACATCCTTGTGCGAGAAAATTTGAGAAAACAACTCTATCGGAAGAATTCGGACCTTAACTCCATTCTATAGGTTACATGTGGGCTTAGAAATGAAACATAAGGGTTAGGGGAGGAGAAGAAGTGTCACGAGAGAATCCGGGAGCAAGAAAAGGAAGAAACGAAAAGATCGAAGTATTTAGGCTCAAAATAGTTTGGAATGATTCTAAGAATCAAATAAGTATGGAGAAGGTAGTGGAGAGAGCATCGTGTCCAAATGACAGAGTTCTCAAGGATGAATCCAAAAAGGAAGCTCAAATGAGCACCAGGATTCCACACATCCAAGGCCCCCAAAATTTACACGGCTGTTGAAAAGTCTTGAGATAGGAAGGAAGGTGCTAGATGTCGGCTTGGCGCAAATTCAAGATGGGAGCCAAAGGGCGGGTTCTCAAACTTGCGCCAGCCCTCCACGTAGAAAATGGTCAATAGAGGTCAAAAGGAAAACATGACAGCCTCGGAAGGAGTTTAGTATAGAAGTACTATCAAAGAGATCCATGTGTTTTAGTGGTGCATCTCCAAATTTGATTCCAAATGTGGAGGCTCAAATAAGAGCTAGTTCGCCACGTAGCCCAGGGCCTAGAAAGGTAAGGTAAAGTTCATTGAAAATTCCAAATCCTATGGAGGCTTCCAAGTGTCAACTCAATGCTCCTTGAGGACAAATGAAGAAATGAATCTCAAATGAGCATCACACCTCCATGCATCCAAGTATCTTGAAGGGAACAAAGTCGGGTTGAATATTCAATGTGTAGTAGCAGTCGGCGGAAGGTGCCAAGTGTCTAAACGGCACCAACTCAAGGGTCGAATAGAGAAAGGGTTTCCAAATGAGTGCCAAACTGCTGCGTGTCCCGGTCAAAGAAATATGACCCTCTACCGAGCAAAGGACTTAGCCAAAATGTAGAAATTGAGTAGGATGGTGGAAGTAGCCACAAGTCGGTCCCATGCCATTCTAAGAATAGAATACAAAGGCCACCCTTGGATAAGTGCCAGCCATCCACGTGTCCCATATTGAAGAGGGGGCCAATTTTTCAAACTAGTTTTCCCACCCTTCAGTACGGACCCGATACAAAATTCAAAGGGGCATATCTTTCGACTCAGGGCTCGAAATATTACAAATCTCACACCATTGGAAATATCTCGGCCTCACCCACGCCATGGAGATTTGAAAATTTAAGTCACTGGGAGGTTAGTTGGGAGAAAAATGGAGAAATGTCTTCAAGGCCATTAATGTGGGATCTATCTGCCCCAATAACTAGATCAGATTTGATTTGCTCTGTCGTTTCTCTCCCCTTCAAGGCACCAAATAAGAAGTTGATGTAGTCAAGATAGATTTGGGGTAGATTTTATAGGAGGCATTAATAGTAGTGGTTGAGCTTTGACCTACTTTTCCCACTTCTCTCTCTTTCTTTCTTCTCTCTAATTGAATCTATAAATGCAGGGTTGAGACTCATTGTAAAGGGTTGGACATTCTTTTGTTTTGCAGGCTCCCTTTTCTTCTGGAAAAGGAACTCATGGAGTTTCAGACCTCCCTTCAGAATTGTAATACGTTTCTTGCCTCTTGGCCATTTGTAATGCATTGTATCAATCTGCAGAGCAATAAAACATGTTTGTGATCGATTTTAGATCCTTTCTTGTCCCTTTTTGCTTTCATCTGGTCTTTCATTATAGATCTAGTTATCCGTGCTTGTAGACACCCATAATTACGCTGAGCAATTTAAATACTTAAATTGCACTAATTATCTCCTTTCTTGCAAATTGGTGACATATCGTCAAAATCACTCATCTTCTCTCTTACCGTCGTTAATTAATTACACTATGTTGATTAGTTAAGTCACCTATCCAACTAACATGCCAATTAACGACCTTCCGTTAATTAATCACCCCTTCTATCTCTGGACTAATTAATTATTATTAATTAATTATCTATCCCTTTCAATTCACTAATAAATCAATATTTAATTGATTTAATCCTCTTCTAATAGCCTAAATCGTACTAATATTCCTCTAAATAGATTTTATAATCTTACATTTACCTATTATTTAATCACCTTTGATTAACTAAAAACACCCCCTAACTCCCATGAGTTGTTAAGCATAAATTAAACCCTTCTAAAGTAAGTTTACCTTTTATAAAGCAACCTTATCCATTCCTAATCATGTTTTACCTTTATCCCACATACGAAAGGGATGAAGTGTTTCCTTTATCCATTAGGCTATATAAGGAGCCCTCCTTCAACTTTTGTAGCTACACCTAAACTTCTTAAGAAAGTAAATGCAAAGCATATAGAAAAATAGACTAAGATCTTGCCTTTTGTTTTCTTTAGAGTTCATCATCTTGAAGAGTTAAGCCTCTTTCTTAAGTGCTTAGGTCATATAGGAGGTGTCAAAAGGGTCTTGTAGCCCAACTTTGACAAGCCCTCATTCCTAGGTTCTTAGAATACCAAAGACAACCATTTTTGATTGCCATGGAGCCTAATTAGGTCCATTCATTTATTTTTTGTTAGAGAATAGAGGATATTAGATGCTTAACATTGTTAGTTTCAAAGTTTTGTATATTGATGAATGTTAGCATCTAACCCTTGTTTAATTCTTATCATGATGGTGCTAAGTAGTTTGTTTAACTTTTTCTAATTAAGGCTATTTAGGTGTTAGTATTTTACTTACATTAGCATTAGTTTAAAAACAACACATGCACATAGTGCTTAGTTATTGTATGCATTTTGTTGGTTTGTGCCTATCAACAAAACAAATGTTCATCATTCCTTTGGTGCATCACCTTATAGCTTAGTTTGATTTCCTGTATTCCTTTTATCCCTACCTCCTTAGTAAAACTTAGATTAGGTTATGGAATATTCTCTCTGTAAGTTTTCACGTATGCACCTAAATAGAGGAGTAGGAACCAACCTTAATCTAGAGATTTTTCAATTCTGCAAAATTCCCACATTTTGGGAAAAGATCAATGTTGTGCAATCACACAAAATGACCCACTTCGAAGTGTAAATCGAGAGGTCAATTTGGGGTCTTTGTGATTCTGCACTAACACAACCTAGACACAACCATGCCTAACTTACCTTACCCATTTAACCATACATAAACTCACCAACCTACTCACCTACCTCATCTTATTCTTCCCTATCCTATGGGAGAACTAATGCCCCTTTCGTAAGGGCTATGCGCGAGGCAACATTCTTAGGGCATGGGGACCTTTTAGGTTAGCTTGACCACTCTTTTACCCCTTCATATTTTCCCCCATAAAACATAACTTAGTTAGTTTCCATAACAACAATAATTTGGAAGTTAACTTAAAACCAAAAATATACATCACCTATGGACATCATCATTTACTTTCCATCAAAACAACATCATCTCATCTCATAAAAAAATTAACACAAACCATGAATAAAACATTTACGTTTGCATAAAATCAATAACATGGAAAATCAAATTAAACCATGCCTACCACATATAATTTCCATAACAACAACACTTAGATGTTTTTGACTCAATCACACCTACATATTCTAATTTTCATGACTCCACCATACCTACACCTGACTCAACCTTTCTTAAAACTCTAGTTTCCATAACATCAATATAATGGAACTATAATAAAAACATACATCATCAATCAAATATAGTTTCCATGAAAACAATACAATGGAATTCAGCCACACATCATCATCGGTCCATCAACAACTATATAAATGGAAGATTTCGTGTCCATACATGTATACATGGATATAAATAATACAATCATCTCAAAAATATCATATAAAATCTCACATATTTGGTACACATGCTGATATAGTTGTCAAAAATCAAAATATAATGTCAAATATAATCAAAATCTATCATCTATCATGAAGGCCCGACTCTCCTGCTACTCTCTCTTGTATCCTCATCTAGTCTTTGTCTATACCTAATAATCATCTCTCTAGTATCCTCACATGATCTTTGCCACTTTGTGAACTAGTAATGTCTCACTTACCCTACCTATGTGGCCAACAACTCTATGATCTACTTGAGCTATGTGTCCATGAGCTAGTCCTGTCATTTGGCTGCCTATTGTGTTCTCGTGCTCGACATAAGACGAAACATGAATACCCACCTCTAATAATCATTCCTAATAATACCTCACCCCGATATTGCATCTCTGTAGGTGGCCATAGATATCATCCACATTCATCCACCAACCTATTTAACCTACATTTGGCCCTCCCCATACCCAATTTCATAATTTTTTACCTAAATTTTCAATTTCATTTTATCCCAAATTCGATATTTTTCTACCTTAGTTTAATCAAAAGAAAAAAATGGATTTCCGATCCTACCTCTACTTACTTCCATCTTCGTGTTGGGATCTCCAGTCTCTACATTGGCGGTCCTCCCGCACCCTCTCTCACCTCAGCCATGCCAAAATCTACTCTCTCACGCTCTCGACCAATTGAATCTCACCAATCGATCACATGGGCCCATCAATCACAATCCAATTTCTCACTACCTAATTGCCAAATCAACCCAAGGAGTTTGCTTTGTCATTTCTTTCATAAAAAAAATTTGTCATTTTTACCAAAATTAGAAATGCACAAATGAATTTGTAAAATGCGGGTTTCACCCTTTTAAACCAAAATTCAACTTTGGACCGACACGGTATTGTGCCCTAATTGATTGACATTGGTTTTGCATGACTGGTATCAGTTTACCTTTGACTGGTATCGGTTAGCCTGTTATAGCCCACTATACCACTTTTAATCACATTTGATTACCCGAAACCATTTTCTTACTACCCAAGCCTCAACCTAGCCTTATCACCCAACCTAATTGCCTTATTACCTAATACCCAACTGCATTATCATTTTAGGCATGTTATTTCCTCTACCAAGTCCTTTCCCATGGCCTTATGTATTTACGACTCGCTTTATGCCTATTTTACACTCAAATTTTCCTACTTGCTATACCTTGCGACATTGCTACTTGTGTTGTTTTGCCTACTAACCTTACCTTGCCTCATGTTGTGTTGTTTATCTTGACTTGACCAAAACTATTGGTGCTTTGGAATATAACTAATTCCCATTCAAACACCTAGCCTCATTGTGTTTCCAGGACCGTATCATGTAACTTAGGTACATGGATCACATCTTCCTTGTTCGGATAAATTATTGACCTTTGATGACATAGAGTTTGTGAGCTCTTGACCTTGTGATTTGTCGCATTATATACATTTTCATACATTTGGATTCCCCACCTATTACCTTTACCCACCTCACCATTGCATGTGCTTGTAATTTACCTAGTTATTTTCACCTCACCTACCACTTTATCAAACCCGTCATTTCTTGACCTCTTACTTCATCGGTTCCGGTTTGAGGGAGATCTCTTCCACCCATACAGGGCAACCTAACCATCAATCATAGTTGGCTCAACCACTCCTATTTTTGTCAATGTAACTTATTAATACAAGATACACAACAAAAAGGGAAAATGTAGACACCTAAAATTGGGTCGTGTTCCCCTAACCCCCTTTCAATCAACTAATTCTACACCACACCTAGCCATTACCTATTTCTATACATTAATATTAATTTAATTACTCATAATTAAATTAATCCTCATCCTCACACTATTATTATTTTAATTACCTTAATTAAACTAATATCCACCTCATCCTACCACATCAACCCTCCACCTCATCCTAAAACCTATTCTTAGTTTATTAACAAACCTAGACT
Source organism: Taxus wallichiana var. yunnanensis (assembly GCA_018340775.1). Taxonomy (NCBI): domain Eukaryota; kingdom Viridiplantae; phylum Streptophyta; class Pinopsida; order Cupressales; family Taxaceae; genus Taxus; species Taxus wallichiana. Next base: position 609,027,217 of record CM031239.1, on the reverse strand, counting down.
AAGTCTCCACTTATCCTAACCAACTAGGACTCTTTCTAACCCTAACCATTCATGACCTATTAATCCTCTAACCAATTCCACACTCATATTAATGTCATTCAACACTCTATACCCAGACTAAATCAATATCACACCAAAATTAGAAAAGATCGGGCTATTTTTGGCAACTGGGACCAATTCTCCTTAACCAACACCAGTTTTCCTCGGTTGGTGCTAGTTCCCTAACCACCATTGGTTAAGTTAAATAAGAGTTTCTAACTCTTTTTTCAGGTTCTGAATCTGAATTCTTTGGCTTACACTTCTTGCATTCACACGTTCAAGAACTCCTACAACCTTGTAACCTTCCAGAGCCTTTCATAGCATTCGAGACGTCATCCGGTTCATCCATGGGTTCTTCCAAAGCTCTAACACATGCATCGAAGGCACCATGCCACTTTGTTTCTATATTCACTCTGGATCACCACCTTCTGCAACCACCACCACCATCTACTTCTAGGATACATTTTAAAAGTAAGTGTTATCTCTCCTTTTTCCTTTCTAGTTTCTTAATTTGTTTTATTAAGTTATCTACCATTCCTTTTATTCCTACCTTACCTGGATCTAATCCTTAGTGCCTTCGACCAACCTTATACACATTTAACCTTCCAGGACCTTGACTAAACCCACTTATCAGTATCTTTGAGTCTTAACAAGAATTTGAAAAACCTATCTCAGTCCCCATCACTCTCTATGCAATCATAGAGAGTGCCCAATTCCTAGTTTTGGCATTATCACCTAATTTACCCTACCAAAACTGGTCATCCAACTGGCATTGATCACTACCAAATATCGGCATCGATCGCCTAATTGACGTCGGTCTCCAAGATTGTCAATTATTCTAAAACCAACGAGCTCATATCTCTTTTCAAACTTCCCAGAACCTAACCATACCTTTCCTAGACCTCTGTAATAGCCTTTGTCACACCTACAGACCTCCATCCACCTACTACCTTTCTCAGATTTAGTTGTATATGCATTTATTAGACTATATTTGAATTATTGTACTTGTGTAGGATACCTAAACTACATAACTATAGTAGGCTCATTTATTTCATGTTCTTAGCAAGCATTAAATTTTCTTAAAACGTGGATTGATAACCTTCTAGGAAGTATCTCGCTTCCTGGATCTAGCTCTCATTAAAGCAATCCACTAATTTTTACTTTTAACTTTGTTTTGTGTTATTGTTTTCTATTTAAGGTAGTTCCTTCTAGCCAAAGGAAACTCTCACGTTTAGTCTAAATCAACATCTACAATGCATGAAACCTTCTCTCGACTATTCACAGGTATTCCTCCTACGCCCAATACCCTTATCTATTTTATTACATTACCTTGAGGTGAAACAACATGGGAGATTAAATGATGCACTAATCTTGGTGGAGGTTTCTAATGTGGGGAATAAGTGAACTTTTGATACTTAGACATTCTATTAATAACTTTAAAAGTGCAATTACTTGTTGTTGACCAGTCACATTAAAGATGCACAAAACAAAACAAAGTGTCACAAAACACATAAAACCTTGTAAAACACATAAAACCTCATAAAATACATAAAACACAAAAAAATAATTTGAAACATTAGAAAATAAATTCGTAAGTAAAAATACACTCCCCACACATACGTTAATGTCATTGCAACCTTTCCTTTTGTAGGCTCTGATTTGGAATATGTCTAAAAGTAAGACATTTCAATTTTTTTAATACTTTTCTATAGCCAAATTTTAAAAACAAGGAATATTGATTTCTAAATTAAGGTTTATTACAAATGTATAGTTCTAATGCTCTTATACTTCATATATTTCTAATGCTCTTATACTTCATACACTTTATGTGATAAAAGCGATGCTGAAATTTTATTTTATTGTTAAATTTGTAACCTTACGAAAAATTCTTGAACTTTAGGGAAAATAGTTTAAAATTACATTTATTATTTTATGTAATGTCATTATTTTTAATATTACATATTTTTTAAAACATGACATTTTTGTATCTTATGTAGTTATTTAATAGGTTTTTAGCAAAATTAATGAAAATCCTAAAATGGATAAAACATTTATGAGTATAGTTGGTGATATACATGGTATGCATCCCCCTCGACCCGCCCACATTTCTATATATCACCTCCCTCTAGTTACCCAAGTGTATTTTCTATTGATCCCTTTGTCGATCCACATCCTACACTTCTCTTCACTTGAGGACAACGACGTCGAAGTGTTATCCATCATCCTACATGTACTAGTGTATACCCCCGCACATATTTGTTCCATGAGATATAAAAAATGATGATTATCTTGACCTCTCTCCACCTACTTACCCACACTTTGATGTAAGAAAAAATATTGCATCTTAAGATTTATTGGTATAAAAGGTCTTGTTATAACAAGAAGAACAAGACTATATTGCTAAATAGTTTTGGGAAAATCTACCTCGACAGAGGAATGGAAGGTATATTCATATGTTTTATACGAAAATTATATATTAAATACAAATTCTATTTTACTTACAAGTTATTAAGTTATTTTTTATTATGGTTTATAATTACAAGTACTGAATGATAAAAACTGTTATGATGTAGAAATTGCAAAAAGCATTAAAAGACTATCAAAGAAGGCAATGAATATTATTATGATGGATTTTATGTAGATTTCCCAAAAAAGGAATAAAAATTGAGCGTTGAAGGAAATTCAGGAAATGTATGGTACTTGTTGGATGAGGGTAAGTTTATTTCTTGAATAAAATTATTTGAATGATTTTATAGTATTTTATTACATCATGTGTTGTTTCTAACTCATTTTTTATAATACGAGACATGGTTGATCGGAGAGATATAATTTGTAAAGAAATATGAAGATGTATTGCGATAATGGTGAGTGGAAAACAACTGGGAGGTAAATGTTAATGTCTAACTAAGTCATATTTAATTTAATTTTTATATAAATGTGGTTAATTTCATAATTTTTTTACTTTTTAAAAAATCTTGTGTTAATAAAGTTTGTACTTATCAATTATTTACACTCTCTGCTAAGTACAAACCTAATCCATGGTGTTAATTGATTGAATATTGGGATAGTTGGGATTCAATACAACCAAGTCAATAACAACTAACTGTGAATCCACGATTGGAACAAGAAAGAAAGGTCACAAATCCCATGGTCCTATGGGATTTGTTGGAGGATCAAATCAATTTGTAAGTATCGTAGTTTAAATTAGCTTCTAGTAATAAGTGTTTAATTTTTAATTTTAAATTTTTAATATAAATTAATATTATATTTAAATTTTCCAAATGAAGGACTATGGGAATCCTAACAAGTCTTGTCATAAGGATCATTTTTGTACTTACAGATATATTTATCTGCAAAAGGAAATGACCGAGATGGATTCCAACTATTACATGCATGCTATATAAATTCATTGCTAAATAAATTTTAAATAATTTATATGTTTTATTAATTACTATGAAATTATTACAAAGTTGAAACAAGGTTCGAGTAAGTACAAAGGTAAGTTGATAAGAGATGGAGAGTACTTTCTTGACACTTTTAATGACCTGAAAATTTGAATTTATGTATTGAAGTTGTCTTTGGTAATGCCTTGAGCTGTGCGGAGTGGTTGCACACACTGTGGGTTTATCTAGAACTATCGGGGTCAATGAAGCTGTTTTGGTCATGTCTCCGCAAGTTGTTGTGATTCTTACGGGGTCCCCTAAAGTCATCGGGGTCAATACCATTAGCGAAAAAGCTATTGTGATTTAGAAATTTACTAACCCTTCTCTAGAAAAGGTGTCAAGGCACACAAACCCAAGCACATGGTTTGGGATTTTTAAGAAAGCGCCAAAAAAAAATGTGGACCCTAATAGTTTTGTTTTACCCCATGCATATTCCTTTTTTTCAAGCTCAAAGGACAAATAATGAATCTTTCATATTCAAATCCGGAGGCAATTCTCATGAAGCGATTAAAAAAATAGATGGCGTTGGTGGGTAAGTTTCTTGGTCCTCGTCCTAATATAGATAATGTTAGGAAATGGGCCATAAGAAAATGGAACCCCTAAGTTTTTTTTTTTTTTTACATTAATAATGTTCACTGTTCTAAATAAAGAAATATTTAGAACAAACATTCCATGCCAATCAAATTCAATGGATAAACATATGCAACTATAATGACTCGGTGATTCACCGATCTATTCATTCCATAACTCGGTGAGCTACCGATCTATTTATGTTATCTTATGTATTGAATACATATTGTATACTTCGTATACTTAGTCATCCTACCCTACACTGGGTACTGAGTGATCTATTTAAAGAACATATCTGAATATCTATTACCAATATTCATTTGATATCACGTTGTTTTAAACTTGGTGACATAGGACAATGCAACCAGCAGTTTGCGATACTTTGGCCAAAGATTTATAACATACTGTGTATGTCACTATTCCTAGACGGCATACTCGTCATGTTGGAATACGTCCTTCACCTCACTCTTCTATTATCATGATTGGTCTTTACTGACTACCGTCAGTCCACTTGTTCTGGGTTTAACCCTATCCTTGGATAGAAACATTACCTATTATAGGAAGATGCTTACAAAGGCTTAGGGTAGATGGGAATACTTGTTTGACCTAAGTCATCTGAATGTGCCAACGTACCCTGAGCCCTTGGAAGCTAATTCCTATCCTAAATATGTTCCTTTCCAGACCTAGAGGGAAAATAGGTTCAAGTTCGAGTTCTAGATGTGTGTAGATATATATGATCAATGCGGAAGGGTGATGCCACACGTCAACTACAATGCTTTATTATTGAGAAGGCCCAAGCCTTATCAAAATTTCAGCCTTGTAGTTGGCGTGTGCCAACATCCTATAGAAACTGCCTCATCGAGATGTACATACCCCCAAGGAGATTGTTAATGCTTTGTTAGTTTGGGTTATTTCATGATTACAACAATCCTTCTAAACCCTAGTCCAACACACATCAAAATTTCCCCCTAAATTTTCTTCATTTAGCCCATTAATAACTTGTTATATTCATTGTCACTTTTTATGTTTGAACACATAGTTAAACTGCCAATTAACCGTAATTGTACAGTGTTATGATATGTCATATTTAAAAAGTACAAAAACTTTTTGGAAAAGTTCAACACCAGAATATATCCAATATAAAGTAGACTTCATACAAAATAAAGTCTAATAAGTCGTAGTCATATTTCCAAACCTTTTTGGTTTATGAGCAATTAAGAAAGAGAAAGAGTCTTTCTCTACATGTTAAGTGTTAGGGTTTATTCTACCCAATGTCCACATTTCTCAATGTATGTTCACCACACTTTACATTACTATGTCATATAGTTTATATAATGAATATCATAATCTGCAACTTTACAAGCTGCATCACAAGTAGGGAGATTGAACTAAATCCCTCTATCCAACTTATTAAAAGATATCCAATTAACATTTAAATAATATGAAGAATAACAATAAGATAGAATCCATCTCATTCATACAAGTACAAAATAAGTTACACAACCAATACAGGTAAACTCTTAACTTTCAATTTAACTTTATAACTTATACATTTACAAGACTTAGGCCTTTAGGTCTACTGCATAACACCGTCTTCATTATAAAAGAATACTACTTTTCTTTTTCAATACAATCTTAAGAACGAATCAAATTTCTTCACACGAATCAGACTTAAATCAGCCAATGTATCATATAAGTTTTTCCTTCTTTATCACTTATGAAGTCCATCTGAAAATTTTTCTAGCACGGGTCAGTTCAATGAATTGAGCATGATAAGCACTAAGCCTTAAAATGAAGTGCATTCTAATAATTTTTCCATTAAAACAAATCTGCTTTAATGAGACAATTATTACATCATAATATCAATACAACAATAGCAAATGGAAGAGAAGTATATTTTATCCAATTGAATTCACCTCTAAGAAAAGGACAGAATATAATCCACTATATCAACCTTACAAAATTAGAGTTTCATTGATCCTATCAATTATCCTTAAGCAAACAACAGATCATATCTTCACATTGTTTCCCCTATTCTATCATAATAGAATACAACATTTAACTTTGCTTCAAGCCAAAAGAAGGGTTTACAACATGGTTCTAATTAGGATAATTCATCTAACTCATAAGAAAAAGAAGAAGAGAATCATTGCCACTGTGCCCAAACAAAAACATCTGAAAAATAAAACAGAATCATAACGTGAATTAACTGTTTCATTTAAAGGACAACTACCTTAAAATTTAACTCATAAGAAAAAGAAGAAGAGAATCATATCTTCACATTGTTTCCCCTATTCTATCATGATAGAATACAACATTTAACTTTGCTTCAAGCCAAAAGAAGGGTTTACAATGTTGTTCTAATGAGGATAATTCATCTAACTCATAAGAAAAAGAAGAAGAGAATCATTGCCACTGTGCCTAAACAAAAACATCTGAAAAATAAAACAGAATCATAACATGAATTAACTGTTTCATTTAAAGGACAACTACCTTAAAATTTAACATTTAAGATATTCACCAGAACAGAATCTCATTTCAATCCAAGAAGGAAGAGAGAATCAAACAGTCTACCTGCAAGTCTAAATCTACTTCCACATATAAGAAGTTAGCATTTAAAGATCTGAATCAACATTCACAAATCAAGTAGACTCATACATGAGTTAATCTCTACTCAATTCCATCCAAGGAGAATTCATAAAAAGATAGAGTACAAGAGACAAAACTTACTCATCTCAAACCAAACAAGCAAGCCTTGTCAAACAAACATTCTGCCAAACAAGTTTACATTTTCTGTTCAACAACTAAATCATCTAATCTCTTCCTACAACATTTCAACAAAATATTTGAACAAGGAAGACCAAACAACTCATAAAGAAATCTCCATTTCAAAAGAGAATCAAAACAGAAAAGTTCAACCAATGATCTATCCAGTAAGAAGAAAGCACACTACCATATTCCTTACACTTCTTTACCTTCAATGAACACAAGTTTCAATTCCATACTCAGAATGAAATACAAATAGTAGTCCTAAAACACAATCTGTTCTAAAGGAATCACATTCCTTTCTTTTATAAAGACACAAGGTGTATTTACTATATCCAACAAGAGCTAGAAAAATAACCGATCAGTAAGCTAAACATGCTCAGATGTATCAATGAACTCAAAGACTGAAACCCCATTGTCAGGCTTCATTATTACATTACAAAAGAGTAATCAGTTCTTGATTCAATAAGTATTATAATACAAAAACTATTTGAATAGAGACAAGTAATCCCTCCATAAAAATACAGAGTACTAAATTACTAACTCTTCTCTTAAACGAAACCCAGAACTTATTTTAAGAGATCTGAAGATGCGAGTTTCCACAAAACAGAGGGAAAATAATACCCCCGATAAAATGCCATTGCCATCCCAGAAAAGAAGAAACAGTTCTAAAAAATAATTACCAAATTCATTCATCAAACAAGGACGTTTTCAGTTAAGATCTCTAAGAGTTTTCCTAACAACTCAGCCAACTATTCTCCCAGTTTTCTTTGAGAAATAGTTCAACAAAAGAGTTGAAGGTTTTAAACATTTATTACAAGTAAAACCCAACTCAAAATACTAGAACAAAGTCGACACGAAGTCTCAACAAAATTTCAGAACTACACAATTAACAAAATATGAATGCGGTGAAAAAAACATGAACCTTCATTAACAGTCCAAAATTTCACCAAATAAAACATGGGTACAGAGCCACATACGACATCAACAGTAGTCCCGAGTTACCCAAGATACCAAACACCGGTTCAGAACAACAAGTGGTTCCAACACAAGTTCATATCAAAACGTGAAGCCCAAATACTAGCTCCAACGGAACCCAAGGTTCCCACAAAGTTCAGAATCCACACAAGTAATAAAATACGAGTGTTGTGTATATTATAAACTTCCATTAATAGTTCAAATGGTCATTAGAAAATAACACAAGCTCTATGCCCTATACAGACTTCAACAATAGTCCAGGTCATCTCAAGAATCAAAACACGATTCCAAAGTACAAGAACCTCTAACAACAGTTTAGGGAAACACAAGTAATAAAAATACGTGTACAGAGCCATATACTAACTTCAAACAACAGTCGAGCTACCTAGGTTTCCAAATGTCGGTTCAGAATCCATATATTGCAATGAAGGTCAGTTCCAACACCACAACAACCTTGTATACACAATTCAGAAATGGAAAACAGAGCTACTAATACAAGCTTCGCATGCATGTATCACTATTAATTATCACAAAGACAGTTTTAAAACCAAGATGACAAAGATTATAAAACCCAACAGACAAGTAACCAGATAAAGCATGCAAGCCAAGAATCTCAAAAGAGCATAATCATTTTAATGAAACATTTAGAAGAAAGCAAGAGATCTTAAATATTAGAGCCTATCATGCCTGATAGTGCTTCTTCCAAATCGAAGGAGACCTCCAACCAAGCTCAAAACTTCTCCTCATCTCCATGAAAGATCAAAAAACCATATTATTTTTCCACATTGTCTCTTATACATCCCACGAACCAAAAATAGATCAAAAACTTCAAAAATAGCCATTAAGTGCAGTTCAATCTACTGGTTTGAAAAACCAGAGAGCATGCAGAGAAAAATCACGAAGTATGCAAAGTGAAACAACCCCATACAAACCCGTTTGCATGCCTTCCAAAACGGTTTGAGCACAAGAACCAAAAACAATAAATTCCATTAATTCCGATTTTCCCGCCTATCCTTCCTTTCCACCGCCTTCCAAGTCTGGCGAATTCCAAATCAAATTTAACATGAAATTCCATTTTAGTGACACTTCCACATAAGCCTCTCGCCAAGTCAACTAGCCCCTACCAAAATTGGTAGTACTTCTATGCAATTAAAACCTTATCAACAACTTAAATGCCATTGGAACCGTCACCTATGATACATGTGACCCATTAGGTTCCCATTTAAAATAGTTTAGGATAGATCCCTTAGAACTTAGGTTAGATCTTAGGTTAGCTTATAATATGTAACCTTAGGATATAACCCCAACATAATAGTTTTAAGCATTAGGTTAGTTCATCACATAACCATATAGCATTAGGTTTTAGGTTAATTTAATTAGCCTAATAGCCTCTCCAAAATCCTTTAGCACAAAACTTAGGTTAGGATAAAAATTCAGTTAAGTAACATAGCTTAGGCAGAAAATATTCTTACCTAGCTTAGGATTCCGTAGGATAGTCCTTTTTAGGATCCCGAATCCTCCCAATGTCATGAACAAATTGTATTTCATTTACACCAGCATTGTCCTGCCACGATCGATCTCCAAAGACCCAAGCACAACATACAACTGAATGGAAATACGTTCACACAAAAATCAAAGAACTTGTAACAACAAAGTTCAGTCAATATGTCACTTAATTCATGGAATGTCAATTTACCATTCATTCAACAGAGCAGGTTTAAAACATTCCTTGGATCACTAAAATTGATCCAAGGATGAGTCAGATTAATAGATAAGCTTTCAACTCCTAAACCAGATTGCAACTCACCTACATAAGTGAAAAATGGATTCAAGGAAGCCATTCTAATTTGGTCTAATGATCTTAAGAGCAGAAAATATTTATCCATATCAAGCATGATCTCATCAATCAAAAGAACATATCTTTATAAGGAAGATCACATGTCAACACTTGAAATGCAAAGGAGGAAAAATAACAACTGTCAAGGGTGTTACATGCATCATTTCATACTTATTTAGATTACAAAGTTTCTTTATCTCTATTTATCAACATCTATTTTCAGTTTTTATCCCAACCTTGTTACCTTCCGTGAATCCAACCATTCCATCACACATGATCATTTAATCACCTACACTTGATTCTTGAATACCTCTCGAGCACCTCCAACACCGATTTGCAAACCTAGCCATTTTCCTCGGACCACTATCTTACCTTAAAAGTTCTCAAAATCTAGTTTCTTTAATTTCTATAATCCCGCCTTAACCGTCATCGGTTCCCTCTTAATCATCGTCGGTCATACCTCATTGACGTTTGTCTTTGTATTTGGTAATCATGTCAATAACAAAAACCTAATAACCTCGCAACCAAGGAATCAAAGTTACCGTAATCGACCCTAACCTATTCCAACACCTTAACTACCTACCCTACTTCCAGATCTGATTATAACCTAGCCTGTTATATTAGATTTGTTTATTGTATTTGGATGAGATACCTAAATCATATCAACTACAATAGGAAATTATTTATTTACAACATTTCTTACATTAAGTTGTATTAAATAGTGGGTTGAATGCCGTCAAGGAAGTACCACACTTCCTGGATCTAGCACACACTAGGAAACCCAATGACATATATTGTTTAACTCTCTTTTTGTTCTTGTTGTGTATTTCAAGTAGTTCCTTCTAGCTAAAAGGAAGCTATCATAGTCAGCATTGGATCAAGAAGTCGAGAACACTTGCATGAACTTTAAATTGACCATCACAACATGTATTCTTGCTTGACCCATCACCTTATCTATTTTGTCAAATACATAAAGAAAGTGGTGAAACATTTTGGCATGCCGGTGGAACCCATCAGGGGTTATTTTTGATTTTATTCATTCTTAGGTGAAAGTTGTGTGTTTGTTTCCCTTTTAAAAATCTTCCACATTAATTTTCTTCTCTGGAATCTTCCCCTTCTTTCTATTGTCTAAAATCAATTGTGTTTTTGGTGCTTTAAAAGGAATACATATTTTTTCATCGGCATTGCATTAGTGAAAGAGCACACCTCTTCTTGTTCATCACTTGCTACATTGAATATCACATTTTGATTTGGGTTTAAAACACTTGCATGACAATTTTGATATTTTTTTTGCACTATAGCTCACATTAAAAATTAGGGCAACCTATACGTTGGAAGTCATGCCTAGCTAGGTGATGGTTGACACAATTGAGTTGTAGAAAGAACATCATGTCTTCTTTCTCTTTTCCAAACCACACAAATTGAAATTTACACATCTTCTTAAACAAAATCCCACCTAGAAGAAGCTATCAATGATCACATGATAAGAGGTTTGATAATGGGCACCCAGCTGGTTATCTCTATCCAGTCACCCATCAGAGAAAGGCCCTCCCTGCCAAAACATAACCTGAAACCTCACCTTTATAATTTATTTCTTTGTAGGAAGCCTTCCCAACCAAAATATCTGTTCTAAATTCATGAGTCAATATTTAAATAGCATAAGCTAAACACACTAAATTCACTTGTAGGATTACATGTTTTTCTTAGCTTTGTTCTTGACTTGCATTTTGAGGTGTGAGGTCGTATTCTCCATTTTTCTTTCCTTTCACACTCCATAATCATAGTTGGTGTATTCGACTATTTCTGAGTGTGTCAAGACTCATTTTTTTTTATCATACTTAGTCTTTTTGGTTGGTGTCTCATTCAACTTTAATTCACAAAAAGAAAATTTTCTTCATTCTACAAATTTCATGTAATCAACATTGGTTTGCATATGATTGTCATCGGTTATCTCGACCGGTGTTGGTTCGCTACGCTTTTGGTCGGGGTTTACCCAAAGAGCACTCATCTCATCTTATTCCCTATTAAAAAATTTTAGACACCACCATATCCACTTTGCATTATGATATTATCGACTAAATATAGCTTCCATAGTTGACTTTCCCTAGTTTCTCTCTCACTTGTTATAATCTGTTACTTTCTCATAAGAATCGACATCAATTCTTGTGTGATCATCAGTTGTCCTAACGGCATCGGTCGGTCTATTTTTATTTTTAATCAAAGCACCTGCCAATTCACCTCTCATAATCAATTCTTTTCCATCCCTGTTGTTCTCTGTGTCACTTATAGAGTACAGTTCATCTAGTATACGCTAACTCACATGGTGTTGACTTCCAAGTAAACTAACGCCCTTGTATTCCACACCACCACCAACCACTCCCACCTAGTCCATCACTACCATCCATCCTATCACCTATGGATCCAACTTAGCTTATCCCCATTGCTACCAATGATGAGGAGTTCGCAAGACTCCTTGATCAAAACCCCGTGGCCCTACAATACTATCTTGCCCACTCATGCACCTGGGACTCCTTAGGACAATTAATATACAACATGCCCATATATATCCTCGTGCTCTCACCCCTACCTCTGTATTAAATAGCACCAACTCAGCACTACCTTCATCCACTTTACCACCTGTGGTGTTCTAGCTAGATCCCACAACCGCTATAACCGCAACGTCTACGTCATTTATCGCACATGCGGCGTCATTGGTTCCTCCAAAATTTACCTTGAGTATAGATCTATCTACACCTGCTACCTCACATATACCTATTACATCACAACCACCTCCGGTGTCAGCAAATTACACCCCTTTCTAGAACCTCATCCTTTCTATCCCACAGTCCTTACCCCTGATCAACACTAGAGTTGTTAGGACTACCCGCGCACTTACACATACTACCAATAACCCTTGAACTCATTTATCACTTAATATGGCTATGTTTTGCCTACATCTATTCCTCTTGCAGTTCTCATAATCAACGACATCATACACTAGCATACCACCCACCTCATACATTCAAAGCATCAACCCCGTTTTCGCACAGGGGCACCCATTCATCACAACCTACCGATGAACTCATTAAAATGATGATGGAAAAGATGCAGACCTTAGAAGCATCTATTTATGGCTCCTATAAATCTTTAACTTATGATGAAATTTGTAATGAGCCTATCCATCCATATATTCCCATTTGTCCCTACCCTATGCATTGGGAAATTCCTAAAGTTAACCACTTCAACAAGTAAAGAAGGCTCACGAAACACTTATGGTCATTCAAACATGGGTGCTACCTAATCACCCATGATGACGCTTCGCTCCTTTGAAGCTTCCCAATATCCTTAACAGGAACAACATTGTATTGGTATAGTGTACTACCTCAACATTCCATTTATTCCTTTAATCAAGTAGCCAAAGATTTATTAGATCATTTTTCAATCAATGTTATCAAGAAAGAAACCATGACCATTATCTATTCAACCCAACAAAGTATGAAGACAAATCTATCATAGATTTCGTTTCCTGTTGGTGGAGTCTTATCAACCAATTAACGTTCGAGCTACCTCAGATTGAACTTATTGAGTTATTCACTAGGGATTTTACTAGACACATCTCACCAAATATGGAGGTAAAAACCTTCCAAACCTTCGATGAAGTGTTCACCATGGCACGAAAGATGGAAATTCGTGCCATTGAAGAAAAGAAAATCCAATTACAAAACAAGAATTCCCGTTCAAATCAAACGAATCTTCTTCATCTTAAAAACCTCAAAGTAACTATTCAAAGCCCAAAGGATCTGCCAATGTGGTAGTCCTCGAGGCATGACCATCTCACCCTTCTAATCAAGCCCAACCTTCTTCCAATATTTCTTCTGTCTAGGCCTTTCAGCTCCGGCGGGAACAATAGAAGTACACTTCAATTAGAGAGCCTTATTCTTTAGTCTTGGAAAATCTTATTAAAGCTAGAGCTATTAAACTTCCTCTCGTAACACCTCATATAGGTTTAGATCCTACCCATCCTATGCCTGCATGGTATAAATAACACAACTACTGTAATTATTATCATGTTAAAGCCCATAGTGACTCAGAATCGCATAAATATTAAGAACATTGTCCAAGAGATGATAGATAATGGAGACCTTGTCATGGACAACCTGAATGTGCCAAAAATCAAAATTTTCACATCTTTAAAAATCCATTCCCTAACCATAAACCGTCGTCTAATCAAAATAGTGAACCTTCATCCAATGAAAATAATGTTCATAAATTCCACACAATTTTTGATGTCATATCGACCGTTCCTCAAATCCCACCTATTTCATCTATTAAGGAAATTTTGGCATGATCCCCTCTACCCACAGAGGATCATACCCCTCCTACTCCTTCACCCATGAGGATTCCCTTTCATCTCCCCAACTCTCATGGAGGAACCCAAAATTTCTACCGATGCCATTTCACCACCTCGCTTCCCATCCTACCGAACAATCAACAATTTTAATTCCCCCATCCATAGGAGAATCATCATCACCTTCTCAACCAAGGAAAAAGTCTACATCACCCCACATTTTATCTCTCCTACCCATGGGAGACTCATCAGACATGCCACTACCTTTTGGGGTAGTTCTCCCTCAGCATCCTAGAACCCCATTGACATGATCTTGGCTATTTTACCTATAGAGTCTGAGGCTAGCTAATTCCCTGTCTCGCAGACATATTTTATAGAGATTACCACCAAACCAATTCCATCCTCTTCTTCAGTATTCCCATTTTCACGGTTGGCCGATTGCTTGGCTTACGTTGATAATTCCATGCTCTGGGAAGTCTTGACTCCCCTTTTAAACCCAAATGCAAATGTTACTCGAAGATTATTCCATGATCTACCCAAGGGTATTTTTGGTAACCAGATCAAGAGTATTGACCATGCTTATTGAAATGGATTCTTCTTCATCATCTCTACCAAAATAAAACCTTTACCCATGACCAAATTTTTTTCAAAAACTGAAATCCTAACCACACCTATGTCTTCATCTGTAGCTAGACCCATCACTACCTTGGGCGTCATGCTGAAATCAAGCCTTACTCACCCACCAGTCAAATTGGACTTAGCAACATGATCTCAAACCTACACCAACATTATCCCTTTACCTAAAAGGAAAACCCAACCCTCTAGGCCACATACATTGGTCTCACCTACCGCATCTTTGTCACCGTCCCCCTTTCCATTCATTCTAGGACCCCATCACCAACCCCGATCAAACAATCTCCTACCCAATGCCCGGTCAAAAGCTAAGAAACCTACTCTTTGCATCATGAGCCTTTGTTACACCTCATTCACCCAAAAACCAAACACCCTCACCATCAACCATTCAATTATTGCTACCTATACCTCCACAAGTTACTATAATCCCAACCTTGCCTATATGACTTTAACCCATGCCATCTACCCAACATCTACCAACCACCTCCAATGTAAATTAGTTGCACCCATGGGTATCCCATCCTATTCTACCATTTTCTTTCCCTTATGTGTCCCATACTCCCATGTCACCTTTACCCAAGAAGGTGTAACCCAAAGATAAGAATTCACTACCCTCCAATAAGGTAGTCAAACCATCAAAAATTTCCATCGCTTGACTCTTCTACCCCACCTTTACCCAAGTAGATGCCAACAAAACATAAGACCATACCACTTATCAAGCTAGTGGATCAACCCATTCCCCATCTATAAAGCCTCTTCCCTCACGTTCATCCACACCTTTTCCCAAATCCACACTCACTTCCCATTGTGATCCGATAACTGGGTCTTACACCAACATTTTAACTAATCTCTTAGATTCTTATGTCATCCCATTACCTCCACTTTGACCTTATAATCATCTCAAACCCAAACAAAAAGGGTTTGATGAAACCAATATTTGTGCTTTATAAGCATGTGTCGGGACATGCCTTTGTAAAAAATTGAAAGGCTCTGAATACCGTTCTTCTCCAACTTTGTCCTCTCGGAACAAAATTGTAGGTAAAGGATGATGAAGAAATTCTTGATGAGGACCATCTTCCACCTTCACCTATCACCACACATCATCATCCTTTATTGATTCAATGACCAATATATCAATCCCACAACCATTTTATCCACATCCAAAATTTGAGATCAACATGGTCCGTATAAGAGAGTTGGCCAAATCACCACCCAAATGCAAGTGTGTCATATGCACTTCAAAAGGAATTCCCCCTCAGTGGGGTCTTTCCCATCATTTTGTTACAATACTCATCATACACCTTCTCCATTTACCACCTCCCTCAGATTAGCATGGTTCAAGTTGCCACCCGCACCTAGAAAGACAAAGGAAAAGAAAAAGAAAATAGCCCATCAAAAAACCCCATTCCCAATATACCATCTACACCGTGCCCAAAATCACCATTTGGGGACCCAGATACCCTATCTATGACAGGATCACCCATCGCACAATGATAAAAAAATTACATTAGTCCCCTCTAAAGATGTCTTTGTATGATCTCATTCAAAATTTTGAATCTCATAGACAAGCCCTTATGGAGGTCCCGCAATCCATTGAAGTTTTACCCAATGACCCTACACCAAAGTGGCCTCTATTATCACTCCTCACCAAGTGGCCTCGCTTACCAAATCATCTCCTCCTTCTACTCCCATGCCCACTCATCAAATTTCCACCCTTAGCTTATCTCGATGAGGAGATTATACCTCTCAATTAAAATGACCCTAATCTTTCCATATTCATTTATGTCTATATCAATAACATATGCGTACGACATATCATGATCGATGGTGGTGATAGCATTAACATAATTTATTCCCATGCATATAATCAAATGTGCATCCCTTCTAATTGTATGTATAATAACCTAGTTATGCTGCAATCCTTCAACGATGTCATTACCTCCACCCTTGGCACCATTATCTTTCACATTCACATAGGCCCTCACACTGTCCTGAAACTATTCTACGTCTTAGAGGGGGAGTTCTAGTATAACCTATTGCGTTTGCAGACCTTAGATTCACGTCATGGGTTATGTCCCTTCAACTTTGCACCGCTGCATAAAATTCGAACATGAACAACATAACTATACCATCCCTGCTAACCCATTGCCATTCAAAACTTGTAACATGTTGTACCAACCCAACGATGTACTTATACCAGTCAATGCATCTGCCACTACCCCCACTTCTACTTCACCCACAAGCCCATCCACTAATGTTGCCGCTACATCTCCCACATCTAATCCTTATATTCCTACTACCGTCGTAGCATCTACAAGTGAACACTTTGCTTCCTAAATAACCAATACCCTTCTTGTCCAATTATCTAGTGAATCATCTATCTCCGCTACCCACATATCTACTACCAATCCCTTAGAATATATTTTTCAATGCCTCACTCAAGGGAATTACCACCTATAAAATATCGACACATTCCTTGATCGTAAGAGTATGGAAACCTACGCCAACACCCCGTTATGAATATCGCATAGGAAAAGTTTTCCCTTATGGTCCTCCCCACCTTCAAACTGATTTAATGTATGGGGGACTTGATACTACCACATATTCACCTGAACCTCCATCCCAAACACGTCTTTTTTCATATGACCTCCAATCCCTTACTAACGCACCGCTTCACCCACATTTTCCTTCACCATTGTGAATGGAAAGGCTTTGGCTTCAGTTTTTATGAACAAGGCCACCATACCATCATTTCTTGTACCACCCGTAAGCACAATGATTGTAGTGGCATTGGCTTTGTTGCACCACCTTCCAAGAAGGCTCATGTCAACCTCATTAAGGAAGACAAACCTTCTCCATCCCATTCACCAACATCACCACCTTCACCCACAGAGTCCATAGATCCCGAATCTATTCCTCTTAACTTTTTTTTTCGTAAACACAATTTCCCTGGGACCTCTAACCTATCAACGTGATGGTGATGTTCCTTCTCCTTTTCCTTTCTTTGTATCCTCGACATGATTGATGGTGATAAACCTTTGATTAATGTCAATCAATGTCAGGACCATGAGTCTATCCTCACTTATCGGGTGTGAAATATTTTAATATTCACTGGTCGTTTACCCTCGAGATGCAAACCATGTTGAATAAATTGACTATAGAAATCAACATTAATACTCGGGATGACCCGCACATTCTAAAGATAGGCCAATATTTAGATGTTGCTGAATAGGAAACTTTACTTCTTTCCTTTGGGACCATAGCAATGCTTTTGCTTGGTCCTATGCTGATATGCCCGATATTGACCCAAAAATTGTGGTCCACAATATCGTAACCATTCCTGATGCCAAACCCATAAAATAAAAGATGCGGAAAATGCATCCTTGCATTGCTCTTCTAGTCAAAGAAGAACTTCAATGCCTTCTCTCAGTTTCCTTCATCCTACCCATTGACTATCCCTAATGGATTTATAACATCGTTCCTATCACAAAAGTGATAGGGGAATTCCACATTTACACAAAATTCCGTGACCTCAACCTCACTTGCCCCAAAGAAGATTTTCCTCTACCAGGAATTGACCAACTGGTTGATCTCACTACTGGCCATGAGATGCTATCACTCATGGACAATTTCTCAGATTATAATAAAATATTTCTCGCTCCAGATGATCAACACAAAACTACGTTCATCACTCCTTGAGGGACCTTGTGCTATCGAGTCATGCTTTTGGCCTTAAAATGCCAGTGCCACATATCGTTGAGCTATGAATTATATATTCCATCACATCATGCATCACATATTGGAAGATTACAGATGAAATTCTTTCCAAATCTAAACATCGGGATGATCACCGAAAATCCTTAAGGTCATTTTTGATAGCATCATTAGGTATTGTGTATGCCTTCAACCTAAGAAGTGTGTCTTTGTGGTACTTTAATGAAAAATCCTTGGTTTCATTATTTCTTTGCATGGCATAAAATTTGATCCTACTAAAGTAAAGGCTATTAGAAATTCCTCCACCTCCCTATCTCTCGTGAACTTCAAAGTTTGTAAGGTAAGTTGCAATCTATCAGTCGGTTCATTTCAAAAATTTCTGACCACTGTCAACTATTTCATCATCTCCTCAAGAAGGATGTCTCATTTAAATGGGATGATGGATGCCAAAAGCCTTTGATTCCTTAAAAATACCTTCCTCAACCATCGGTGTTCATTCCTCCTAAGGATGACCAACCATTTTACCTGTATATTTATGTTATGACCATTCTTTAGGTATCATTCTCGCTCATCGCGATGAGAAACACAAATAGAAAGGGTTTATTACATAAGTTGTACCCTTTTGGACTATGAAACTAGATACACCCATGCCAAAAAAATCTACTTAGCCTTAGTTTTTGTTGCCACCAAGGTTTGTCATTACCTTATCAACCACCAAACCTTTTTTGGCACCAATAATGACCCCTTACATTACATGTATACCAAACCCTACCAACATTAGTGTGCTGTGCATTGGCTCATGCTTCTCGCAGACCTCAACCTCGAATTCATCCATCAAAAATCCATTAAAGGCCAAACCATCGCCGACTAGCTCATAGATGCACCCATCTCTCGGCAATCAACCCTCTAACTTCGATTTTCCGGATGAATCCATAACTACCCTCTCCTTGGATGATACCACTTACCAAATGACACTCTTCTTCAATGGTTCTAAGTACCAAGTGTGGGGGTAATGCTGGTGTTATCCTTATTCCTCTTGGCGATGAACCCATACCTTTATCTTTGAAACTAGATTTTGATTGTACAAACAATATCATTGAATACGAAGCACTCGTATTATGTCTCAAGGCTACTTATTCCTTAGATGTTAAGTAAATCAATATCTTTGGTGATTCCCAGCTGGTTATAAGCCAAGTCAATGGTATATACCAGTTTCGTAATGAAATAATTCAAAAGTATAAGAATCATGTGGACATACTTTTGACTACCTTTGACCGTTATGAAATTTAAACCACTCCAAGTTCCACTAAAAAATTTGTGGATACCATGATCTATCTAACTTATCGATACTCGCTTCCGCCGACTCTAGAATATTTTTCACAATACAAAGGTTGCAATCACCCTCTTATTTATCTCGTGAGGTCCACTTTGTTGGGCTGACACTGACCCACATGAGCTTTGGTATAAGCAGTTTGTAGACTACCCTTCCCTTTCTATTCTACCTTTTGATCTCACTCGTAATGAAAAACATGCCTTTCTTAAAAGTGTCACTCATCATGTCATCATCGGTGGTCTCCTTTAAAAGTGTGGCTTCGACGGTATTCTCTTATGATGCCTTATAAGATTTGAAATTTCCCTACAGCATCAAAGGAAGTTCACGACAAAATTTGTGGAGGCTACTTTAGTGGTTTAGCTATCGCAAAATGAGTTCTTTTCCTTGGATACTCATGGCCAACCCTAAACCGTGAATTTTGTGACTATGTCAAATGTTGTCGAAATGCCAACAACATGCCTTACCATTCACAAGAGACCTTTGGCTTTTCTCTCAATGGGGTTTGGATCTCGTCGGAGAGATCAATCCTCATTCTTCACAATGCCATCAATGGATTATAACTACTACTGAATATTACACTAAATGGGTAGAAGCCATTCCCCTCATTTCTACAAAATCTGAGAAGATATGTGAATTCATCAACCATCACATCATTTTCACTTTGGTGTCCCTCACCGTCTCATCATTGATAATGGAAAACAATTCAAAAATAAAACCCTACGAAAGTTGTGTGACACTTTTGGCATTCAACTTAGTTTCTCATCACCTTATTACCCAAAAACAAATGGCCAAGCATAATCAACCAATAAAACCTTGAACAAAATTCTTATGAAAGTATTTTACGATACTGGGAAGGATTGGCATACACACATTCATTTTACCTTGTGGTCTTACCACACTAGTATTTGCACTTCGACTGCTACCACACCTTTCTCTCTAGTCTATGGTACCGAGGTTGTCTTGCCTCTTGAAGTCCATATTCCATCTCTCTACATCTCACTACAAGACATGCTCAATGACGATGACTTTTTCCAGGACCATTTAACATAACTTGAGTTGTTAGATGAACGTCATCTCAATGCTCTTGATCATCTCCAAATCTACTAAAAACATATACAACATGCCTATGATAAAAATGTCTATGAATGAACCTTCCAGGTCATAGACCTCGTCTGAAGGAAAAAAACATGTAACCAAAGAAGAGAAAAGTAAATGAGGAAAATTTGCTTCTAATTGGCTTCGACCCTATATCATTATTCATACATATGGATCAGGTGCTTATCATTTGTCTTCACTCAAAGGTAAACCCAAACCTGAGCCACTCAATGCTTTGCATCTTAGACCATTTTATTGTTGAAATCAAGTCCTATATCACTTTCTGTCTATTGACCACTCATCCCTTGAGCGCCGTTCACCTTCCATGTTACCCATTTTGAGGATTAATGAATAAACAAGAATCATGTGATTACCCTTCACCTTTCAGCCTTATCTTCAATATGAGTATTGTGACTCTACTCATAGCATGATTCTCATGGATACTTTTCATATTTTTCAAAGATGGAATCTCATGGTCATTCGTCACTTGAAACCATATCTTTCATAGTTAACCTCTATGTACTATGACATCCAAAAAAATAATGGGATTCAACTCCTCGATTCAAACTTCCAAAAATATATGACTCCCTCAAAAAGGACATCTCTTATCTCACCGCTATAAATAGAATTCTCCCTCGAAGGACAACTATATAAATTCATTGCAAAAATACAATAAAATGTTCAGAAGCTTCCCACATCGATCAGCTTCACGAAGACCTCAAGGAGATAATATAATCATCCCATATAGAATTCCGCATCGATCAGTCTATCAAAAACAAAAACAAAAGAAGAAAATGATAACCTTTTGTCATGGACTTTCCTATTTTGATCATGGGTTTCTTGCTGTAAACATGTTGTCATACACTAAGTTACGCTAAACCACCTATTTTTACCTCATTGAATTTTCACCCTACTTGTTTAATTTTTTTGAAGGGACTTGCTGCAATTGTGACATTTCATGATCGTGTGACTTTCTTCACCCTTAGAATAGTCCATTATGCAATACCTTTTAGGGTCTCACGTTCATAAGCCAATCTCAGTATGATAGACTCATTAAGGTTCTTATCAATTAGGTGGATCTTTTACCACCTCTTACCATTCACCTTCTTCATTACTTATTGATTACCCTATACCAGACCAGACCATCGACACCTACATTTTAAAATATTTCCACTATCACGTAAGACTCCACCATGCCTATGACCTAAGACTCAACCATAAGACTAAGACCACCATGCCTATCACCTAAGACTCAACCATGCCTATGACCTAAGACTCCACCATGCCTATCACCTAAGACTCAACCATGCCTATGACCTAGACTCAATCATGCCTAAAACCTACCAACTCATTCCTCTACTTCATCATATTATTCCCTAGCTTATAGGAGAATTACATTGGCTTGAGGCCCCTTTTCACCGGAGCTATATAGGCAACACTCTTAGGGTATGGGGCCCTTAGAGGTTAGCTTGGCCACCCTTTACCCTAACCAATTTCCCCTTCACTTTCCTATTCACATTCTACCTTAGTTAGTTTCCATTTTATATCAACAATTGGAAATTAAACCAAACAAGCACCAATTAACAAACATTTTTACCACTTCATCAAATAATTCATTTATCATTTTTATATTTCCACCATAGAAAATATTTGGAAATTTAAACCATAACATGCATAAACATCACCATTTGTC
Organism: Taxus wallichiana var. yunnanensis; assembly: GCA_018340775.1. Lineage (NCBI taxonomy): Eukaryota > Viridiplantae > Streptophyta > Pinopsida > Cupressales > Taxaceae > Taxus > Taxus wallichiana. Next base: position 609,004,768 of record CM031239.1, on the reverse strand, counting down.
TCCCATGTTACCAATAACTTGGAACTTAAATCAAAACCATAAACCATGACTCAACCATGCCTATGACTTAACTCCATCATGCCTATACCTAAGTCCACCATGCTTAAATGACCTGACTCCACCATGTCTAAACCAACCTAACTCCACCATGCCTAAGTGACATGAATCCATCATGACTTAAAACAACCTAACTCCACCATGCCTAAGTGACCTCACTCAATCATGCCTATGACCTTGACTCAATCATGCCTAATCCACCTAGTTTCCATCACATAAACAATAACACTGGAAATTACACACATAAGCACAACATCATACCATAAATATCACCATCTCTATAAAAATCATTAGAATCTGTGTGTCCATACATATGTGCATAGAAGAAAAATCAATACACGTGCCTCTCATATATAGTCTCAACATCTTCGCACGCAGCCGATATGATAATCAAAATCTCAAAACCCTCTTGTCCTTCCTTGCTATCTTCGTAACGCAGCCCATATAAAAAAAAATATACAAAAATATATATCTTGAACATATAGGGTGACTAATCATCACCTCACCTGATGTCCATGCCAATATCATCTATCTCCTCCTCCTCCTCCCAGTGCAAGCACCCCCGCTAACATATCTCTTACCTTGTATGGGTCTCGGTGTAACCTCTACCGAACCACGGCTAGGCTTGGCCTATGTGAGATTGTTACCTCACCTTGACCTGTCTTTGAGCTTTCTGACCCCCTCGTAATCTCTACACTATGTGTGCGAGATCTGGTCCTCTCACTCAAGGTCTCATATGTTCTCGTACTCTGATATGAGGGGACATCTATCCCTGTGGTAGTTAAATGGTCATGATAATACCATGCCTCATTCAGGGCATCCCTAAACCCGGTCATCCAGATTGTTTGTAGTGGTGCCATCGGTCTCGGACCTTATAACTACACCATGGGACCCTATCCCACTACTGCGTGTACCATTAGACCCTATCCACGAGCCTATGTCGGTCCTATGTAAGTTCTTGTGCTACGATATGGGCTGTAGGACCAAAATATGTGCCTGTGTAGTGGTCAAATGGCCCTGTAACCCTACTACATGTGCTGCAAGATGGCCACATGCCCCTCTGTCTCCATCTCCACCTCTACGGGTGCCTATCCATGGGAAATCTAGGCCTATAAATCCACTACACGTGCTCGTAATGTGGCCACCCGTGCTCGAGACCTTGTCAATCGCCCCTAAAAATAATAATATGGGCATGTAAGGTGACAACCTACCCCGCAAAGTATCTCACTAAACTGTAAGGGTAGCCACATTTGAACTCCCCGGCCTTAGTGGTCTGCTACTTGTAGATGGACCGCCCACCGCCGCCTATATCTATATGTAACCATGGCATCATAAATTCAACCGGTCCACTTCCGCTCCTCCTCCCGTCTGGGCCAAGATTGTTGGTTGTGGTAGAGACATAGGCCTCTCCACATCATCTCTCATGTACTGAGGGAACGGTGGTGGCACGTCTTGGGGAAGCCCAAATTGCTACGACCCTATCAATAAGTATCATTTCGTGCTCACCTTTGGCAGATTTCCCCTCTATCCACCTTAGTAGCTATAACTCATCCAGCTCCACTATCATCTATAAGTAGGAAGGGAAGCCCACATACAACCTCTAAATGATGTCAACCCTAGATAATCCCTCCAACACCCACCTATAATATACCACATCATGAGTAGCCCTGGCAGCCATGCGCTCTCTAATAACATGCACCCAACACTTGTACCCAACTTGAACCAAGACCACATTGAATGCATCCGGTTGGGCATACCGATTGGATGCACACATATGATGTGCTCATATGCCTAACAGTGGAGAAGAAAGGTGCAACATAAGATGAACCTCTACGTAACCACCCGTAGGCCCATAACTCCTTGTATAACTGCACCAAGTATTTTAGTGCCCAAGAAAAATAGGTCCTATCCCCCATCATGTCATGGATAATCGCGCCATTAACTCACATGGGAATCTCCCACCCTCCACATCTAGCAATGCAAAACAACACACTACCTCCATGATCAGGACCACTAACCTCATCTCCTCAGGATGGGCCACGTACATATCTCCATAGCTCAGGCTCACGCTATGGAACCTCATCTCTGCCATCCCCTCTCCAAACACCATCAACATCAGATCCTATGATTCCTCTAAATAAATAGAGTAAACCTGCGTCCCCACTATTGGTAACCGCAATATCTTGTACATGTCCTCTAGGGTGAATGTGATGTCACCTATCGATAGATGAAATGTGTCGGTTATTGAATCCCATCTGTCGATTAGTGCGACCATCAAGCTTAGCTCCCAAACTATGTGCCTGTATCATCTGACCCCAATAAGGCCAACATCTATAATGTGACACCACTCCTCTATTGTCATGCTCCCTCGTACCACTAGTAATAGAGGTGGTACTCTATCTCTCATCCACAACTGGTCCCTAGCCTACACCCAACAAATCATACCATTGTTAAACCTTCACCATACCCAACACATCTCTTACCGAAAAACCTATTCCCAAACCCTTATTGCTTATTGTACCCCAACCCTATAGATTACCCCTTTTACACCCATCCACTCATACCATTTATACCTATTACCCTACTCATTCTCAATAAACTTGCCTTTCCACCTAATTGCCTATCTTTTTCTCCTACCCTACCTTGTTTCTTGATCTATTTTCTCAAAATCTGATCGACATCGGTCACATTCGACCAGCATTAATCACTTCATCGACATCGGTCCATCATGACTAGTATCGGTCACTTGCTACTTGACCGATGCCGCCAATGCCAACCAACATCGGCCTAATATTGATCGGTGTTGGTCATTGTCATGGTGACTGAATCCGAAAACCCCCTATTTCTCAAAAATTCTCAAATCTAACCTAGAACCCTATCCTACCTTATCAAAACCTAACCTAAACCCCTCCCCATCCCTATTTACCCTACCTAGGACCTCCCCCCTCCCTCATTGCAACATTTTAAACCAAAAATTCAAAATTATACCCCCATCGACATGGATTTACCCAAAACCAATGTTACCAACCTATTTGAACAAAAATGAAAATTCGGAATCAAATCCTACAACCTCGTGGTGTCATCGGTGTGGTGGTATGTCTAGCTGCTACACTAGTGGCCCACCCAAACCCTCTCCCACCTTTACCATGCCTAAATCACCAAATCCACTCCTCTACTCCAACCAATCAAATTGATCCCCCTGAGCTCATGGACCCATCTCCCTAGCTCCTCTCACTAACTCATACTCTCCACCTCAACTAGGTACAATGCCCTATCCTTCTCTCTCGAAAAAAAGTACAAAAGGTCAAATGGCTCTGTCATTTTCTCCAAAGTCACAACACAAAAATGATTCTCGTAAAATATAGAATTTTTATTTTATAAACCCAACCCGACTTGACCGAAGTCACCAAATTTGTGCCCTATAAAAATGACATTGGTCACCCTATAACCGACATTAGTCAACCCTTATAACTATATAGCCTTGCTAAGCTTTTTTTTTCCTGCAACCATTAGGTCCCACACACCTTTTAACATTCCGAACACCCATTGAACCATAACTACAAGCTCAACCTACCCCTACATTTCCTTTGTTGCATCTTGGGATTTTTTATTCTACCTATACCTTGGCCTTACTTGTGCCATGACCTATTTACTGACGACTTGGCCTACTTGGTGTGACCATTGACCTTATGTACTCGCTATACCTTGCGATACTATTACCTATGTTATTCTATCCTAACAATCATACCTTGCCTATTGCCGTGAAGTTTATCCTAAACAAACCTTTGGTGTACCGTGAACATACCTAAAAATTCCTGCACTTGACCTACGTTGTGTTCGGACCATATCCTATACCTTGGATACCGAACACTTTACCCTTGTTTGGATACACCTATTGACCTTGGATGATGTAGAGTTTGCAAGATCTTCAACTTGGTATTGTATCAATCTATATGTGTGCGTGTGTTTGATTACCATTACAGGTGACCCAGCTTTGACCTCATCCTATTACCTATTACCTAAATTGACCATCACCATTTCCCATAGTACTCATACCCTTCCCACCTATCTTCACCAACTACACATTTATCAAACCACTCACCGATTCCGTATTACACCTCATCAGTGCCTGGTTTGAGGGGGATCACCTTCACCGACACATGGGGCAATCACTTCCTATTTTTGTTAGCATCACTTACCAATACAAGCTATGCAACAAAAAGAGGAAAATTGTATACACCAAAATTCGGTCAGGACTCCCCTCGGTCCTTTTTGAATAGCCAACTTAAACATATTCACCTTACCATGACCTTTTTACCCGACATTAATATTAGTTTAATTATTTATAATTAAATGAATACACATGATCACAATATTCATTAAATTACCTTAATTAAAAATAATTTCCACCTCACCTAGACACCTCACCCCACCACCTCACCTAGACACCTCATCATAAACCTATTCTTAACATGTTTCCCTTTTATTAGGACTCAATATCCACTCACCATAACTAACTAAGACTTAGTCCTACCTACCTTAATTAACTAAGACTTAGTTCAACCCTAAAATCACATGCCTATTCTTCCTCTAACCACATTCCTAGTTATCTAAGCACAAAATCCCATTTTGATCCATGAGAATAGACAAAGCTAGCCAAGAGATTGCCAAGATCTGTCATTTTTAGTAAACCTAGGATTTCCCACCTTAACCGACGTTGGTCACCCTAAACCGTCATCGGTTACCATATATTCATTTTGGTAACCTTATTTTCTAGGTTGGCCACATTCTTGAGTTTTTATAACAAAGGAAATCTACATGCAAATAAGAACTAGAGCCCTTTCATACATCCAGAGAACCATAACTAGCATCAAGACGATTTGAAGGTATTTGTATTCACAAGAGTAGCATTCGGGAAGCACTTGTTGCAGAACATTGAGCACCATTCCATATATCAACCATCACCATCATCCAACCATCAAACTGCGCAAACACCAATAATTGTATCTCTCGACCTACATCATTTCATACTTTTCAGATTCTAAATTCTCTTCATCTCTTTTTATCAAGCATCTATTTGCATTTTTCATCCCACCCTTGTTACCTTCCTATGAATCCAACCATTCCATCACCCATAATCATTTAATCACCTACAATTGATTCCTGAGTACATTCGAGTACCCCAAAACCATTACAAACCTAGCCATTTTCCTCATAGCCATTATCTTACCTCAAAAAGTTGTCAAAAACAAATTTATTGAATTTATCATCCCACCTTATCCATCATCAGTTCCTCTTAACTATCTCGGTTCGGTCATACCTCACTGATGTCGGTCTTTGTATTTGGTAATCCTACTAATAACAAAAACTTAATAAAATGTACCCAAGAAATCAAAGCTACCCGAATCGACTCGACGATTTGCAACACCATGATTACTACCCTACTTCTAGATCTGATCATAACCTATCATGTTATATTAGATTTGTTTATTGTATTTGGATGATATACCTAAATCATATCAACTACAATAGGAAATTATTTATTTACAACATTTCTTACATTAAGTTGTATTAAATAGTGGGTTGACTGCCATTAAGGAAGTACCACACTTCCTAAATCTAACACATGCTAGGCAATCCATTGACATATATTGTTTAACTCTCTTTTGTGGTCTTGTTGTGTATTTTAGGTAGTTCCTCCTAGCTAAAAGGAAGCTATCATAGTAAGCATTGGATCAAGAATTGAATGCGTGCACACAAACTTTAAACCAATCATTGCAACATGTATTCCTCCTTGACCCATCACCTTATCTTTTTTCAAATCCATAAAGAAAGAAGTGAAAATGATAAGGTGATAGGTGAAGGAGGAATACCTTTATGATGGTTGGTTTAAAGGTCATGCATGCATTCTAAATTTTTGATCGAATGCTGACTTATGAGAGATCCCTCGTTGGATAGGAGGAACTACTTGAAATACAAAAAGACCAAAAAAAGAGATTTAAACAATATATGTCAGTGGGATGCCTAGCGTGTGCTAGATCCAGAAGTGTGGTACTTCCTTGGTGGCATTCAACCCACTATTTAATACAACTTAATGTAAGAAATGTCATAAATAAATAATGTCCTACTGTAGTTGATATGATTTAGGTATCTCATCTAAATACAATAAACAAATCTAATATAACAAGCTAGGTTATGATCAGATTTGGAAGTAGGGTAGGTAGTCAAGGTGTTGGAATAGGTTAGGGTCAGATTCTAGGTAGCTTGGATTTCTTGGGTGTAGGTTATTAGGTTTTTGTTATTGGTAGGATTACCAAATACAGAGACCTACATCGGTGAGGTATGACCGATGAAGGTTAAGAGGAACCAATGACTGTTAAGGTGGGATGATAGAAATTTAATAAATTGGGTTTTGAGAATGTTTTGAGGTAAGACAATGGGTGTGAGGAAAATGGATAGGTTTTCAATGGTGTTGGGGGTATTCAGAGGTATTTAGGAATAAATTGTAGGTGATTAAATGATCATGGGTGATGGAATGGTTGGATTCACAGGAAGGTAACAAGGGTGGGATGAAAAATGTAAATAGATGCTTATAAATAGAGATGAAGAAACTTCATAATATGAATAAGTATGAAATGATGCAGGTCAGAGATACACTTATTGGTGTTTATAGGTTTGATGGATGGATGATGGTGATGGTTGATCTGTGGAATGGTGCTCAGTTCCATGATATTGCTTCCCTGAATGCTACTGTGAATACAAATACCTTCGGATCCATCTTGATGTTTGCTATGGCTACTGAATGTATGAAAGGGCTCTGGTTCTTGCTTACATGCACATATCCTTTGTTCCAAAAACTCAAGAATGTGGCCAACTAGGAAAAAAGGTTACCAAAATGTATATATGGTAACTGACAACGCTTTAGGGTGACTGACGCTCGGTTTAGGGTTGACTGCGCGTCATTATTGTGGGAAATTATAGGTCTACTAAAAATGAAATATCTTGGCAATCTCTTGGCCAACTCTGTCTATTCTCATGGATCAAAATGGTATTTTGCACTTAGATAACTAGGAATGTGGTTAGAGGTAGAATAGGCATGTGATTTTAGGGTTGAACTAAGTATTAGTTAATTAAGGTAGGTAGGACTAAGTCTTAGTTAGTTATGGTGAGTGGATATTGAGTCCTAGTAAAAGGGAAACATGCTAAGAATAGGTTTATGATGAGGTTTCTAGGTGAGGTGGAAATTAGTTTTAATTAAGGTAATTAAATAATGAATATTGTGAGCATGGGTATTAATTTAATTATAAATAATTTAACTAATATTAATGTGGCGTAAAAGGGTCATGGTTAGGTGAATATGTTCAAGTTGGCTATTAAAAAGGGACCGAGGGGAGCATGACCCAATTTTAGTTTCTACATTTTGTCCCTTTTTTTTGTGTAGCTTGTATTGGTAAGTGACGTTCGGAAAAATAGGAAGTTATTTCCCCATTTATGGGTGAAGGTGACCTCCCTCAAACCAGGTAATGATGAGGTGTAATATGGAATCGGTGAGTGGTTTGATAAATGTGTAGTTGGTGAAGATAGGTGGGAAATGGTATGAGTACTATGGGAAAGGGTGATGGTCAAGTTGGGTAATAGGTAATAGGATAGGTTCAAAATCAGGTCATGGGTAATTGTAATCAAACACGCACACACATATAGATTGCAATATGGTACTGAGGTTCAAGAGCTTGCAAACTCTACATCATCCAAGGTCGATAGGTTTATCTAAACAAGGGTGAAGTGTTTAGGTATCGAAGGTATAGGATATGGTCCGGAGCACATCGTAGGTCAGGTGTATGAATGTTTAGGTATGTTCTAGTACACCAAAGGTTTGGTCAGGATAAATAACATGACAATATGCAAGGTATGGTTGTTAGGCTAAAACAACATAGGTAATAGTATCACAAGGTATAAGCGAGTACATAAGGTCAATGGTCACACCAAGTAGGCCAGGGTTAGGTAAATAGGTTGTGGCATAGGTAAGGCCAAGGTATATGTAGAATAACAAATCCCAAGACGCAACGAAGGAAATGTAGGGGTAGGTTGAGCTTGTAGGTATGGTTCAATGGGTTTCCTAAATGATAAAAGGTGTGTGGGCCCTAATGGTTGCAGGTAAAAGGAATCTTAGCAAGGCCAAATAGTTATAAGGGTTGACCAACATCGGTTGTCTAGGGAAAAATATTTCAGTGTCGGTCGAGTTAGGTTGGGTTTATAAAATAAAAATTTCGTATTTTATGGAATCATTGTTGTGTTGTGACTTTGGAGAAAACGATAGATCTGTTTGACATTTTTAATTTTTTCGAGAGAGAAGGACATGGAATTATACCGGATGAGGTGGAGAGTATGAGTTGGTGAGAGGAGCTAGGGAGATGGGTCCACGAGCTCAGGGGGATCAATTTGATTGGTTGGAGTAGAGGAGTGGATTTGGTGATTTGGGCATGGCAAAGGTAGGAGAGGGTTCGGGTGGGCCATCATTGCGGTGGATAGACATACCACCACACCGACAACACTGCAATGAGGTAGGATTTAATCCTAATTTGTCATTTGTTGTTAAAATAGGTTGGTAAAATTGGTGTTGGGTAAAACCATGTCGGGTGGGGGTATAATTTTGAATTTGTGGTTAAAATGTTGCAATGAGGGAGGGGGAGGTCCTAGGTAGGGTAAATAGGGGTGGGGAGGGGTTTAGGTTAGGTTTGGGTAAGGTAGGATAGGGTTCTAGGTTAGATTTGAGAATTTTGGGAGAAATAGGGTTTTTCAAATTCGATTGCGTGACAATGACTCATACCAGTGAAGATTTAAATTGACCATCACAATAGGCATTCCTCCTTAACCCATCAAATTATTTGTTTCATCAAATACATGAATTCAAAGGGCCCACACACCTTTTATCATTATAGAAACCCATTGAACCATACTTACAAGCTCAACCTACCCCTACATTTCCTTCGTTGTGTCTTGGTATTTTTATTCTACCTATACCTTGGCCTTACCTATGCCACGACCTATTTACTTGACCCTCGACCAACTTGGTGTTACCTTTGACCTTATGTACTTGTTCTATGTTTTGATACTTCTACCTATGTTGTTTTATTCTAATAAACATACCTTTCTTATTCATGTGTCGTTTATCCCAAGCAAACCTTTGGTGTAATAAAACATACCTAAACATTCCTACACATGACCTATGTTGTGTTTTGGACCATATCTTATACCTTGGATACCTGAACACTTCACCCTTGTTTTGATAAACCTATCGACCTTGGACGATGTAGAGTTTGCAAGCTCTTCAACCTGGTACCATATTGCAATCAATACATGTTCGGGCATTTGATTACCATTACCCGTGATCCATCTTTGACCTCGACCTATTACCTATTACTTGACTTAAGCATCACCCTTTCCCATTGTACTCATACCCTTTCCCACCTATCTTCACCAACTACACATTTAACAAACCACTCACCGATTATGTATTACACCTCATCGCACTGGTTTGAGGGGGATCACCTTCACCCACACATGGGGCAATCACTTCTTATTTTTATCAAAGCATCACTTACTAATATAATATACAAAAAAAGGGGAAAATGTAGACACCAAAATTGGGTCACACTCCCCTTGGTCCCTTTTCGAATTGCCAACTTAAACATATTCACCTAACCATGACCCTTTTACCCCACATTAATATTAGTTTAATTATTTATAATTAAATTAATACCCATGCTCACAATATTCATTATTTAATTACCTTAATTAAAAATAATTTCCACCTCACCCCACCACCTCACCTAGACACCTCATCATAAACCTATTCTTAGCATGTTTCCCTTTTACTAGGACTCAATATGCACTCACCATAACTAACTATGACCTAGTCCTACCTACCTTAATTAACTAAGACTTAGTTCAACCCTATTATGCCTCTAACCACATTCCTAGTTATGTAAGTGCAAAATCCCATTTTTATCCATGAGAATAGATAGAGCTGGCCAAGAGATTGCCAAGATATATCATTTTTAGTAAACCTAGGATTTCTCGCCTTAACCAACACCGATCAACCCTAAATCAACATCGGTCAACCCTAAACCGATGCAGATCACCTAAACCACCGCTTCGGTTACCATATATTCATTCTCGTAACGTTTTTTTCTAGGTTGGACACATTCTCAAGTTGTTGGAACAAAGGATATTTGCATGCAAGCAAGAACTAGATACCTTTCGTACATCCAGATAGCCATATCCAACATCAAAAATGGATTTGAAGATATTTTATTCAAAGTAGAATTCGAAAGCAATGATGTGGAACTAAGCACCATTCCATAGATCAACCATCGCCATCATCTAGCCATCAAACCTGCAAACACTAGTAGTTGTATCTCTGACTTGCATTATTTCATACTTATTCATATTACGAAGTTTCTTCATATCTGTTTATCAACATATTTTTGTATTTTTCATCCCACCCTTGTTACCTTCATGTGAATCCAACCATTCCATTACCCCCGATCATTTAATGACCTACACTTGATTCTTGAATACCTATGAGTACCCCAAAATTTTTACATACCTAGCCATTTTCCTCACACCCATTGTCTTACCTCAAAAAGTTCTCAAAACCCATTTTATTTAATTTCTATCATCTTGCCTTAACCATCGTCGGTTCCCTCTTAACCTTCATTGGTCATACCTCACCGATGTTGGTCTCTATATTTGGTAATCTTTCCAATAATAGAAACCTAATAACCTACACCCAAGAAATCCAAGCTACACGTAATCCGACTCGACTGCTCCAACACCTTGACTACCTACCCTACTTCCAGATCTGATCATAACCTAGCCTGTTATATTATATTTTTTTATTGTATTTGGATGAGATACCTAAATCATATTAACTACAGTAGGACATTATTTATTTACAACATTTCTTACATTAAGTTGTATTAAATAGTGGGTTGATTGCCATCAAGGAAGTATCACACTTCCTGGATCTAGCACACGCTAGGAAACCCACTGACATATATTGTTTAACTCTCTTTTATGGTCTTGTTGTGTATTTCAGGTAGTTCCTCCTAGCCAAAAGGAAGATCTCATAGTCAGCATTAGATCAAGAAGTCAGAACAAGCGCATGACCTTTAAACTGACCATCACAACAGGTATTCCTCCTCGACCCATCACTTATCTGTTTCGACAAATCCATAAAGAAAGCGGTGAAACAATTGATATTGAGAAGGTTCAATTCAAAACTCCCAGCATTGACAGATCTCATGTCCAATGGATTCCTCTTAAATATTGGTATAAGTTAAAATTTGATGGATCCTTTAAGGGAAACATCATAGATGCAGGAGGTGGAGGGTGAATTATAAATCATCTAGGCCATCCCCTTATTGCCTATGCAGGCTCCATAGGCACCCAATCAAATCATTATGTTGAGGCTCTCATTGCCCTATAGGGTATCATAACTACTAAAGACCACAAGGTAAATAATTTAATTGTGGAGGGGGATTCACTTAATATTATAAAAAATCTTAAAGGCACCCATGCCCCAAGTTAGGCCATAAAATAATTTATCAGTGAGGTCATGAACTTATGCAAAGGGTTTGAAAACATTATCTTTTGTCATACTTATAGAGAGGGGAATAGTGTTGCTGACACATTAGCTAATGAAGGGGTCATCAATACTCATTTTAATTTATGGCAGGAATGCAATGAAATATCTCAAAATACAAAGGCAATCATTATGCAAGATGTTAAGGCCAACTGTCCATATGATTAGTACCTTTAGGCGGAAAGGGCATGTGAGGAGAAATTAAACTATGTAATCCACATGTATGAGACTTACCTCTCTAAAACAACACATTCTCATATGCCTATTGTATTTCCACTTTGGCATTCGTGTTGTTGTGAATCCCGAATCTAGACATTCTCAACTTGTGTTTGCTCGAGTTTTAAATCCCCTTCCACCATGGGTGGTCCCCCATGTCATGTCAAGCCCGTCTTCGATCCCTCATGACAACAGAAAAAAATTATGGAAGGACCCCAATTTGGATGGATTCATGACCTTCGTGAAGAGGATTAAAGGACATGATAGACATATTTCTCTTAATTTTCTTAGGAAATGGAAGGACAAGGTTATTACCTTCAAAGGTAAGGAATTCACTATAACCAAAAATATGATCTCCTTTATCATTGGCTTGGGCATGAATGGAATTAAATTCTATAGGAATAAATTTGACAAGGATGCAAAAGAGAAAAGGTTTGTGGAAGGGGATGAAACCTTGAAGATTGAAATCAGGCCTACTCTATTCTTCCATTCCATCTTTTTTTTGATGAAGTGGCTAAGATGGTGGTCAGATACATAACCTTGGAGGGCCACTTCTCTACTTTTCCTCTCCACCATCTAGTTTTATTGAACCACTTTCAATGCACCCCAAGGTTATCCTCTCCTATTACATCCTCCATTCATTGGAAAAATCCATTCATGATGTCCAAGCTCACCTTAGAGGCCTTCCTTTCGATCAAGGGGTTATTTTTCTACAAAGACTAGTTTTTTCATGATGAGGTTGCTAACGTCCCTTCTCACCCTTTTGTCCTTCCTCCTCCTCCACAACAACATAAGGTTAGGACCAATAACCCTAGCTTGCACTCTCCCCTCCTACCCCTCCTCCGGAAAAAATGGTGTTACGAAGTAATGAGAATGGTAAAGACTTGGCTGTAGCTAAAAGCATCATTGGCATTGAAAATTCTGCTATATATCCCCAAGATAGTAATGATTTGAGGGCTTAAATTAAGTTACTGGGGAAGAGAATATCAAGGCCATTTAAGATAATGCAGACTATCTCCTCAATGAGGGAAGAAAGGAAGGTTTAGACCCTACCGCATACTATAAAATTGTGTGGAAAATTGAGGAAATTTCAAGAAGCGGCGCAGGACATGGAAGGTAAATTACAAAATATCATTAGTAAGCAAATTGAATAGTTCTCTATGCACAATCCTCCATGTGATTTCATATAGACTCATGTGAAACATATTTTTGGCATCAATTCCATCTTTGATGATATTTGGAAGGATGTAAATGCTAAGAAGAAGGCTCTAGCTTCAAGCAACCAAGAACCTAATAAATAAACCACTCTCAACCTTTACAGGCCCCGGAGAATGATCAAAAGGTTTTAAACAAATTTATTAAATAGATTCCTTGTGTCCCCTACTCTCTTTTTGTCTCAATGTTATTTTTTTTTTGCAGCTTACACAACCGTTGTATTGTTGTTTTTTGGTTGTTGTATTGTTGTTTTTTTCTCCTTGCTAGCAGACTGTCTACTACCTTGGAATTATTTGTTTTATCTATCTTTTAATGATTTTGCATCGGGGTGTGGTCCACATTGGTAAAAAATCCACTTATCTTTCTTTATATATCCTGGTTTTTGAGCCCCTTTCTACATCGGGGTATGGTCCCCTTTAAAACCATTTTCCAATAATAAAAATATTACTATGAAATTATTAACAATGGTTTATTTTTTTCTTTGATGTACGGGAAAATAAATTTCACCTTTGAGAGAAAGTGGAAAAATACATCAAGCAATGAATGTGAGCCACATAACTATTAGAGTTATCATTCATTAGCTTGCTTGTGCAATGGAGATAGTTAGGATTTCGATGTTGGAAAGGGTTCTCTAGGTTTTGATGATACTATTGTTGAGGGTGATGTTACTCATGAGCATAGAAATGATGAGATTTGGGATTTAAATGAATATAAGGACCCTAATATCTGGTTCAACATTGAATATTATGACTTTATATTATGGATATCGACCCTAATATTGTATGGGTTCAATATTTACTCTATAACTATTTTTATATTATAATATTATTATAAATTTCTAGTGATTATTGAGTGGGTTGACAATAATGTTTAATTTATTATTGTTTCCTTAATTTTTTTCATTTGTATTTAATTTTTAAAATATTGTTTTAACTATGCCCCAATTTCATTTTCTAATTTAACATATTTTTCATTTTTGTGTATATCATTCAAATTTATTTTGACATAAAATTTTATAACAAAATTTCGTACTCAAAAAAGTCATAATTAATGACGAAATTAGGTCACAATTGTAGACCAAAAAAATTCACAATATAAGTTCCGCTTAGTGTTACAATTTAAGTTAGATGTAGCGTCACCATTCAAGTCACAACTAGTGTCAAAATCTAAGTCGTAACTAGTATCACAATTTAGGTAAGATGCACTATTGCAATTTAAGTCACAACTAGTGTCACAATTTAAGTTGGATGTAGAGTCACAATGCAAGTCAAGATCGAGTTGAAATTAAAGTTTGATTTTAAGTCACACATAGTGTCAATTTTTAAGTCACACACAAGTTTGATGTAAAGATGAATCTAAAGATCCTTATTAAGTACTGAATTAAGTCAAATGAAATTCATGACTTAATTCATAAATGAATCTTCATTTTAAGTCACCCTAACATTCCATTTAAAGACACTCTACCATCATTATGAAGGCATAATAAAAGATTCATTTTAAAACACCCTAACATCCCAGGTTAGAACATCCTAACATCACCCCAATGTTACCCGGATGTCTTAAACTAGGATGTTAGGGTGTTTTCAATGTGAATTTCTAATTTTTGTCATTTAAAGTCATAATTTAAGTTCCAATTAAGTCATTTTTGTGAATTTAGCTTTGATTTTAGGGGACCTACTCTAATTTGAAAAACCATATTTAGCGACTTAAAAGTGACTTAATAACGACTTAAAATATGAATTATTTGTTTCAAAATGCTATAGTGAAAGGTCAAAGGAAGAAAAGTGATGTGAATCCAACTACAAGAGGTTGAAATACCTCTAAAAACACACATAAATAGCTTTGAAAATAAAATCAGGATTTTCAAAATAGCTTACTTCTCATTCGGAATTCACACCGATCTATTACATCATTACAATCCTCCTTTTATTTCAAGACTACTCTAAAACCCTAAAATGCCAACAAACCCTAAAATGCCAAAAAACCCTAAAATGAAAACTAACTCAGATTAACCCCAAAATTTTCGTGTAAAATAATCATTCATAAATTAGGGCTCACACAAAATTTGGACTTGTTTTGACAAGTAAAACAAAAGTTATTAAAGTTCTAAGACCTAGTCAAAAGCAGGAAAAAACATTCAGAGCCAATTTTAGGCCACTAGATGAAGGAATCTGAGCCCGAAAACGTGCCAAAATGAGCACAACCTTATAGGAAAAGTTGACCCCAGCATAGTACTAATGTATATCTACCACCCTATAAAATTTTAGGATGATCCAACGGTCGGATCAAAAGTTATGGTCTCTGCAAGTTATGCTCCCGCATCATTCTCCCCTGGTTGAAAAGAATTCAGCTCCTGCAAATTCTGTTGACGGAACTCATC
This sequence comes from Taxus wallichiana var. yunnanensis, assembly GCA_018340775.1. Classification (NCBI taxonomy): domain Eukaryota; kingdom Viridiplantae; phylum Streptophyta; class Pinopsida; order Cupressales; family Taxaceae; genus Taxus; species Taxus wallichiana. Next base: position 608,989,253 of record CM031239.1, on the reverse strand, counting down.
TAATTTTGCACTGTCAATTTTCCTCAACTCCCACTCAGGAATCCAAGTATTTTCTTCTTGCTGCAAACCTTCCCACTATACCAAATATTTGTTGTAGCTCCCATGTCTAGTAGTGATTGTCTTTTGGTCCAAGACATGCATTACCCTCTCCTTTTTCTTCTTTGGCATCTGTTGCTTCCAGTTTATTTATTCCTCCTCTGTAACATTTTCATCATGACCTAGAAATTTATATAAGTTAGAAACATTAAAAACTGGTGAGATAGCAAAGTTTTCAGGTAGCTCCACCTTGTAGGCATTATCACTCATTTTCTTCAGAATCCTACATGGCCCAATCTTCTTATACTTGAGTTTATTATATGTCCCCTTTGGAAACCTCTTTTCTAAGATGAACCATCACCATATCTCCTTCTTCAAATACACTTACTCTCCTACTGACATCTGTAACTATTTTATATTATGCATTACTCACTTTCAACTTTTCCCTCACTTCATCTTGCAATTGTAGAATGTGTTCTGCAAATGCTTCTACATCATCACTAGTTTCATCTTCACCGGGTAGAAAAATTAGATCTAGGACCCCCTTGGGATTCCTACCATATAAAATATGGAAAGGATATCTCCTGTTGAATTTTTTACCGAGCTATTATATGAAAACTCAGCTTGAGGTAAAGCTAAGTCCCATTGTTTTAGCTTTTCTCCAACTATACAACGTAGGAGATTTCCCAAGATTTTGTTGACTACTTTATTATACCCATTAGTCTGGGGGTAATATGCACTACTGAACTGTAGTTGTGTCCCCAATTTCTTCCAAATATTCCTCCAAAAGTGACTCAAAAACTTCTTTTCCGATCTAAAGTGATCGTTTTTGGAATTCCATGTAATCTAACCACTTCTGAAAAAAAACAAATTTACAAATCCTTGAAGCATCATTAGTTTTTTTACAAGAAATAAAATGTGCATCTTAGATAATCTATCAACCACAACAAAGATAGAATCATTCCCTTGCTATGTGTTAGGAATCCCTAACACAAAATCCATAGTCAGATCAACTCATGGCCCTGTAGAGGGATAGACAATGACATATACAACCCAAGATTCTGTGCATGGCCCTTAGCCATTTGACACACTCTACATCTTTCTACAACCCTACTTATGTCCCTCTTTACCTTTGGCCAATAATACTTTTCTATGACAAGATAAATTTTCTTACTTATACAAAAGTGTCCACCCAACCCCCACTATGCAATTCTCTTATAATATTTTCTCTCATTGAACCAAATAGGGATACACAATTGTTTCCCATTAAACAAATAACCATCATGTATCAAATAATCAAAAGAATCACTACCTACTGTAGGATCCTTATGTTTTCTGACAACATCACCAAAATCTGGATCACCTTCATACAATTCCTTAACTGCCTCAAACCCTAGTACTTTATTTTCCATTGTTGTCAAAAGGGCTACACGCCTACTCAAGGCATCAACAACTTGATTTTTATTACAGACTTATGCTTTAAAAAAAAAGTATATTCTTGCAAAAATGAAACCCATTTTACATGCCTACTATTTAGTTTCTTCGTGTGTTTACATACCTCAAGGCTTCATGGTCAGTGAAGAGTGCAAATTCCTTTTCTACCAAGTAATGTCTCCAGCCTTAATGCCTGAACAATAGCGTAAAATTACACATCATAAGTAGAATATTTCCTCCTGACTTCATTTAGATTTTCACTAAAGAATTCCACTGGTCGTCCTTCTTGACTCAACAAAACTCCAATCCCAACATGCGAGGCATCATAGTCAACCTCAAAGACCTTGCTAAAATATGACAATACCAAAACAGGTGCTTCTGATAATTTCTTCTTCAACAATTCAAAACTATCTGTTGCTACCTTGGTCCATACAAAATCCCTCCCTTTTGTACACTCAATTATGCGTGCAGTAATGCTACTGAAATTCCTGATAACTTCCTATAAAAAGTTTCCAATCCATGAAAACTATGAACCTCTGTCACATTCCTTGGAATAGGCCATTCCAGAATTTCCTTTAATTTTTCCTCATCCATCCTCACTCCATCCTATGATATGACAAACCTAAGAAAAACAAGACTCTTCTGAAGGAATCTACACTTCTTTAAGTTTGCATATAGAATCTCTTTATGTAACAAGTCTAGCACCAATTTCAGATGTAACAAGTGTTCTTCCACTGTCTTACTGAATATCAAAATATCATAAAAATAGACAACACCAAACTTACCATTGTATTCTCAAGTACTCTATTCATCAACCTCATGAATGTATTGGGTGCATTAGATAGCCCAAATGGCATCACCATCCACTCGTATAATCCATCTTTTGTTTTGAAAGTAGTTTTCCATTCATCCCCTTCACAGATTCAGATCTGGTAGTAACCACTGCGTAGGTCAATCTTGCTAAAATATCGAGCTCCCGCTAGCACATCCATCATATCATCCAATCGCAGAATTGGGAACCGATACTTAATTGTGATCTTATTTATGACTCTACTGTCTACACACATTCTCCAGTCTCCATCCTTTTTGGGAGTCAATAACGCTAGAGTTGCACATGGAATCATGATTTATCTCACTAACCCTTTTTGTATTAGATTTGTCACTTGTCTATTCAACTCTTCACTCTGTGTCGGACTCATTCGATAGGCTACCTAGTTTGGAAGGAACAATCCTGGAATCAAATCAATATGGTGTTGAATATCTCACTTTGGAGGTAACCCATCTGGTAGCTCATCTGGTATGACATCTTTGTATTCTTTTAGTATATTTTTGCTCGCTGCAATGTGTATATTAGATCCTTCTTTCTCCAGCTTCTTTGATATTAGTGCATAACAACATCCCACTTATTCCATTTCTGTAACAAACTCTTTTGTAGCCAATAAGCCCTCACTCTTCTCTTCTTCCTTGAAGGGTAACAAGACCACCTATACACCATCCTTCCAAAAGGTATATGTATTTTTCCCTCCATCATGTGTAACCTTTCTATCGTATTACCAAGGCCTACCTAGTAATATATGACATGCATCTATTGGGATAACATCACACCACACCTCATCCTTGTAGGTATTCCCAATTAAAAACTTTATAAGGCATATTTTATCTATGGTTACTTTATTTCCTTTCTTGAACCATGATATATGATAGGGATATGGGTGCTTGTCATAGTTCAGATTTAGTTTATCAACCATTATAGTTGAAACCATATTTTCACAACTATCACCATCAATAATAATTTTACATACCTTTCCTCCAGAGGTGCATCTTGTTCGAAATATATTTGTTCGAAGCCACAAATCAGCTCCAACAACATCACGTTTTTTCTCCTTCCTTGGGAAAATCATCGTCCTCCTTATCATGAGGGTTTCACCCAAGTCTATAACAACCTCCATTTCTTCTTCCTCTTCAGCCTCAACTATATTTACTCGTGGTTTTTCTCCTTTCCATCTATCTTGTGTAGGATAGTGCAGACACTCAAAAGTTTTGTGCCCCTCTTCACCACATCTGTAACATGTATATTTCCTTTGGGGGCTATTCCAGCCCTGTCCTCCATTATAACCTCTTCCTCTGAAACCGCCTACCTCTTTGGTAGTTACCATGGATTTGACCAGAATCTTCATGCCCTTCTGTATTAGAGGATTCACCTTTTGTAGATTCAAATCTACCCTTGCCCCTCATTGGAGATGATGATGGACCTCTCTTCACACCTCTTCTAAAATTATTCCTCTTGTTATTTTCCTTTGTCTTTAATGCAAGTTGATAAGCATCATCTAGGCTATGGATTTGGAGCATACTTAGCTCATCTTGTATGGTGTAACTCAACCCATTTATGTACAGTGTAGCCTTTTGTTCTTCAGACTCTCCCTATTCCACCCTAATTGATCACTTGTAAAATTCATTAGTATACTCCTCAATGCTAAGATCCTTATGCCTTAATTTTTGGAACCTTGAAAGAGTGTTTGAGCATAATCTACAGGAAGAAACTTTTCTTTCAACTTCTTTACCATTTTATTCCAGTTTTGGATCTTCCCTTTCGATTCCTTTTTCTTTCATTTTTTAGGTGATCCCACCAGATCAATGCATGTCCAGCCAACCTAGAGCATGCAAAATTAACCTTCTTCTCCTCTCGCAAGGGTTTTCCACTCAAAGAATTTTTCCATGTGATTTAACCATTCAATCAATTCCTCTGGTCTTAACCCTCCACCATAATTAGGAACATTAATCTTGATGCCATCATTCTTTCCCTCTAAAGCCTTGATCAATCTCTTTTCAAATGGTCTCTCATTCAAGGTTTCTTCATCTCTCTCATTTTATTCTTATCCTCCTTCATTCATTAATGAAGGCTCTTCTTCAATATCACTATCTCGGGTTTGCATCCCCATTTGCATGTCTCCTTCTAAGGCGGGTAACTTCCCCGTGAGCTTAGCAACTTGTCTCTCGTAGCTCCCTGCATATGCCTATTTATCTGGGCATAACCTCCTCCCACGTATAGCCATAATTATATAAAACAAAGGTAAAAACTAGACATAAAAATGTAGTATTTTACCTTAACTATTTCGCAAGATTAAAATCCTTCTCTCGATACCAATTGATGTGAATCTAGCTGAAAAGAGGTTGAAATACCTTAAAAACACACATAAAAGATTTGAAAATAAAATCGGGAGTTTCAAAATAGCTTACTTCTCATTCGGAATCCACACCGATCTCTTACATCATTACAATCCTCCTTTTATTTCAAGACTACTCTAAAACCCTAAAATGCCAACGAACCCTAAAATGCCAAAAAACCCTAAAATGTAAAACAACTCAGATTAACCCCAAAATTTGTGTGCCAAATATAAATTCATAAATTAGGGATCACGCAAAATTTGGACTTATTCTAACAAGCAAAACAAAACTTATTAAAGTTCTAAGACCTATTCAAAAGCGAAAAAAACATTCAGAGTCAATTTTAGGCCACTAAATGAAGGAATCCAAGCCTGAAAACATGCCAAAATGAGCACAACCTTGTAGGAAAAGTTGACCCTAGCATAGTACTAATGTATATCTACCACCCTGTAAAATTTTAGGATGATCCAACAGTCGGATCAAAAGTTATGGTCTCTGCAAGTTATGCTCCCGCATCAAAAAGTATGTACCATTTCACAAGAGCACATGAGAACCAAGATGTACCTACCATAAGAGAGGGAGAGGTATACATGGAAAAAATTAAATAGTGTACAATATTTAAATCATAAAATCAAGGATTAAGATATGATTTAAATACTACTTATTCCACACCCTCGCATGATCAAGATAGAAATAGCTAAAGTAATACAAGACCAAATGGTGGTCAATATTATAGATGGATTAAAGAAAATAAGAGTTGACATAAAGGTCGAACCACACCTCTAAATTATTAAATTGACATGCATGTAGAAATAAATATCACCACATGAGAGGAAAAGGACAAATATTGCCCCCTTTATGTGAGTGCATAGAGCATGCCTTGAAAAATATTTGAAACTTTTAGATTGGGAAGTCGGTGACGAGAAGAAGGACATCATTAATAGGAGAATAAATAACCAAATCAATAAATGTGAAAAAGCAAAAACTACAAAAGAGAGAGAATTTCTTACATAGAAGAGGGAAAAACATAAGACTCACAACAAAGTTAAAATAATAACGACTAAAATTGTAGTGGTAAAAATAGAAACTAAGCCTTCCCCTCCTCCATCTCCACAAAAATAATAAAGTCCTAAAAATATACCAAGGGAGAAGAAATATGTGTATAAGCTGAAGTAACCAGAAATAGAGGTTGTAATACCTAATGCATAGACACCTCCAATACAAGTATTATAAGCCATGTAATCCATGGAAGCAAAAGATAAGTAGAAACAAAAAGAAGAAGATCAAAAGAAGGAATAATGACTAAAAAGGGGCATCTACGCATAAAGAGCAATAATAAAAGAACCAAAAAGAAGAAGCCACCAAGGAATCCATCAAGAAGGTGTAGACACTAAATCACACATTTGGGTACATTTCTAGGTCTTATGGCCTATTTTATTTGTATTTTGTTTTCTATTTGGTCTTACATACTCTACAGACCCTATCAAGCACTTTACTTGTTTACCTTTCATGGATTCAAACACCAAAACCCAAAGTGAGGACAACATCACCCAGAACTCCTGTCCCTCCTCGGTGCCCCTGACCCTTTCTTACCTTACTGACTCTTTTTGGGTCTCTGTTATCTTTTGGGCATATTTTTCACTTATGCGTCGACCCTCTAGTTGTAAATTACAAAATTCAAACAAGGGAATCTTATAAATACATAGTTATGCGTTCAAAATAAAGTAACAAGCACTAAGAATTACTAGCATCACCTAAGATTGGATTCAAAAGGAACATAAAACACTCTAACGCATCCATCTAACATGAATTCAAGGAAAAGGGACTTCGTTCTTTGAATACATAAGATAAGAAGGGCCGTTTATTCTATTCCATCCACACATTTACATTCTAGAGTGAATAAATCCCTCTATCAAGTGAAACTTGCACAAGGGAAAAATTTCTACACACACTCACAAGAACTACACAGAGTCCGAAATGTTGTGCAATGCTTGGTTATAAGTTCACTCTTGGGGTGAACACTGAGGTCAGTTTGAATCCCTATATTGCATCTTTCTTTTAGGTTTGATGCGGTTTGTGGGCTTGTGCAAGTGAACTTCTATTTTGTAAGTTATAGGTACCTTTTGGCAATCATTGTGTGAATATCGGATGATCAACAAGGAGCAAAAATGATGATCTTGCAACACATTAAAAACTATATTACGATCATTTGTGTATTCATAGTTTCCTAGAAGTAGTGTTCAAAGTGCCTAAGCACCCCTGTTCTATCGTGGGCACCCATTTCCAACCTCATTCTTGCACTCCAAAATTTATTTTGAGTAGTAAGAACACTCAACCTAGCATGTTCAACATTTTCCCAGTCTAGATCAGTTTTGGATCAAGCATAAATCAGCTAAGTCCTCTCTCCTTATTCTTTTCTTAGGGTTTCAAATATTACATCTTATCTTACTTGTGTCATTTCTTTATTTCAAAATTTATACATCATTTGGTTTAGTAGTGACTCTAAAATATTTAGATTTAATTCAAATTAAATTAAATCATTTGGTGTACCCGCATTCAAACACTCTTCGATATTTCCTTCTTGTCTAGCTTCAATACCCTAGGATTCTCCCACCATGAGTGTCTCCATTCCGTCCTTCTTATAGGCTAATCTTGATTGTGTGAATCAAATAAGATATTTTTAGATAATACTTATATTCATCCTCATACTTCTCCGAAGATGTATACCATAAGTTTACTATTGATTTATCTTTTAATGAAGAACATATTACTTTCACATCTACTGAGCTTCCTTTTCAAACTACCTTTGATAATGATCCCCCTCTATATTCATGTTTGTATCAATAATGTTGGGGTTAAATGTTGTTTAGTTGATAATGGATCTAGGATTAATATTTGAAATCTAGCATTCATTCATCAAATCGCCTCTCTAAGGAATCCTTGGTTCCTTCATCTATTTATATCCATGGTTTTGATAACATTATTAAATGTGTCTTGGGTACTATTACACTTCCCATCCTTTGTTGGGCCATGTAATCTACCTATCCTATGTCATGTGATGCATAATAATATTAATTATAGCATTCTTCTTCCCATGCATGTAGTTCCTTATACTCTTCATGCACGATTAAAATTTCAATATCAAGGTGTTGTCTATGAGGCCTTGATAGATCCTTCTCCATTTTAATTTTGTAATACTACTTTGAGCATTCACTAGACACTTCCATTTACTCTATATCTAATTCTCATTTTTCTCAATATGGTATTGGGTACTAGTATCTACTTTGTTATGGATTTTAAGTGCTTGTTTTTAGGCCGACATGATCAAGGAGTTACATAAACATTGTCTATTCCCACTAAATATATAAATATTGGAATTAGTTATTGGATTTCATTCGCATCCTCTCCTGCAGTTTATGCTATTTCAAATTTTTCTACACTTCCTCTCTTACACCGAACTCATTGGTGATCTTATTCCCATGAGTGGCCTGATTTGGACACTTTTACTACTAATGATTCTCTCTTAGAATATATGGGGACCTACGATAATTTCCCTTCATTTCATCAAAAAAAAATTCCATCTATTCTTATTTACTACTTCCTAATTTGGTGAATTTGATTCACCTAATATAAGTAATGATACTTCTAATAACATTCCTACTGATCTGTACATAGAGGACTGGTACACTCTGTAAAATGAATAAACTATTCAATACAACCTTGGTACAACTGATAATCCTCGAATGGTTTTATTGGTTGATTCTCTTACACCCGCTAAACAAGATGATATTAAAAAGTTCTTCATGAATTCTATGACATATTTGCATGGGACTATAGTGATTCCTGTTATAGATCCTTCGTATCCATGCAAAATATAGTCCTCAATCCACAGTGATAAACCATTCTAACAAAAAAATTACAAAATACATCCTAAAGTCACACTATTAGTCAAAGAAGAAATACAAAAAAAATTGGATGCTGAATTTATACGTGTTGTGGACTATCCCAAATTGGTGTCTAATATTGTGCATGTTATGAAATTGGATGGAAAATTTCACATGTTGCACTTATTTTTGTGATGTCAATAAGGCATGCCTGAAAGATAATTTCCATTGCCACACATTGATGTAATCGTTAATTCCACTTATGGATATGAAATTATTTCCTTCATGGATGAATTTTTGGTTATAATCAAATAAAAATTAACCCTACATATCAAGAAAATTCTTCATTCTTGCTCCATGGGGTAAATTTTGTTACACTATTATGACCTTTGGTCTTAAAAATTCTGGGGCCACTTACCAACGTGAAATAACACATATTTTCCATGACTATATTCACAAAATTCTTTAAGATTATTTTGATGACATACTTGCAAAATCATGACATCATTCCACCCATACTCATGATCTTTAAACACTCTTTGAATGCTTACACCAATAGAATGTTTTCCTCAATCCAAAGAAGTGTGTTTTTGGTATCATAACCTGACAAGCTCCTTGGCTATATTATCTCCTAGCGTGGCATCAAAATAGATCCCAAAAAGATTCGCACCATTGTGGAAATGCCTCCACCTCACAATTTACATCAATTATGGTCACTATAAGGTAAAATCCAGGCCATCCGGTGTTTCATTGCACATCTTGCAAGAAAAATTCAACCATTCACAAATCTAAGGAAATAGGACACTAATTTCATTTTGGATGACCATTTCAATGTGCATTTGTGGCTATTTAAACATATATATTAAATCCTCCTATTCTAGTACCTCCTACGGCTAATCGACCCTTCCTCTTGTACATTTTGGCTAGATTCCATGCATTAGGGGCCCTTCTTTCTCAAAATGATGAATCTCAACATGAAAGATCCATTTATTACATTAGTTACACTCGATATCCTATAAATACAATTACTACTACATTGAAAAGTTGTTTCTTTACCTCATCTTTTCATAGATAAGTTGTAACACTACCTTCTCAATAATGAGGTTCACATAATTACCAAAGTAGATCATCTATGCTATCTTTTGTCTCACACTTATCTCTCAGAAACCTTGCACAATGGGTCATGCTACTCAAAGAGTGTGATTTCGAATTCATACCACAAAAATCCATCAAGGGCCAAGTTATCACCGATCAACTATTCGACGCACCTCTTTCTGATACATCACCCATTTGTGATACTTTTGAGATGAATTTACCACTTATACCATTGAAACCGATACTTGGAGTATGTATTTTTGACAGTCTCATTTCCTCTTAGGCACCAAGGCTGGGATCCTATTCATCACTCCACATGGTGATCATCTCCCCTTTGCATATCGCTTAGGATTATCATGTACTAACAACATCATTGAGTATGAAGCTCTCATTCTTGGCCTCATTTTCACCCACAAGCTTCTTATTCGCAATATCTAAATACACAGTCTCATAACTCATTATTGAACAAGTTAATGAAATATATCAAACCAAAGAGGAGTGCCTTGTCCCTTATAACAACCTTGTAGAAACAATATTAGCTACATTTGAGTCATACTCCCTCACCACTATACCTCAAAAATAAAATAGTCATGTAGATTTTATGGCTAGTGTGACATCACTCATTCCTCAAGATATCACTAATGAGCAATCCACCTTCATCATTTGACATTTACAACAACCTTCTCTACGATAATTCACCTCTCAAAACATGTATTGTCACACGCAAAGGATGATCATCCAAAATGTTTCACTCAAATCTATAACTTTCCCTACCAAAAACCATTCCGATGGTTTCCAACCTCATGAAGCTTGTTTTCTATGATGAGAGGCCATGAAATATGTGATCATTGGTGCTTCATTATTTAAAATATCATTCGATGGAAATTTTATGTGATTCTTAGGACTTGACAACATCCCCATGATTGTCTCTCAAGTTTATGATAGTCTATGCGGTGGTCACTTCTTCGACAAAGCTATGTCTTACAAGCTTCTACGCGTGAGATACTATTAGCCAATAATGGAACAAGACTACTTAGAATATACTAAACATTGTGATAAATGTAAAAAAATAACAATATTTAGCATGCACCTACATATGACCTTCAGTCTATTGCTGCATCATGGCCCTTTTCCTTATGGGGTTTTGATCTTGTTGGAAAAATTAATCTCAAATCGACTAACGGTCATATTTTCATCGTTACTTCTATGGAATACTTTAATAAATGGTTCAAAGTTTCACCTTTGCAAACCACCACCTTTGCTCTTGACATATTCCATTTTATTACAACTTGAATTATTACATGCTTTGGTATTACCTCTGCCATTATCAATGATAATGGCTCTCCTTTAAAAAATGAGGATGTTAAACACCTCTGAAAAATTCAAGATCAAGAAAAAAAAATTGATTCCTTATTTTCCATAGGGAAATGGCCAATAAAAATCCATAAATAAGACAATTGTCAAAATATTACACAAGATCATTGATGTTAGTGGAAATGATTGGCATAATCAGATTCTATATGCTCTTTGGGCTTACCGCACTAGTGTGCACACCCCCACAAATGCTACACCCTTTTCGCTAGTTTATGGAGAAGTAGTAATCCCCTTAGAGTTCAAAATAACCTGCTTATGGGTATCACTTAAAGGCATTCCAAACAACAATGAATATCTTTAAAACTAGCTCCATGAACTTGAGATGCTTGATTATTGCCATATGCAATCTCTAGAACATCTCCGAGTATATCAAGATCACATTACACAAGCTTACAATAGAAAAATATTCCCACACAAATTCAATATTGGCAACCTTGTACTAAAATAAAATCTAAAGAATATAACATCCGAGGCTCATTTAAAAGGAAATTCAAAACTAATTGGATTGGACTCTATGTCAACATTGACAAGCTTGGGGGTGGTGTGTATTGTCTTGTAACTCTCCTTGGCAAGCCACTTAATAACCCACTCAATGTGATGCATATTAAGCGCTATTATATATAAACATATTCAATACTCTATGAAAAATCTAGTTTCATGGTTCATAATTGAATGCTAAGGGTCTAAATCTGAAATGAACCTCACCATCATTCACTCTTTACGCTCTACGCTTCATGATCTATCTTTCTAGCACACATTTTCAAACCATTTCTTGATGACGTACTCTTGTTCTATGGTTCATTATTGATTATTGAGGGGTATTTTATAAATGAACCTCATCTCATACACATCTTTTGGGGGAAACACTACTACTTCCATCCTCACATATTTCATACCATCCCATTCACACTCACAACATATTATATATATTGGTTACGATTACTGTGCTTGCTTATACCGGTTACATGATGCACATTGCTTATTATGTTAATCGATAATAATTATGTCATTATCTTTATCATATACACATATGTGTTCACTTGGTATCTAGTTGTGAATGTAGATATCTTATAGGTCCTTACACATTGCAATGATGTTTGGCATTGTACCTCTTACCAATCCCACCGAGGCTCCGAGGGAATCTACTTTCTCACACATTACATGTGCTATCATCTCATCGTATACCACATCTTATTTATACTAGTACACTACTTTACATTGATACATACATAATTTCACACAATTTTTATCTTTCTAACATGCTAACGAGTGCTTCATTAACAAAATTTACCTTGCAGGATTATATGCCACCATGGTTATTAGAAATATTTTCCTTGACATTATTTTCCATTGTATGCCATTATTTGTGTGCTTTTTCCTATCTCTTGTTTGATCACTATTTTCTTGCTTATGGCTACTTTGGACCTGATTGTCTTGTGATATTGTGAGCGATGTCGTTTGAAACCCACTTTGTCGCGGTCTATCTTGTATGCAAATTTGATTTTTACATTATTTTTCTATGACATTCTTTCTTATTTTTCTACTAACACATGTATCTAGCCACTTTTTTTACATGTGCCTTGGTTTCGACCATGCACATCCCTTACCCCCCGCAGTATACAATACAAATTAGCATCAAGTCCTCTCTTTTGGGTTATATTATCCCACAAAATTTTCATGCACACCAAACAAGGGGGCATAAATTTGGTGAAAAAATCACCCCATACAACTCGAGCTACAACGCGTTAAAATATAATACAAAATCAACACATGTTATAGTTACACCACTGGCTCAAAAATCCAACTTGGGTCAAAATCAAAACACATGCACTAGTACCCAAGCTCGGACATTAGTGCCTAAGAGCCCATATCCTCCTTGGTAACTAATGTATTGGGACAAACATAATCATTTTCTTAGATCAACATAGTTCACATAAGTCTTCATGGCAAGTTTTCAGATTACAAGAACAATCCAACAACACAATATAATTATCTCCTATATTCAGTTCAATTAGTATAACTCAGAACTAATACAGAACAATCGGGACAATAGGAACAAATCATAGAAACACCATATGTAATGGTGTTTATCGGGTAGAGTCATGGATGGAGAGTAACACTAGACCTCTTTCCCCAACATTTGCTCTTTGATGTGAAATCAACCAAAAAACTTGCACTTGGTGTGAGATCTCCCAAAATACTCACACCTAGCATGAGGTCTCCAAAAAAAATCACTCTTCATAGAATTTCAAGACATTTTTAATCCTTTACACTTTATTTTACTACTACTTTTACATAATTTTACATACTCTTGCATAATTTTCACACATTTTTCATATACAAGACTTTTACTACTCTTTTGCTCTTCTTTTCTAGGTTTTTCCTTAATCTGCAACAAGAAGTTACCTACAATAAGAAAATATAAGCACAAAAACAAGTACAAAAACACATATGCTTCATCCCTAGGGTCACTTTCCTTTCCTACTCTTCACACTTCACTTGTCAACTCAACAATCTATTCACCACATGCTTTACATCATCATAAGGTACACCTCTTATCTACTTTATGTTATCAAGTATTCACTCAAAAACATAAAGTGGGGTAATATGTAGACACTAAATCACACACTTGGGTACATTTCTAGGTCCTAAAAGCGTGCTTTAGCATTTACATGATTCCAAAGTAAGAAAACTAGTGGTTGATAACTATCTTTGGCATCTTTTCTTTGTATTTAATTTTCTATTTGGTATTACACAACCTACATCCTAGTCACAAATTTACTTGTTTATATTTCATGACTTTACACACCTACGCATACTTTTCATACACAACATAGGAAGGAGAAGTTTATTCTATTCCATCCACACATTTGCATTCTAAAGTTAATATAGCCCGCTATCAAGTGTAGCTTGCACAAGGGAATCCTAGGGCATAATTTCTAGACACACTTACAATAACTACATGGAGTCTAAGATGTAGTGCAGTGCTCGGTCATAAGTTCAATCTTGGGGTGACATGCAAGGCTCAGTATGAATCCCCATATTACATATTTTATTTTTAGATTTGATGCATTTTGTGGTATTTTGTAGGTGAAATTTTATTTTGAAGGTTATGGGTACCTTTGGAAATCATTTTACAAATATCATGTGATCAGCGAGGGACCAACAATGGTGATCTTGCGACACGGATAAAAACTAGATTTTGATTATTTGTAAAATCATAGGTGCCTGAAGAAGTCTTCAATGCCCGAAACCCCTAACCAATTGTGGATACCCGTGTCCAACCACATTTTTTTACTCAATAATTTATTTTTAGTAGTAACAACACTCTTTCCATCTTGTTTAGCATTTTTCCTAGTCTAGATGGGTTTCGGATCAAGCGTAAATCAACTAAGTCATATCTCCTTCTTATTTTCTTAGGGTTTCAAATATTACATCTTAGCTTCCTTGTATCATTTCTTTATTTCAAAATTTATACATCATTTGGTTTAGTAACGACTATGAAATATTTAGATTTAATTCAAATGAAATTAAATCGAATGTAGGAAAATAAGATTTTATTGTGAAAGAGAAGGAAACGAAAAATTATGCAAGGTAGAACAAGTAGAGGACAAAAATAAAGCTAATGCAGAGAGAAAAGTAAAGTAAGATGTGGAGGATAAAGATAGAAAAATAATAGGTCGAGCTATAAAAATAATTATGTAAGTTGAAGCACAAAGACGCATCAAATCAAATCATTACAAAGGGAAACAAAATTACGAAGAAGAATAAATGAGGAAGAAATAAGGATAAACTAAACAAAAATAAGTATAAGAAAATTGAAAGGAAAAAAAGAACATGCAAAAAGGATACACAATAATGAGAGGACTAGAATAAGAAATATGAAGAAGAAAAATACATTGAGAAACCATTTCACCAACAAAATAAGTTTAGAGTGCAAAGGAGTAAACAATCAAACCAATAAAGACCGAGCTGGAATAAAAGAACAAAGAGGCACAAGTTAATAAAAAAATAGTTCATAACCTAAAATCACCCCTCAAGGGCAAATAAACACTCTGTAGAGAAAGAAAAATCTAAAATATAACATAGTGGAGATATGAAGCTCCAACTTAGATCTAACCAGTGTAAAATATGTTGCAGTAGGAGATACACAAACAAATTAATGGGAAACACAATTAGTGATGAAAATAAGAAAGTATAAGGTTTTTATTTCCTCCTCTTATGTGCATACAATAATTCCATATATTACTTAGATGTGTGAACTAATGATAACATCATAACCCATAGTTAGAATAATGGAAGTGGATATTGAGAAGATACAAATGAAAACAAAAATTAAGGAGATCACATGCTTCGATAAAACATTGGTGCAACAAAAATCCAATTATCCTAGTAGGAAGAAATATTAGAGCATACATTAGACAACATGAAATCAAAAATTGAAGAAAATTATTCCAAATGGTTATAAAATCTATAGGTGACCAAATTATGAGTGAACAAATGCAATTGAGCACATTTGTTAGTAAACTTGTGAACAATTGGTAGGATAATAAAATTACAACAAAGGTGAAGGGTCAAGTTACCATGTTTAAGAAAAATCAAGTATATAATTATTATATTGTGTGAATATATCAATCTTCTCCAACTAGTTGAAGCATATGCAAAAAAATTACATTTGAGCTCCTGGATTGGGATACAAAATGGAGACTACAATGAGTGACAAGGAAAAATTTAAGGAATATGTGGGGAAAAAAATTATATAAATCATGGCGAATATGGATGGAACTAAAATCACGGGGTTGGAAAATTATCTGAAATTAGCACTTGTGAGATTCGCGATAAAGAATATTATTTTTAATGAATTTATGGATGTAATGGAGAATGTTGGATATTTTAAAATAAATGTATATTTTTTTAGTGAATATAAAATCTTATGTGAATACTTTTTCAAACTTATTTCTCTTCTCTCTTTTCTTATTTGTGTTAATCAACTTGTTTTTGAATTTTTCTTGTATTGGATTTCTTCTAAATCTAGAGTACTTTTCTCTCTATTTTTGTGTGACCATGCTTCCAAAAAGGTTTAATATTTTACTTCATAACTAGGAAGCTTTAATGACATGTAATTATCCAATCCAACTCGTTCTTCAAAATCATCTAATGGAGGAATTTAATTTTTCCTTAAGTTTAGATCTTTGAGTTGCTATCCACACACATGACACAATTGTTTTCATTCACGTCCACATGCTTCATACCCTTTGGGAGAAGTCATGTAATGAAAAATTATTGATCGACATGCTGCCACATGTTAAAATTATACTTCCCCATAGTACACACCTTCGTACATTAATCCTTGATGGTGAGGTGGAAGTTTTAGTAATGTTATCTTGACCCATTTCCTCATATTTACTACTTGTGTATCTTGGGTTTGTAAATTGATGTCCATTGATGTCTTGCTGATCGAGAAAAACATGTAAGCTAAATGTCTTAATCTTTTTTACTCATGCTTGGGATACTTGAATATTCGATTAAAGATGTGAGGTGTATTTAACAACATTGGAGTGATTCCACATATAGATATGTATGGATATGTGATGCAAAGTATGTTTTATTAAATTATTTATAAATATTCTACATTGTTCAATATATGAGGATCAATGACGTAGGCTCTATTCTAGGATGAAGGTCGACACACCCACATTTCAAATGGAAGTCCCCAAAATAGGCCTAGTGAAGTGACAAGTGTCATCCACTAAATGGAATTTAAATAAGTGAATAATTTTAAAATACCCAATCACGGGTTCCACATTTCTTCCCACAAACATAAATTTCTTGTAAATACATCAAAACGTATTAAAGGTGGTGTATGATTAATAAAGTTCCCTATTCCACGTGGCATGTTTTTGGGTACCTTGAAAGAAATGGATTTGAGGCATGAAATTGAAAGGTTTCACGTTTCATAACTCTAAAATAGGTCAAAGGGAATGTAAACGTATCCACTTACATAAGGGGTATGGACATAAGCCCCATTTGGGGATGTAGGAAAAGGTTTATGTATCTAAAAACCCACACAAAAATAAGGATCTAAAGGTTAAATTTAAGATTTCAATTTTCTAAAAAGTGTAAAACAATAAAAAACAAGCCACTTGTAGGATAATATAATATTTAAATAAAATAGGTTAATAAATTCAAAAATAAAATTACTAAAAGTAATTTAATCACAATATAAAACAATGTAATAAAAATAGCTCATGGGTCAAAAGAAAGGGTTGGCTCATAATGTTATAAAAATTCAAAACAAAAATATTTATAATCAATTTTAAATTGAGTTGGAACACTTCACATATAATTGACATCATTCAAAATCAAAAGAGAATATAACCATGCTTTCTATGTAACTAACCAATAACATGATAATTGTAAATGATATTATAATTAGTCATAAGAAACTATACTTATAACAATGTTGTAATATATTAGGAACAACTAGGTCTAATATTATTGTTATAGAAAATTAGAAACAACCATATACTATAAGTGTGTTAATAAGTAAAACACATTATTCCCTTATGAACACAATTTACTATCACACCTAGTAGAGATGGTGGGTTGTCACAACACAATGGAAATTTGTAAGAGACTAAGAAATTTCTCAAATGATCAAAAAAGAAACACCAAAAAAACTCAAATATAATCAAATAAATTAAAGATTGAGTACTCATTTCAATTCAATAAGTTTTCAAGAGCTTCATACACCCTTGACTTGATAATAAGAACCATTTCATAATATTTTCATAAATAAACTTAAATAGCTATATATTACACAAGTACACTTATGCACAAACTCTTTTACATAATTTTACATAAGAATCCTTCTTAAATGATAATAAGTTATGGATTTAATTTTGAATAAAAAATAATAATACAAATTTGCAAACTTTCCAACTTTATTATCCCAAGAAAGTTTACATTCCAAAATATTGATAGTGTTTTCCTTTTTATTCCCCAAAAATCAAATTGTCGTGTTGAATTTTAAGACTTAAGTTGTGAAGGTTGATGCATTGATGAGTGACCAATGAAAAATTAAATGGAAAATCTTTTAATCTCATGCAAAAATCTAAAAATGCTTTTAAATTTTAAAAATTAAGTGACTTGATAAATCATTATTTAGGAAATTCGTGTCACCATTAATTGTTTCATTTCTAGTTATTTTCCACATTTATATTTTAGTTTTCTAATCAATTTTTTTTATAAAAGGTGTTAGTCTAGTGACTTGTCACTATAGTTTATTATTGTCTCATGTTATGCTTGATCATTTGTTTCTTCCAATGTTGTAATGACATCTACTTTTAATAGTACACGATACAATTTCATTGAATTCTCCTATGAATTTATTTAAGAGAGTTCTAATTTGGTAGGAGGAAATGAAGATTTTATTTGTAAAGTGTTGGAGATCCCAAGTTAAGAAAACTTTGAGTGGGCCAAGCCATCGCCAATGGCGGTAAGATGAATATTTAGACTCAAATTGTGCATACATCCCTATCATTTTATGTGTATCAGGCTCTTATATATAATTCCATTCATGTAAAGGTTGAGATTTACTTAAAAATGCTAGTTTTATATGGTGGATAGATGGATTTTATTATTTCTAACCCATGCTTTTAAACCCTTCCCTGCTTTTCCCCTACAAGGTGGAATCTAAATTTCGTATCTCGATAATAATTTTGACTCTCTTTTGACTCTATCTAATGAAGGAAATGGAATATGGATATCCTTGCATAAACATACTAGATTAGACATGATGATGAAGGACCATGTTGTGGCACAAACACTACAATTTACTCTCTTTCTCTAAGCCTCCTTACTAGTAAAATTCAAGTCATTCTATTATAATTTCTAGTTAATGTAAAATTCAAGGGCTTTGGCTAAAAACATAGGAGCCCTTTGTAATCGTAATTTGTATGTACATTTTAATATGTGTAATTCACATGTTTTTGATTTACAAGGTAGAAAACAACAACAAAACCATCATTATTAATTTATTAATAATTAATTGATTTCTTGAATCTTATAAAAATTGAGTTTAATATTTCATGTTTTATATTTTTTTAGTAGTTTAATTAAGATAAAATGTGTTTTTGTGACAATGCAAGATTTTAATTTTCAAAGGAAACATGCATTTTTGTTACATATTGTCACCACCGTGTTAATCATGTTCACTAAGTGTTTTTACGCATATTAGTTACTCGGTTGTCTCGATAAATTTCTTAGAAACATTATTTAGATTAATCATTTATTGGTTTTCTTTTTCATGGAATTTGTAAGCATACAATAGATGCTTTAGCCTTTCATAATCATAAGTTCAATTGGTTTCATCTTGTATTAGCAAAGTGTGAATGTGCACATGTAATTGGATATTTTTCTAACTCATTGTGTAATTGATTTTCTATATGTATTTTCATGGTCTTTAGTAGCATCAAATTGGATTTTGCAACAAGTTCAATTATTAACATGAATTCTTGTTATTTTGAAGCCTATTTGTGAGTATATGTATCAATATATCATGTGTGTTGATAATATTTTTTATAAGGGTTTATACTAGAATAATAATCCATTGAATTCTTTCCCTTGCCAACTTTAGCTTGTGATTTGATATAGGTATCATCCATGAGGGACAGCGATTAATCTCCATCAACATGAAAATTATAAAAGAGTGAAAGAGAAAAATATCCATCTTCATTGATCTAATATATTTTAGAAAATTGACACCTCTAAAAATAGAGTGCATGCAATTGATGATAGGAAACATGATAAGATAAGAAGTTAAGAAGAGGATCCCTATTTATCACTTTTTCATAGTTTATAATCGTTGGTTGATATAGTTGACATCTATTATGTGAGGCACACAAATTTCCCTCTCACTCTCCAACATGGAAGTAAAGTCACTGAACATTATCTTCATAAATTCATCTATTACTTGAGATATCTCTATCATTTTAGAGGCATCCAAAATTATCTAATGTGCCACAATGTTCCCTCCTTTTGTGACTTGATTTTCTGTAAGAAGCTTTGTGTGGTTTGTTGAAAGATATTGTATAACTTTTCTATTGAGAATAGATTTCTAGATTAATCAACCACTTTGGGAATTCCAAATTTAGCCAAAAGCTCAGTTATTTTATCGTATAATGAATCTAATTATTTAATAGCTATTTTTAGCAAAGATGATACACCATTTTCTTTATTCCTATACATGGGAATCAATTACTCTATAATTACTAGCTTGGAGATAGTCATCGAAGTTGCATTTAGCGGGAGATTTACCCTAACCATATTAATCAATTAATTTACCTTGGAATGCACATTATCTAAACCCTAAATAAAAGGATTCAATAAATTCTTGAGTTGGTCTCACTTTTCTCTCAAACTTGTAATTGTGATGCAATTAATATATTATTGTTATAAATTCAATTTTAATTCGTTGATCAATATGAGACAAATGGTTTTTTTCCATACTATTGGATGGCTTTCTCTTCATCTATAGCGAATAGGCCTTAGTTGTCTCATGTAAAGTTTCAAAATTATTTTGGGTTTGCTGTAAGGGATCAACCATGAGATTTCTTCTATATGGCCTTATTGAGAGGAGGTCTTCCTCTATCCTTATAGTAGCTGGATGGTCTATAAAATTGACATGGTGAATTGTCACATTCTTCACATTTTTACTTTCCCTATCAAAACTTAGTTCAAAGTTCATTGATTGGTATTCAAGATGAGTTGTAACCTCATTATTTACTTTTGGATCCATGCATCTCTTATTGATGGATCACTAACCATAATAACACCTTAAGGAGGATCTTGAGAGGAATTTTTTGAAGTGGGAGAGGAAGGATGAGTGAATGTGTAAGGGAGACTAGTGGAAGTGGAAGAAAAGGAAGGTAGAAGAGGAACAAAGATCGGGAAAGTGTAAATAGTTTGGGAAGGATCTTCCTCTATTTTAAGTAGTTTAATCAAAGATTGAGGCTTCATCCTCTTAGATGAGGAAGGAATTATACAAAACAAAGAGGAATATGATTGAAAAGGAAACAACGATGACCCTATGATGGGAGATATAGCTAGCCTTAGCTCCATAATCATATTTGTCATTGATGGCATGGGAATAACATAAGAGAATCCAACATAACGTTTTTTGAGAATATGTGAGGGAAATGGTAGAGTAAGGGGAAGAAGTTTTGAGGTAAATGGTAAAAGAAGGCAAATAAGTTTTGAGGGAAACTATAGAAGAAGGGGAAGAAGTTTCGAGGGAAATTGTGGAAAATTTGGTAGGCTCATCCTTGGGATCATAGCGCTAGTAAACTATTCCTGAAACTTTATTTAAGAGACATTTCAATTATTTTGGAAGTACAAAGAAATAGTTTAAGATCCAATAATACCTAATATCTATAGAGATTGAGAAGAAATAAGTGGACAAGATCCATAGGAAGTTGTTACTTATGGTATTGGAGGAGAAGTGGTAAAAGATCCAATTGGAGATTTCCCCTTTCCTTGTGTTAGAACTTTGGCCTGCTTGAGATGATGTTTGGGAGGCTTTGATGAAATAACCAATTGAAATCCCCAATGATGGGATTTATAAGGAAACATAGGAATACCCCTTAAAATACACCTGTTGAAGTTGTGGTAAAGTGGTTTGTTCAAGATCCTTCTCTTTATGCTTCTTAATATTCTCCCTCATCTCTTGTTCATCATGATGGTTTAGGTAGATATCATCATCTATATGATATTCATGCTTGCATGTTTGATTAATTCTCCCTCTTAGTGATAAAAATAAGTTTCCACATTGCCATGTGGGTCCCAACACCTAAAATTGGCTTTGGCCCCAACTTGAAATGGGACCACTCCCTTGACAACTAAAAAGTTGGGGAAAGATTTGGAAGTCATGTTTGCCAATCCTAAATGGAAAAAATGGATATGGATTTTGAATTTTACTTTTTATCCATCCTCCTACTCCATGGACATATTGATCTACCACTTCCATGGTTAAAATTTTATTAGGTATGTGCAATGGGAATTTTCTTGGTTCAGTGAGGAAACCCTCAACCTTGATCAAGGTAACTTATGGATAGAACCAATGTGAACTAAAAACATGATATGATTTATGATTTGATCATACATTATTTGCATCTTGATATTATTTACAACTTTATAAACAATAGGGTAGAAAATTTCACACAATTTTGAAAAAACTTTGTATAATTGTGTTTGAAAAGCTTATGAAATGACACATAGATTGGTTGAGGTGATAGAGGGTTCTAATTGGGAAAATTTTCATTTTTAATTTTATAAAAAAACAAAAATTTCAAGTAGGATGTCATATAAAAACCTAAAGTTCCTACTCTAAATCTACAAGAAGAATCCCTCAACTCATATGCTACAATATTTCCAAAATTAGGGTTTGCCTCTTCTAAAATGTTGGCCAATAATAGAAACCATCATGTATCAACATGAATATCATTTTACTTTCCATATAAGTGATTCAAAAGGATCATTTTCACTCTTATTCCCTTTCTAAATGAAACAACTGTATACTTCATTTCTTCCTTCTAAGTTAAATGGATGCCTTTTTCTTCCCATTCATGGATTATATCCATAACTTTGACCCTATCAAGCCATGCCTTGGCTGCTTCCTATGTATATCTATAGTATGGATCTGGGAGCTTGTAAATTTCCTAGCCATAATTTTTTAAAGATCTCGATTTATCAAATAAGAAATTGGTGAGGATTTGGATAAAAAATATTAATATAAAAATATTCGGGCCTAAAAAATAAGGTGATGACCAAACTTATTAATGAACTTCAAATATTCTATGTAATTGTTTACATCATCATCACTATCAAATGGAAGGGGACCCTGATCAAATTTTTCAATCTCCTAAAATATGTCGCTACAGTTCTTCAACTTACTTGCCTAAACACCTAGTGTCTTGAGTATCCCACGATTAATGGGGCCATTTCGATAGAGTTTTAACTTACAATTTTCTATTTTATGGTTTATAATTTTATACTACCTTTATCATGACCTATGTTCTTTCTTACTTCAATTATTTAACACCAGAATAATAAAAAACTTGAGAAACAATTATGTGAATACCTTTTTCAAACTCCTTTCTCTTCTCTCTAATAATGGATCATTGGCTTCATGTTTGTATTAAATCACTGTAATGGATTTCTTCTAAATCTTTGGTGATGTTATCTTTATTATTCTGTGATGGTGCTTGTAAAAGGTTTAATATTTTACTTCATATCTAGGAATATTTAATGATGTGTAACCATCCAATCTAACTTGTGCTTAGAAAACATCCAATGGTGGTGCGATAAAAAATAACATTGTAATTTTGCATTTAAATTTTATATTAATTTTGGATACCAAGTCAATAATCTGGACTCTTGGCACAACCATATTCGTCTTCACCCCGTGCTCCATATCATCCACATCCTAATGGTCCTGTACCCTTTGGAAAAAGTTATGTGTTGAAAATTTGTTGATTGGGTTGCTGCCACATGTTGAATTCCTTCTTCCCCATACTACACACCTTCATGCATTAAGATTAGATGACGAGGTGGAGGTTTTAGTTATGAAATCTCACCACGTGTCTTAATATGGCATGCTTATGTTTTTAAGTGCATACATTGATGTCGATTGATTCACTAAAAGTTATAAAAATGTGATGATTCCATGTAAGTGGGTAAGTGCACCAAGTTGGGGGCCAATAAGTGGATAAAAAATGAAAATTAATGAAATGTGATCACATTTTACAATAAAATGATCGTGTTATGTTTTCTTAGGCTCAGGAATTCATGAACCTAAAATGTGTATGTGCTATAATGCACTTATGTTATAATTTGCAAGTGTTTCAAAGTGCTTTGAAACACGTACGTGTTTTGGGCTATATGAAGTTTAGGAGTGCTTAAAGGAGCCATATTTATTATTTGTTATGATTTAAATTTATTTTAGTAAATATAAGAAGTTAGGGTCACTTGACTTTGATGGAATTCATCCTACATCTATGACAATTATAATCTAGAAGATAGTTTTTAAAAATCTTATTTCACAAGACTTACTCATTTTATGAATTTCAAGTAATGACCTAAAAATTCCAGAGACCATATATATTGTAGTTGGTATTTGTTTTGTAAAAATATATAGTCATTTTGTAGGTTATTTGGTAGTATGGATTGGATTTTAACCCTACTACTTTGCTTGAATTGGTATTAATTTTGAAATTTGGTCCATAATTCACTTTAGTGACCATGAATCAGCTCTATGATGCTTGTATACTTCTTACTAAAATGAGATCCTCACTTTGTAGATAGAGGATTTCTCCCTGAATGGGATTCCTGTCCTATAGAAAAAATGAGGTGAATGTAATGTGCCTCCTCCTTAGGGCTTAGGGCTCATGGTTAAGGGTTTAACGTTGAGGGTGTATAGGGTTTAGAATTTAGTGTTTAGGGTTTATGTTTTTGGGATCAGGGTTTAGGGCTCATGGTTCGGGGTTTAGGGTTTAGGGCTCAAGGTTTAGGGTTTAAGATTTAGGACTTAGGGTTGAGGGTTGAGGGTTGAGGGTGGAGGGTTGAGGTTTTAGGGCTTAGATTTTAGGGTTTAATTTTTAGGGGTTAGGGTTGAGAGTTCAAGTTTAAGGGTTGAGGGTTGAGGGTTTGGGGTTGGAGTTCACAACTTAGGGTATAGGGTTTAGGGCTCAAGGTTTAGGGTTTAGGGTTTAGGGTTGAGGTTTTAGGGTTTAGGGTTTAGGGCTTAGGGTTTAGGTTTTAGGGTTTAGGATTGAGGTTTGAGTGTTGAGGGTCGAGGGTTTAGGGTGTATGATTTAGGGATTAGGGTTTAGGGTTTAGGGCTCATGGTTTAGGGTTTATAGTTTAGGATTTAGCACTCATGGTTTAGGGTTTAGGGATTAGGATTTTGGGTAGTAAAAATAGGGTTTAGGCTTTATAATTAGGGTTTAATATTTATGTTTTAGAGTTTATAGTTAAGGGTTAAGGGTTTATGGTTTAGGGTGTATAGTTTAGGGTTGAGGGTTTGAGGTGGAGGGTTGAGGTTTATAGTTTACAATTTAGGGATCAATTTGTAGGGTTTAGGGCTCGGGGTTTAAGGTTTAGGGTTAAGGGTTTAGGGCTATGGGTTTAAGGTTTCGGGTTGAGGGTTTAAGGTTGAGGGTTTAGGACTTAGGGTTTAGGGTTTAGGGTTTAGGGCTCATGGTTTAAGGTTTAGGGTTGAGGGTTGAGAGTTTAGGTTTTATGGTTTAGGGATTAGTGTTTAAGGTTTAAGGGTCAAGGTTCATGGTTTAGGGCATAGGGTGTAGGGTTTAAGGTTTACGGTTTAAGTCTCGGGGTTTAGGGTTTTAGGTTTAGAGGTTAGGGTTTAGGGTTTACTGAGGCTTAGGGTTTAATGCTCAAGGTTTAGGGCTTCGTGGTTTAGGCTCACCCATTCACTCACTATAATGTTTGTGTCTTACCCATTTTTATCAAAGTATTGACATAGATTATTCAACTAAAAGGGTTTATATACTTCGTACGCACAACATTCAAAGGGGTCATCACAATTTGATGTCTTTCATCTATTGATATTTTGAAGGGAAATTACATATATCGAATAATAATTCGGTAAAAATTAATGTTACCCAATACATCTATCTTATTTTTCCCATTGCATGGTAACTATATCACTCACTGTAGTGTTTTTGTGTCTTACCCATTCTTATTAGTATTAACACAGAGTGTTCAACTGAAAAGGGTTCATCTGCTTCCTAGGAAGAACATTCAAAGAGAGTAATCACAATATTATGTCTTTCATCTATTTATATTTTGAAGGAGGGAAATGCTAGATATCCAATAACAATTTGGTACAAAGAAATGTTTTTGACACTCTTTTGAATAATTATTTTAGTTGCAAGCTATCGAGAATGAAGGTTTCATTCGAAGAACAAATATTGATATGTCCAGTGCTTGTGTAAGCTGGAAATTTGAGAGGATTTCTAAGGTTCAAGTTTATTTTCCAAGATGCATTACTCCAATGTTTGAAAATGTTTCTCCAGATGCAATGACATTTTGATTTAGAAACTCAATGATTCTTGAATGTCCAATCCTACCACATACCCCAATAGTCCTTGATACTTGGGTATAGGGAGACACCGTTACTTAGATTCCATTTATAATGATAGATATATTTGTAAATTTGTGTTATGACCTCTAAATCTATATGAATTTCAAGTTGTTTGGAAATCACATCACACCCTTCACTAGGCTTGATGACTACCCCTATCTTTTTAAGGTTATTTTGAAATCATCCATGGGTTTATCATAGAAGGAATTATCAATGAATGGAAGGTCACTAAGTCGTAGGCCAGTTGATCCCATTCAGAACTAAACAAGAAATATTTACTAGGTGATTGATAACCCCTTTGTGTTCTTAGCCATTCCCCAGTTTCTATGCTTATTTTGAACACTTCAAGAAGTTTTGTCAAATTTTCTATCCATTCCAGTAGTAGAAGAGCTTTCTCTTTCTCCAAAGGAGAGGATACTACAGGTAATTTGGTTCTAATCCTACACCTCCGCATTGGTATATTCTTTGTGTTTCTTCCATTTCCTTTGAGATTAATGTTTTGCTACGATGGTTATTTTTTCCATCTTCCAATGGGTCATCTTGGCTTGCATAATACCATACATGGAAATATGAGAAATGTGAAATTTGTTTCAAAGTGTGAATAAATTGACATTCAAGAGCGCAAGTATATGTGGGGAGAAACATGTTTGGCAGAGATGTGTAATATGCATTGCAAGGCACAAGGTAGATGCCATATCCATTTAGTTTCTTGTCCCACCTCTCATAAACAAGGTAGTTGTACAAGAAGACTCAATGATGGTTTTAGGCACAAGACTAGGAAATATGGTCCTAATATTGATATTAAAAAATATGAACTCACTCATGAGACCTACTAGAAATATATGAGGTTTAGAGGTTAGATATTAGGGCTTGAGGTTTAGGGTTTAGGGTTTAGGGCTAGAGGATCATGGTTTAAGGTTTAGGGTTAAGGGTTTAGGGTTGATAGTTTAGGGTTTAGGTCTCAGGGTTAAGGGTTTAGGTTGCATAGTTAAGGGTTTAGGGTTTAGTGTTTAGGGATCAAGGTTTAGCATTTAAGGTTGAGGGTTTAGGTTTTAGGGATTAGGGTTTTGGGTTTAGGGTTTAGGGTTTAGGATTTATTTTTTAGGGTTTAGGATTTATTTTTTAGGGTTTAGGATTTAACATTTAGGGATTAAGGTTTATGGTTTATGGTTTATCGCTTATGGTTTATGCTTTAGGGATTATGGTACATTGTTTAGGGTTTAGGGCTTATGAATCGGGGTGTAGGTTCAAGGATTAGGGTTTATGGTTTTTAGGGCTTAGGGTTTAGGGTGCATGGTTCAGGGTTTATGGCTCAGGGTTCGGGGTTCAGAGTTACGGGTTTAAGGTTTAGGGGTTAGAGCTCAGGGCTCTAGATTTAGGGTTTAGGGTTTAGGGATCAAGGCTCATGGTTTAAGGTTTAGGGTTTAGGGTTTAGGGATCAAGGTGTAGGGTTCAAGGCTTAGGGTTTATGGTTCATGGTTCAGGGTTTATGGCTCAAGGTTCAGGGTTCAGAGTTATAGGTTTAAGGTTTAAGGGTTAGAGCTCAAGGATTTGGATTTGGATTAGGGGGTTTATTGTTTAGGGTTTAGGGTTTAGGGCTCAGGGTTTAGGGTTTAGGGTTTAGGATTTAGTGTTCAGGGTTGAGGGTTTATTATTTTGGTTTTAGGGTTTAGGGTTTATAGTTTAGGGTTTAGGTCTCAGGGTTAAGGGTTGAGGGTTAAGGGTTTAGGTCATAGAGTTTAGGGTTTAGGGCTTATTGTTTAGGATTTAAGGCTTAGGGTTTAGGTTTTAGGGCTCAGGATTTAGGTTTAAGGATTAATTATTTAGGGTTTAGGATTTAGGGGTTAGGGTTTAGGATTTAGTTTTAAGGGTTTAGGGTTTAGGGTTTAGCATTTAGGGCTCATGGTTCATGGTTTAGGGTTTAGGGCTTAGGGCTCAGGGTTTAGGGCTTAAGGCTTAGGGTTTATGGTTTAGGGCTCACGGGTAAGGGATGAATGTTTAGGGTTTAGGTTTTAGGGTTTAGGGTTTAGGTTTTAGGGTTTAGGGATCATGGTTTAGGTTTTAGGGTTTAGGTTTAGGGCCTTGGGTTTAGGGTTTAGGGTTTCGATTATAGAATTTAAATGCTAAAAGCTTTAGGCTAAATGCTGAAATCTTGAAAATTACCTATGTACTGACCAGATTATACTATAAAAAATATCTCCTAAACCATGACTAATGGAGCTATGAGACTATTTTCATAAGGTGCAAAGTGGCCCTAAGTTTTTAATATTTACTAGAAAAACTTATATTTTGTAAATAGAAGCATGCCAAAAGCACATATTATGTTCATAATATGAAGAACATGTACATGTTATAGTGCGTACACGTTATAACACATACACATTTTGTGTTTTTACTTTTTCCAAGCCATGCCTCAAGGCTTGGATCCCCAAGCCTGAGGCATGGACCTATAAAAACACAACAAACAACATGTTTTTGTAGGAAAATGTAAAAAATCCACTTCCACCATGATAAATCAACATAAAATGATCGATTCATTTAAAAAAAATTATACCACGACATAGAGCAGAGTTTCTTCTTTCTAAAAATATAAATTTTCAAATTTTCTAACTAATATAAGGTTTCCATATTATTTATTTTCTAACTATGCCTTTTTATAGCTATTTTTTGAAGTTTAAATATGTCTATCTTTTTTGTTGTATATCTTTTTTTGCCTCATCGTCAAAATTGAAAAAAATTATACTAGCACAAACTAGGCCTAATTCTATACACATTAAAAAAATAATCTAATTTTTGATATTTTTGAGGTAGTTAGGGGGACATGGTCGGAGCTCCATTATTTTTCAAAACTTAAAATTTATGTACTAGAAAAAAGAATAATCGCTAAAAAATATATAAAAAATATAGCACAAACTAGATGCTCCTAGATATTTTTCTACCAAAGGGTTTTCAAAAATACTAAATGGTGGTAAAAAAATAGTGGGGGCACAAAAGTCACTCTAATATGTTTTTTAACAAAAACAGAGCACCTGTTGGTATTTTAGTTATTTTACCCACTTAAAATTATCCATTTTCAATAAAATTTAGTATCTTAGAAACTAGACTCAAAATGATATGATTCATGTTTATACAACATCTTCCAATTTTGAGTGTAACTATTTAAAAAAACTCATACAAGTTGAAGTTTTTTATTTTTTAGAAAAATGTGTCCACTTAAGACCCCTTTTGGCCCCCCAACTT
Source organism: Taxus wallichiana var. yunnanensis (assembly GCA_018340775.1). Classification (NCBI taxonomy): domain Eukaryota; kingdom Viridiplantae; phylum Streptophyta; class Pinopsida; order Cupressales; family Taxaceae; genus Taxus; species Taxus wallichiana. The sequence goes on along the minus strand of CM031239.1, from coordinate 608,959,862 downwards.
GGTGCACTTACCCAAGTTACTTATCTTAATATTGTTTCCCCGTGCTTGGGATACTCAAATATTCAATTAAAGTTGTGAGGTTTTCTTAGTAATATCATGATGCTTCCACGTATAGATACATATGGATAAATATGTAATGTATGTTTTATTAAATTATTTATAAATATTTTTATCATTCGATATGTGAGAATTAACAACGTAGGTTCTATTCCAAGATAAAGGTCTGACACACCCACATTTTGAATAGAAGTCCCCAGAATATACCTAGCAGAGTGACAAGTGTCATCCACTAAATGGAATTTGAATAAGTGACTAATTTTTATGTTTATAGTGAAAGGATGGGTAAGTGAAACAAGTTAGGGGCCAAACAGGGTCATAAGTGGATGTTATATTGCAAAAAACAACGAAATCTCAACTTGTAGGGATTATTGGCAATGTGTGCACTCAAAATTAGAAATATATATAGAATCCAAAATCTAGTTTCTAAACTACTAAATTGTTTTAATAATGAGACACGTTTAGCTATATTAAACACTCAAAATTCAATGAATTGATTTTTTTTTGAAAAAGCCTATAATATTGTAGTCCATTTGCCCCGATTTGGATGACCAAAACTTGATATTTTTTTCCTTTGGTGAAAATTTAGATGTCTGCATTTGTCTATCTTGCGATAGATTTTATTTTGTATTTTTTTCAGCTATATATATATATATATATATATATATATATATATATATATATATAATGATTTTTTCCATGAAAGTGGTTTGAAAACATATAGAAAATGGAGCACTTTCCGTTTTCCTACCATAACTTCATCAAAAAAATCTAAACAAAATAGTTTTTAAAAAATGTGTATAAAATTTTGCTATGGCTCGAATAATATAGGTTTTATCACATTCTAACAAGTGAAACAAAAGTTGCAGTCTTAAACGTAGACATGAACATTCACGGGAAAAAGTATCTTAAAGACCTACTATTAGTAAAAAATTATAAAATGATATTTATCATATTCTATTCACTTTAAAATCAATATTTCTACAAAGCTAATAGTCTCCCCTATGCGATGGTACCATTTTTGTGACATGTTTTCAATTTTTTGGCATGGTTCAAGTCTGCGGAAGAGAAAATTTGATGTTTTTGGCCTTTCACATGCCATAATGACCTCCCAAAGCTCAAGTTTGAGGAAAATAGAGATTTCCTGAGCCTTGAGGGTCATATTTGATGATACAATTATGACCGCAATCACGGTTTATAAACCGCAATCATAGTTCTAAATTGACCTATTGGTAAAAGAACCGTGATCGGTTCTTAGAATCATATTTACATGAATCCCAACATCCAATTCACCATGTTCTTTTATTCTCTAACCTAACTGTATGAATTTCTATGAAATTCGCCACCTTTTGCACTTTTTCTTGTCATTAGAAGTTATTTTTTTACTATTTTTAAGGTGCCTTGCATCGTTTAAAGTTGTCCTACATCGATTGAAACATCATGGGAGACAAGAAACAAAGTTAAAAAAGGAAATCAACAAGTAAAAAACACTAGAGGAATTAGAGGCAAAAATATTACAAAATTCAAAGCGAATGTGGAAACTTCGTGAATCAAGAAGAGGTTCATCTTCAACCCCTACTATTGTAAGAAATGAGGAACTAGGTAATGTTTTTATTATCAATGTTGAAGATGAATTAAATAATCATGATGAATATGAATTAAATACTCATGATGAAGATGAATTAAATACTCATGATGTAGTTAATGTTGAAATTGAAGGAGATAATGAAAATGTGAATTAGGAAATTCATTTTGAAACCATAGACAACCAAAATTTGGAAAAAACACCTCCTAGGATTTTACAAAAGAGACCTAATTATTTTATTGAAATTGATGAGAAAATTTTGAAACCAATGTTTGACAAACTTTTTGAATGAAAAATCAGAAGAAAAGCCACTGAAATTTGGGATAATCATTTTAAAATTTTAAATGATTCCCAAATATGTCAGTTGTTGGTTAGTTTGATGAAATTGAATAAAATGAGACCTACATTAAACACTTTAGGATTGACAACATATAATATATGTGGTCAATCCTCTGTAATTTTGAAAACCTACATGATGCATATCACATTGTTGGTGTCAAGAGACACACAAGGGATAGTAATGTCGTGCATCATGTACTTGTTACTAGTGTTGTAATTGAATGAACAAATAACAACGTTTGATTAGGTAAAAAAGACAAATGTTGAAAGTTAATCAAAAAATATAATGAAAGAAATTGAAAGGTATAATATCCTTTAATCACCCAATAACACTAATTTTTGGGCATTTTCTGCTAGAGCACCACGTAAAGACAAAGATATATCTGATGTTATAAGAGAATTTGTTGTTCAATTTTGGCATGGTAACACTAGAGTTTCACCTAATACAAGAGATGTTGTAAAATAGAGAGTTGGTTCTACTAATCGTGAACCACATCCAAAGCATTTCTTAGATATGACTCAAACTCAATTTTTTCATAAGTTTGAACATGAGCATCTAGAAATTAAAATTAGTCAACTTTTTTGAAATGTTGAAACCATTCTATGTGAAAATCAACCACGCTCGCACCACTTGTTATGGGAAACATGTTGAATTTTTGATGCATTATGATAATTTTCAATGTATTCATTCTTATTTGCATTCTGAAACTATGTTACCAGAATGTGGTTTTCAATTTCCACCAATATCTTCCAGGGATTTCATTCCTACAATATTTTGTGAAAGAGAAGTTGGATAATTTTTTTATAGTCAAGATTGTTTAGATGGAAGTTGTGGTACGTGTGATGGATTACCTAAATTGAAAATTTGTATCCATGAGAAAATTAGAGGTGTAATAGGACATAATTTAGTTGGTTTTAATAAATATAAATATGTACCATACTAATTGAAAGATGAAAAGAAGTCTAAATGGTTTGAGCTAGTTACATAACATATACCTATTTTTCTATTTATGAGAAAATTTAAAGATGAAATTGTTTATGAGTATGCTAGGCATACACACAGAGCCCAATGGTTGGATGAACAATTAAAGATATGAAAGGAAACATTTCCTATTGGTACTATCATTTCAAAGTGGTCACTTTTACAGAGAATTACATGTTGCAATAAAAATTGGAGGTTCAATCGTAATATTACAACTCAAGACAGTTGCCATTTTTGTGCATATAACATTTATACATTCTCTTGAAAATACGAGAGAATGATCAAATTTTTTTAAGAGAGTACCGATTTTATATTATTGATGATCGGAATCATTCTACCGAATTTTTGCAAGGGCATTTCAGTTATTTTATGAAAACTTGTCGATAGGGACATCTAATTCAATCAAAATTATATATGGTTAGATAATTGCATGTCTTAGTTTAAGAATGCACGAATGTTTTATTGGATGAGAATGATGCACGTCAAGATGGGTGTGTAACATATTTTGAGTTTCACTAAGGGACATGGAAAATGAGAACATGACAAATGCAGGGTATGTGTGAAAAACGTTCTTGCAAGAGAAGATTGAAGTACAAAGATGGTGCTAAATTGAAAGATGCAAAGAGCATAGTGGAATGGCGTATTGATAACATGGCTGGTGGTTCTCATGAAAATTCCATAATCTGTAAATATTTTTGGTTGATAGAGGAACAGACAATTGCTAACTATGAGGATTGTATGACACTCACATGGTCCAAAGTGATCTATAATCATTTTCTAGCTCAAACGCTAATTCATGGGCCACATGGAAAAGAAATTTGGCATGTTTTTGTACATATTGTATCGAATTTACCATTGCTAAGTGTGATTCATAATAATGGGTGGATGGATGGATTTATAGGTCTCTAACTCGCTTCCCAGCTTATCAACTTTCATAGGCATAGGACGTGTTTCTCTAGAAGTTGTGACATCCAAGGACTTTGACAACATTTCAATTTTAGTGTGATAAGGGAAATGGTTATTAACAATTTTTGTATTGATTTATGTCCATTGAAATTAATATGTAATTTAAATTTGAGTTGAAACCTCTATTTTTTGTAGGACGTGTGTTTATAGTTATTGCGACAAAAGACAATGAAGAAGGAATAAACTATTTCTTATGTCATTGCATCGAGGAAAGAAATAAGTTTCCTTCTCCTATTATAGATGGAAAAGATATTAAGTACCCTACAGGGTCAGCCATAGTTACTAGAACTTGGATTCGACGGTATCCATTAAAAATTCCTCTATTTGGATGTTTGAAGACTTTGAGACACACATGAAAATACTCTTATATTCGCATCAAGTTGAACGACAAATATTCAATTGTATAGATATCGAGGAATGCCTAATAACAAGATTCTTTGGAAGGTTCGAGAGTCAGATCATGAAGCAATCATGTCCGCTATTTAGAGTAGATCCGATCCTAATGGTTCATTGGAATGAATTTACATGCTCGTCTGGTATATATTTCTTTGAAGTTTTTAAATTTGTCTACTAGATTCAAGTTCATATATTTTATTAAATTCGTGAATTTTTATATATCTAGTATGGTTTTAATTCAACTTAAATTACTTTGAATAACACTTTTATGCAGGTTAGTGGTGCCATAAAATCTCCTACCTTCATGTGGTTGACACTATTAGTAGATCCAATCATGATGGTTCATTGAAATGAATTTACATTCTCGTCTAGTATATATTTCTTTGAATTTTTTAAATTTGTATACTAGATTCAAGTTCATATATTTTATTAAATTTGTGTATTTTGTATATATATAATATGGTTTTGATTCAACTTAAATTACTTTGACTAACACTTTTATGTAGGTTAGTTGTGCCATAAAATCTTCTACCTTCACGTGGTTGACATTATTAGTAGATCCAATCCTGATGGTTCATTGGAATGAATTTACATGCTCGTCTGGTATATATTTATTTGAAGTTTTTAAATTTGTATACTAGATTCAAGTTCATATATTTTATTAAATTTGTGTATTTTGTATATATCTAGTATGGTTTTGATTCAACTTAAATTACTTTGACTAACACTTTTATGCAAGTTAGTGGTGCCATAAAAGCTTCTACCTTCATGTGGTTGGCATTGTTAGTAGAGAATTTTATATTCTCAAAGCTAAGAGAAGATTTCATTGTTTTCCAAGAAAAGAGAAGAAAATAATGGTTTATGTACCTGTGAAGGGGTTTTTTGGCTCCAAATCAGGTGGTTTGACTCCAAACTAGGCCTACCTAGAGCTCGCCATAGCACTTCAAGACGTATACCCTCCCAACCGGATGCGCTGGTGGTGATAGTTTTCTCCCATGACATCTTGGGGCATGAATTATCACTACTCATCTTGTTCATTGCCTAGGACTTCCTAGAAAAGGAAGTTTGCAAACAATTATGCCATGAAGGCTCAAGGAATGCCACGACCCTAAATTATTGGGTGTGATTAGAGGCCTCCTTCACTCAAGTTTTGGCTTAGATGGTTCTTGGTTTGGATGAATGAGTGTCAAGTTGTGACCGCTAGAATTTTGTGCTAAAAACATGAATTGGGATCAATAGGGAAGGGGTTCTTAGCTTCGAATTGGGTGGTCCAACTCTAAACCGGGCCTACCTAGAGCTTGCCATAGCACCCAAAGGCATATACTCCCTAAACGGAAACATTAGTGGTGGCGGTTTACTCGTACGATGTCCAGGGGCATGAATTTTCACTACTCGGCTTCGTTCATTACCTAGGACTGCCTAGAAAAGGTAGTTTGCAAAAAATATGCATGAAGCCTCAAAGAATGCCACGACCTTAAATTATTAGGTGTGATTAGATTTCTCCTTCACTCAAGTTTTGGATTAGATGGTTCCTAATTTGGATGACCAAGTGCCAAGTTATGACCGTCATAATTTTGTGCTAAAAACATGAATTGTGATCAATAGGGAAGGGTTTTGGTTTCAGATCAGGTGGTTCAACTCGAACCAAGCCTACCTGGAGCTCTCCATAGTAACCAAAGGCATATACCCCACTAACTGGATGTGTTGGAGGTAGAATTTTTCTCCCACGATGTCCCAAGGCATTACTTCTCACTACTATGCTCTGTTCATTGCCTAAGACTGCTTAGAAAAGGTAGTTTACAAAAAATTATGCCACGAAGGCTCAAGGAATGCCACGGACCTGAATTCTTGGGTGAAATTAGAGGCCTCCTTTTCTCAAGTTTTGGCTCAGATGGTTCTCAATTTGGATGATCAAGTGCCAAGTTGTGATCGTCAGAAGTTTGTCGTTGAAAAATGTGAATTGGAATCAATAGGGAATGGGTTCTTGACTCTTGATTAGGTGGTCCGAATCCAAACCAAACCTCTCTTGAGCCCGCTTATAGTACCCGAAGGCATATACCCCCCCAACAAGATGCATTGATAGTGGAAGTTTTCTCCCATGATGTCACATGGCATGACTTTTCACTACTCGCTGTTCTTGGCTTCTTAGCATGTGTCCTAGTATGGTTGTTTCCATTTTCTCATTTCCTCCAAAAAATAGTTTCAATATTTTCAATCTTACAAGTATGGAAAAATGGATGTAGTCACTAATATTTGTTTTGGAATAAGCCTTCATGCAGTCCAGACGTAGTTGGAGTCTCCACTAAGTATTAGGTGGAATGAGCATCTCATGTGTAACTACCTTCAATTGAACAAACACCCAAGTAATTTCACTATATTGCAAACCAATAAGTACATGGAGATGGATTTCCATGTGGGGGAGAAATACCAAGTCTTGAAAAATTCAAGGAGACTCTAGGCTCTATGCTAAATTGTTGACTACAAGAAGGACATAACACCATTCATTGCTAAAGAAATGAAGATTGGAAATCAATAATAAATATTCCCTTTCAAGTTGGTGTTGTAATGAATATCCAAATAGGGTGTCATATAGATATGTTTTAATGTAATTAGTTTGGATTTTATTCCTATTATTGAAGGTGACACATAGTTGTGGTGTTAGAAACTTGAACAAGTATATCATAAAATGTGAATATCTCCCTATTCTGATAAGCTTATGTGAATAATTATTTGTATGGCCTGAAAATAATGCCCTATCATTTGAATTGAATAAGGTCACATCAAGGAGATTGCAACAAGGTAAACACACTACCATGTTGTGTGAATGGTTGAATTTAGAATATCCTATCTTCATCCACCACATGTAAAGAGAAACAAAGACACCGATTACATGAAGCATGTGTGTGTGTGTGTGTGTGTGTGTGTGTGTGTGTGTGTGTGTGTGTGTGTGTGTGTGTGTGTGTGTGTGTGTGTGTGTGACAAAGAGAAAAAGATGATTATGATTACATATCAAGAATTTCCATTGTTATGTAATCTTCCAAAGAAAAAGATTTATTATTTACCACACCAATAGTGAACTTCATATATGACAAGCCTTCAAGGAGATTGAATAAGGTCACAAAAATACATGATTGTGCATGAAGCATATAAATAGAAACAAAGACATGATTACATGAAGCATATGAAGAGAAACAAAGACATGATTACATGAAGCATATATATGAAATTACAAAGACATTTCATATGTATGACAAAGTGAAACAAATATGATTATGATGTCATATCAAGAATTTTTCCATTTTTATGCAATCTTCCAAAGCACAAGATGATTATTATGTCATATCAAGAAAAAAATATGATTATGATGTCATATCACTTGAATGGACAAATTTTTATGTGTAAAATTCCTATCTCCATCCACCATAAAGAGAAAAAAATATGATTATGAAGCATGTGTGTGTGTGAGTGTGAGTGTGGTCTGGAAAGAGTGTAAAACATATTTTAGATCATGTCATTCCATCATCACAAAGTACATCATCATAATAATGTCATTTAATGAAATTATGTTGTCACACATCATCATACTTTATCCGATCACATGTATATACAAAAATGTCATACATCATCAAATATGATGATATTTAAAATATCAGTACAAAAATATCAACACATGAGATTGCAAGAACATTATAAAAAATATATCATAGTGGTTTAGGAATAAAATCCAGATATATATAATATATATGGTACATGTGGAATACATGCACATGTGTTCGAGCAGTGCATATGTCTCTAAAAATATAAGAATAATGTATCAAACTAAGCATGTCATATGTATAGGACCACACGGTTGCATAAGACTATATACATGTCTCCATGGAATGTCTAACACAAGATCATATATATCAAGCCATATATAGGAATACAAAAATGTATGTATCACATGTCTAGATGGCATATATCTATACATCCTAGATAAAGAATCATGAAACATCCTCCCTCTCTTTTCCCTGCTAGTAGAAACATGTCCACAACTTGTGGGTGTAGTGGAGGGAAATGACACTATGAATTTTGTTCATCTAGTCCTAGGTGTGTCAAAGCCCTACAACTTAGCCTACACATTCATAAACATCAAGTTTTTAACACCCAAATTTTTAAGAAGTGGATATATTGAAAATACATTAATAATTTAGAAACTTATAAATTTTAATGCATGTGAAATCTTACTGCAATCTCATGATCCCTATCAATTTTTCGCGATTGACGCTAAGAAAGGTCAAGGGTAGACTCACAGAGGGGAGTGTCTAGAGGTCATGGAAGTGCACTCTAATTCGTACCAGGATGCATATAATTAAATCATTCAAATTAAATATTTCATGTAAAATTTGATATTGTAGATTTAGTAAGAAAACATTCGTCCAAAATTTAACAAATTTGAAAAATTGTACCTATGTGAGTGGATCTGCAGAGATGCTATGGCAACATCAACAACCTCCATAGTTTGCATAATGGAGGAGTATGGGTGGTATTCATAAGTTGTACAAACAACATGTAGATCAACATTAATTGAAAATTGTCCAAGAGAATGGTGTAAGGAACTAAGGCTCATGCATATATATTAAATTCTAGAACATGTATAGATATGTATGTTAATAATATTTAAACAATCTTGAACATTAACTAGTAAAATATGTGAAACTAACCTGCGTAAAAGTAACATGAGGAGTGACAGAGCCTCAAGTGCCCACAATAGACGATGTCCGCCTAGATCCCCTTAAAAAATATAAACATATTAATATGTATGTACATGTGAAACACATACACGAACATTAATGTGTATTTAATAATAAATGTGTAATCAAATGAAATTTTAAATGTAAGTAACTAGAAACTTACGTTTGCACACACTGTAACATGGGTTGTAGTAGTAGCTAAATTTGTCCACATCGAGATGTGTCCTTGAATGGATCTTACTTTTTAAAATAAAAAAATTAGTTTTTACACAAGTATGACGTAATCACGTGTGTATATATATTAAAATATCAAATGAAATAAAATTTTCTACATATATTATTTATGTGACATTTACTTGTGGAAGACCAGGGAAATTTCCAACACTTCCAAAAACATCTTCAATCATCAAATCTATAAAAAAGAGATCATGTGACCTAGTCTCACCCATAGTTCATATGACACCACATGACCCATAGTGGTGTGGTGTGCTAGAACTTACGCCTCCACCAACATCACTAGATGCAATATGGCTACTATGTTGGGCTAGATTTTTAGTGAGAGACCTCAATGCATGCAAGTGTGTCGATCTCTACAACGTCCTTCACTATATGAGGTATAACTGAAGGTTGTGGGGGTTTTTGGATGTAGGGCATCCTAGGTTGACCAAATGCAATACGTGCACCTGGTATATTCTATGCAGAGCCACCTCCTCGACCATAAAACCCAGAAAATTCAAAATAATTGGGGACCTCATTAAGCACAAACTCACAATACAATTTCTTTAAAAAATAAAGAGGAACCTCATTGTTGTTGCATGGTGGATAATAAAAAACCATCCACCATCGGTCCAAAAAATTGTTCTTAATCTGGTCGTCATGACACCAATGGATAGGGAACTAGTTACAATTAGTTGTGAGGGGGCATTGGTTATGGGGTCTCAGTAAATAGTGCACAAATGCGGTCTTTTCCAATTTTTGTCTTTCACGACTGCATGTGATAATTTTTTTGCATACCAATGCCTACAATCAACTCTAAAAGTATTCCATCTATCTATTTGGTTTTTTTGCAGAGTTAACTTCACCAATCAATGTGTGTTGGCTAAAGTCATGTGGCTTGAATTTGTGGAATGATTTTGTCTGATAGTGTGAATAAGGTTCTGAATGGAAATTTTATTTTCTTGTATTTTTGTAATGATATCACCTTGGGTTCCTAGTGGTTTTGTGGGGATGGTAGGAGCCATAGGAGGAAGAGGAACATTTGGAGGAGGGTTTTGAGGAGGTGGAGGAATATTTAGAGGGTTTTGAGGAAGTGGAGGAACATTTGGAGGAATTGGAGGATTAATAACTTATCAAGAAACGATAAAACAAAGAAATTTTATACATAAAAAAAATATTGAAAAACCCATGAAAACCACAAAAAAACCTAAAATGTAAGAAAATTGATAAAAAATGAGGGCTTACCTCTTTGTCTCGGTGGCATCATGTAAATTATCATGATCTAGAAGAAAAAAATATAATTTAGAAGGGTAATGCAAAGTGCGAGTGTTAACAATGGAAAAAAATGCGTGGTTTGGAGAAAATGATGGGGAAAAATGAGGGTTATAGCTATTTTTTTGTATTAGAGGACCACAATCGCACTTTGAAACCATGATTGCGGTCTTAGGTTTAGGAATTTCCCAATCTTTAAAAAACAAGCAGTGATCACGGTTCATGAAATTCAGGATTCGATGTCCACTTTTTGGTCCCCCAACTTACTACACTCACCCAAATGTGATCATGATGTGCTACTACTAGAAAGGTGATGTTTAATGTCCATTTCATTTAGGAAGGCATGCTTTAAAAATGAAAGATGAATATAAGTTATAGGTCATGGAATACTTAGAATATTCCTTTTACGAGTAAGTGTCATCCTACATCTTGATTATTTTTATAAGTAGCATTGTATAAGCATCCTCTTAAAAATATAATCTTAGGGTTTGTTGTTGTGGGTTTCTAGAATCTAAAATCTAAATCAAGTATACCTTTACATAATCCAAAAACACAACCCCAATCCCATACGTCAAATTTCTTAAAAAAACTAGTTTAAGCGATGAAAATCATGATATTTATGATCCTGTAATTTAGAGAAGAAACAAACAACTTAGATACACATATGAGAGCAAGGAAAATAAAAAATAAAAATCCATTAGGTTGAACAACATGGGGGGTTAGATTAGGATGCATGATGCTCCATGAGGTTTTCCCTTGCCCTCAAATTTTCATACTTTGTGCCTAGAATTATGATGGAAGAAAATAAATGGTTACAAATGGCACCAAAGAAGAAATAATGTCCATTATGGAGTAAAATCTTAGCCGCATGTTGGGTTTAAAAGAAAAGAATCGGGAACCATCTCGAATAAAGATAGAAATAATTACTAACGATTATCATGCCACCAATTAAAATGTAACAAATGATTTCTTGCAAAAGTAACACATGATGGAATGGTACCAAAAGGGAGGCCTCCTTATCCAATTGTGATCTTTAAACCATGGGTTAGGGATACCATTTCTATGCTAGAATTTTTCCTTGGATTTGATAGTGATGAACAAGTGGATGGAACCCTCCTTGAAATGGTATATAATATCCATTACAGTACCCCATATTGTGCATATAGATTTATTAAACACATAACTTAATCTATGCATAAAAAAATATTAATAGTCAAATAAGGTTAAGTCGTACTAAGACCTTTAGGTTCACAACTTACTTGTGCTATTTATTTCTAAAACAAAAATATTACTTCCATTAAGCGAGTGGACCCCCAAGATGAGGATGTTTGATAAGGGAAAGGAATAAAATCAATTTGTGAACTAGTTTTGGGATCTATTAATCAGAAATTACAAAAACTACAATGCCTAGATTGCCTATGACCTATAGAGATCGCATTCAACCTGGGATCAAAAATATATTTTGTTGATTAGTACTTCATGGAGGAATATATTGTGCTAAGGTTTTATAGATCAGAGTATAACCTCACAAATTTCTAGTACATATGACGAAGAGTGTTTTTACCTTGAATATATATATATATATATATATATATATATATATATATATATATATATATATATATATATATATATATATATATATATATATGGAAATCACATATAAACTATATTTTTATTGAGCAAAAGAGGAACATATTTCCTTCCTTACGAGTTTTCATGTGAAGGGTTAAAATTCAAGAGAAAATCATTCAATGTGGCACATTATTTTTACAATTAGTAAAGTTTGATGTCAAATCTCACTAGCTATATGACCCATGTGAGGTGATTAAAGCAAGGGTAGTGGTGAACAAGAACTCTACCACTAAAATTCAACATGAAAGTAAACCCTTGCTAAAAATTTGAAAAATGAGAACTCTTGGGATGAGGTAAAAAAGTAATGGATGAAATTACTATTGAGAAAGGAATTGGTTTTCAAGAGTTGTCAATAGAAATTTTTGGATTGCATCCATAGAAAGAGGAAGAGATGAAAATTGTGACATATGGTTTTTTTAATGCAAATTATGTTAAAATGTCCTCTTATAAAAAAATGCCGAAACATCTAGATGTTTCTTTACGAGATAATCATTAGAAAAGGTAAAAATAACTGACTTTTGGTCTATGAGGTGGAACCTAGGTGATCCAAAAGTTGAATTTGAGTGCGATTCTATTTCAAAAGATGCGATTTTAGCATATTATGGAATGAAATGTATCCCACAAAGGAAAGTAGTGATGATTAGTCGAGGAATAAGTGAAAATACACACTCTCCATGTAGGGGGAGATAATGCATATAAACCAAGTCTCGAATGAAATCATAAAAAAATCTGCATCAATAGTTATAGAAAAAAATATGGGTTCTCTTTGGTGGTGGTTTGCATTGAACAAGGCAAGGCATTTGGATTCCACAAGAGGTACATCCTAGATGAGGCTCCGATATATTAGGCCTTGGAGCTTGGGAGAAAGGACCACTCAATATAAGAAGTGGTAATCCATTACATTTTCTCTAGATTCAAATCCTCATTATACATTATAGCCACATGTTAAAAATTTAAGAGGATGAGTTAGCGGTGAATTTGTTGTTACTATTAGTGGTGGTAGTAATGGTAGTAGTAGTGGTCAAGAAGTGACACAGCAAAAAATTATTCTAAAGAGGCCAATATAGATAGTTCCTACTTCCAAAAAGGACCTAAGAAGAGGTAAAAGACAGGGGATAAATACAATTAGTCTTACGCATGGTATCATTACCTTAAGGAAATTGATTACAAAAGGTAGTTCAACCCCTAAAAATTGCTAATCCACATGGAATTTCCCTCAAAACTTCAATTAGTCCTTATCCATTCAAGCAGTGGATTCCTCCACAAGCCTCAAGATTTGATTAACAAACTGAGTTTTTCTAGAAATCATAAAGAGATAAATAAACAATAAGTAAATGTTATAGGCTATTGTAACTTTAGATCATGTCATAATCGTGGTATTTCCTATATATAACTGAAGTGCATGCATGTTGTGCCAAAAGTTGAAAAACCAAAGTATCAAATAGTTTTCAATGGCTATGGAGTAACCACCCTTCAAATGAATTTTACTTGGAATGAAACCTTGTGATAAAAAAAGAACAATGGTGTACTATACACAACATTTTTAAATATAGACATAGAGAAAATTATGTTGAATAATAAAATTTAAAAGTTAGAAGAATACGGAAAATGAGAAAATAAACAGAAAAGTGGCATTTAATAAGATTGGTGAGTTGGAGAAGAGGATAATTTTCATCTATCTCTGTGGTCTCTATAAATGAATAGGAGCAGGTGGAATTGGAAGAAGTGAAGAAAAATTTACATGAAACAAAAAGTAAGTATAATAGTTTAGAATAGAGGTTGGGCGAATTGCAAGAGGATGTGAAGGAAGAGAAATAAAAACCCAAAAAATGGGTTTAGAACCTAAAGGAAGAAGAAAAATCAATGATAGATTACAAAAGGAAGAGAGAAAACAAAAATAGATATTGTAAAAGGAGCTGGTGAAGGAAAAAAGAAAATACAATGTTCCAACACCAAAGTATTCAAATTTTATAAAAAGATAGTGATTAATATAAGGGATAAAATTTGGTAGAAATAAACTACAAAATTAATGATTTGATTAGATTTTTTAAATTCATGGATGGTCTACAAGGAATCTCTAAAAGATCCAGAAATACGCAATCGATAACAGAAAAGTGATTGCTTCAAGAGAGGATACAACAAGGAAAATTTTGGAAGCTATCTATGAATTTAGTGACATGGAATTGACATCCAAAGGAATTTACAACCATATTTATGCCTCAATAAAGGCATCATCTAACGTTTAAAAGTGTGTGATGCTAGGTGAAGAATTTTTTTTCTAAATAAGTGTCAAAAAATGTTACGGGAATGAATAAAAAGGTACATGATTTTACAAATCTTGGTTTGCTAATAGTTTTTACAAAACACACCTATCATTTAAGAAGGATGCATTACAAAAAAATATAAAGGAAAGAATGATGCAAGAGAAGAATTGAATTCTTGATAAGGTAGAGGAGGAAAACATTTTTGGCTTCGTTAAACCATTGATAACCTTTTCAGTAAGTTTGCATATGAAAATAAAGGAAAGCACCGGTCTCGATTATGAATTGCTAATAAAGTTACATTTCCATCAAAAAAATTCAATTCCAATAGATTAAGTGTGAAACATGTCACTGAGAGAATGATGTAATTAAGAGTAATTTAATTTTGAAAATTGTTCCATTTGTTGCACTTTTCAAATTTTTTTCATATAGGGCATGTCTCAAGGAATTTGAATGAGGAATAGTGTTATTTTTATTTCAATACATAGTGGTTCACAAAACAAACCTTTTATGTTAATGATTTGTAGGTGTATGAAATGTATATATATATATATATATATATATATATATATATATATATATATATATATATATATAACATATGTATATATATAGTGGAATTTGAATGAGGAATAGTGTTATTTTTATTTCAATACATAGTGGCTCACAAAACAAACCTTTTATGTTAATGATTTGTAGGTGTATGAAATATATATATATACATACATATACACACACACACACACACATATATAACATATGTATATATAGATATGTATGTGTGTGTATATATACACACATACATACATACATACATACATACATATATACATACATACATATATATACATACATACACACACACACACACACACACACACATATATATATAACCAATGTATTTCTATTGTGACATGTCTAGATACCAAGCATATAAGATTTTGTGGACTCTACATGGTGAATTTGAAGAATGGAATAAGTTTTCCAATTCTTTCAAGTTTTCATCATGAAGAATACAAATTGAATAAATAATTCTACTTTGTATTTTTAAAAAAATATAAAGAAGGAAAAATATATTATTTGAATCATTTAATGATTATTTGAACATATATATCATACATCTATGAATGGAAACTTCCAATGTATTGATGGTGGATCATCTCTATCATTTTACTGACCTATTCTCTAACTTTTTGACATTCAACTAGTGAAATAAATCCATCCCAGTCTCTAACAAGGTTATTTTCTATATTATAGCATTGTTATCATCCCTCTCCTTTCATTAATCAACTTCCATATTTCCAATACCTGTCATAGGTAAAGTTATTCACTTTGTACCTTGATGTGTAAATTATCAAACAATTTTCCAATTTTTTTTTCAAGTTTGTTTCATACTTTTGACTTTATAAATGATAAGGCACTCGAAAAAATATCATCTTCAATTGAACCCAAAATAATTGTTTGAAATTGATCAACTAATGAAAAAAATCAGTCATGGTTTCTCTACAAAATAGTGTTATTGTCATGTAAAATTAAATTTTTTGACCATGGTATCTAAGCCCACCATTTGAAAACCCTCTCCTGCTCATTGTGAACCTTTCCCTAGCCAACCCATCCGCTCACATAGCCCATCTAGGTCATTCCATCCTCATTATGACTACGAATACCATTATAACATGGCTTTAAAGTTTGTTTCATTTGTATGGGAATGGATCCAATTTGATTGCATGACAAGACTAAGCTCTGAGGTGGAATAGTACTCTCTGAAGCACTAAATGGCTATTTGTAGCCATATTACAACATTTGGACATCCTTTGAAAGATAACAGGAAGACTTAATCCATATGAGATTTATATAAGAGAGAAATGAAGTTACCAAAGGTAGTTTAGGAAACATTTGTGGAGAAAATTGATGTCAGGAACAAATTAAGAAAAACTAGGTCATTTTAGGCACATGGAATGAAGGCTTCAACAAAAAAGTCACCTTGTTTTGAAGATTTTAGGAGATATAAAAGGATTTGGAAGCTCAAAAAATATTCAATGGAAATATCTTGGAATCCTCCACATGATCGAAACATCAATATTTGTCTAAATCTTCAATATTTCATGTGATAACTCAAGTCACTACTCTTTGCTCCTTTGTTCCAAAAGGGTAAATGGTCACATAAATAAATTAAAATATGAATCAAGTATTTAAAGTGGTGGGAATGAACACATTGGATGATTTGGAGTCAAAATAATATAATATTTCACCTCCAAACTCCAACTTTCACTCCTAGAGCGAGAAAAGGCAAGTTGTGTGTTCTAATTTTGCATTGGGATGATGACATCAACATCACTTAAAGGATTGAGTGAAAATTTCAAGGTGGTGTGTCCCCTTGCACTTATAATAAGGTGAAAATGGAAATAAGGGACAAAAAAGTGCACTACCCTATGCATGTTTCTTTTTCATCACTTAAAATTTGTGACTTGAGTGGTTAGGTGAACTCAATGCAAAAACAAGCCCCTTCCTCATGTTGTGGCCCCACTTGGTGAATATTTCAAGGTCATATGTCCCCGTGTACTTGTAAAAATGTGAAAAGGGACATTAGGAGTACAAAATTTCACTCCCATTTTCATTTTAAAGTTTTCTCCACTTAAAATCAAGTTTAAGTGTTATGTGTGTTAAAGGTGCAAACTCAAGGTCTAGTCAAATCTGGCCCCCTCCTTTAGACAAGCTCACACATGGCACATTTTTCAAGGTGTATTTTCACCTTACACTTTTCACAAGGTGAAAAGGGACATGAGGGATATAAAAGTGTGCTCCTCCTCTCTTAGCTAGCCCATAGACACATGAAAAACCTTTGTTAAGCCCCGAGTGCTAGTTTTTAGCCTCCTACATCTCACTCTCATGAAACCACAAGTTGAAACTTGGCATGATCTGATGAAAATAACATTTGGGATCAAATATTTCCCTCCTTTTCCCTTTTCCTCCTATTTTTAGGGTGAAACTACACATCAACCCTCATTTAACCTCGATTAAGCATGTTTGAGTCAAACTTGAGTTAAGGTGTGGAAGTGAGATAAAAAAGCTTCATATTCAAACACTAAACCATTTTTAAGTTTCAAAGCTTCATTTTCCTCTCAAAATATCACTCCTCTTACTATTATGTTGCCAAAAATATGCCAGAGACCTCATATACTAAAAATGGAAAGCTTCTCATTGTTTGTGTAGGTTATTATTTATCCTTTTATTTGTTTATTAGGATAATTCTTGCACTTGTGTTAGCTCTACACTTGTGTTAGTTTTCTTAGGTGTAGTAGATATTTTGAGTTAACTTACCATTTATGTTGTGTTATATTTCTTAGGTATACTAGTTGTGTTGAGTTAGCCTACCAGTTTTTTTGAGTTACCTTACTAGTTGTGTGGAGGCATATCTACTTCCAAAGATCGGTTGTTGAGAGTTATTCACCATTGATCTAGGTAGTAGTTGTAATTTCTCCTCCTATATGTACATCAATCGCATCATTATATTATGTATCTTTGATTTTATTTTATGTGCACTTTTATGGTTTTGGAAATGGTTATTCTCATTGAGTGATCTCGAGATGAGAAGCATTGAATTCTACGACATGGTATCGAGCTTCCTTCATGTAGCCATTACTCACCTTGAATTCAAAGTTACGAAATCTCTATCGAGGGATTTACTAGCCATGATCAAATTTATGAAGGTTTTTACTTTTTAGAAGTTTTTTTGGCTCCATGTTACATACTCGGCCCTAGCTCATTCTTGTTACGATAAAACCTAAATTGATCAATTTATCTTGTCTCAGTGCATCAAGGAGATATGTTTTAAGATAAGCATGTATTGTTTTTGGCTTGCCTAGAAAAAGTGACGGTGGTTGCGATAAATTAAATTGCAAGGAAAATTTTCATTTACTAAATTTTACAATCCAAAGAAATTTTTGTATAGCTCCTCCTCTAACTCACTGAGCTATTTTTGGTTTTTTGGTGTCTTAACAAGCTACTTGGTTTTCTTGTACACTTCGACTCATGCTTAGTGGTGGGTTTATATATCTCGGTGCTTATTTTTCTAGATTGGTGGCTTGGCCATCTCTCACCTTGACTTAGTTATCTCAACCCTAGCCTATTGGCTCACCTTGCTCTTCCAACATATCTTCAACTCGGTGATGGATCTGATTTATGCATGGTGGAGAACCTATGGCTCTGTGGCATTTGTGGTAGTAAGACAATGAAAATTAGATCATATTTTTCCTTGGAAGTGTATAAGTGGTGGCTAATAATAATTGGGCTTGGTATGTGTTTTCTCGAGATAGATCTCTCTCTCCACGATGGTTGTTATTAACTTGCAATTCGATTTGTAGATTTACTCCACTTGGCATCATATTCTCATGTGTTTCGGCATCTTCTCAAATATGTGGTGTCTCATCTTATCTTGGTGAGGTATTATTTATAGCTTTGTATTCAAAACAATCCTATTGTGATGTATCTTAACCACCGACTATTTTTTACCATCTCGACCTAATACAATGTTGCTTTCACCTTGGTGGTTTGGCTAAGATATTGGTTCTATTTTACCCCCAAATCATTTCCATATATGACCATTTGGATTGGAACTCTTGTTAGATTCCTCTCACCATATGCCTCGATCACACTATACATTAGATTTGATAGTGTTTTCTATGGTCGGTGCTCACATTTTCTCTAGCTTGGTGGTCTTCTTCAACAAATCACATTTTACATTGGATGATTAGGGTTGAACCTAATTTTCAGTCATTATTTCTTTTTTTTTTTGTACATGTAAAAGTAAAATAATAATATTTTCAATATTTTTATGCATGGATGATTTTGGACCAATGGTGAGGATATTGAATCCTTGGAATGAAGTTGCGGGTTTGAATACTTTTACCGTCAACTTGCCAAATGGCTTTCCGAGATCATTTTTTTAGCTCAAATATCAGATAATTATCTCCTTCATCTATATCACTGTTGTCATGCAAATGTTTAATATGAAAATTTCTTATTTTTAAGCATGATAATGAGACCTTAGTGTCAAAAATTTCATTGTAGACCTTCTCGAAACCCCTCCGATTAGTTCATACCTTATGTCATTCCTATCCTCATATATGTAATTCCCATGTATATGGTCATTACCTTTCACATGTGTTGGAAAGATGGAAAGAAGCTCATGAGTTCCTTTTGA
Organism: Taxus wallichiana var. yunnanensis; assembly: GCA_018340775.1. Taxonomy (NCBI): domain Eukaryota; kingdom Viridiplantae; phylum Streptophyta; class Pinopsida; order Cupressales; family Taxaceae; genus Taxus; species Taxus wallichiana. Next base: position 608,940,217 of record CM031239.1, on the reverse strand, counting down.
GACACTTTGTCTTTCAAGGCGGATTTTTCGGCGAGTCTTAGGAATGAGTATTTTTAGCCTTCTAAGGTGGTGCATATTCTTTGAAACATTTTTGAAGCCCTAAATTCATCATTGAGGTGTATTAATGAGACAATATCATTTCAAAAGTGATTTAGGAATATTTAGGGAATATTTGGTGATTCAGGAGCAAGTTCAATAAAAGTGAGTTTTGAAGCCAAAGGAGCTTGCATTTCAAAAGGAACATGAGCTTCGGAAGATGATTCTAGGAGCTCCAGAATGAGTTATAGGTCAAAAAATATCAATGGAAATATTATTTAATTCTATACATGGTACTTTCTGATTTGTCTTAAGACCCATGCATTTCTTTCCACAACTCATCTTTGCAGGCACAACTAGTGATCCCGATAAAAGTTAATTTTGAGAAGTAATCAAGCCAAATCAGACCTTGATATCCATCCCATTCATCTAAAAAATAATTTTTCATTTAAAATCATATAACGAAGTTCCCACAAATTCCTCTAGGAGCTCCGACGACGTCATTTTCAAGCTCCTCTCAAAGGCACAAACTCTGTCCTTACCCAAAATGTTTAGTGCCATGTGATAACGTGAGGTCGAGGTAAATTTTTATCACCTTAATCCATTTATAAGGGGAAAATGGGGATATAAAATTCAGCCTCCACCTTAGACATCTTGGACCCACCACATGACCCTAGGAGGCTTCGATAAGCACTTTTTGGCAATTTTCTAGCCCCGCTTGGACCATGCATGTTTGACACTTGTCACCTAGGGATGGAGGTGAAATTTTGTGTCCCCTTCATCAATTTACAAGGGGAAAAGGGGGACATAAAATTTTTCCCCCACCTTTCTCCCGCCAATTCCTCACATGACCAAAAATCAACTCCCAAGTGCTTAAGGTGTCCGCATTATCTCCTCCGCCTTTACATGCATGCCACTTGTCACCCAGGGGTGGAGAATAAATTTTGTTTCCCCTTAGTCCCTTTCCGGGGAAAAGGGGGAATTTTTTTCCCCATTCCTCATTCTTATATAACCAAGGAGATAGCCATTTTTTCGCTTTCCCCCATTTTGCTCCATTTCTACCCGGAACTCTAATTTTTTTCCTAGAATCCTCCACCTCCATTTTTCCTCTTGCATTCATCCCTCCATATTTCCATGATCATAGAAAAAAATTCCATGAAAAAAATTGTAAATTTTAAAGGCTCAGTGCATTTGTTTTTCATAATGACTCCATAGCTCACGAGGGCAAAATTATCATATCTTGTAAACCGGTGCACAAATCGAGGTGGGGTTTTTCGCATTATTCTCCATTTACAAATTCCTTAAAGGATAAAGTGATAAAATATTGAATTATTCCTAGATACTTTATGGTGAAGAAACCCTATCTTCATGCCCTAGTTTTTTATTATTTTATTTCTTGCCATTTTGGTGATCGGATTGAGCTAAAAATTTGTACATGAGATCGAGAGAAGAAACCTATCCCAGTGGAGGTGGTTTCATCGCAATTAAAGGCGTATAGGAAAATTTTAAAAATATTAAGTCTCTACATGAGAACTTACTATGAATAGTAAATTCTCTCAGTGGGTAAATTTCTTCAAGGCGGTGTTCACTGAGGAGAAACTAGGGTAACAAAGAAAGTGATCCAAAGTAGAAAAGGTGAGAAAGAGTAAAAGAGGAAATTTTATAAAAATAAAAAGTCTTCATTATGGGTGCAAAAATTTATAATTTAAATATTCATAGGGTTATATGGTAGTGGCATAGTTAAAATAAGGAAATCCATCCTTCACGGGGATCCCGAGGCATCACTATGGTCATAATGATGTACGTGAGAAAAGCTGAACACTGCAAGGCATAACAGTGGAAAAAAGAGGCATTGGGCAATCCATGAGGATATTAAAAAAGTTTCAATTTCTCTAAGAACCATAAATGTAAATATTTAATTAGGTTGAGAACATATGATCTCCCCCGGTGAGCAAGTTGAGTGATCTTGGTGAATTGTTCAAAGTGAGCCAAAGTAGTTGAACTCGGTGGGCCAGGTGAGAAAGTTGGATTGAATTTATCAGGAAAAGAGAAACCCATAAGGCGGGAGTAATTCATCATAGAACATTCAAGTTCCTAAGCATCTTTCCCCAAAGGTTATAGCTTCCCCACAAAAATAAAGAATTGATTCCATGAAAGGCTCTTGAGAATGATCCAATGGAAAAAATCATGACAACACATGATGAGCCATTCCCATAGATTCTAGAAATGATCAGCAGAAAGCACAAAGATACATGATGCAAGGAGGGTCAATGAGAAATGGTTCGAGAAGATAATTGAGAAATGCAAGGAATTGTCTCCTAGTGTCATCAAATATGCTCTCACAATATTATCTCGGAGTGAGAAAAGAAAAGGAGGAGTTTACAAAAGAATTCAATCACTTAGATGAAATATTACCACCAATACTAAAATGATTTCCTTTGATTGTCACACCCTTATGAGTAAGAAAGTGTTCGCATCGGTCAAAGGCAAATAACTTGTATCAAGTTTGGATTCACATCATGGATGCAAGATATACAATGCTCAAGAATGTAATCTCTGAGTTGGACTCATGTAGGAAACATACTTTTGATATATTGAATGATGTCGCCATTGTGTTTAGAGAGACGTGAGTTCCCTCCACTCATTGAGATATCATCATCAAAAGAGCTCATCATTTCATTCTAGGAGCTAGTCAAGAAAGAGGTAGGTGAATCTATTTCCTTCAATGAAGAAAATTTAGAGTCCCTAGCTGGTATCAAAATTTGTATTGCCACAATTGCAATAGATCATGAAGTATGTCTCTGTTAGTGTAAGAAGATCAATGATGTTCCTAGAACATGGATCAAGGCATTGGTCCACATATGCATTCTAGATGTGGATAAGTTGATGACTGTGATAACTCAGATCAATAAAGACTTGAAGGAACAACAATGGGAAACATGAATCAACAAGTTATTCATAGAGAAAGCTTCTTCATCAAGAAATGTCAAATTCTCCCTTATTATCTACTTATCCATCTTTCTTCTCTCCCTCTTCTAATTCTTCATTGGGTGTTATCATTGTGTTTTATCCTGTCCACTTAAGTGACATATTTTGAAATTGTAAAGTATTTTCTCAAAATTATAAAAGAAATAATTATTTTTCTTTTCTAATGGAAAACGAAAGGTCACATGTGAAATAGGAAAATGAAGAGTTATATAGGGGGATATGAGAGGTCAATACACATTGTTATAAATTGAAATGGCTTCTCCATTTCAAAATATCTTGAAAATGATATCCTAAAAATGATAGATTGTGATAGCATCTATATTGTAACAATTGTGGATTGTTGTTGTTGTACTTTGTGTAATCACCTTTGCATAAGAAATAAAAGCTATATTTCTTCTATTCTCCTTTTCCTATGATTATTATATTTATCTCTTATGCGCTTTATAAGCATAGTGATCCCAAAAGAGCTTTATATATTTGATAGATGAATCTAAGAACTTTGTGTTTGGGTTTTTCCATTTCACTAGATAACTTCATTATTGCTTTCCTTTATATTAAATGTTGAACTACTCTAGTTATTGGGTGTGAACTTTGCAATTGTCCTACTCATGATAGTAGCCTTCCTTTCCTAATTTCTCTCCTTCCCCATTGCTATGATTTTCTTCCCTTATAACCTGTCAAGCACTTTGCCACATGTTCGGTGGAGTGTTCATATTTGATCCCGAAAGTTTTTGGCCAACCCACAACAATAGATAGGATTAGATTAGTTTTTATTTAATAATGGGAGTTTCACCATTCAATACAAAGGGGCGTATCCCCATGAATGTTGGGGAAGACACCTAATTTTCCATATCAAAAATTTTTCTCACCAACACTTGTTGAGCTATTATTTTATTTTGGAGGTAAACTTTTTTTAGTTATATTTTTTTTTAAAAGAAGCTTTTTTGTAATTGGGAAATTTATTGCGGGGAACAATATTGTGATAAAACTTTGTAATTATAAGAAGTTTAGGGGTTCAATTTGTGGTGAAAATTTACATTTTGGGCCGTTTTTGGTCCACTGCAAAGTATATTCATGGTGATCTTTTGTTCTTGAGTGTCGAAGAGTGAAGGGTGAGGCCCGGTTTTCTAGGTGGTCAAACCAACTCAAAAGAATTTTTTTCTTCTTTCTTTCTTGCATAATATTGATCTAGAGCTAGGATATAAGAAAAAATGACTCCATAGTGTTTTGGATGCATTTTTGTGAGCATGATGTCCTTTTTTTGGGTGTTGTATCAGTTTTGAGTGTGTTTTTTATTTATCATGGATTCATGCTCTGAAATATTTGATTTGATAGCCTGAGAATGAGATGTTGTTCATTGAAATTTATTCCATTTAGGAGGACCTAATAAATTTTTTGGAAGAAAATAGATCACTCAAGAAGTAAAATTCTCTTCTACAAACCCTCATTCATGGAAAAGATGACCTCATACACTCACAAATAACATTTATAGCTAGCCTGCAACATCAACCTCATATTGTGTACAATCATATCCCTGTTTCTAGTCCACTTGCAGTTATTGCTCCTATACCCACTAACCTTGATTTGTTAGTTTCGAGTATGATCCTACCCTGGTGCTCCTAAGCCTATTAGGCTTGTTACTACATGTTCCTCTGCATCTATGCATATTGTATTTACACACTTTGTGTATCCCACATTAGCTCCTTCTTCTCACCTACCGGATCTTTTGAGAAGCATTCCACTGCATTCGATTTTCACATGCTTCGTTCTATGGGTTTCACTAGTAGAGGTATTGGAAAACATTTACGGGGTATTACATCCCCTATTCCACATGTTAAGTGGAATTCTCACCATAGAATTGGTTTTCGAGCACATACTTCATTGGGATCACACATTGAAAGAGCTCATATTTTTGTTTGCTCGACTCTTTCGGAGGATCATGAGCTACACATGAGTTTTGCACTTTCACTTAGGCTTTAAAAACATCATATTTCAGCTTTCGAGACACGATCTACTTGACACATATTATGATGTCCCTTTGCGTGACGCTGTTAGGAATATCTTGGTTAGTGCTCATATTATTGAGACTTATATGGGTTTGTTAATGTGTTGTAATTAATAATTATATTATCTACGATAATATAATTGTTAGTGAGGTTGTTTATAACAACCTATGTATGGTGGAGAGTGTTACAACAACTCATCTACATTAGATGAGTCGTTATAGGAGCTGTTATAGCCTCCCTATAAATTAGGAGATGCTACTCCTATATAAATGTATTATTTCGTGAAGGAATATATCTGTGTATATTGAATATCATTTGTAATTGTTTTGTAAAATGCTTGCAGTCTGATCCAAATCAATATTTGGTATCAGAGCAAATGAATCCAATAATGGGAGTCTGTTTTATGATTGTTTGGTGAACTGATCTTTGTCTACAAATTTTCCTTATTAATTTGTATGCAAGGAAACTCAGATAATACAAAAGTTGTCACACGTCAAACTCAAGAGAATGAGTCGCATCATTACATTGATATGTGTTGTGACCTCAAAGATTATGGATTGATCTGTGTTGTGAGTGCCATGCCATTGAAATATCTGTAATAGACGTCTTCTGTTAGATGTTGGACGTTACCTAGACTTTGTCGAATATCTTTCACTCAGCATCAACATCTATTACACATTGAAATTATTAGTGGATTCTAGTCATTAAATGTGCAAGCGATCAACCATACATGTCTTCTGTTCTTTGCCTTGATTGAGATGCAGCATGCAAAGAATCTATAGAACCATGCGTTATTATTTGAAGGTACATTCAAGGTTACGACCTGTGTAACAACGTCTCGTCGTTGAATACTACAGTCTGAACATTGACAATCCGTCCAGATAATCTCAAGGATATCTGTGTTCTTTGCTCTTACATTGGACAGTGTATCTTACATTAGACTTTTCTTATTCTCGCCTCTACCATAGATGGGGTGAGTTTATTATTTATCTTTCATATCAGTCCGATTTGGATGGGTTTCATACATGTGTTGTCTCCCTGCATCTATTCACCATTACAGATTTCATTATACTATGGTTTATCCACGTAGTTCAGCCAAATGTCTCCTTTTTATATGTGAGCCTTGTCATTTGTGTTTACATTCCAATACTTTTGTTTTAACCTTTTAGCTATATTAGTCTTTGAATATAAACGTCTTCATTTAGATTTTATATGATCTCAAAATCTGAGTTTTATAGTTCAAAAATACCACTTTTTCAAGGATATATTTATATGCTCTAAAGTCGACTTGGCTATGCAAACCTTGTCTTTGTCTTTATACAGACTAGTCATTATCAAAAATTTAAGTCTATGAGATGTCATTCATGTAGTTGTCATTTTCACTTGTATAATATGTCTATTTTATGTCCTCTCATATTCCTGTCCACATTTTCATTTTGTGTTGTCAAATAGTCTTTATGATTCGTTGTTACAAGTGTCAAAATTGAGTCATGGTAAAAGTCCGAAAAACAAAAGAAAATTGTCTTATGAATGCATTTTCGGCAGTGACCGACGTTCAATTAAGGTTTGTATAATTGAGCCTCAAATTCCAAATTTGCTGAGTTAGCAGCCATACACCGGAGGCAGGAGGCATCGGAGGTTGGAGGTCATTCAACAACCTCTCGTCAGTCACAACGATGGGGCCACACAGATGATTTGGTGGCATTTGTTTTCAGTTGTGTGTTTTCTTCAGTTTGCAGTGATCCCATTTTCAATAAGTGGAAATTTCACATTGAGGGGGGAACATGATTCCAATGTTCCATTTCTAGTATGTCAATTTTTTCTATGTATGTATGAGCATCAGATTTTAACAGAATTTCCTATGTTATTCCCTATAGTGAGATGTGATGAGGGCTGAGAATAGTACTTGGCATATCATGATGTGGTTGTAGGTAAACCACTTGAAAACCTTCATTTGTGGTTTGTGGTAAACCAATAGCAAAACCACCATTCTTGGTTGTTGGTAATCCATTCGCAAAACCATCACTTTGTGGTTTGTGGTAAACCAATTACAAAACCACTGTTCTCGGTTTATGGTCAACCGTGTGCAAAACCATCTATGAGGTTTGTGATCATCCTGTGAAAATCACCAAATCATGAGCAGGTGCAAGTATAAGGAAAGTTTTCCCCATTTTCGCACTAAGGGGGGGAATGTTAGGAATATCTTGGTTAGTGCTCATATTATTGAGACTTATATGGGTTTGTTAATGTGTTGTAATTAATAATTATATTATCTAAGATAATATAATTGTTAGTGAGGTTGTTTATAACAACCTATGTATGGTGGAGAGTGTTACAACAACTCATCTACATTAGATGAGTTGTTATAGGAGCTGTTATAGCCTCCCTATAAATTAGGAGATGTTACTCCTATATAAATGTATTATTTCGTGAAGGAATATATCACGTGTATATTGAATATCATTTGTAATTGTTTTGTAAAATGCTTGCAGTCTGATCCAAATCAATAACCACATCATGTATTACACACACGAATCATATGCATGCATCTTCTTCATCCATCCATGCTGATTTGGGGTGGATTTATGATCACTCATGGCGAGACATATGCATTCATTGAGAGGAATCTAAAGTCGTGGCTCCTCCACTATTTAGCCTCTTGCTCCACTTTATATATCTTATGAATTGTAATTCTCCTTGTTTTGAGAATTTTTATTTAGTAGGTGTAGTATATCTCTCTTATTTGTTGAGATATTTTGTATTTGTATTTTTGACATGTTGAAAATCTCTCTTGTGGGGGAGCTATTTTGAAAAATCCCAACATTATTTTTAGTGTTCGAGTAGTTGTTTTGACAAATCCTATAGCTTTTAGTGTCACTCTACCCAATCAGCAGTATGGGAGTGTGTGGTGATTATCCTTCTTCATCGAGTCTTGTGTCTTTGCATTGTTACCTTGGCTATTCTAAGATCATGGCAATCCTATTTCTTTGGATCTTCTGTCCTTTTCTTATTGCCTTTGTTATTATTCTTGGATCGTGGCACACCTATTTGTAGTATTTTATCAAATTATGTTTGTGTTTTTTAATTTGTGACATCACTCCATTGTGAGTCTTCTTTTATGGAGCTATTCTAATAAAGCCCACTATCAATTGTTTTTGAGTTTTGTGATCGAGAAGTGGATTCGAGATACCAAAGTGCACAACAAAATTCTTTGACATTGTATGAGTTTCTTGAGTTGAGCTTCTTGGGATGCCTTACAACGATATTTTTCTCTCTATTTTGTTATTATTGGTTTTGGGTACACCTTGCGGTGTCAATTTTTCCGAGTTATTGTACGTGGGTACCTCATTAGGCCTTTTTATGGGTCATTATAATATCCAATAATTTAACCAACATATTCAAATTTTCAGTGTCATTATAAAACAAGGGTTGTGTCCTATGTTGTATGCAATGAAGTTTTTTGCAACTCATTTGTTGTGAAAACCTCCTTGGTTGATTAGAATTCTGCGTTGAGGTGCCCATTGTTTATTTTTCCATGGTGGTATATTAGCTGGTGGTGCCCAACCTTGTTGATTGTATGGAGGCACCCATGGTGGTGGTTATGGGTAAGCCACCCAGTTTGGTGGTGTCAATTAGGCTTTCCCCATATTAATGGAGTGTGATTGGGTCATGGCATCATCCAGGGGTTCTGAGCAGGTCTAGGGGCATAAGCAAGACTAGTTATTTAATCGCTACATGAAGTTTACCTCTACATTTGATTGAGTTATGGCATTTAATATATCTTTCAACTAAGGTAGGAGATTACAATGATTGGTATCATGGTCATAGACATCACAGATAAAGCACATTTCTATGAAATATGAAGGGCATTCTCTCAAAGGATGGCTCTTCCCCGCATTTAGGACAATATATATCTAAAGGTTCATTTGTAGCATTGTTATTGGATTTCAACCCATCTATGGTTGAATTTAACTATGAAAAGATGTTTGTTTTCATGTTATCCATTTCTTCAAGAAGTTTTGAGGTACCTAGGGCATTCTTTGATGTTTTCCTTCACCTTATACCTCCTCTTGTTCTAGAGTAACTCCTACATAACTCAATAATTTGTGCCATGGTGAGTTTTTGTACATCACCTCCTCCCACAATATGGAGGGATTATTTTTTTCATCATCAAGTAGTTTAAGGAAAAATATCTTAGTGATTTCCACATTTAACTCATAACCACTCCTTTTATGGAGAAAAGAAATTTTTCTAGAATTTTTTTTTCTTTATCTAGAAAACGTTTCTCTCCTATCTCTCCCCCTGCAGTAGTCTTGGTATTTTTCCAAAAATTATGTCTCCATGTCCTCCCATGAATGAATGGAGTTAGAGGGAAATCCCATGAACCACCTCATGATAGAGTCTTTGAGGGTGGAAGGAAAATTTTTAGTTTCGGTGTTCTATATTTTATTCATATTTCTTGCAAAGAACTTTGAATTCAAATAAGAATTGGTCTAGGTCTTCTGTGGACATTCCTCAAAAGATAGGGAGAATGGATGGAGAGATGTTTTCATGGGTGCATCCTCATCCTCATTTAGGACAATGGGATAAGTAAAGGTTCTACCCAAAGTTTAGTCCTCATCATTCCCATTGTCTCCCATTTCTGAAAGTTGTTATGGTTCTAAATAAGATGATGCAGATTGTTTAGAATTACTCCTAGGCATTGTATTAGATTCAGTTTCACTTTCAATGTTCCCTACTTGTGCTCTGTTTGGAGATATTATTTGAATATTACGAGGTATAAATATCCCTTGAGCATCCCGTGGCCTATGCATCAATATTGGTCATGTAAACAAGGCTTAGGACTCCTATTGGTTGCATAGATTAACTTCACTAACACCCATAACATGTAAGGTGAATAGAATGGCATGTTGTGCTTATGGTGTCCCTAGAAATGATGCCAAAAATGATGGGTCATTGTAATCTCCAATCATTTAACCAATATATTCAATTGTTGGTGTCATTATAAAACCAAGGTTGTGTCTAGGTTGTATGCAATAAATTATTATGCAACTCAATTGTTGTAGTGGTTCTCTTTGGGGGTTTTGATTGATGTGGTTCCCCTTGTTTCTCCTCTAATTTATGGAAATTAAATATAATGCTAAACTACTGAAATGAAATACATGTAATCTATTGAAATAAACTTGTAATAAAAATACTTTCAAAGGAAATAATTTAACTAAATTTGAAATGCACACACCAAATTGAAATACACACACTGAATTGAAATAACATTATTGAAATGTACACACGAATTGAAATGAAATTAAAGAAATATACTAAATCAAGGAAATAAGTAACTACATTCAGATAAACATTCAAATCAAAGTATTGAAACTTGAACTTATCAGAAATAATGATCATGCATGAAACATCAATCCTCCAATCGCCTTGGTTGAGTGGGCCCTTGCTCTCCTTGGGATTGAGGTACTCTTAACACCAAAATATATTCAAAACAACATCAACTATATTGATTCAAATGAGTTCCAAAACATATTTCAGTATGAGACTGAAAGTAAATACCAACTGATATAAAATTGTACTATAAATTACTATCATCAACTACTATGAAATTATTTCAAGAAGGTGTCTTTATAGACCCAGTTAGTTACAAAATGTGTCATGATTATAGGAAATGAATTCAACCAATAACAACCTCATTAAATCTCATTGAAATCCTATAATATAGCTAAAAACAAGATTCTTGTTTGTAGGCTTGTTATGGGAAAATCCCCTATAATGGCATGATGGCAAAAGAATCGACCTTCTTGATTGTAACTTCCCAAAATTGGCAGCAAATGCTCATTATTATCCTGCACACATCATCACATTAATCAAAAAAGTAGTTAGTAGGAATTTCTACAGAAAATAGTTCACATGAAACAAAAAAATAGAAATGCATCAATATCACTTAGGATACAACTATATAGAACATCCCCCATGCATAAATTAACATTTTTAGGAATAAATCAATAGCCATATATATGATATAATAAGTCAATTAATGCACTCATCAACTTGTTTCAGGGACCCACCTTATTTTCCACCCACCTAAGCTATACTTACGGGGACGTTAGTGTAGGTTATTATTTATCCTTTTAATGAATATGAATGATAAGAAATTGTTGAATCAAAAATTGAAAGAGAAGAAGAAGATGAATGTGCTAGAATTGGGTATTGTGAATATTTAGTTGAAGAATATCCTGAAGAATCCATGGATGATATAAATATATCCTCTTATGTAGTGTTCACCTGATCACAATTAGAGAAATGTTTTCGTGCAAATGTACAATGTAGGTAAATTGACAATTTCCAAGCACGACAACTATACCCCTGTGCCAAAATTTTCAAGTCTATCACTCCAAGACACCTCAAATATTTCAAGTATGTCCAAATGACCTCCCAAATAATTTTATACCATTCCCCCAAGTGATTTAGGAAATTTCATTCATTCCCCCTAGGTGATTTTAGGAGTTCATTTCCAAAGCTATAGGCGGTTTGAGAAGGGCTATCACCGACCTTGCTATATAGCTAGAGAAACCTTATGAACCAGAGAAGAAGAGCCTAAGTGGATGTGGATGTGATCCAAAGGTCTTTTTAAATCATGGAGATTTTTCAAGAAGATTTTGGAAGGTCTCGGAGAAGTTGGGGCAGTTTTTCCAGAATTAGGGTTCATAGGCCTAGTCAGTGCACAAGCCAAAATAACCACTGAGCTTGAAATGCGATTCTTGGAGCTCCAGATGGATTTAGAAGTAAAAAAAAACATATCTAGAAAGAGGATTCAAATACCTACAAGATGGTGAAATCATATTTTCACCGGACCTTGGCGCATATGACTTGAAGGAAAGTTTTATCAGGACACAAATGGAGTCTTAGATAAAAATTCCAACTTTTTAGGGATCAAATGGATGAATCAAGACATGATAACCCCACCATTGGATTCAAAATTTAATGAAATATTGACTAAGTATGAAGGTGCATATTGACTAAGTATGAAGGTGCATAAAGGCTCAAGGAAGCATATAGTGCGTGCACATGCGAAAGGAGGTTTAGGACTTAGCCGATTCAAGCAACAAAGGTAGAACATGTGAAAAGCATGATCGGTTACACATGGATAACATGCCAACCTAGCAACAGGTGGCCCAGGAAAGAGCATGCCAAGTAAAGGAATCTTCTAGAAGACCATCATGAGATGGAGTGGAGAGCTCAGGCCTGAGGAAACATGCTTGTTGAAGGACCACATTCGACACTTGGTGATGGATCTGAGGGTGTGGCAAGGTGAGTTGGCAGTGTGGGAAGGTGATAAATACAAGTGCTCTATGTGGACCAAGAAAAAAGGAGAGACCTAAGAGGAAAAGATAGGAGAGATACACACAGAGAGAGTTAACATGGGTAAACTCCTCAAGATTACTACGAGTGGGGCTATGATGCAAAAATGAATGTATTGAGCTTAGCATTGTAATTTCTTTTCTATTTTTGCGTAGTTATACAAGCCTAGTGATGTGCATGACTGCATTCTACCCTCTATGGCTCTTTGTAATGAAATGATGAATACAATGAAGTTACCTATTGTAATTAGATATGAATATCAGTGGGTTCCATGTATATTTCATTTATAGAAGTTCTCTTTCCTTTCATGCTATGAATGAATGGTTGTAGCTTTCTTTTTGTTATATTATATGTTATGGAGTCTTTTAAAACACATAGTCTGAAGAAGCTACAAGGATCTGGAGGCCATCCTGAGCCCTGTAATCCTTGTATGTCTAAACTTCCTTCCTGAATACTCCTATACTAATCATTGATGAATGCTTCCCAAAAACTCACATAAAAGAGAGACTCAGCACCCACGCATGCCTCGGGTGAGCACTCAACTTCTATCTGGGTGATAGGTGGTGCATGGGATTCCTTCCTCTTATAATGGGAGTAAAATTGACTACATCTTGGTTCCATTGCTGGGACCTCTTTTCAAAGTTGTAGTGGGATATAACATGCATCATGATCTGTGTAAAGAGTAATGATGGATCGATTAACATTGGAAAATGTTGAATCATGGTTCAAGAGCATGAGGATGAATTTTCCTAGAGATTCAACACTGGACCTGAGTTTGATACACGTAGATGGGTAGAGGAGAATCTCTACCATGACCTATATGAGACTTTTTTTTGCTGCTTCCCAATAGAGTTATTTGGGTGGCTTTCAGCCTATGCATCTAGATCAAGTTGGCATTATGGATTGATGGATATGGACCAAAGAAGACTACCAAAGGTTGCAGGATGTAGATCTGACATGGACCCATGTTGTAGATCACTAGTGGGGAGGAGTACTAGCTAGCTACACTGGAATATGCCATTTCCATGTATTCTTGTCTAGAGGTTGTTGAGTTTGAGTTTCTACGAGAACCTAGGGGATCATTTCTACGTGTTATCCCTCTAGCTATGAAGATATTGATGGTTACCATGAGTCTAGAAGCACTCCCAATGGCCGGCTAAACCATTTTGAGCACTGGGTAAGGAAGCTCGGGTGGAGGAAGATGGTAGATGACATGATAGAAAAGGAGAGGGAAGAAAGATGGCTCAAGTATGGTGAAGCACGTGAAAGGGAGATTACTAGATGACATAAAGCTACTAGTGTGATGGATCTATGGAGAAGAGACATGTGGGAAGGAATTGAGGTTCACGCAGAGGACATGGAGCCTGAGCAATCTATGCTACCCCATCTTGGAAAGCGTGTGAGGGAGACCCTTCAGACTTTTGGTGAGAGTTCATCACATGGAGAAAGGAGAGTCATTGGTGCATATCTAAACCCACCCAGTGACCGAGCCCTAGCGCTTGGTTTTCCAAACTAGAAGAAGTATTGAACTAGTTGAAACTAGTGGAAGAAATAGATCCATGCCTAGGAGATACAATTTTACATTCCCTTCTTCTATGGCTGCACATATTCTAGTATTTGGAGGAGTTTTTGGACAAGGGGCAAGTGTACAAACTTTTGGTCTCACATCAGGGAGTGGTGGGACAAAGTAGTGGTGGTGGGGCACCATCACAAGACCATCATGCACACATTTTAGTGGGACCATGGGGGCACTTGGCACAGCTCCTACAGGCCCTATTGGACCCAAAGTGGTCCTGGTGGATCTGGTGGCTCTGGAGGTACAGGACCCAGTGGACCTGGTGGATCAAGGTGGAGGAAACACCAGAGGGAACCAAGGCTCTGGTTCAGACAAGGACCCCAGCCACCACCTCAAGTTTTCTTTGAAATGTCTCTACACTTACTAGATTACAGGGGCATTGAGGATGTTACGGAACATGTTCACAAGTGTGAACTACTATGGCGCGTGAAAGGTATCACAACCCCAGAATGAAAGGCTAGTCAATTTGTAACCACGTTGCAAGGGCACACGCATAGCTGGTATAGAAAGTATGATCCTCATCAAACAGTGGTGGATTACACTACCTTAAAGAATGCATTCCTGGTAGAGTTCCACATTCCTGAGTTCGAAAAAAAGCATTAGTGCTTTGAAGGAGATACAACAAGGAATGGCAGAGAGTGTGTGGGAGTATGATGCATGCTTTAAGACTCTCTTGTCTAAATTATCATATGATATACATCCTTCTCAGCATGCACAATGGTTTTTGGAGGATTGATCACCCCTTTTAGAAGGGCCCTATCTCATAAGACTTTCACAGATCCACGTGAAGCATTGGAGGCTACCTTGTGCACGCCAAAGCCATTGGTAGTATTGATACTGGTGTTAGCCCATTCTTGGAGGCTCAGATTCATTGCTATGGCTAAACAGTTGGAAAATCTATCTACGAACTGGTCCATGAGACTCGCAAGTGGTTTGTGGTGCACAGATTGTGAGATAGAGGGGCACGTTAAGGATAATTTCCCGGAGGATGGTACACATGCTATAACATTAGATTGTGAAATTTTTCATGGGGACCATGATGCCAGTAGATGTCCCTTGCTACAACGCGTGATCAAAAAGAATGTATCATGTTATTGCAAGATTTACACCTCCACGACCCATGATACTAAAGACTGTAGGCTCATTGATCAGATACATGAGGCCATTGATCATGGGGTGTGCCAAACCAGCATTTCCGTAGTTCTAAAAATGATGATCACCATTATGAGGAGGAGCGCAGATGGATGGAGGCGTGAGGAAAAGGTTTTGAGGAGGATTCCATGGATGAGGTAACCACAGAGGAAGGAGTGAGTTCCCGTGAGGGACATGTTTCAACTGTGGATCTATAAAACATTACAAGCGTGAGTGCCCGGACTTGTTGCAGTGCTCATGGTGTGGAAAGAAGCATAAGTATGAGGAGTGCCCAGAGTTATATGAGCATATGAATCAGCAAGCACCGAAAGGACAAAGGCACTACGATGGTTAGCATCAAGAAGGTAGACATACAATGGATGCCTCAGGTAACATGGGATGATGAAATTTGGAGCCTATTTTGGTAACAACAAGGGCAGAAGCCACATGTGCAAGAGAGATACCAAGACATAAGAGCCTCATTTCAAGAGAAGAGGTCATTCATGGAAAGTACCTGACCCCGCACATCAAAAGGAGATATATCAGACACCATGGATGTTATTCAAAGCCTGTAAGGGAGATCCAGTGTCTAAAGGAGAAATCCAGGAGGGAGGAACAAGGAAGGAGGATCGAGGCATAGAAAGATGACCTGGATGAGGTCAAGGAAGTGTGTAAAATGCTAAGGCTAAGAGAACATCATTCCTTTGCTAGGATCCTGGTTGAGAGAGAAGGTACCACATGCCAGTAGAGAAGAGCATGAGAGAGGTAGGTCTTGCACACAAACCTTCCCCCTCAACCTCGACTATGATAAGGAGATTACATTGAATGTAGTTGTGGATGGATGGCTCCTCAACAATATACTCATTGACACTGGCACGGAGGTTAATGTTTTGACTTTGGATGCATGGCATCAGATGGGGAGACCTGCATTACAACCATCTTCAAATGTGTTGTATATGGAAAACAAGACTAAGGCAATGCCCATCGGTGTCTTGAAGGATGCAACTATTACTATCCAGGGAGCCAAGTTTATTGGGGACTTCAAAGTCTTGGTGCTCACCGAGGTGGACAATTTCCCAACACTACTTGGGTGCCCTTGGTGTTACAAGAACAATGGACCTCCGGTTCAACAAAGGGTACATCAGTTTTGAGAACAAAGAGGAGTGGGTCATTATACCCTGGTTGATGGGAAGTCAAAGCACCCTACATTGAACCATTGGGAGAAGAGGTTTTGGACAAGATTTATGTGTGCTCAATCAGAGACCCTGAGATGGTACACCCTATTAATGGGGTTATCCAGTTTGAGGATGCTCAGTCAGTGAGTGATACCACCAGCCTGGCATGTGATAATTGGGTGCATGGGACTTATGAATTAATGGGATGGTAGTTGAGAGGATTGGTGACCAAGGTAACTAAGGCACACATGGTTCGGTGCACCTGGGGGAAAAGAACTACCCAAGTACTGGAGGAGCCTTCCCTGAGATCTTTCTACATAGAGATATAAGCTCAGTGGAAAAATGAAAAGGAAAAAGGGGATGTTGAGTTACGTCTTGCTCAAAAAAACAGCTCATTGGTGGGCCATGCATCAGGAGAGCCTTTTAGAATGGCGTGAGGTAAGAATTTCTCTCTCTGTTAGATTTTCTAGAAGTAATATACCCACCATCATCAAGGAGTACCATGGGAAGGAGCCCACCTCTTTCCATATCCAGGAGTGTGAATGGGTCTAGAGAGAAGGCAGAGGCCTTGCCACCATCCCTCTGGGTGCACAAGTTGTATTCTACACTGCAGGTTATGTGCGCACATGGTACATTCATTCAGAGACACGCCACCAAACAAGGAATTGGCAAGAGCTTATGGCTGATCTTATTCAAGCCTTTGAGTATCGGAGTACCAAACCATCGGTGATAAGGCCTTGCAAGGTATCAAGCACCTTACAATGGGGGATAGTGCCAGAATGGAAGATAGGCTATTGGAACTACTAGGTGAACCAAGATTGGGGGGTGCTTCAAGAGATTGAAGAAATAGAAGAATCCTAACTTGAGCGTGTGTTTGGAAAAGGAAAAGGGAAAGTTAGTATATGTGATTGATGGAGAGGAACCAGAGAGTTTAAATGTTAGCCATTTTGTGGGGGATGTGAAGTAGTGGGTAGTGTAGATGCTCACACGCATGCCTACCATGAGCCTTTAAAGACAAAGAAGGTTAACATTGGTTCAGGAGAAGAACCTAAGGAAGCTATTATTGGGGATTATTGGATGGAGAAGGAAGTATCAAAGATCATTGATCTATTGTGTGAATTCGAGGATTTATTTCCACGTGGGTACCATGAGCTAAAAGGTGCATCCACCATTCCTTGGGGGAAATGAGGATAAAACTAAAGGAAGGTGTGTGCCCGGTTAGAAAAAGGCCCTACCGATGAATCCCAACTTACGCGTGAAGGTTAAGGAGGAGATAGATAAGATGATAGCTTCTGGGATCATTGAGGTAGTAGAAGAATCAGAATGGATAAGTCCGATGGTAATTAGCATCAAGAAGGATGGGTGGATTAGAATTTGTGTGGATTATAGGGAATTGAATGTAGTTTGTGTCATTGATCCATTTCGACCCCCTTCATCGAAGAAATTCTAGAAGGAGTCACTGGGTGTGAAATCTATTCCTTTACGGATGGATTTTCAAGATACCACCAAGTCCGGATTGCAAAGGAAGACTAGGAGAAGACCACTTTCACCACCGAGTGGGGAAGTTTTGCATACATGGTCATGCCCTTTGGGTTGAAAAATATGCCTACTGTCTTTTCACGCATAGTGGTGCAAGCATTCCAGGACTTCATTCATAAGTTTCTTCAGGTTTACTTGGATGATTGGATAGTATATGGTCTGGTTAAAGACCATTGTGACAACTTGAGATTAATGTTTGAAAGGTGTAGGTAGTTGAGGATATCCCTCAACATTAAGAAGTGTGTGTTTGCTACACCCTTTGGGACTTTATTGGGGCATATCATATGTAAGGAGGGCTTACTAGTAGATCCCGCTAAGGTTGTAGTTATTGTGGGGTTAAGGGAACCTACTAGCCAGAGCGCAATGTGTGGATTCCTTGGGCATATGGGATATTATAGAAAATTCATTAAGGGGTATGCCAAGATCACCGTGCCTTTAGAGGAGCTGCTTAGACACAAAAGTACCTTCCATTGGGGAAAGGCGCAGTAGAGGGCATTTGATACATTAAAAGATAGGCTTATTACCATGCCTATTTTGTGATTTCCCTCTTGGGACAAGCCTTTCCATGTCCATGTAGATGCCTCAGGAACCACCATTGGAGTAGTACTTGCACAACCAGGTGAGGGGATTGTTGATCATCCTCTATTTCGTGAGTAGGAAGTTAACACCAACAGAGCAGAATTATACCACAACCGAGCATGAGGCATTGTCAATGATCTATGCACTTTTCAAATTTTGACAAGTATCTACTGGCAACACCTTTTGTATTCTACACCAACCACATGGCATTAAAGTATTTAGTAAACAAGCCCATTCTTCAAGGGCACATATGTCGATGGGTGTTGTTGTTTCAAGAGTTTGAGTTCACCATTGTAGTGAAGCCTAGAAAAAGCAATTGTGGACCTGATCATCTATCAAGAATTGATTCAGAGAGGATGCACAAAGTATTGAGGAAACAATGCTAGATGCACAACTTTTTAGATTGCATGCGCGTGCGCCCTCGGATTTGGAAGAGATTGTTGTATTTTTAAAAGAAGGTGTGGCACCGGATGGAATGAAGGCATTGGAGAAAAAGTAGTTGGCCATACGCATGTGCATGCCCTACATGTTGATTTGTGGAGATTTATACAAATTGGGACGTGATGAAGTTTTGCACAGGTGTGTGTTAGAACATGAGCACCTGGCCATAATGGAGGAAGCACATGGAGGAAGTGTGGGTGGGCATTACGCAGGTGATGCCACCGCGTGCAAGATTTTAATGGCAGGTTTATGGTGGGAAACCTTGTACAGGGATTGTAGAGATTATTGTAAAGCATGTGACCACTATCAGCACATTGGAAAACCAGGAAGGAGAGATGAAATGCCTTTGCATCCCTATTCCTAGTGTGAGCCTTTTGAAAAGTGGGTGATAGACTTTGTAGGACCTATTACACCGAAAACACGTAGGATTGGGTCACGTTATGTCATCACTTACATGGATTATCTCACAAGGTGGGCGGAAGCAGCCCCAACTAAAGATTACATGGCAGCAATGCAGCAAGGTTCCTATGGGAGAACATTATCACAAGGTATGGATGCCCTTTAAGTTTGACCAGTGATAGGGGTACACATTTTCTAAATGAGACCATGAGGATCCTACTATCTGAGTTCATGGTGGCTCATCATAAGACTACGCCCTATCACCCTCAAGAAAATGGAACCTGTGGAAGCATTCAACAAAATACTAAGTCATACCTTGACCAAAATCTGTGATGTTGGAAGACAGGATTGGGATGACAAGGTATCAATAGTTTTATGGGCTTACAGGACTACGTATAAAAGACTAAATAAAGCCACACCTTTTCAATTGGTGTTTGGTGTGGAAGCTATTTTTCTAGTTGAATTTATGTTACCTTCTCTGTGAATAGTGCATGCGCAGGAGGATTAGCCGATGAACAAGCACTGGAAGAAAGAATTGATGAACTAATGAAACTAGATGAGAGACGATCACTTGCCCATTGGAGCCAAACAAGTGGAAAAGGAAAAGAAAAAGGCTTGGCATGATCACCATATTAGAAACAAGAAGTTTGAGGTTGGGAAGATGGTGTTACTGTATGATTCTAAATTTTGCGCCATCCTGGGAAGTTGAAAGTCCATTGGTTAGGTCCCTACACAATCTCGTACATCCTTGATTTGGGTGCGTGCCAATTACAAGTGCTGGATGGAATGAAGTTTCCTAGACACTTCAATGGTAGTAGGCTAAAGCCCTACTATAAATAAGTCTTCTTGGTGTTTGTAAATAAGGTAGTTTTTCCAGTTAATCTAGAATTTTCCTTATGCATTTTCTTTTCCTTGTGTTTCCCTTTCGCGTTGTTGTTTTGTTTTTGTGCCTCGGGCGCCGGTAACCTTATTGCTATTTTTTGGAGAATTTATGAGTGTGCGCAGAGGACCACACATCATTTAAGTGTGGGGTGGAGAAAAGTGAAGAAGCACGTGTTTTAAAAGTACCAAGGAAGTTGTGTTGAAGAGCCTTGTTGAGTAGCCCGTTAAAAGAGAGATGAAGAGAAAAGAGAGAATGGTTGGTGCTAGGGTAAAGCTACTCATAGATCCCATGTACAAAGGAAAATGAAGTGCATTTAAAGCAACACAAGGTAGGAAAAAGCAAGAATCTAGATAGAAGAAGTGCCTTCATGGGCTGAGCGCACGTAAGAGTCTCCTGTCAAGTTGGTTTGGTTGCGCGCCAGAAGGTTGGAGGAGTTTTCACACAGAAGGGCACGCATGAGTAAAGGCATGAAGATGGGTTTTGTTTTAAAAATCCACATTAAATGAACAAAGTATGGGGTAGGTAAAGTAGCATTTAATGACCAGAAAAAGGAAAAACTATAAATAGAGGGTCGGGGCACTCTCATTTTACTTTGTGAAAATGAAGAGTTGGAGATATAAGCGAAAGATATAAGCTAGGAATTTTTCAGATTCAATCAAAGAGAAGATCTGTGTGATCAAACAAGTAAAGAGCTAGTTTGAGATTGTGAACTAGAAGGAAGGAATTACACGGGCTTGGAACGAAGTGAAAAGACGTTGTTTTGTGAAGAATTTATCAAAGTTAGGGTTCAACAAACTAGGGCATGGTTTAGGAGATTTGTATCACATGGATCTAAGATCGAAGGTTGGGAGAAGGAAAGTAGAGTAACAAGGAGAGGACTGGAGTAATACAATTACCTCGACCATGGCACCAAGAAAGGGAAGGGCAAAGCGAAGGCTAAACAACCAGAACCCGAGGTGGAAACAAATGAAGAATGGTATGCAGAAAATGCAAAGACCCGATGGAGTGATGATGGGGAAGGAATGGGAATCCCATTTGAGAAGCATACCAATCAGTGACTATAATCACCACACCAACACTATAGAGAAAGAAATGACATTAGAATTGGTACGCCCAACCAACAAGTGAACACCTGAAGGGTTTCCTATCTACAATGATGATGTGAAGGTCAAGCTGGCAAAGGAAGGGTTGTTGCAACTCTACGAGTTGCCTTATTTTGGGAAGCCAGATCACTTGTACCAGTGGTTAATGTCTCGGGTGCATGAGGACTACTTCCACTTTTTTGGGCACAAGATGCGTAACTCCCCAGTTGATTACATAATTTATAGGCCTCATATGTGAGGGAGATAGCCTGGAAGATGACCTTAGTGACAAGGAAGCTATTCAGGAGACCATCACAGAGTATGCCTAGAAAGGGTCATGGTATTATGACATCTCAGACATCAAGGACCCAATTATGAAGATGGCCGCACACCTAGTAATGAAAGTTGAATGGCCAAGAAAGGTGGATGCAAGTCAACAAGCCATGGTTGCATGTCTACAGGAAGATTGCAGAGGGGACTATTTACAACTTGTCTCCACATACATTGCCGAGGAAATTGTAAAGTGCGCAAAGGAAGGGGACAAGATCCTCTTTGGAAATGTCCTACTCACCATAGTATTTGTAGAAATTGGAGTGTTGGATGCACCAGATAAGTTTGTGTGGGAGTACCCAACCGAAGACCCTTCACCCACGAAGAGGTTTGAAAAGTATGCATGTGATACAATGATGGCTCCCCACAAAGCGCGGCTCAAAAAATGGTATACGCACTTGAGAAATGCATTCGGGTGGAGTGGAGGATCCCAAACAACTCCCAATAGCCACACAAGGAGAAGTTGAGTTCGGTGTACCAACACTATTGCTTGGGTAGGTTCAAACTTGTTGATGAATCATGGAGCCCTTGGTGCAAGCTCCCTTTCACGTTCACTACCCAATACTTCCAAGTGGGAGTGAACAGATTTAAAGAATAAAAAAAGCTAAGGCTGGAGCTAGGAAAATTGGACCAGAACACAGGATATGAGGAAGAAACTAAACTATCCCGGAGGTAAATGCATGCATACGTGGAGAAGTACGTGTCACACGAGATCCACATGACTAGACCAATAACACTTCCTATTACTGGAGGATCCCACATGCGCATATACGTGTGCATAAGGCCAAAATTCAAAAATGGCACGCATACTTGGTGGATGAAATCTCCATACCTGAAGACCCCTTGGGAATGAAGAAGCTAGTGTCTAAGAAGAGGGGTAGAGGAGAGGAAGGAGCACCAAGTGTACCAACTACTCAGACAGTGAGCATGCCTTCTACGAGTGCCAAGCCAAGCACCTATGTTCGGAGGAAGAAGTCCCCAAGTAAAGGAGAAGACACTAGAAGTAGAGGCACCCGAACAACCCACCACCTTGGAGGAGTCACAAGAGGAAGAAGAGAAGGTAGAATCTCCTGACTAGAAGCAACCTCTCGGGAAGAAGCAGAAGGTAGATGAAGAAGCTGACTCGGAGGTGACCGAAAACTTGGAGAGATATCTGGGAGAAGGAGAGGATGAGAGTGAAGAGGGTGGTGATGAGGAGAAAGAGCTAGAAAAAGACAAGGAACCTTTGGAACCTCACATAGTTAGTGTCTATGACTCAGAGGAGGAGAGTGGAGAAGAAAAGAAAGAGTTCATATTTCACGTGGTGGAAAGGTGCACAAGGAGATGAAAGCACTGAAGATACAAAGGCAGATGAGAGGGATGCCGGGGGACAGAGGGCCACAGATTTTACAAAGGAGTAGATAACCAAAGTGGCAGAGTGAGAAGTGAAGAAGATGCTTGAGATCCTTGTAGACCAGGAATTAGAGTGGAGTGCAGACATAGTGCTAAAGGAAGGGAAGGAAGAGAGCGGTGAAAAGGGACATGACAGCCTAGGAGGCCCCACTCTGATAGTCAGCTTCCCCAAAGGCATGCACTGGGTAGAAGACCTCTGGATGTAGAATAGAGGTAGATAATGGGCTATGTGGATGACTCAAGGAAGGTGCTACATGCACATGATTCCAGAGCACGGTACCCACCAAAAGACTTATAGCCATGGGATCATTGAGAAGGAGGGCACGTACCCCAGACCAAGAAGATGCTTTCTTGGGCATTTGAATCCCACGTCGATGAGCTAGACTTTGAAGTCTACCAAAAGGTGCTTATCATGCTGCCAGAGTCTAAGGGAGACAACCCCTTAGTAAATTCCCAGGAGCTCACAGATGAGCAAGTATGTAATGCTCTAAACAAGGTCATGGTGGAAATGGAGGCAAGACTATTCACGTGGAATGAAAACATAAGGGATTTAGAGGGAAAGCTAGCCAAGAAGGAGGAAGAGTTGGCTAAGGTGGCTAGAAGCTTAAAAAATAGAGGAATTAATTAGCACACACTAAGGTGTGAGCTCAAGGAGGAAAAGGAAAAGGTGCAGGAGGTCTACAAGAAAGTAGACTCGATAAAAAGTGCCATCATCTTGAAACACCCAGATCTAACGCCTATCCCCAGAGGTATGCATCGATGCTGGAATGCCTAGAAGACTTAATGTGCATCCTCACCATGGAGAGGTGACCCTTGGCATTGGAATCTATGGAGGAAGTAGCCCACATGCCCGAAAGGAGGAGGACCAGTTAAAGGTGATAGCACTGGTTGCCGAGTATAGCAAGGTGCTCACAGATGTAAAGGTTGCTTCCCAATCTGCTGAGGCCACATATGACACATGTGTGGATAGAGATAAGGTGGTGAGCTCCTTGGTCACCACACTCAAAGCAGAGCTGAAAGAGTTCCAGGAAAAGAATAAAGGAAACAGGGTAGAGAGTGGGATAGAGTCCTAGCGGAAGTAGAAAGAAGATCCGAGGAGATTGAGGCACTAAGGGGCTCAACCAAGACATGACTGAAGGAACTATATCCTCAAATTACTAGAGAATGGACAAGCTCATAGACCTGGGTAAAGATATGGAACAAATTGTGGACACTTTGGGTGCACCAGGAGCTGGCCTAAGTTTTGATGAGGTAAACCTCCTGGTTGGTGACCTCTGTCGAAGGGTACAAATGAGGTCGATACATGGAATAAGTTGGAGGTAGTCTTATGGAAGGACTTCCCAGCCTTTTGGTTTAATGTTCCCCCATTCTTCATTCTTTCCCCTATTCTTTCATTCCTTATTCATTTTTGTAATATTTATCTACATCTTGGTTCCATTGAACCAACTTGCACCTTGGTCAAGTAGAATGTTTTCGAGGGCAGAGAACATGCGTAGTGTGGGGTGATGTTGGGCCCCTAAAATATTGACTAAGTATGAAGGTGTGGGCACGTGGGACCCCAATTATAGGATGGCACGTGCAAGGAAAAAATGCAAAAGAAAAGGCTCAAGGAAGCATATAGTGTGCATGGACACGTGAAAGGAGGTTCAGACTTAGCCGATTCAAGCAAAAAAGGTAAAACATGTGAAAAGTGTGATCGGTTACACATGGATAACATGCCATCCTGGCAACAAGTGGCCCAGAAAGAGCATGCCAACAAAGGAATCTTCTAGAAGACCATCATGAGATGGAGTGGAGAGCTCAAGCCTGAGGAAACATGCTCACTGAAGGACCACATTCGACACTTGGCGATGGATCTGAGGGCATGGCAAGGTGAGTTGGCAAGCATGGGAAGGTGATAAATACAAGTTCTGTGGACCAAGAAAAAGAGAGAGAGACCTAAGAGGAAAAGATAGGAGAGATACACACAGAGAGAGATAACATGGGTAAAGCTCTGCAGGATTACTACGAGTGGGGCTATGATGTAGAAATGAATGTATTGAGCTTAACATTGTAATTTCTTTTCTATTTTTGCATAGTTATACAAGCCTAGTGATGTGCATGACTACAGTCTACCCTCTATGGCTCTTTGTAATGAAACAATGAATACAATGAAGTTACTTATTGCAATTAGATATGAATATTAGTGGGTTCATGTATATTTCATTTATAGAAGTTCTCTTTCCTTTCATGCTATGAATGAATGGTTGTAGCTTTCTTTTTGTTATATTATATGTTATGGAGTCTTTTAAAACACACAGTCTGAAGAAGAACTACAAGGATCTGGAGGCCATCCTGAGCCCTGTAATCCTTGTATGTCTAAACTTCCTTCCTGAATACTCCTATACTAATCATTGATGAATGTTTCCCACCAAAAACTCACATAAAAGAGAGACTCAGCACCCGCTACACATGCGTGCCTGGGGTGAGAGTAGCATCATATTCACTCTCTCCACACCGGGTGATAGGCTCAGTGAAATGACACGCATGGGATTCCTTCCTCTTATAAAAATGGTGCCCAAAATGATTTTCTCCAACAAAATCATCACTTTCTCGCACCGGTTCACATTCTTCAGATCTCCCATCACTCTAGCAATGGAAATGAACTAAAAACTTGCACATGGGATATAAATAAAAAACCTATCACAATGGAGTTGTTTTCGTCACAAATGGAGAAAAAAACCATACGTAAAAATTCCAAGCTCCATTAATGGCCAACATGGTAGCTCTGTGCCCGAAGCCACTTCCAGGTCAAAATTTCAAAATTTATTTCCAATAATTCTAGTGGAAAAAACTGTGTGAAATTTGGAGGGTGTGATCATAACAAAAAGACAAGTCCAAAAAAGTATGTTCTATTGCAAATTGAGCACTAGAAACACACTTTTTAAAAATAGTAAGTTTTCCTATATAGACTTGCTATGTTTGGAAAGTCATCATCAAAAGTAGTTGAGACAAAGGCAACAGGCATTGAAGATCACGAGGAAGCCGAATGAGTGTTCAAAGCAGAAAATAGTGAAAATGACCACTTACTAAAAATAGTAAGTCCCTTATATGGGTGCTTACTAAAAATAGTAATTCCCCCAAAGAAGCGGCTAAGGAAAGGGTAGTGTGCTGAGGATCAAATGAGAGATTTCATCACATCATGATGGTTGAGAAGAGGCAAAAATCACCTCTCACTAAAAATAGTATATCATACGCAGGCTGGGAGTTGCGGTCATCAATGGAATAGTTCACTCAACTTGGCAAGCATTCATGAGCTGATTTGAAGGAGTTTCATAGTGTGCAAGGAATTCAAAGATTTAGAGTTTCACTGCATTTGGAGTTTTCCATCAATGAGGATCAATGAAATTCATCGGGAAACATCTTATCCTCTTCTCTCTCTTCCCTCTCCCCTAAATTTATCTCCCTTTAAGTGTAATAATTATTCATTGGGGTTTGCAATTTTAATATGCCTTTAAGTCACTTAAAAGTGACTTTAGAAACATAATTTAAATTAAGTCACCTTGATTTTATAAAAGGGACTTAAATATTTTGTAGGAATATGAATAGTCTAAAGTTAGAATTAAGTCATATAGAGGGTCATGAGGAATATGATAAGTCACCTCTCATTCTATAAATTTTAACGCCATTACCATTTCAAAGGGTTGGAAATTGATATTTTAAACTCACGAGTGCATTGTACTTAGAGAAAGAAAAGGAGATAGCCATTTTCTTCTACTTTTCTCCACTCTCAAATTTGTTCCATTCCCACATTATGTACAAATTTTGTTTAAGCATCAATACAAGAAGAAGGATTTTGTAACCTATTTGATGAGGAGATTTTATAAAATTTGAATTCACAATCTTATCTCGTCTTGTTACCCTTCACGGGGTTTTTTCTTCTCATAAATGCATGTGATGAGACTTTGACTGGTGGGTGCATGAATCTGATTTCCTACCCGTAGCATTAGTTCTCCTACCTCTTTTCTCATTCCCTTTCCCACACTTGACAAAGTCTTCTCTAACAAGTAATTACTAGATTTTCCACAGGGTCGGTGTAGTGTCCTTGTTGGATCCCTGGTCAAAAGGCCACCATAAAAATATACCTTTTCATGTGCATGCATATATGGTAGTTACACCAGTTAAGTAGAGGGACTTATATTCCTAGAGCATTGGCAAGATAACCACCAATTTTTCCCCGACAAATTTTCTCACCAACATTTTTGGCACCCACTGTGGGGTAGATTTAGTAGCATCTACACCCAATATATGACCTCAAGGTCTGAAAAGTTTTAGAAAAATCAAATATTGAAAAAGTTAAAGAAAAAGAGTTCATGAAATTCTATTGTTGAAAGATACACTACTGATTTCTACATGTGACTTTTCACATTCCACAGTGTCCTTTCGTGTTCCCACTGCAAAAGTTTCCAAAATCTAGCTGAAGGAAGATACACTAGGTTGAGCAGGTCGAGAGGTGTTATTGATTCCAATATTGAGGCTTTGGAAAATCAGCAAGAATGGATTATAGATAATCCATACTTCTTCTCTCAAACTTCCTCTCCATTCAACTCTTCAAACATTTCACTTGGAAATCCTGTCAAGACTCTGTTGATACTCCCCCTTCAAATTGTCCCATTTTTCAACCACCATTAGTTATTGAGTTCCCAGAAGAAGAATAATTTGTAGAAGCAAGAGAAGAAACAAAAAAAACAATGGAAGATGAGGAAGAAAGACCTCAACTTAGTGGTCCATGGGGAAGGAATACAGGCCCATTTTCTCTTGAACCCCCTCTTCACGATTTATCAGCGGGTTCTGGTAAGAACTTTCCAAAGTTCAAAGGAGACAATGAAAAACATCCTAAAGAACACATCGTTGCTTTCACAACATCATGTGGAATTCTTGGTGTTAAACATGAAGATGTTGCTATGAGACTGTTCATGGAGTCCCTCTAAGAAAAAGTAGTAGAATGGTTTTATCTCTTACCTGCCTCGGTCTGTCACGGGTTGGAATGACATCAAGGATTCCTTTGAAGAGAGATTTAAATCAATTGAATCTGTCAGGACCTCCTGGTGTAGTTGGCTCAAATAGAGAAAGGATAAAATGAAACCATGAGAGACTTCGTGGCTCATTTTGAATGGTTTCTTCGCAGGATACTTGAAGAGGATTCACCATCTCAAAAAAATGTCAAGAGATTCTTCATCAATGCTCAATCACTAGAAGTAGGATTTTTCTGTGAAGATCCCAACCAAGGAACATTGTAGAAGAACAAATTATGGCCATTGAACTTGATGATGATCTCATCCTCTATGGAAAGATTAAGAACCCATCAAAGGGTAAGGCCCAACATCCTAGAGATGAGAGAACCAATCCATTGCTGCAAAATTTGGTGAATGAGATAACATATTTGAAGAGGGAATTATTTGAACGAGTTTCTTCCCAAAGAAGAAACAAAAATCAGATTGTAGGAGCACCCTGAAGGCTTTCCTTGGAGGCCCCACCTGTTAATGCAAGTTGTAGGAGTAAGGAAAATGAAGAGGAGTTTGAACAAGAAAGTGAAGGTGGTGGTTACCTAGAAAGTGATGAGTTTGAGAATGATACACAAATCAGATTATGTGAGTATTCTAGAGGTTATGAAGAAGACAAAGAAGATGCACCTAATTTCTCATGTGTGGTATTCACTCATTCTCAATCTAAGAAAAGAGCATCTCCCTCCACTGCTATAAAAGAAAATAAGGTTGATGATCCTCCTATGGTGACTCCGCAAAATAAAATAATCAGTTAAGGATCCCCACTTCCATCTTCCATGAAGTCTGCATTGTTGGAGCTTGACCTTGTAGTAAGTAAGAAGACTCCTGCAACCCCAAGTAAGTCTTCTAATCTCTCTTCCAAGTCTATATCTACATCTGCTCCTGTAAAATCTAGTACTTTGAAAGATCCTAGTGCACCTTTAAAAATCTACTCCTACTTCCTAACTTGTAATAAATCCAATATAAGCCCCTTCACCCCCTTTTCCACATCGATCCCTTTGACTTCATAGAATATGAAAACAAGGACAAAGTGTAGATTACTGAAACTCAATATTTGTGGACTCATCCTAAAAAATTTGAGAGGTTCATATGATATATCAAGAGTGGTATTCTAAAACCCAATGCTATAACTTCTAGTTCCAAAGGCATGATAGCAAACTCACCTACTACACCTCCCTCACAAAACATGCTTTCTCTGAATGCATCCAAGGTGATAAACTTGAACCTTTATATGTCTCCCTTCTTGTTGGAGAATATGTACTGAACAATTGTATAATAGATTTTGGTGCCTTAGAGAACATGATGCCTTTGAAGGTCACTAAGGCTCTCAAACTTACCATGACTCCACCTAGCGGCTCTTGTTACAATTTAGAATAAAAAGAGGTATCAATTGTAGGGAAGTTCAAATATACACAAGTGGATCTTGCCAGATTTCTAGACAAGAAAGTTTCAGTGATGATTTTGGTAGTAGACATCCCATCCTCGTTCGGAATGTTGCTTTGAGTAGAAATTTCTTCCGAGACTTGGGAGGGAAAATTCAGATGAATTGGTCTTCTGCAACCATACTAGTGAAGGGAGACATTGAGAAATCACTTCTTGAGAAGAAGATGAGGTACACGGTATGAGATTTTGGTAGCCCATAAGCTAAATTTTTTTAACAGGGTAGTAGGTGGAAGAATCACTTTGTGATAACTGAGGAGGAAGAGGATATCCCCATCTTGATAGGTCTAGACATGCCTTCTCAGAGAGATTTAGATTTTGAAGAACAATTGATAATATTTGACTTACAAGAGGGAAGCTCTAAATTTTTGGATGATGCAAACCATGAAGAAGAGGAAATGGTTCTTGATGATTTTCAAATAGAAAAATCAGCTTATGTGTTTATCCGTGATGAAGAAATTTTCTCATTCCCATTCAAAGATGAGGAATCCCTTGATCATGTTACCTAGGAAGAGACCAATCCATTCTGCAATGAACCCTCGAGCAATGGGAAATAACTATCTGTACAAGGATTGCTAAGAGCCACAGAAGAAACAAAAGACCCTGAAATCAGTCTTGAACTTTTAATGCAAGCCATGAATCTTGAAGACAAGTGTGAAGCTGACTTGGAAACCTCAACTAGTGTGAAGATGGGCTATGTTGAAATAAATCTAGATGAGAAATATGATGTCCCTCTTGAGCCAATGGTTGGTGGATATGATGATGAAATGGAGATATTTTCTTTCCCATTTACGTGAAGAAGATTCTCTCCATGATGAAGAAATAGAAGCAAGAAGTTTTGAGGCCTTTGAAGCTAAAGCCCCTATGGACAAAGGAGTGATAAAATGCTAGTGATTCCCAAGATGATGAGGTAATCCCTCTAGATAGTTTCCTTGAGATGAAAAATAAAGATTCTTCAAAGGCATACAAAGAGGAGTTATAGGAAATGACGAAGCATAACTCCATGCAAGAAATCTTGGATGCAAGTAGAAGTTGTGGAGGACCCCGAGCTGATTCTTGATTTGTTAACTATTTCCATGGACATACAAGAAAATTATGAGGTCACTCCTAATCCTGTCATCAGTACTCAAGCACCTCATATTGGAGTAAAGGAAAAGGATAATTTTGAGGTCTCTCATGGAAAAGAGGTCAACAAGCATAGACCTGGGAAATAAAAAAACCAGAATGTTCAAGTAAATTGAAAAAAATCAGCTTTGGGGTAGTGATGAGATGCTCGATGAAGAATCATCTATGTGGATAAATTTGGAATGCAACTGGCACTATGAAACCAATTTCAAAGAGGATGAAGGTAATGGAATTTCTAAGTGAAGGCGAACATCAAGAAGCTCATGCTCACTCCTAAAAAGTGCACATACAAATGTTGAAGCACCTAGCTTTCATAAGCAATTGAGGAGAGGAGGATACTTTTTGGAACCGTCAATGGCTTCATAGAACATCATCATTCGGTGTTTCCCTCTCAGGGGTAACTTTTGAGAAATGAAAAAAGCTTTAGTGAAAGTGGGTTGTCCCACACATTGTACTATAGGTGATTTCTAGGTGTGATTCCCTTTCTGTTGCGTGTTTTCCCCTTTCCGTTGCATGTGTTTCCATTCTTGTCGTGTTTGTTGTTTCCTTTTTGAGTGCGTGTGTGTTTCCTTCTCTCTTTCTCTCTTGTTGTATGTTGTACATGACTTCTGAGGTCCAATGGATAAGGCACTGGTCAATGAACTATATGGTCAAAAATTGAGATTCTGGATTCCCATGTCATGTATTCACTATGCTCAGTCCATGCCATATCCCCAAGCTAGAGCCAGTTGTTGTCATGTAAATGTGTAACATGGAAATTGACAATTTATGAGCACAATAATTATACCCCTATGCCAAAATTTTCAAGTCTATCACTCTAAGACACCCCAAATATTTCCAGTAAGTCCAAATGACCTCTCAAATAATGTTATACCAATCCCTCAGGTGATTTAGGAAATTCCATTCATTCCGCATAGGTGATTTTAGGAGTTCATTTCCAAAGAAATAGGCAGTTGTGGGAAGGGCCATCACTGGCCTTCCTAGAATCGGCACAACCTCGTAGAGCATGAAGAAGAAGAGCCTAAGTGGATGTGGAGGTGATACAAAGGTCTTGGGATATCATGGATATGGTTCAGGAATATTTTTGAAGGTCTTGGAGAAGTTAGGGTAGTTTCCCTAGAATGAGGGTTCACTGAAGCCTAGTCGTGCACGAGCCAAAACAACCATTGAGATTTGGAAGGTGATTCTAGGAGCTTCGGATGGAGTTAGAAGTAAAATAAAACATCTCTAGAAAGATGATTACAAGACCTACATTATGGTGAAATAATATTTTTCACTAAACCTTGGTGAATATAATTTGAAGGAAGTTTTTCTTAGGCACAAGTGCAAAGTTTCATATATATATATTCCACTTTTTCAGGGAACAAATGGATTAATCAAGACATGAAACCCCCACCATTGGATTCAAAATGAAAATTCCAGTCAGGATCATATAAAATGTCACCAATAAATTCCCTTTGGGAGCTCAAGTCATCATCATTCCAAGTCACACTCTTGGAGACAGTCTAGGAGTTAGTCAATTTTTGGGAGGACACGTGTCAACACCAAGATCCTGTAGGGATTTTTGTCCCCTAAGTCCACGAGGTCAGTGCATCAGCCCTTAAAAATGTACCCAACCCCTATGGGGAGTCTTTTGGTCACCCATGTGACCAACTTTCAGCCCCAAGTGCATTTTGGAGCTCAAACTCCATGTCGTCGGATCGAGGACACGTGTCAGCTCTAGGACCATCATAGAATTTTATTTCCCTCACATCCCTTTAGGTGAGGGACACAAAACATGGAAAAATTCACCCAGCCCCTATGGGGAGTCTTTTGGTCACCCACGTGACCAACTTTCACCCAACCCAGTGCATTTTCAAGAAAATCCCTATCGTCGGATCGAGGACACATGTTGTCCTCTTGACCACCAAGGAAATTGATGTCCCTCACGTTCCTAAGGTGAGGGAAATTAGGGACACAAAATTGTGCAGAACCCCTCCATGTACATTTTTTAAAAATTTAAATCTGGCACTTAGTCATTTTCTTCCTCTCATTTCTCCTCCACAACTCCTCACCATGCCATGACTTTGCTCAAGCTTGTTCGGACACCCGGTCCACTATTGATAATCTAAACTAGATCCATCATAATTACCAAAATATCCACACCATGAATGTACAAAATATATGCAGGCCTCAGAGAAAAATGGAGTGAAATGACGAAGAATGAAGAGAAAATGGAGATTTTTGCCAGATAACTACGAAGCCACCCGATAAAAAAATCCTCATATCTTGTAAAGTGCAAGTCAGAATGAGATGTTATATTTTTCAAAGTTTAAAATTTTTCAAGACAATCAAGATGTAACAAAAAAGAGGTCAAATGGTTCCTAGAATCATTTAGACCAACAAAATCCTCACTTCGTGCACCAACTCACATTCGTCAGATCTCCCATCACTTCGGTAATGGAAACGAACTAACAACTTTGCACATGGGCTCCAAATAAAAAACTATCCCAATGGAGTTGTTTTCATCATAAATGGAGACAAAAACCAAACCTGAAAATTTCAAGCTCCATTAATGGCCGCCATCATAGCTCCATACCCGAATCCACTTCCAGGTCAAAATTTCAAATTTTATTTCCAATCATTCTAGAGGGAAAATATTTGTTCGGTCGGAGGGTGATATCGTAACGACAAGATGAGTCCAAAAAATTATGTTCCATCGCAAATCGAGCACTAGAAATACACTTTCTAAAAATAGTAAGTTTTCCTATATAGACTTGCTATGTTTGGAAATTCATCATCAAAAGTAGCTGAGACAAAGGTAGCGGGAATTGAAGATTGTGAGGAATCCAGAATGAGTGTTCAAAGAACAAAAGCAGGAAAATGACCACTTACTGAAAATAGTAAGTCCCTTATATGGGTGCTTACTAAAAAGAGTAAGTCACCTCAAAGAAGCATATGAGAAAAGGGTAGTGTATGCATGATTGAATGAGGTATTTCATCACATCACAATGGTTGAGAAGAGGCAAAAATCACCTCTCACTAAAAATAGTATATCATACGTAGGCTGGGAGTTGCGGTCATCAATGGAATAGTTCACTCAACTTGGCAAGCATTCATGAGCTGATTTGAAGGAGTTTCATAGTATGCAAGGAATTGAAGATTCAGAGTTTCACTGCATTTGGAGTTTTCCATCAATGAGGATCAACAGAATTCATCGGGAAACATCTTCTCCTCTT
Organism: Taxus wallichiana var. yunnanensis; assembly: GCA_018340775.1. Classification (NCBI taxonomy): domain Eukaryota; kingdom Viridiplantae; phylum Streptophyta; class Pinopsida; order Cupressales; family Taxaceae; genus Taxus; species Taxus wallichiana. Next base: position 608,906,464 of record CM031239.1, on the reverse strand, counting down.
CTCTCTCTTCCCTCTCCCCAAATTTCTCTCCCTTCAAGTGTTATAATTCTTCGTTGGGGTTTACACTTTTTATATGCCTTTAAGTCACTTAAAAGTGACTTTAGAAACATAATGTAAATTAAGTTGCCTTGATTTTATAAAAGGGACTTAAATATTTTGTAGGAATATGAATAGTCTAAAGTTAGAATTAAGGCATATGGAGGGTCATGAGGAAGACGATAAGTCACCTCTCATTCTATAAATTGTAATGCCATTCCCATTTCAAAGGGTTGACAATTGATCTTGTAAACTCATGAGTGCATTATACTTAGAGAAAGAAAAGGAGATAGCCATTTTATTCTACTTTCCTCCACTCTCAAATTTCTTCCATTCCCACATTATGTACAACTTCTGTTTAAGCATCAATACAAGAAGAAGGATTTTGTAGCCTTTTTGATGATGAGATTTTAGAAAATTTGAATTCACAATCTTATCTCATCTTGTTGCCATTGGTAGGGTTGTTTCTTCTCATAAATGCATGTGATGATACTTCTAACTAGTGTGTGTAGGAATCTGATTTCCTACCTACAACATTAGTTCTCCTACCTCTTTTCTCACTCCCCTTTCCCGCACTTCAGAAAAATTCCTCTCTATAAATTAATCTGCTAGATTTTCCATAGGGTTAGTGGAGTGTCCTGTTGGATCCCGGTTGAAAGGCCACCATAGAAATATGCATTTTTCATGTGCATGCATATATGACAACTGCATTGGTTAAGTAGAGGGACTTAGATTCCCAGAGTGTTGGCAAGATAACCACCAATTTGTCCCCAAAAAAATTTCTTGCCTACAAGAAATAATCATATTTTCCTTGTGTTAAAGAAAATCACTTGGATCCTCCGAGGATAATAAGCCTTAGAAGAGATATTACCCCACTTTACCTTGATGATAACTTTATTCTTCATGAAAATGGATATGCCTAAGGTTTCTTGATAGATCTTGTAGTTTTTTTTTTTTTATGTATCCAAAATTTTGAGCACTTTGTTGTTGGATGTTGGATGGATCTCAAGGTGAAAGAGTTATATTGGGATTTTATAAGTTCATAGAACAAGGGTTTGGTATGAACCTTCCAAGATGGTTTCCATGGAGGTGGTGGAGTAATTTATAGAAGGATGAAGGGTTTATATTGATCCATGTAGGATGGATCGATGGTTGAGAATGGATAAAAGGGTAGAAGGTTCTAGATTAGGAGGATTCTCCATGATTTTTAATTCATGGAAGGTGGTAGAATTAGAAAGGTTATAGATTTAGAGAAATCTAGAAGGTGGTGGAGAGGATTAGGCTTAGAAGATTCTAGATTTAATTAGTGGCTAATGAGGGATTAGTGAGGGTAGTTAGTAGGAGAGGCTAGTTTGCGAGGTGAGTAGGTAGGCTAGAGAATATTAAATCCCAAAAATAAGAGAGGATTTTAATTAGTTGTTAAGTGAGGGATTAATTGAGATATTAGTGGGATGGGATATAGGCTAAGGTTAGCATGTAGGATGAAATATTAGTAATGTTAGGAGGGAATAATTATTAAAAATCAGAAATGACTAATTATAAGTGTATACGACTACTAGCACAAAAAACATACCATCAACCATGTTGATGTATAGGCTATCGGTGGCAATCAAAAATTGATTATCCATTTAGTAGAAATGTGAAAATGTGGGAAGATGCGTGGGGATAAAACCAAGGGGTTGACCAATAGTAGTACGTGTAGAGGCCAATGATCATTTGAGGTAGACGAAGGTGGGAGTGCATAGTAGGTGGGATAAAAATATCACTATCTAGAGCCAATTTTTCTTTCCACATTCTATTTATATCAATAGTGTAACTCAATTTTTATTTTAAATGCACCCTTTGATTCATGGAAGAAAAGAAACATGTTGATTCTATATGTAGAATATTGAAAAGAATCAATGGAAACCTTATAAATAATAATATTTTTAATTTCGAATGTGGGAGTCACATCTTGGGAAACAAAGGTGCAACTATATTTGTGACTTCTCGGTGAGTTTCAATCCATGGTGTGGAGGATTACGCATGAGTTTGTGATTGTGAAAACCAAGAAAAGGAAATAATTGGTGAAAAGGATGACTATATAGGGCCGATGAAGATCTCATAAAAAACACTTTGAAAATTCCAACAAAGAAATGGAGGTTGTGTGAAGTTAACCACTAATAAAACAATATGATGAATCAACAAAATATAAGAAAACATGGATAGGTTTCTCGAGCCAAGAATTTTTTTGGCCATTTGAGAAAGAATAGTTGAATGATACAACATCTTTTATACACTAAAATTGGAATAAAATCATTATTACATTATACTTTTGGAAAAAAATTATATATGTGATTCTTGTATGATGAAACTAAGACTTAGTGGTGTAAGTCCTTGTTGTTTTGATTTTTCATTTCTTTATTTATCTTTTGATTACTTTGGTCTAAGAGAGTATAGATTGGTTAGGATCGTACTTCAAAATTGACCATTAACCATGATGTGTGGTCTTGGCCCATTTGTTTTTTGGGTCCTTTCAACACATTGGGTCACTTTCTTACTATTTTCTCTTTGTGTTCTTATGTTTTTGGTAGGCCTTACACACTAGTAAGATTCAAGTTTCAAATTAAGGGACTCCTAAATATACAAGTTCACCCTAATAATTTATTATGTAGTAAACACTTATCTAAGTACTACCTATTGAGCTAAGAAAGCAATATTTGTTACTTTATATTATATATCACAACACAAGAGGGCATAAATCTAATTTCCACACATGAATGAAAGGATTTTCATGGGAGAAAAGTAGAAATTTTTATATCAGTTTGAAGCATGAGTTCAAAGATAGGTCAATGGTTTTAGTTTATGCACACTTGCATAACTCACTATGAGAACTAAATTAATTAGTGAATCAAAAATGAGTTAACCACCAAGGTCAGTTTGAATCAAGAATTTATATCTTTTATTTTTGATCGATGAGTGCTTGAGGTTCTTACAAGAAGCTAGGTTCGTTTTACATGTATAGGTGTAAAATATAGGGTTGTAGGTGAAGTCAAAGATATCAATGTGTGACACATGTGATGACGAAGTGACTTGGAGGAAACTATAATCTAGCCAATAATATGTCCAAGACCATAAAATGGGGTCTTTTAGAGATTGATCTTGTCTATTTATATAGTCTATCCCTTGCATAATTGAGTGATAAAGGATTGATCTATGCACATTGATAATTTTTCATCTTTTTAGGTCCATTAAAAAATAGCGAGTTCAACCGAGTCAACAAATTCACCTCCCAAACCCTATTTATACTTCTAATTACTTTATCAATATGGCATACTTACAATACTTTAGTTTCCATTGTACAATTATAAATACCATGGTTTCTATGCTTCCGCTACTTGTTTTATATATCGTATTATGGCTATGATGATACATCCCCATATGATCCTCTTACTCTATAACATCCACCATTAGTTCTAGTGTGATACCTAACCTAATGTTAGTATACCTTTTATCAATATTTATCTATCTAGATATTTACCCAGATTAAAGGTAACTCATAAGTCCCTTACTTTGCATACTTATATTAATTCTTCACAAGTAGTTGACCCTAGCATTACCGACCATTGGAGACATGTTTCCAGATGATGACCTTAGTTAATAATATGCATCAAGTTATGGTGACTAGGTTAGTAATGATCAAGATCCTTCCTTGAATTTTCCTACCAAGTTTCTTAAATATCATAATCATGCATCACATACGATATGAAATCCACACGTTGTGTGTATGAGTCCTATTTTGATAATGACATGTTCCATTCTAGATGGGTTTGTCTTACAAGAGATAATATGTTTACTTTCCTTCATGATCTTGACACATACGAGGATAGTGATGATGAATTTTCTTATGCTTATATATATGGTGATGCACATGTTGATCATGAAATTTCATGTAATAATGATTCTATTAGTCTTTATGATGTTCCTACTCATGATGATGATCATGTTCATAGAATTTTATGCTCATAATAATGTTTCTATTCATACTGATTTTTCTAATTGTGTTAATCTCTCTAGTGAATGTAAAAATGGTGTTCCTACTAGTGTTTCTTCCACACCTATTATACAAACAAATGTTGAGAGTGATAGTATGCCTTATATATGTCTTAATGCATGTAATTTTGTTCCTTCCTAATGTGTTGATCCTAATGGTATATCTACCAATAAGCTTATTGTAGATAAATTGGATATAACTAATGATGAAGTTCCTATAGATCCCATATCCCACATTAAATATCCACTTCTTGATGTGCCTCATCATGAGGAGATATATTATAAAAAATAGTGTTCCCATGTCTACTATAAATGAATAAATACAACCCTTGAATGAGCCTCTTAGTGTTTATGTGATACTTCCTCAAGAGTTCCTTTCTCTCATGCATGTGGTAGGTGATTTATAATGTAAAGTGCATATTTTAACCCTATGAAGTATGGTTTATTATGATGTAATTGATTCTAGTACTATACATGGCAACCCCATTTTACATTAAATATTATAATCATCCTTCCCTTGTATTTTTTCATTCCTAAATTTCAATTGTTTGACATGACCTTCGACCCTTATCTACATCATAAATACTATATATCCACTATGCATTTTTATAAAAATGATAGGTTGAGTTCTGAGTTTCCCCACATAATCTAATTGACGATGCAATTTATTAGTTTACCAACCTTCCTAATGGACCTATGAGCATTTTTTAGAAATTAAAGAAGCCTTTATTATTTAATTTATTGATAATAGGGTAAGTGTAGGAAGTTGATGGACAAATATAGGGTCATCCGTGGACATCATATTGCAAATAACAAAATAATATCAACTTGTAGGGATTATTAGCAATACATACACTCAAAATTAGAAAAATTATATTAATATGAATCGTAGCATCCAGAATCTAGTTTCTAAAATACTAATTTTTGTAAAAAATTGACAAGATTAGCTATATTAAACACTCAAAAATCAATGACTTGGTTTTTTTTTTTAAAAACGTTGATAAGATTATAGTCCGTTTGCCCACAATTTGGATGACCAAAAATTGATATATATTTTTTTCCTTTGGTGAGAAGTTATATGCCACTATCTATCTTGGGATGGATTTTATTTTGTATTTTTTGAGTAATTTTTTATTTTTATGATTTTTTCCGTGAAAGTGGTATGAAAACATAAAGAAAACAGAGCACTTTCCATTTGCCCGCCATAACTTCATCAAAAAATATTGAAATCAAATATTATTTTTTTGAACATGTATATAATTTCACCACGGTTGGGATGGTATAAGTTTTATCACATTCTAATAAGTGAAACAAATTTTTCAGTCTTAAACGTAGACATAAACATTCACGGGAAAAAGTGTCTTAAAGACCTACTATTAGTAAAAAATTATAAAATGATATTTATCCTCTTCTATTCAATTTAAAATTATTATTTCTACAAAGCTAATAGTCTCCCCTACGCAATGGTACCATTTTTATGACATAGTTTTTACTTTTCGGCATGGTTCAAGTCCGCGGAAGACTAAATTTGATGTTTTGCTTTGTTTTTAATGTAAAATTCAGGATTTGATGTCCACTTAATTGTCCCCCAACTTGGTGCACTTACCCAATAAGGGTCCTAAAGTTACATATGAACATTTAACCTCTTTACATTAAGGAAAATTTGAGCCAATTATTAATTATATCTTACGCTTTAAGGATAATATGCAAAAATCAATATATAATCCCATGAATTTAGAAATGCGGTATATCTTTTGTTGAGGACTCATCTTCCTTTTTAAGGATAAATTGGTGTATGACATGTGATTCATTCACTGGTATTTGTTTATGAGTTATTGATCTAGAGCAAAAAAATTATCTCCACACAAACTTCCACACATTCTTATGATGTAAACTATCCACATCTACCACCACACGTGATTCACATTCTCTTTTGGGTACAGTTAACTTCCACACATTCTTATGATGTAAACTATCCACATATACCACCATACATGATTCAAATTCTCTCTTACGTCATGGCAATAATTCCTATCATATTACACCTACACCTATAACTACTAAAAAGCCTCATCATTTCCCTAAGTGCAAACCATAATAATTATGTCTAAGTATATTTGCTTCAATTTGGGTCAGATATAAAAGATATAGAGAAAGGGGGCCTTTATATTTGTAATATAGGGAAGACCTAATGAGGAAATTGAGGCTAAATATAGCATCTAAATTAGATAGGGGCCCAGGTAGGTTTATTCTACCCTATTTATCCCGACCTCCCGACATAGGGAAGATAGGATATAATATAAATTCTATTAGACAAGTTTTTGATCACCCACATGATATTTTGGTAACTCTACTTGAAATTCACTTGATTCAACTATCCTCTACTAAGCACCATCCTCCTCATTAGATGGAGTTTGCAAAAGGCGTACCTTTTTGTAACTTCTATTGTATCAATGGGATCATGATAATGATTTATATGCATCATAATAGAAACTTAAGTGGCTTGAAGAAAAAATAATTATCACTTTTAATACACAACATGCTAGTAAAACCCATCCTTCATGACATTGACTGTGGTGGTTACAACCTCCCAAAATGGTCCTCATTAAACAAACCAATTTCTCATCCTCTTATGATATGTCCAACGGAAAGGAGATCCTAATAATAAACCAATATAGAAGGATAAGTTCAAATGGGTGCATGAAAATAAAAACAATTTGTACTACAAAATAATTAGGTTAATCGTATATCTTATTCACAATCATCTACACAACCAACTCAATGACATGTGTAATTCATAATAGTGCATCTTTGGGTCTAAGTGATCGGGCCTCCTTTATTTGATTATAATTTTATGAATTATTGATTCATCATTCATCAAGATTATTACCTTGGCATTGTTGTTATTTCCTAAACATGACGTCCCTTACTAAATGACCAATGACATATGAGGAATACCCTTCCTTCTTTCTTAAGAATAATTTTTCTCACAATAGACTTTCTCCCATGTGATTTCACATAGGACTCCTTCAACTATATTTACCTAATAAACAAATTCATTACACATTGATATATTCACCACACGTGATCAATTCCATATAATTCAATTAAATATTTACCCACTACTCAAAATAACTATAATATCCAACCTAAAAGTCACATCACAATCTATACAACATAATCACATTAAACAATATATCCTAACTCCAAAACATTTATCAATCGAGAACTCATTCCACACACACACACATAATATTTCAAATATTACAATAAATGAGGTTCATGACCTTATAAAAATATATATGCATCATTACTAACATCCTCATCCTTACTAGAAACATTGAAAGGAGATTGAGAACTCGAGGCCTCCCCTACATCCATATGACCATAAGAGTGCGACCTATACTATTGTATATGCTCTTGTAGGGTTCCTATCTCCACCCTAGAAAAACATATAGTGCTTAAACGCTTATCAATTTCCCCACCATATTCTATGCAAGCTCTAGACCATGTGGTGCCTGGGGTTTGTAGTGCCCCCCTTGCAAAACCTCCTCCATATGGAATCGATATTTTATCCCTTACAATTTTCTTTGTGTCATCTTCATCATTAAATTATGCTTCTATCCTTCTTGGAGAAGGTGAGTTAATCGTGATATTTTGGGCTAAGAGTTGTTATAAAAATGTTTTGGTTTTTGGTGTGGGTTTCAATTATCAGCTAATCATCCTCAAACATCCTTAATGTTGGCGTTAGCACACCGGTTATACAAATATATTAATCATATCTAAGAATAAAATCAATCAATACGGAAATAAACAAGAAGAAATAATACACAATATTTAATGTGGTTCACCCAATGTGGGTTACATCCACAAATAAATAGCCAATTTATTATCACAGAGGAAATACAATGAAGATTTACAATCTTCCACACCTTCTTGGATGTCTTGTAATTTCTTCTCTACAAATTTCTCTTTTTCTCTCAAAAGGAAACTTCTCTCTATTCTCAATTGAATTATCTCTTCTAAAACCTAGCTTTATGCTTATATATGCATCGACAATCTTAGGGTACTTTAGCTATGTAATTACAACCATTAGATTCACTTTATAACTTAATATAGATCTAATTACGCAACTTAATCATAGTAGTCACACACGAGCAACCGATGTCGGTTAGCCTTAACCGATGCCGCTTCTTCCTTGCATGACCGATACCAGTCCATGGGTGACTAATGGCATTTCTTCAACCGACGCCGGTTATTGTGTATTCTAGCAAGTCTGTAAAAGCATGCCAATGAAGTGATTAAGCTCCACAACTCAACAATCTCCCACTTGGAGATAAATTTCTGCATTGTACCACACATCTCATCCTCTGATCCTTTCCTTTTCCTATTTCTCCCTCTTCAAGTCTCAAACTCAAAGACCAAGAGAAGTGGAGTGTATCTCGAACTTATCCTTTGCTAATGGCTTAGTTAGCATATCCATAGGATTTTCCTTTGTATGAATTTTCTCAAACTTTAGTTTCCCATCCTCCAATACATGTTGTATTAATTGATATCACAAATAAATGTGTTTCGTTCTAGGATGGAACATTGAGTTCTTTGCCAGATGAATCACACTTTGACTATCATTGTACAATCTGCAATCCTCTTGCTCCTTTCCCAACTCTTCCATGAACATGATCATCCATATCATCTCCTTGCTAGCTTCTGTAGCTGCAACATACTCAACCTCTATAGTAGACGGGCTACAACCTTTTTGTAATCTATAAATCCAGCTAACTTTCATGTCACATATCGTGAAAACATATCGGTGGTGCTCCTACTACCATCTAAATCACCAATGATATGTCCGAATCCACATAGCTAAGTAAATAAGTATCTCGACCCTCCATAGAATAATTACATGCTAGATGTCCCTCTCAAATACATGAGAATCTATTTGACTGCATTCCAATGCTCTTTACCTGGATTAGCCATAAATCTTCTCATAACTCCCATTGCTTGTGTAATGCATGGTGCTGGTACATACTACTAAATACTATGGAACTCGTGCCATGTACTCAACCTCCTCGTGCGATGTAGGACCTTTGATCTTTTCTCAATTTGAAGTGTCCAGCCATAGGTGTACTTACAGGTTTTGAATTTTACAAATTAAACCTTTCCAACACCTTATTGATATAATGCTCCTAAGACAAATACAACTTCATGTTCTTCATGTCTCTATGAATTTGCATGCCAAGGATTCTCTTTACAGACTCCCAAATCCTTCATTACAAATGTGTGAGCTAGCTTTTCTTTAAGCTCACCAATGTCTTACATACTAGATCCTACAATAAGCATATCATCCACATATAGTAAAAAAATAATATAGCTCCCATTTCTAAGCATTTTGAAATAAACACAATGGTTTGATTCACATCTGAAATAATCATGCTCATGCATGAAACTATCAAACCCATATACCATTTCCTTGGAGCTTTCTTGAGCTCATATACGCTCTTTTCAATCTGCACACAAGTTTCTCTTTACCCTTGACTTCATACCCAAGCGGCTGATTCATACAAATATCTTCCTCTAAATCACGATGAAAATGTTGTCTTGACATCAAGTTGTTGTAAATTCAAACCCTATACTACAACTAAAGTCAATACAAGATGCGAATAGAATTCATCTTAACAATAGGAGAAAAAATTTCACCAAATTCAATACCTTCTTTATGTGAAAATACCTTTACTACAATCCTTTCCTTGTATCTCTTATGTCCACCCTCTTCTTCCTTGATCCTATAAACCCACTTTTTCTGCAATGCTCTTTTACCTGCTGGAAACTTAACCAAATTCCATGTTTGGTTCTACTCTAAGGAGTCCATATCCTCATTCATGCCATGCTCCCACTACTTGTGGGATTTATCCTACATTGATTTTTCAAAGCTTTCTGGTTCACCACTATCAATCAATAATAAATAAGACAAGTAAGGTGAAAATATTTATGGAGGGTTACTTAACCTTTGTGACCTTCTCACTGAGATTTGGGGTTCCGAAAGCTTAATCAACTCATCCTGTAGATTTGTATCTACTTCTAACAGTAACCAACGATGGTTAGCTTATGTCGATGCCTTTTTGGCTAATTGATATCGGTCTGTCTCTTACGTAACCGATGCCGGTATAAGGGAGTGATGTTGGTGGGGGTAACTAATACCGGTTCGTGTGTAAACTCTGTAGGTGTTAATTTTAAATTTGAGATTTCATTTCATCCATAAATTTCTCTAGCGAGTTCACCTTTGGGTACCAAAATTGGATCCCTATACATTCTCTTTTCATTCTAATCAATGTCATGACTCCTAATTATTTTAGAAACTTCTAAATCCCAAAACCGAAATCTGAAATCACTAGAGCCATAACCAATGAAAGTACATCTTTTGGATTTTACATCCAATTTATTTCTATTTTCCTTATCAATATACACAAAATCTTCTGATCCAAATACTATAAGAAAAGAAAGATCTACCTCTTTTCCAGTCCAAGCTTCTTTTGGTATTCCACCATTCAGTGCACTTGAAGGTCCATGATTAATCAAATAAACTGTCATGTTTATTACTTCGCCCAAAAATATAAGAGAAATCCAACATGTATCCTCATCCTTCTAACACATTCCATGATTGTCATTTTCATTCTCTCTGCAACATGATTCTCCTGTGGTGTTCTAGGAATCGTCCTTTCTCTGTGTATTCCATTTACTGAATAATAATCATTGAAAGAATTATTGTTGTACTCACCACCATTGTCAAATCTAAGGAATTTTAATTTTGAATTTGATTCATTTTCCACAAAGGATTTCCATCTTTTAAAAGTTTCAAAAAAATCATATTTAAAATTAATACAATAAACCCATACCTTTCTTATGGCATCATCAATGAAAGTAACATAGTATTGGGATGCTCCACGAGAAGCTACCTGGGATGGTCCCCACACATCTGAGTGTATAATCTCTAATTTATGATCTTATTTGTTGCCCCAACTTTGAGAAATCTCACTCTCTTCTTCTTTCCAAAAATACAATGCTCATAGAAATCAAGATCTACACATTTTAGATCTGATAACTTACCCTTTGCCTTTAAGATTTGCATTCATTTTTCACTCATATGGCCTAGCTATTGTGCCACATGTTTATATCTAAATATGAAGTAGATAGAACAAAAATGGAATTAGTAATACAAGTAGATAAATACAATAATCCTACCTTCTTTCCTCTTGCTACAAAAATATATCCCTTGGTAACTTTCCAAGATTTGGTTGTGAGTGTAACCATGTAACCAATTTCACACAAATGTCCTGCAAAAATTAGATTTCTTTTAAGGCTTTGAAAATGCCTCACATATTTCAATATCCATGTATTTCCATTCTAAAATTTAAGATGAACTTCACTTCTTCTAGTAATATTGCATGGTTCATCATCTCCTAAATAAACATGCCCAAAATTACCCTGGACATAATTTTTGAAATAACCCTTATTAGGGGTTGCATGGAAAGAAGCTCCTGAATCTAAAACCCATAAATCAATTTTATTATCCAAGGATAGAATTAGGACATATTTTATTAACTCTTTTGTAGCAACATTTTCCTCTTTACCTTTCTTTGGTACATTCTCTTTGTTTTCCTTAAACCAACAATCCTTCTTTGTATGACCTTTCTTTCCACAATTCCAGCAGATTATACCTCTACCTCTGGATTTAGATCTTCCATTCTTAGAATTTGATTTCCCATTATTATTTCTCTTGGATATCTCCTTCTACCTTCCCCTTATTTCTACATTCAAATCATTCCTAGATGATGATTCTCCTATACTTTTCCTACATATTTATTCATTCAAGATTATACTAACCACATCATCAAAATTTAAAACATTAGTAACAGATGTTGTATTACTAACAACCATTACCAAGTTATCCCAACTATCTGGAAAAGAGAATAATAATAAAAGTTCTTTCACTTCATCCTCAAATGGAATACTAACTGATTTTAATTGATTTACAATAGACTAGAAATCATTCAAATGACTTGATGCAGATCCACCTTCTTGCATCTTTAAATTAAAAAAATTCATCAAATAAATTTTATTTAAAGCACTAGGTTTTTCATATAGATTTGCTAAAGATTTCATCAACTCTACCATAGATCCTACTTGATAATATTCAAATCTAGAGATACTTCCAAGCTCAATATTATAGATCTCGAGTGTTTATATCAATAATTTTCCATTCTTCATCAATCATCTTTGCAGGTCTTTCCTTCTCATCCAATGGTAAGTATAAATATTCTGATATAGATAATCCTCCACCTGCATCTTCCATAATAGATAGTCACGACCATCAAATTTATCTACTTTGAATTTTCCTTCTTCTCCCATTTATTTTCTCCCACTCAATCATAAATCCCTCTATGAGTAAATATATCAACACACACAACCCTTAAACAAATATGCTCATGATACCAGTTGTTGGGGTTAGCACACCGATTGTACAAATATATTAATCAGATCTAAGCATAAAATCAATCAATACAAAAATAAAAAGAAGAAACAATACACAAGATTTAACGTGGTTCACCCAATGTGGGCTACATCCACCAAGAAACAACCAATTTATCATCACAGAGGAAATACAATGAATATTTGCAATCTTCCACACCTTCTTGGATGTCATGTACTTTCTTCTCTACAAATTTATCTTTTTCTCTCAAAAGGAAACTTCTCTCTATTCTCAATTGAATTATCTCTTCTAAAACCTAACTTTATGCTTATATATGCATCTACAATCTTAGGGCACTTTAGCTATGTAATTACAACCATTAGATTCACTTTATAACTAAAGATAGATGTAATTCCCATAACTTAATTATAGTAGACATGCATGAAACCAATTTTAGTTAGCCTTAACTAATGTCGGTTCCTCCTTTCCGGCCAATATCGGTCCATGGGATACCGACAATGGTTCGTCAACCGACACCGATTACTCGTATTCCAACAAGTCTATAAAATCATGCCAATGAAGTGATTAAGCTCTACAACTCAAAAATTAATGAAAAATATTAAATAAAAATATAATTATATATATAAGGTTATAGATAATAAATAAAAACAAAAATAAGGTGGTCAGTGAATGTTTTGGTGAAATGATGGTGTGCATGTTCTTGTATGAAAAGGGTTCTAAAGGCCACATGATAACATGTGCTTGTAAGACCAATGTGATTCATGTATGTGAAACCAAACTCCACATACTAACATACTCCCTCTAACCGCACACAACCTTGTAAGTTTGGAGCCTTGAAATATGGAAGGGAAAAAAATTCCCTAATAAAATTTCTTTAAAGGCTTCTACAAGTTTAGGCATCTAGAAGAGGAGTTAACCAGATCTATGCATGTTCGAGACACCCAAATAAACGTGACCTTAAATAATGTGTGGACCATGTAAATGTGTCTCCTTGGGTATCAATGATTTTTGGGCTTTTACATCCTAGTTTGGATGAGTGGGCATTAGAAACTATAATGTAATGTAATGATTATAGTTTGCACAAATTAAGCTTATTGAAACAACTTTAGAAAATGTTTGGATATCCACCAAAGTGCCTTCTTAATAGTTTTGTCTCTAACTGATCAAAATAATTGTTGACATCATTTTGTAAAATGCAAATAGTGGGTGTCGAAGTGATCAATTCACCTTATCACCAATGTCCTCCAAACCTACACCTATTTGAAATCATTAGAATTGAATGTGGAGCTCCTCCAAAGTGTCTAACACCTCAATTTAATTTTCACAAAAATTGTAGTCTTTTTTTAAAGCGGTAATCTTATATCCAATCACATAAGTGAAATAAATTTGATTCAAATTAATCAATTAACAAACATGATTAACAATTTATTAGTTTATTTTAATCCATATGATAAATATTTTGTGTATCGAGAAGGGTTATTTTTCCCTCTTCATTCCACTCTTAAAGATTAATCATACAATATTTAGTATGTTCATGTTTACCTTTTTCAAGGTTGAGATAGATATTTTTCCCATCCTTAAATGTCTACCACAAAATTCAATATTCGTATTTTGGTATCTAACATATATAATAAGGATACAATGAACAAAAAATGTAATCAACCATTTTCATTACTTTGGCCAAAGTTTTCTCGTTGTGCATAAACAACGTATCTCGAGACCAAAAAAAGCCTAGAGATATAGTATTTCATCACCAAACATTTATCTCGACACAATTATCTCGATATTTTTGTTTATTAATGTTAACATTTTAAGAAGAAGGAATTATTCTTTATAGGACCATCTTCATAGATGAAAATATCCACAACTTACTCGGGGTTCTTACAGAAAAGGGAGAGACCACATAATGAAGATATTTCCATTACGTCCTCTTTTCATTTTTTGTAACTACCCCTAGTTAGTACTATGTCAAGGTAGATGTATGAAGACATGAGATTATATTTAATCAATTTTGTACTTAAGGTTTACTACCGCTTCTACCTTTCATCTTATGATTATTCTTCATGATTTGGCCTATTTCAAGTTGATTAAGTCTTGGTCATTCAATATTTTTATGAATTATTAATTTTATTTGATTACGTTACCCATAACTTTGTAATTTAATTGTCTTATGGATTCAAATCATTTATATGTCATTTTAATAGGGATTATGAAATGCAAAGTAATTTAAATGACTTATTTCACTAAACTGATCTTTATTTGCAAATGCAAACATATTTCATACATAGGTATTAATTTAATATTTCCTTAGGGAACAATGACTTAAGAATATTTATTTCGTGATAATCATACTCCTTTTTTTTTTTATTGGAAAATAGTTTTTGAAAGGGACTATACCCTTGATTACAAAAGAAGGGATAATCATACTCCTTTATTCCTAACTAATTTTATATTTTTGTTCATTGTCTTAGTCACCCTAATATAAGTTATTAGATAATGTTACGATTATTTGAAACCAATATTCATCCATTATAGAAACACACTATGGATTCTTTTTACTATATCTTGGATAACTAATCACCACTATATTTTACTTCAAACTATTATATACATAAGCTTAATCAAATAAAGTGGAGATGGTGATGACTGATATGGACGTAAAGTAAATAATGAGCTCCTCGTTGCGATCTTAGCAAACCTATAACTCAAAGACACTAGAGAAAGATTGTTTAGATATTTTATGCAGGGGCTTCTTGACAAAGTGGACTCGAGAATATTTCACTTTATTGGTGGTTATCAACCCTCATGTGATAAAGAAAAATGATAAAATGTGAGATAAATGGATAACATGCAAGCTAATGAACAAAGAAACCTAAAGATGTTGGTATGTAGATGAGCTATTGATCTGATCCAAACACAACATGTAACATGAACCAAGCTAAGTGAACCACAAAATCATGAGAAGAGTATTGAATTCCAGTGGCATTACAAGGACATTATGAGGGTTACTATGACAAACAAGTGGCTAAAAATTCAAAACAACATTTTCCCAAATTTTCAACTTGTTTGAACAAGGGGAAGGCCCATATTTATAGCCTAGGGGTGAGGTTAGATTGTGGGTTATTAGGTAATCAAGGTTGGGTAAAGTAACCATGGTTAAGAGACATGATGTGATCAAGTGGGGCTCACGATTTGAATTATGAGGTCAAAGAGATAAGGATGTGATATGGAGTGGGGAGCATGATTGACATGGTTAGGTGCAATAATGCATCCCATTTTTGAATTTAGGAGTGGGATGTCGGATGTGTGTATTATTTGCCCATGAATTGAATAAATTTGGGATATGTGAGATAATGCCAAATTTTAATTATTAAATGGGTTTACATGGAGCCCATTAATTAATTAAAATAAGGGTGAGTAAATGGATGGAATTTACTCAAATTTAGGGAAAAAGAAAAGTGAGAGGGAAATTTGAATGAAGGAGAATAAATGTGGATGAAGGAGAGGAGTTACACCAAAAATTGGTGTCTACATTTTCCCCTTTTTGTTGAGTGGTTTACGATAGCAAGCCATGAGACAAAAACAAAAGGATTGGATGAAGTCATGTGTCGAGGATGGATAAATACATGACCAAAGGAAAGATGCCCCAAGGAAAAAAAAATCATCATAATAACAATGAAAAATATGGTGGTGACTCAATATCACATTGGTAGAGGACAATTATGGTCTCATAGAGAGACAAGTGACAATGTTCTATGGACTAGTGAGTGGGTGGAGACCACTGCAGTATGGATGTAAACCAAAATGACCAATGGGTCATGGGAAAACATCAAAAATATGTGCAACTAAATGTGAAGAGTATGCAAAATCCTTTCATACGTGAGGAATCAAGTGAAAAATCATGTGTCGCAAAAGGGACGAGGATGAAAATAATGATGCCCCAACACAGGGCTCAATATAAAAGGTGGATATGTAAATAAATTCCCAGGGGGAATGAATGTAATCATAAATGTGGACATGATAGATATAGGATAGAAGGGTGAGATAGAATGCCCTAAAAGGGTGATAAATATGGTGATAAACATGTTTCATAGGAAAGATTCATAAGTGATGGAAAATTAGTAGGTGAAAAAAAGAGAAAGTAGTCCCACTTCTTTGGCAAGTAGGATAAGAAGTCAAGCTACTTTTGTGATGAAACAAAAGTAGAGAAAACATTCATGGAAGAGAACAAGATCAGATAGGTGGTGGTCGTTATGGTATCCTCCAAGACAAAAATTCCATAGGAAGATGTGATGAGGGATATATATGATGATGTCTCCTTGAGAGGGTTGACAAGAATGGAAGAGATGACACCACTCCCGAAAGGAGAAGAGATAAACTTTATAGAGAAGAGGAAGAGGACATTGAATGGAGTAGAGTGGACGTGGTGGAGGAGGAGAAAAAAATGAAAGAGGATAAAGGGGATGAGGTGTAATAGGATGAGAAACCATCATCCACGATAGATAATGAGGAGTGTGAACTGTGCTTGATTGTGATGGAAAGAAGAGGAAGAGAATAATAGAGAAGGAAGATAAGAGAGGAGAGAAGATAGATGAAAGCACAGAAGAGGGAGAAAGATAGGTAATATGAAGGTAGTGGGAAAAGATAAGAGGAGAAGAAATAGAGAGAGAAGGCGTGATGGGCCTGGAGAAAAATAAAATAGAGAAAGAGAATAGGAGAAGAAGGGAAGGAGGAAGAAAAAACAAGAAGAAGATGAGATGAGAAGAAGGAAGAGATTAGAGGAGATAGTGAACGCATAAAGAGAAACAAAGATGTGCCATAGTAAAGAAGCAACATATATAATAAAGAGGGGAGATGGTGGAAGAAAGAAATGATGAAGGAAAAGAAGAAGAGGACAAGAAAATGATAGAGAAGATGGTGAAGGAGAAAGGAAAAGTAAAAGGGAAAGAGAAGAGAGAAGAGGACAAAGTCGAGGGTGAAAATGGAAGAAAGATGTGCAATATGAAAGTAGTGGAAACCAAGAAATAGACAATATGATTATGAGAAGAGAAAGAAAATTCAAGAGTGAAGGAGACAAAGGATGAAAGATGGAGAAGGATATAAGAGATAGGGATGATAGGGGAAGAAGGAAAAAAAAAAGAAGACAAGAAAATGACATAAGAGAGGGTTAAAGGGAGATGGAGATCAAAAATGAAGGGAGAGAAAGAATGGATCATGAAAAGAGATGAAAGATGAGAAAAGGAAGAGGTGAAGAATATTAGAGAAGGATGATAGGAGAGATGAACAAGAAGATGTGATGAGGGTAGGGGATAACATCAGGAAAAAGGAAGAGAAGGATGGAAAGATGAAGGGGATGAAGAAGATGAAGAAGTTAAAGAAGATGAAAGAGGAGGTAGAATAGAGAAGAGAAAGAAAGAAACAATGAGGAGCCAGGAGGTTGTAGAGAGATGAGAGAATGGAAAAGAAACTGATATATAATGATGGAATAAGGTAGGGGTGGTAGAGAAAGAGGTTTGGTAATAGGAAGGTGGAAATAATAGGGAAAGAAGAGATGATATAGAAAAAAAATGGGAAGGGGATTGAACCAAGGTGTTAGGAGTAAGACCTAGTAAAGAATATGAAACAGACCACATGGAAATGCATGTGGAGAATGGGATGATAAAAATATGGGACAACGTTGGTGAGCCAAGTTATTAATGGGGAAGTAAGATGAAAGCGAGGGGAAAAGGGGATGAAGATGATATAGAGGAAGTGAAAAAACCTAAGAGTAGAAAGGAGGAGAGGACAACAGAGAAAATGATGCAAAAGGGAGGAAACCAAAATGGGAGATATATAGTGGAGAGTGAGTAGTATAAGGAATGTAAAGAGGAGTTGGAAGGGAGGGATGGTATGGATTGGAAGAAATGTAGAGATGCATGAAATGAGGATAAGTTGATGATGAACAAATGGAGGAAGGATGTATGAGGAAGATAGTAGAGATATTGAAGAAGGCAAAGGGAAGATGGAAAAATAGTGAAGAAAAAGAGAGGGAAGAATAGAAGAGGAAATGCCAATGAAGGGATGTTAGGAGAAGTCCCCCGATAATGATTAGAGGGCACAAAGGAAGGAAGGAATGAAGATAAAATGGAGGATGGAAAAGAGAAGGAACAAGGCCATGTAGAATGGGGATGAGTGTTTTTAGGAGAAGTCCACCGATAATTATTAGCGTGGAAATGGAAGATGATGATGAAAGAATGTAGAGGAATACTAACAACAATGGCGGGTAAACAAGGTGGTAAATATGTGGGAGAACTTGAGAAGGTGGAGTGGAAAGAGTAAAGAAAGGAGGGATAACGATTTGTGTGGAGATGAAGGTGAGGAGAGGATGTAGTGGATGAGGATGTGGATGAGGATGAACGAGGTAAAGATGAAGAAATGAGACATAGTAAGAAATGGTATGAAGTGGTTAAGTGAGATTTCCAAACGAGGGATGATGGAGATGATATTTAGGGAAGTCGGAGATATTTGGTGTGAGGAAGAAAGAGGAGGGAAGAGGATGTGTTTATGGGGAATGAAGAGAAAATGTGGATGGTGAGAATGTGGAGTGATGGGGAAAGGAAAGGAGACAGATCATCCCTAAGAGAGACTCTTAAGTAAGATCGCCATGTGCGCGAGGAATGGTTAAGTAGGATCACAAGCCAAAGAAGAAGAAGAATGATGAAAAGAAGTGGATGATTGGAAAGGTTGATGGTAAGAGTGTATGAAAAGATGGACTAAAGGGGAACCCTCAAGTACATTTTCCATATTGTGAAAGTGCGTAAGTAAAGTGATCGAGGAGAAGATGGATACTAAGACGATAATAAGGAAATAAGGAAACAAAGGAGTGTAACATAAATGGATGGAGGAATGTATGCGGTGTAGGATGGAGAGTGTGAGGGGAATCCTTAATTAGGATGCCCATGTTGTGAGAGTGATGATGCCAGAGCGTTAAGCAGAAGTTATGGAGTGGGAAGACATTTCTAGTGATGATTGTCATTTGATGGAATGGAAAATGGTGGAGGAGTTTCTACAATGGCAAGGATCTTAGGAAAGGGATATATTTCAATTAAGAAGCCTGCACAAAATGGGTGATTAAGTAAGATCATCAAGCAAAAGTTGAAAGAATGAAAAGGGAAACGAAATGATAAAATAGATGCCAGTAAAAGGATATTAGAGGAAAAACACAACAATAATTATCTAGGTGGAGGATGGGTGAAGGATTGAAGAAACAATGGAGAAGGACAAAGTGGGTGAGAAGAGCAATGGAGAATGAGATGGGGTGAATTTTAGGAGAAAATTGGGTCGACATAGGAGACTAGGAGGAAGGAATGGTCAACAGATGTGATTACAAATGAGACCTTGTCAGAATGATAAGTCTACTTGAGTAGGATTTTCATGTTGTGTGGGTAATTACGTAGACATGCCAAGCTGGGGATGAAAATCCTGGAATGGTGAAGAAGATGATGTCTGCACTAAGTGATAGACATGAATAAGAATGATGAGAAGGGTAATGGGTGGATAATTGGTGAGAAGAGAAGGATGATGTGAGAGGATGGATGGAGAAAGGTCACATTGGTCATGGTGGGGATGAGGAGTTGTTGGATAATGAATGCTACTTGAGAGATATCCTCAAGTAGAATTCACAAACTACAACATAGATCAAGTAGAATTCCCAAACCGAATAGTGCATTAAAGAGAGTGTTTAGAAATAGTAACTGATTTCATGGATTTATGGATGACGTTAATAGGGGACATCCTTAAGAGTAAATATATGGATGTAGATTTATGATTTGAAATTTGATTTGAAGAATGTGATTGTGATAAAAGATGACCTTAATGAGATGAGATGAGTGTCACATGACCATAATAAGGGGCATGCAAGAAAACCATGCTTCAAACTAGATAGGAGGTAAAAAAAAAAAGGTACCACTCAAGGCATTGCACTTGCAGTCGATAACATGTGTTAGTACATAACCAATGACAATTGATTATACCAAAAGACCCGAAGGAGATATAAATGAAATATTCTCATCAACCTAATGTTGACATGACAAGGGGGTTTGAGATGTATCTTGTATGCGGGAAGAGGGTTCTCCAAAGGTGGTGTTCCTTAAGTCTATGCCCCAACTCTGGGAAAGGGGAAGAATAATAATAGAAGAAAGTTGATCAATGTGGGAAGCTTTCTGGGAATGTTGATAAAAGGAAGGTTGATCAAAGTGGGAAGTCTTCGAATGCCATAATAAAAGAGTAGCCATCCTTCGAGGGTATGGTCTACTTATATACATAATATGGATGGAAAGAATAATATATATGATAGCCATCCTTTGAGGGATCGATCTATTTCTTATGATTTTTCTTTTGACTTTGATTTGCATGCTTTTCTTTTTATTTTCCTTTTTTCTTTTTATTTTTTTTTTGCATGAACAATTGTCCTTCGAGGGATCAATATTTTTAATAACTTTGATTTTACTTTTTGCATGCATGAATTTTAGCTTTACATGGGGGAGAGTTGGGAATAGCTAAGTAGACCACTTAGGAGGGATGATGATATACAAGAGACACCCCTGGACCCTTTGCATGATGCTGATAGAGAATGAGAGGGTGATGGATGTAATGATTATGGAGTTCTCACCAAATGGGAGAACTTATCCATAATGAATATGCTATGAGTAGATCGTGGTACTCATATTCAAGGTCATATCAAAGTAGTGACTGTAGACCACATAATTCATATCATTACCATGATAGATGGAAGGGGCTAATGGTGGAGAAATGGTCTAAAGATATGACTATATGCTCATAGGTGCATGTACTAACAATAGAATGGCCATAAGTGCAATGCATTAAGAGGTTCAATTTCTGGTTTACCATCAAGGGAAGCCAAGTGATAAGCCCAGACCCATACTTATGCGTGATAATATATGGTTTGATCCAGTTGGGAGTGAACTTTCTCCATTGACTCCTTGATTAACATCGCATCCGAGATAAGATAAGAACTTGGTAGGATGAGATAGATGAGTGAAGGTAAAAAAACTATGCGCTACCCTTTAAGGAAGTGAAAAATATGTGTCCCTAATGAGATGAGCAGATGGTCCCCCAAGGGGAGGGATGAAAATGACCACAACGATGAGTTTAGGATGAAAGTGAAAGATTAGATAAGATGTCACGAGACAAATAAGATGGAATCTATGTGTTTGCCTTTAAAAGTGAATAAGCAAGAAAAAGATATGCATCCCAACGAGAGAGAAACATGGCCATAAGGGTGGGCTTACGATGAAAATATGGTGCCTCCAAGAGAGACACAATCATGGCCACAAAGGTGGACTTTGGTGAAAAATATGGTCCCTCAATGGAAGGAAAATATGGCCTCAAAAGAGGACTTTGATGAACATAAATGGTCCCTTATTGGAAGGACAAACATGGCCTCAAAGGAGGACTTTGATGACACAATCATGGCCACAAAGGTGGACTTTGATGAAAAAGATAGAAATATGGTCCCTTAATGGAAGGAAAAACATGGCCACAACAGTGGGCTTAAGATGAAAATAAATGGTCCCCTAAGGGATAGACACATATGGCCACAAAAGTGGGCTTAAAATGAGATGAATATTTGGATGGGGTTAGTTTAGATTGGATGGATTTGGATGAGGTAAATAAAACAATGTCAAGGATTAAATCCCCCAACGTCAAAGGGGGTTGTTTAGATATAAAATGAGTTAATACGAGATGATATGCTCAAGGACGAGGGGAGGCTACTCCCCAATGAAAGAGATTATATCATTATAGGAAAATTGGATGTGGATGAGTTAAAGAGATTGGATGATGATAACTTTAGATTTGGATTAGGTAGATGAGTTGGGGATCATAGGAAAACAATGTTGATGAATAAGGGAGGACCTTTTGTATGAGGAATAACATGTAAAGGAGAGATGTTAATGGAGGATGGAGGAGAAGACTTAGAGACTTTGATAGATGTGGAGTTAGTTGTGAGATAAAATGGTAGAGGGACAATCCTCGAAAAGGTCATCTCTTTCAATGAGATCATGGATGACAGTATGAAGGGCCTTACAACATTCAGTGTCATGACCGGGGTATGATGGTAGGCAAAAATGAGGTGGGGATCAAACCACGATGGACTTCTTACTATTTGGGTTAAATGCCTTGATAGGTGGGAGCGTGATGGCGGAAATTTGTAATAAGTGTTGAAGGGCTTCCACATAAGATTCAATTGATATGTTAGTATATGTATTTTCTTTGGAATCTTTAGACTTAGATTGGGATGCAAATGCTTGGGATGTGGTTGTCTGAGCTGTCTTGGAGGATTGTGTCATGTCGTTCCACAATTTTGATCATGTTTTAGTGACACTTGAAATTTTAGAGGAAGATTCGAATCTTGAAGGAATGTTGGATGTTTTGATTTTGGTTGGTGGAGTGATTGTGATGCCTTAGATGGAGATTGATGTTGTCCCAAAATAGATGATGTATATTTGGTATTTGTTGGAGAAATGTCTATCTTCTTTTGGGGAGGCACAAGAGATCATTGTGGACGTGTACCAAGGTTCTTGGATTTGGATTGTGAAGGAGCATTCTTGGAAGGGATGACAATGATTTCAAAGAGGGTCTAAAGGTTGTGTTGTAATTGATATGGGTGGAAGGTTTGGTATTTTCATGATGATGTCCAAAAAGGTTGGTTTGATGTGGAAGTATCTATAGATGAGATAGGAGGGGCATTGAAGTTGTTGCAAGTTGAAGTGCTTTCCAATATTCTTCAAATGATGTGGAAGAAGAGGATGATGTGGTCACATTCACACTAGTTGATGTGATTGGCATGGGTAGAAGTATGGAAAGAGGAACTAGGATAGAATCTATAGATGGCATGATAGGTAAAGGTGAAATAGATGTGGATGGGGGAGTCTTAGGAAACCCGATGGATGGGGATGTAGAAATATGAGTTGTATTGGTTGTGGATGGGGAAGGATGTTCCCCCTGAATGAGGAAATCATCTTCCTTAATAAGGTCATGGATGATGGTCTGAAAGGCCCTACACTACTCAATGTCATGGCCTAGAACATGATGATAGGCACAAATGCAATTGGGATTGAACCATGGAGGTTTCCTATGATAAGGATCACAATGTCTAATGGGAGGAAGCATGATCACAGAAGTTTGTAATAAGTGTTGGAATATTCGAAGTGTATATGATCCAACTCTAATGTGCTATGATGTTTTGCTTGGATTTAAGCTATCTTGGGATGTTGTATGAAAAAAATGTTGAGGTATATTGATGTTTTGGTGACTTAAGTTTATTTTTTATGTTGGTTGGTGATTCAGGTCACGTGGATCGGACTGAGTGGTCACTTGAATAATTTTCATGGACAATGAAGGATCCTCTTTAGACAAATATTTATTTAGAGGTGACATGGTTGTGGAAGTTTTTGAAGAATGAGGGGCATTTGCATTGGGATAGATGAGGTCAAAGGTGTGGATGTTGAAGTGGAAGGAAGAGATTGGTTTGGTTTGGGAAGGAGGTATCCTTCCTTAATGAAGTCATGAACAATGGCTTGAAATGCTCTGCAATGTCCAATATCATGTCAGGGGTATGATGATATGTGTAAACAAGGCTGGAATTAAACCATGATGGCTTCTTGCTACTGGGGTCAAAGGCCCTAATAGGTGGAAGTGTGATTGCAAAAATTTGTAACAAGTGTCGGAAGACCTCCATACATGATTCAACCGAAGCGTTAGGAGGTGCTTTTGTCTGTGTGGAATCTCTTTCTCTTTGGAGAAGAAGTGGATGTTTGAGATAATTTGGATGTTGAGGACAAATTTTGAGCATGTTTATATCTTGATGGTCGGAAGTCAGTTGTGGTTTTCATAGTGTTGGATGATTTTGGTTTTAGTTGAAGGGGTGTGGGGTTGGATTGTTTAGAGGAAGGAATATTAATTTCTGTATAAGGGATTTTGAGGCAATATTTGAGAGGTTGCATCCTTGGGAGGAACGACAATAATTTCCACCGGAGGATCCGGAGGTGGTACTGATATAGGCGTAGGAAGGAATATTTGTTCATTGGAATCTAAGGAAGGTGGAAATTGATTTGGTTGTGTTGATGAGGTAGAAGGATTATTTGAAGTTGAAGTAATTTGAAGTTCTTTCAAAGGTTCTTCAAATGATGTAGGAGGGGAGGATGATGTGGATGTGGTCTCAATGACTGATGTGGTAGGTGTAGGAACTGGGATTGGATCTATGGTTGGTATTATGGGTAAAGATGGAATAGATGTGGATGATGGAGTGGATGAGGTATATTCAGGTGTGGAATCAATGGTGGATGTGGGTATGGGTATTGAAAGAGGTGTTAGATGTACAATATTAATTGAATAAGAATCAAAATCGTGTGGTGTGGAAGGTAGAAATGGATTTTCGATGGTGGATTTGGGTAGGTTTGTTGGAAGATATCAAGAGTTGAGATCGAATTGGTTGGGAGGTTGTGTAATGTTGGGAAGTAGGGACATAGTAGGATGGATGAGATTGTTGAGGTACATGAAGTGTGGTAAATGAAGCAGGTGTAGCATTGGCATAAGGTGATGGGGATAGAGTAGACTCTTGTGGTTGAGAACTAGAGTTATGGTGAAAGTATTTGTAAAGGGGGCTAGATGGAGAAAAACACGAGGTATTGATCATGTTAGCTGTCCGAGGAGTAGCAATAATTGATGTGATAGGCATGAAGGTTGTAGTTATGGTTGTGTGTGTGTGTAGGATAGGTATAAGATGGTCTTGGTTGTACAACACAAGGAGTGGATAGATAAGGATATAAGGAAGCTTGGTATGTTAAAGCTAGAGGAGATGTTTGATAGGATTCTTGAGGTTGGATTAACATATTTGATTATTGGTACATACAAGAAGTGTGAATGTGTTTGTTTTTAGAAAGTATGAAAAAGAAAAGGGAAATGGTCAATGAGGTACCTAGGAGGATGCAATCTATGTTTGGTTTTGGGTAAGTTGTGGTTGGGAAATGTCTGAAATGGTTTCCTGTTGGGTGATCAAATCCCAATTAATGAACCAGGTGAAAGGAATGTTTCGGTGTGTTGATTAATTTGTGAGGTTTCAGGAAGTGTGTGGTAAAATGTGTGATGCAAAGAGTTAAACCCCTATTTAAGCTATGTGAGTAAGGCAGGATGCACGGGTTCTTTTTAGACCAAATTTGAAATATGAAGTTTGATGCAGAAAATCACCCAGGGAAGGGAAATTACAATGTAGAAAGGAGAAAATAGGGGAAAAAATGAGGAATACCTGGAGAATGCTTTCCCCATTATTTGATTGTACTTGATAATGTCATATTCGAAAGTGATGGTCAATGGCCAGGAATGTCTAGGTACCCTAAAATTGCACCATGCACAATTGCAAAAGGGGTCAGTGAAAGGGATTTGTGGCGTGTTTATGTTTCAATAATTGGCTTTGATAATGTAATGTTGTGGTCGCAACGTTGTGGAATTCACCTACAAAAAAATAAGACAATTAGTGGACGTGGTCAACAAAATAAGAAAAACAATTTTGAAAGTCCTAACGTTGTTATGTGTTAAAAACAAATCTTAATTACATAAATAATATCAAAATAATTATTCTAATTAACTAATAAAAATTATGTTTGAAAAATGCCTAAATGTGTATTTGGGATGAATCATACGGATGGGAAAATAGAGGGATCTAAGCAAGTTGAAATGATCAAATTTAATTAATGTCACAATGGCATTAAGAAATTGTGCCTAACTAAATATTGATGAAGCATTAATATTCACAAATCAATTCACAAGGCGATGAACTAAATAAAAATAAAAATTAATTGACGACTAAATAAAAATTAAATAAGGCATTAATTAATTTAGATTTACTAACCAAGGTTAGCTAAATGAAAATTAACTAAAGAAATAATACCATACTAAATAAATGGTTCATATGACTCAAAATAAATTATATTATCCTAATATGATTCATGGATGTGATGTGTTGAAAATGTGGTGTTTTGATATAAGATGTTTTGCCGAAATTCAAATCTTTGTGTGGTCGAGCTATGTGAAGTTCACATGGTGGGATCCACATGGTTGGGGAAAATGTGTATGGAGAAGGGAGAATTCCACATGGGTCGGTATGTGTCGGGTGAAATGTTGAATCGAGCTATATAGGAAGAACGAACTAGAGACTCAATGAGGGGATGTAGACGCATGTAGGGTATTCGGTGTATTTCTTGCAAATGTACAACCTCAGACCAAACCAGAGTCCATACGAAGGAATATGGAGAGATGAGGAGTCTATGGGAGACATGATCAGAGTGAGGGATGGTCAAGTGGCCAAGGATAGACCTTACACATAGGATAAGATTAGGGAAATTCAAAATTTCAAAGTGATTAATCCATGTGAGATGACATTGAACCAATGGGAGAGGTTTTGATTACTAATACATATGGACATGGGTACTTAAACCATGAGGATCCCTGTAAGATATCCAAGTCGAATGCAGAGTTCTGTGTGATTTATTTTCATAACTCTCTGTAGCATTCCATTGTGTGTGTGATCAACTGTCTGATCAAGGCTTGAGATTTCAAGTTTTCTAATATGATGGGAGCGAAGGAATCCATGACTCTTGGGAAAATATGTGAGATGTGGGAATTGGAAAATACGTGAGAGAAGGAGATAAGATCTTGAGAAGGAAAGATGGATGGGAGCTCGGGGATGAGAGGTTGATGGGAATTTGAGTGCATGGAGAGTCGGGAATGGGTTTGGTTTGAACATTGAGATGGGTGGTCAGTGGGGTTAAGGATGTTCGCGGGGATGAGGAGGAGAGATCAGAGAGGTGAGTTTGGCTGAAAGGTGAGAGCTCGGGTGGAGAGATGGGAACTCGTGGTCGGACCAAGTTGGGAATGTGGAGGATCGGTGGGAAGTGGTCGATGGACAAGAGAGTGAGGGGAGATAGCGATAGGAAGTGATGAGTTTGGTGGAACAAGTCAAAGGAAAGAGTTTATATGTGACTACATGGGGAGTTTGGAGTTTGGGAAAGAGGTTAATGGGTGTGTGTGTGTGTGTAGGTGATGTGTGTGTGTGTGTGTGTGTGTGTGTTGAATCCATGTGGGGGTTGGGAGTGAGAATGTGGCTCGGCAAGGAATATGAGTAAAGAGAGGGAAGTTTGGTGAGGATTCAAGTTGGGAGTTAGGTATAGAGTAGGTGGGTAGGATGAATGGGTTGAGGGAGTGAGGGATGGCTTAGTTTAGATTAATTAAAAGTTTTTTAATAATTTAATTTAATAATAATTTATTTATTTTTATTTTTACATTAATTTTTAAATATCAATAAGATGAAAATTTTATACCAATTATAAAACCCTTCAAAACAAAAAACGAACTTACCTCGATGACAACAAAAATGACTATATGATACAGGACACCACACACAAGCGGAGACAACTTGAAACCCTACAAACATGTGAGTCGAAAAAAATGAAATGTTCATGAAAGATATCTAAATGAGGGAGATATGAAATCTGGACAACTATTACTTACGACATCGACACATGATGAGTAAAAAAAAAAAAATGACCAGATCTTGGGTCTGGTCCCACAAGGTATGCTAAATGTTGATCGTATTTTCCCACTTCGTGTCTAGATTAGTGTGCATGAAATCAATAAACACCAAACAACATCGAATATGCAAGGGCTTAGTACCTTAGATATGGTGATGACTGATATGGGCGCAAAGTAGATGATGAGCTCCTCATTGTGATCTCAGAAAACCTATAACTCAAAGACACTAGAGAAAATTGCTTAGATATTTTATGTGGGGGCTGCCTGACAAAGTGGACCCGAGAAGCGTTCACTTACTGGTGGTTGTCAACCCCTGTGTGATAAAGAAAAATGATATAATATAAGATAAACGGATAATATGCAAGTTAATGAACAAAGAAACCTAAAGATGCTGGTATGTAGATGAGCTACTGATTTGATCCAAACACAACATGCAACATGAACCAAGCTAAGTGAACCAAAAATCATGAGCATAGTATTGTGGGGATTGCAAGTGGCATTACAAGGACATTATGAGGATCCTATGATAAATAAGTGGCTAGAAATTCAAAACAACATTTTCCCAAAATTTTCAAATTGTTTGAACGAGGGGGGAAGGCCCATATTTATAGCCTAGGGGTGAGGTTATACTGTGGGTTATTAGGTAATCTGGGTTGGGTAAAGTAACCATGGTTAAGAGACATGATGTGATCAAGCAAGTGGGGCTCACGATTTGAATTATGAGGTCAAAGAGATAAGGATGGAGTGGGGAGCATGATTGACATGGTTAGGTGCAATAATGGATCCCATTTTTAAATATTGGAGTGAGATGTTGGATGTATGTATTATTTCCCATGAATTAAATAAATTTGGGATATGTGAGATAATGCCAAATTTTAATTATTAAATGGGTTTACATGGAGCCCATTAATTAATTAAAATTTGGATGAGTAAATGGATGGAATTTATTTAAATTTAGGGAAAAAGAAAGTGAGAGGGAAAGTTCAGATGCAAGAGAATAAATGCAAGATGAAAGAGAGGAGTTACACCAAAACTCTGGTGTCTACAATTATATCAACAGATTTTTTAAGTTATATAAATTAATTATATATGTAGACAACATCTATGCATACACATAGTTATATAAATAGGCGTTCATAATTTATTTAATACCAAATCTTTACAAGATTGTAAAGAAAAATTTCATTGTAAAATTTCATAATTACACCTTTACATCGTGGTGTTAAGCCCTTATTCATTTAAGATTTCATTATGAAATCAAACATTACAAACTAGAGGTTTAATAAACAAATATTCTTTATTCAAATATCCAAATGGTCATAATATTCACAAGTATTATAATAAATTTAGGTGATCACTTCATGAATTCCTTATCTACCGTATAACCATTAGAAGAAAACTATACATGTGTCATTCATAAGGCGGCATGAAAAAAACTCCTTATTTTCTATATCATAACCATTATTAAATGGTAATAGTTGACAAGGTTTGACCTTGCAATTCATGTTACTAACATTCAACCTATTAACTATTTGAGGCATCAATCAAAACATCATCATTTTATATCAGTTTGTATTAACAAATCCCAGTCAACATACTATGATGATCTTGAATTATAATTTATATATTCAATTCCATATTACCATTATTTCCTAAATTTAAGCTCCAACCAGACAACATAATAACCACTAAAATTCAAGACCATATCCATACATTGGAACTTTTAAACTCATTGCCTAATGTAATATTTTACCCTCAATGCAGTAGTATTCAAGATAATGACCACTATTTAATAACTATCTTCAGTTTCTTCAAATCATATAAAGAAACTATAATGTTCCCTACACCTGTGTGAACCAAATACAAAAAGAACAAGTAGATAACTAACCATTCCTTATCATTTTCTCACAAAAACCCTTTTTGGGTATTGCTTAAACTGAAATATCACATGCCTAGTTTTAACTTTAAGCCAAGGTAGTTTATTACTTATCAAGAATCTAAAAGTAAAAAAAAAGAGCAATATTCTCATTAAAACATAGTCAATGGAAGCAATGAGTTTTCTTTGCATATCCTTAATAAATACATAGATCAAACAACGCTTTCTTTACCTTTTTAATCATCTTATTTTCAAATCAAAAAATCCAAATACAACACAATTGAGAGTTTTCTCAACTTATTTCTTTCACTCATAAACATTTTTGAAGCCTCTAACCATATGTTCATACAAATATTCATACCTAGGTTACATCTCAACTTGAATACATATCTCACTCTGATTCTTTCAATCACAAAACTAGAGGTCAAATAGCATAAATCACGACTACCTAGTTTTCATTCTAGATTTAAATCATAAAAATGTGTTCGTAGTTATGCATGCAAGAGATATCCAATTCAAACCATCACATATAACAACAAACAATGCATATTCGGTCATAAAACTACTCGAGTTATGAAAATAACTATACCGAGTTCACATTTTTTTATAGTTATTAAAACAACAATACACAATTCATTTTTCAATCATAGTCATGAAAATTACCATACCCAATTCGTATATCATTCAAAGTAATAAAAATAACAATACCTAGTTCATATTTCTTTGTCTACATACAAAAACAAATAAACGTAATTCATATTCATTTTCACAATTAAGTAAAATGACATACCCAATTTATAGTTTAACATATTAATCAACATACCATTATAAAATCAATATTATAAGCGTATATCCATATTTTTCATGTAATAGACTAGAAAACACTTAGTTCACATTGTTGAAATATAACTATCATGTTACAAAGAATAAGAGAAAAATCTCATGCACGGTATTTGCATAACTTGGTGGAACTCTGTTTTCTTCCTCCTGTAACCTTATCCAATATCACAAATAATAATAATAATATCGAAACATTTCATTTTTCCAAGAAGTTACATTGTTTCCTTGCTCACAATCATTTCCATGGCCAAAAATAGGTACAAAGTGGGGGAGAAAATATATTACCTCCATGATTGAAAAATAACGAGTTTCCAAAAAGTGAAATGATCAAAATGAGAAAGAAAACCCTAAATACCATTCCCGAGGAGTTTGGTCATGCCATAAATACCATAAGCCCAAACCCTATCACCTTATTTACCTTGCCACACATTTCCTTATTAACTTCACATTATATTCCATGTAAACCACAGTTCATATTCATCAAATTTTTCTAGTTGATATTGCTCAAGCACAGCTAGCATATTACTTTCCTAGGTTTAGGTTAATATTCCCATAATTCATAAAGAAATAAAATTTATGCCTCAATTTAACAACATTAGTATATATCTCCATATAATAATATAGCTTACGCCACCGACTTACAACATCCATAATTGTGTGTGTGTGTGTGTGTGTGTGTGTGTGTGTGTGTGTGTGTGTGTGTGTGTGTGTGTGTGTGTGTGTGTGTGTGTGTGTGTGTGTGTGTGTGTGTGTGTATGTGTTTATGCCTTCATTAAATGATGTTAGCATATGCCACAATTTAAATATCATTACCTTATATGTCATTATGAAAATATTTTTTTACATACCACAACGTATATATACCGGAACTTTGAAGAGAAATCCATGTAAAGGCTCAAGGCAAGTACCTTTACCAAACAATTTTCATGCATTAAATGTAGCTGATAACAATGTGTGTGTGTGTGTAATACAAAATTTTATAAAACAATAATTACAAACCAAATGATCTTGTAATTGATCAATCAACTTGGTTATCCTTACTCAATGGATGATATCATATATCTAATAGAAATTGAGTGCAAGCTAAGAATACCGATTAATGGATTTATACAAATCCGTCGACGATCTATTGACCAATTATATGATAATAAATTTTACGACTAAAAAGAGAGGTATCTCACATATTTCCCCCTAAACAAATTCATAGTCCCGATGACATATTTATGTATTAGAAGGATAATATCTACCATTACATCAATCAACATTTCCATGTTTTCTTTAATCGGGTTAAAAAAATCTTCATTTACTGTAATTTTCTTCAACTTGTAATAATTTTTTTAAAATAGTAATTCAGATCTTGATAAACAGTCATGAATCAAATGGTTACTCAAACTTAGATAAAAATATTATAAGTATTATTAGTTTTTCAAACTTAGTTAAACAAAAAAGGAAAAACAGTCTATAAGTCTTCCATATTTTCCCAAGTTGTACTTTTTTGAGTATTGGTCCCATTGGACCTTATATTGTGTAATCTCATGATTTATTAGTTGCATGTTACATGTTTCCAATATTTTTATAGGTTCAATTGTGATGATTATGGGATCCTGCACCTGCAATAAATCCCAATTTAATACATGAGTTAGATTAGCAATATAATTTTTCAGCAAGGATACATGGAAGACATCATGCATTTTGGACAATGCATGAGGTAGAGCTAGCCTATAGGCCACAAGACCTATAATTTCTAAAATTTCAAATGGTCCAAACAAATCTAGGTGATAACTTGGCATATTTTTAAAAATAATAGAGCTCTTTTTGTGTTTCACTCTTAGAAATACTTTATCACCTACATTAAACTTCATTTTTATCCTTTTTAGATCATCAAAACTCTTTTGTCTATCTGCTACTTCCTTGACCTATTCTCGGATAAGTTTCATTTGTTTATCCACTTTAGTTAGCATTTCAGGTACCACAAATTCCCTATCTTCAATACTATCTCAACTGATAGGTGATCAACACTTTCTCGCCATACAAGACTTTAAAAGGATCCATATTTAGCAATGAGTGATAAGCATTATTACATGCAAGCATATCCAAAGGAAGATATTATTCCCACTTGTATTTTTGATCCATTTAATACATGCTTACCATATCCTCTAAGACTTGATTTACCCTTTTAGCATGTCCATCGGTTTCTAGGTGGTAAGATGAACTGAAATTAAGTTTTTCCTAACTCCACATGATGCATCTACCAAAATTTAGAATTCCTACCGAATATAACTGTTCCATCTTAACCCTTTGATATTCTAAGCAATGAGCTACATAATTAGTTACATCCTTTTTTATTCCTTTCCAAGTAAATTGTCTTTTTATATCAGCTAATAGTTTTGTTACTCCCGAGATGACCTGAATAAGGTGCATCATGAAATTCTTTAAGTACTTTAGTTCTTAATTCATTCCCTAAAGGTACATATATTCTGCTGAAATAACACAGAATTCCATCATGTTCAACTTTGAAACCATCATACCTTTTGTCACTAGGATTGTTTTCTAGTGCAGTTTTAACTTGTTGATAATAAGAATTTGATTGAATTTGTTCTCTAACTTCATCTTTGAATTGAGTTCTTAAAGTTACAATAATAGAAATATGCTTCCTATGGCTTAAGGCATCTGCTACATGATTCTCTTTTCCATTTATATAAATAGTATCAAATTAATACCGTGATAAAAATTGTAACCACCCGTGTTGTCTTACATTTAAAATTGGTTATGTAAATATGTATTTCAAACCCAGATGGTCTATTTTTAATTCAAATGGTTTCCCTAACAGATAATGTCTCCAAACCTATAATGCATGAATAATAGCAACAAGCTCTAAATCATGAGGAGCATAATTTTGTTCATGTAATTTTAGTTTTCTACTTTCAAATGCTACTACATGTTCATTTTGAAGAAGGAATCCTCCCAATCCTTCTCCTGAAGCATCTGTTATAATTGTAAAATTCCCATTTGGATCTGGAACCTTTAAGATTAGAGTTGAAGTTAACTTTTTATTTAATAAGTTGAAGGCTTCTTCACACTTATTATCCCCATAAAACCTTATTTTCCTTTGCAAGGCGGTGATTGGATCTACCACTTGAGAAAATTCCTTGACAAACTTGGTATAGTAACTAGTTAGTCCCATGAAATTTCTAAATTCATGTACATCCTTAAGGGTTGGCCATTCCATAATAGCCTTTATCGTAGATGAATCTATTGAAATTCCTTCTTTATGATTATATTACCCGGATAATATTCTTATTTTTGGTAAAAAGTACATTTGTACCACTTGCCTTTATGTTTCCTTAAAATTTGTAAGACTATTCTTAAATGTTTATCATGTTCCTCCATATCCTTAGAATATATAATTATATAATCAAGGAATACTATACAAATTTATCTAGTTATTCCTGGAACACATTGTTCATTATAGTCGTAAAGGTTGTAGGTGCATTAGTGAGTTCAAAGGTAATACCATGAACTCGTAATTCCCATAACATGTTATACAAGTTTTTTTAGGGATTTCTTCATCTTTAATTCTCAACTAATGGTAGCGGACCACCAATCAATATTTGAATAAACTGAAGCACCCCTCATTTGATCAAAAATATCATCAATTCTAGGAAAGGGATATTTATTTTTAATGGTTACCTTGTTTAACATTTGGTAGTCAATACACAATCTTAGAGATCCATCCTTCTTCTTTACGAAGATTATTGGTGCTCCCTAAGGTGATACACTTGGGTAGATCAATCCTTTGGATAAAAACTCATGAAGTTAAGCTTTCAACTCCACTAACTCAATTGTATTCATTATGTAGGGTTCTTTTAATAGTGGCTCAATTCTTAGTTTGAGGTCTATGACAAAGTCAAAATCTTGTTTTGGGGGTAAACCTATTAGTTCTTTAGGAAAAACATATTTAAATTCATTTAAAAGAGGAAAATACTCTAGTTTTGGTTCATTCCCATCACTTGAATTTTTTATTTTTACTACATTTAACATACACCCTTTATTTTTAACCTTTTTCAATTGCATAACAAAGATTTGTCTTACTACAAAATATGTTTGTATACCTTGTGTTATTGTTGTTTTCTACTGATCATCGAGGCATATTTTTTTTTCTTAAGAAATATACAAATTTTGGTACTAAGACAATCATTTCATGCCTATAACAACATCATAAGTCCCTAAAGGGGCTACAAAAGGTTCATTTTAGTAGTAAACTCTGGTAGTTCTAAAGTTTCTTCAAACAAACATTGTGTAACTCTATGGACAACATTATTACCATATTTAACATTCCACGAATTTTCCATGTATCCATATTTTCTAGACAATTTTGAAGCTAACTTGGAAGAAAAAAAAGCATTTATTTTCTCCAGATATCAAATAAAATAGTAACATGTAAGTCAAACAACTTACCCTTGACTTCTATGGGAGTGGCTTGTTTCTCTGCCTCATAATTTCCTACAATAGAATACATCCTTGTTGGAATGTTTATTTACTTCCAGGATTATTTTTCCACTACTGATTATTTCCCTAGTTATTATGGGGGAAATTAATAGCATAGTGATCACCTTTGCATTTAAAACAACCCCTACGGGTCCTTTTCTCTCAATTCATTTCTAAAAACTAGAATTGTTTTATCTCTTCTTTTTGTTATTCATAAAGATTTTTTACGTAGTATTTTTCCTTTTAGGTTTGGCCTTTTCTTGAATCTCTTTCGCTATGTATTTCTGGAAAATGAGGGAGAGGATTTATTATTTACAACTTTACATTTTTCCTCTCTTAAAGAAAAAATCCCACACAATTTTTGTTCTGTTTTATATATTTTTCAAAGACTGCCTCCATAGTGGATGGTCCATGCACATCCACTTCACCTCCTATGTTAGGATTTAAGCCCATAATGAATTTTTGAATTTGAAACTTTTTATCTTTTTGATATTGGGGAAAATATTTCAAAATTCTAGTGAAATGTTCCCAATACTCAGTTATTGATAATTTCCTTGAGTTAAACTTTGGAATTCTATCATTTTCCAGTCAAAATTTACTGGGAAACCATCATTGATGGAAATATCCTTTAAAATATTCCCAATTTATAGCTGAAGTTTCAATTCCTAGTTCCATTTTTTGATTGTCCCACCAAGTGGAAGCTTCGTGAGAGAGCTGAAATTCTCCCCACATAGCCTTGGTTTCTTCAGAAAAATATCTAACCTCAAAGTATTTTTCCATTTCACTTAACCAGAGTTTTCTACTCCACCCCCTTATGTAGTCCCATCAAAATTCGGTGGGATAATTATTTTAATATCTTTAACCAATCCAACGGTCATTATCCTGCTACCCGGGATGATGTTCTTCCTCAAATTTCTCCTCAAGTTCTTCCACATGGTCATCATTATCACCCCTACCTACTACTCTAATGCAACAATCCGGTTATGGGTATCTTGGAGAACTAAGAGTATTTAGTCCAATTTTTCATTAGTTGTTACATCATGATTTGTTTAATTGGTTACAACATCATTTTTCATTCTTCTTCTTACCATTATGTTCTATTAAAAAGCGAAGCAACTTCATATTAACATAACTAACCCATTAAGTCCAAGATTCGAACCTTCAACTCGACACCAAAATGTAACACCTCAATTTAATTTTCCCAAAAACTAAAGTTTTTTTAAAGCAGTAATCTTTATATTCAATCAAATAAATGAAATAAATTTAATTTAGAGTAATAAATTAACAAACTTGATTAACAAGTTATTAGTTTAGTTTGATATTTATGATAACTCTTCTATGTATATCCTTGTGCTAAGAAGAGTTATTCTTTTCCCCCTTTAGTCCACTCTTAAAGAGTAATTATACAATATTTAGTATGTTCAGGTTTACCTTTTTCAAAGTTGAGATAGCTATATTTCACATCCTTAAATATCTACCAAAAAATTTAGTCTTCATATTCTAGTATCGACATATATAATAAAGATACGGTGAGCATACAATGTAATCAGCCATTTGCATTACTTTGGTCAAACTTTTCTTGCTAAGCATAAATAACATATCTTGAGGCCACACAAATCCTAGAGATATATTCTTTCATCACCAAACATTTATCTCGACACAGTTATCTAGATATTTTTGTTTATGAAGATGAACATGTTAAGAATGAGGAAGTATTCTTTACAGGACCATCTTCATAGACGAAAACATCCACAACTCACTCACTCTTATGGAAAAGAGAGAGACCACGTAATGGAGATATTTCCATTACACCCTCTTTCCTTTTTCATAACTACCCCTAGTTATTACTATGTCAAGGTAGATGTATGATGACGTGAGATTATATTTAATCTACGTCATACTTATGGTCTACTATCGCAACTACTGTTCTCTTATGATTATTCTTCATGATTTGGGCTATTTAAAGTTAATTAAGTCTTGTTCGTTCAATATTTTTATGACATATTAATTTCATTTTATTACGTTACCCATAACTTCGTAATTTAATTGTGTTATGGATTTAAATAATTTATTGTCACTTGTAAGCCCATTTCAATAAGGATTATAAATTGTAAAGTAATTTAATTTGTTGACATGTTGTGTTCTAGGTATTTTCATTGATGTAAAAGTCCATTAATGACAAAGAGGATGATGGAGTGGATTTAGATGATGCTCGAGAATGATGGTTCCATGGAGATTCGAGGTATGTTCTGGTTTTATGAGTTGATTCAATGAGAATTGCTTATTCTCGCAAGCCTAATCAGGTGACCTAGCTAGCCTAGGTGATGGTGTTAGTGTAGGTTATTATTTATCCTTTTATTTATTTAATAGGATAATTCTTACAATTGTTGGGTTAGCTTTCTTAGGTGTACTAGTTGTGTGGAGTTAGCTTACTAGTTGTGTTGAGTTAGCTTCTCAGTTATGTGAAGTTAGCTTACTAGTCTTTTGGAGTTAACTTAACTACCAGTATTAGTTAGTGGGAGTTCTTCACCACTGATTTAGGTAGTAGTTGCACTTCCCTCCTCCTATATGTACATCTTTCTTATTGAATAATTCAAATCATTCTATTGTAATGTATTGAGCATTATGGATTATGATGGATTTCCATATATGGTATTTTAGCTCTTCTGCTTTGCAAATCTAATGTGGTGTGCTATTATCATCTGAGATCACAACTTGGAACAATATTATTATCATTTATTTCATGGTATCAGAGCCATAGATGATGTAGACATCCAGATCTGTAAGTTTTTTCTTTGCAAGCAAGGGTTTATTATTTTCATGTATTTGGAATTTGTGAGCAATTTTTTACAACATGCATTTTTATGCAAAATGGAGTGCGCCATTAGATTTGGAAGGTGCCAAAACCCTAGAATCGATTGTAAACTCAGCCATGTTTTGAGACAGTCAAATCACGGGCATTTAAAGGTTTTTTGGCACATTTCTCAAAAAATCCGTACAATTATGTCTGAGACATTTTTGGCTCAAAAATTATAGCAGATTTCTAGATTTTTGAAAAAATTCAGGTTTCTTTGTTTTTTTGATACGAGTGCGAGAAAAAAGATATTTGCAGTCAAAGTTTGTATTCACAATTGTAC
The DNA here is from genome assembly GCA_018340775.1 of Taxus wallichiana var. yunnanensis. Taxonomy (NCBI): domain Eukaryota; kingdom Viridiplantae; phylum Streptophyta; class Pinopsida; order Cupressales; family Taxaceae; genus Taxus; species Taxus wallichiana. The sequence continues at coordinate 608,867,979 of CM031239.1, read as the reverse complement.
TTTTTGGGTGTATTCTTTTATCCATTGGATATAAGCGTGTACCTTCCGGATGCATTCTTTTACCCTCTGGGTATTTCGGTTTTGGATGCAATATTTTATCCACTGGACGCAGATTTGTACCCTATGGGTGCATTCTTTTATCCATTGGATATAAGCATGTACTTCCTCGGATGCATTCTTTTACCCTCTGGGTATTTTGGTTTTGGATGCAATCTTTTATCCACTAGATGCAGATCTGTACCCTCTGGGTGCATTCTTTTATCCATTGGATATAAGTGTGTACCCTCTGCACATTTTAGGTTTTGGGCGCGAGACTTTTATCCTTGCGTTGTCACAAGCATGTATCGTGTGGATGCACTCTTTTACCCTTTGGACATTTGGTGCATCACGTGTACCTTTTAAAAAGATCGGCGTTAAAATATTATCTTAATAGCAAAACCTTGTAGAGCTCATAACTTTTGATCCGTAGCTCGGATTAAGGTGATCTTCCTTTTGAAATTGTGTATTTTTTTGAGATCTACGCATTGGTGACATTTTTATACACATATTTTAAATGTAAAAGGTACTATTACTCATTGTAATATTTACATGCACTCAATTATAAAGTGCCAAATTCGAGAGGGTGTTGTGATCACTTGTGGATGCATTTTTGGTTGAGCCCGATGTCCTAAAATTTTGGGTATTGCATTCTTGTATCTATGGGTGTATACATTTATATCTCTCTTGTTTGTTGAGATATTTTGGATCTGTATTTTTGACACTTTTTTTGGCATATTGACAGTCTCTCTTATGGGGGAGCTATTCTGGTGGAGCCAGTGTTAGTTTGTCAATGTTCGAGTAGTTAATTTTGATAATTCATACAGATCTGTGGTGTCACTCTACCCATTCTGCAGTATGGGAGAATGTGGTGTTGATACTACTTCCTCGGGTTTCATGCCCTTGCCTTGTTACCTTGGCTTTTTCTTGGATCGTGGCACTCATATTTATTTGGATCTCATGTCCTTGCCTTGTTTCCTTGGTTTTTCTGGATCAGTGGCACACCTATTTATAGTAGTTGATCAAATTATGTTTGGTGTTTGTTTTTCACTTTTCGACATCACTCCATTGATAGTCTCCTTGCATGGAGCTATTTTGGTGAAGCCTAGTGTCAATTGTTTTTGAGTTATATGATCAAGCAGTGGATTTAGACCATAGTGTGCACCACACTTCTTCAGCATTGTACAAGTTTTTTGAGTCGAGCTTATGAGGATATCTTGCAGCAAGATTTTTCTCTCTACTTTGTTATTATTGGTTTTGGGTACCTTGCGGTGTCAATTTTCCCAGTTATTGTACATGGGTACCTTATCAGGCCTTGTTGTCGGGACCCACCTTCTTTTCCACCCACCTAAGCTATGCTTACGGGAGGGTGTTAGTGTAGGTTATTATTTATCCTTTTATTTATTTATTAAGATAACTCTTACACTTGTGTTAGCCATACACTTGTTGGGTTAGCTTGCTTATGTGTACTAGTTGTGTGGAGTTAGCTTACTAGTTGTGTTGAGTTAGCTTCTCAGTTATGTGAAGTTAGCTTATTAGTCTTTTGGAGTTAGCTTAACTAAGTATTATAGTGGGAGTTCTTCACCACTGATTTAGGTAGTAGTTGCACTTCCCTCCTCCTATATGTACATCTTTCTTATTGAATAATTCAAATCATTCTATTGTAATGTATTGAGCATTATGGATTATGATGGATTTCCATATATGGTATTTTAGTTCTTCTAATTTACAAATCTAATGTGGTGTGCTATTATCATCTGAGATCACGGCTTGGAACAATATTTTTATCATTCCTTTCATGGTATCATAGCCATAGATGATCTAACGTTAACCATGAAACAATATTCTTATCATTCATTTCACTTATAAGGCCTTGTTGCGGGACCCACCTTCTTTTCCACCCACCTAAGCTATGCTTACGGGAGGGTGTTAGTGTAGGTTATTATTTATCCTTTTATTTATTTATTAGGATAATTATTACACTTGTGTTAGCCCTACACTTGTTGGGTTAGCTTGCTTAGGTGTACTAGTTATGTGGAGTTAGCTTACTAGTTGTGTTGAGTTAGCTTCTTAGTTATGTGAAGTTAGCTTACTAGTCTTTTGGAGTTAACTTAACTACCAGTATTAGTTAGTGGGAGTTCTTCACCACTAATTTAGGTAGTAGTTGCACTTCCCTCCTCCTATATGTACATCTTTCTTATTGAATAATTAAAGTCATTCTATTGTAATGTATTGAGCATTATGGATTATGATGGATTTCCATATATGGTATTTTAGCTCTTCTGCTTTGCAAATCTAATGTGGTGTGCTATTATCATCTGAGATCGTGACTTGGAACAATATTCTTATCATTCCTTTCATGGTATCAGAGCCATAGATGATGTAGACATCCATCTGTAAGTTTTTCTTTGCAAGCAAGGGTTTATTATTTTCATGTATTTGGAATTTGTGAGCAATTTTCTGCAGCATGTATTTTTATGCAAAATGGAGTGTGCCATTGGATTTGGAAGACGGTAAACTCGGCCATGTTTTGAGACAGTCAAATTTGGTCATTTAAAGGTTTTTTGGGCACATTTCTCAAAAATCTGTATAATTATGTACTGGACATATTTTTGGCTCAAAAATTATATTAGATTTCTAGATTTTTCGAGAAACTTTGGGTTCTCTCTGTTTTTTGATATAGGTGCCAAAAAAAAAGATATTTGCGAATCAAAGTTTGTATTCACAATTGTAATTTTTGGGTGCATTCTTTTATCCATGGATAAAAGCATGTACCTTCCAAATGCATTCTTTTACCCTCAGGTATTTCAGTTTTGGATGTAATCTTTTTATCCCTTTGGGCCAGACGGTCTGATCTGTACTATGGGTGCATTCTTTTATCCATTGGATACAAGCGTGTACCTTTTCGGATGCATTCTTTGCCCTCGGATATTTTGGTTTTGGATGCGAGTCTTTTATCCACTAGACGCAGATCTGTACCCTCGGGTGCATTCTTTTATCCATTGGATATAAATGTGAACCCTTTGAGAACGCAATGATTTACCCTCTAGACATTTTATGTTTTGGGTGCAGGCTTTTATCCTTTGTTCACAACCATGTATCGTGTGGATGCACTCTTTTACCTTTTGGACATTTGGGTCTCACGTGTACCTTTTGAAAAGATCAGTGTTAAAATATTATTTTAATAGCAAAAACTTGTAGAGCTCATAACTTTTGATCCGTAGCTCGGATTAAGGTGATATTTTTTTGAAATTGTTTTTTGCGATCTACGTATTGGTGACATTTTTATACACATTTAAATGTAAAAGGTATTATTACTCATTGTAATATTTACATGTGTTTAATTATAAAGTGTCAAATTTGAGAGGGTGTTGTGATCACTTGTGGATGCATTTTTGGTTGAGCTCGATGTCCTAAAATTTTAGGTATTGCATTCTTGTATCTATGGGTGTATACATTTATATCTCTCTTGTTTGTTGAGATATTTTGGATCTATATTTTCGACACTTTTTTTTGGCATATTGACAGTCTCTCTTATGGGGGAGCTATTCTGGTGGAGCCCATTGTTATTTTATCGTTGTTCAAGTAGTTAATTTTGACAATTCATACAAATCTGTGGTGTCACTCTACCCATTCTACAGTATGGGAGGGTGTGGTGCTGATACTACTTCCTCAGGTTTCGTGCCCTTGCCTTGTTACCTTGGCTTTTTCTTAGATCATGACACTACTATCTATTTGGATCTTGTGTTCTTTCCTTGTTGCCTTGGTTTTTCTTAGATTGTGGCACACCTATTTGTAGGAGTTGATCAAATTATGTTTGGTGTTTTCTTTTCACTTTTCGACATCACTCCATGTGATCTCCTTGCATGGAGCTATTCTAAATGGCTTGAGTGTCGATTGTTTTTGAGTTATATGATCGAGTAGTGGATTCAAACCATAGTGTGCACCACACTTCTTGACATTGTACAAGTTTTTGAGTCAAGCTTACGAAGATATCTTGCGGCAGCAAGATTTTGCTCTCTACCTTGTTATTCTTGGGTTTTGGGTACCTTATGGTGTCCATTCTTTTCCTAGTTATTGTATATGAGTACCTCATCGAGGCCTAGTTTTCGGGACTCATACGTAGACATGTCACTTTTTGGCCCCTAGCTTCACTTGAGGGGGTGTTAGAGTAGGTATTTACCTTAGCTCATGTTAACCTAGGTACATTATTTACCTTTATTGTATTTATCTTCACCCACTTATGTGTGTGGATATTTATTTTATCTTATATGCAACAAGGCCATATAAGGTATTGTAATATTCTTGGATTGATGTACGATCTGGTTATTGTAACATAATTTGATCAAGTGTTGTAAATAGATGTGCCACGATCCAAGAACAATAATCATAGCAACAAGCCAAGGACAAAAAATCCAGAGTGTCACGATCCAAGAAAAGCCAAGGTAATAAGGCAAGGACACAAAACCCGAAGAAGCAGGATCAACACCACACCCTCCCATATTGTTGAATGGGTGGAGTGATGCTACAAATTTGTATGAGTTGTCAAAATAACTACTTGAACACTAACAAACTAACACTAGGCTCCACCAGAATAGCTCCCCCATAAGAGAGACTGTCAACATGCCAAAAGTGTTGAAAATATAGATATAATCTACAAACAGAGATACACTACACTGTAAAGAAAAATGCTCAAAACAAGAAGCATCACAATGCATAAGGTATAGAAAGTGGAGCAAGAGGTCGAATGGTGGAGGAGCCATGCTCTGTAGATTCCTCTCAACGAATGCCTATGTCGCCACCATGAGTGATTAGATATCCACCCCAAATCAACACGGATGGATGAAGAAGATGCCTGCATATGACTTGGTGCAAAATGCACAATGGGTGCATGCAAAAGAACATCAGAATGTGTGTCAGGTTGATCATTTCGACAGCTGAAATCTTAGGTTTTTTCAAGCCTAAGTGAAGGTATAGAACTCATGTGTTGCTCATTATCCTCGAAAGAATTGAGTGAACAAAAAATGAGCTGTCGATGTGTGATCCCAATGAATTATCTGCTTAAAAACTAATGTCATGACGAGAATTCCACTTAACATGTGGAATAGAGGAAACAATACCTTGTGAATTTCTACCAATGACTCCTCTAGTGAGACCCATAGAATGGAGCATGCGAGAACTGAATGCAGTGGTATGCTTCTTAAAAAATCCATGCAGCTGAGTAGAAGTAGGATACACAACATGTGGTATTGTAATAGGCATAGATGTGGAAGAGCATGCAATAACAAGCCTCACTGATTTAGAAGCATCAAAATTAGGTTTAGGCTCAAAGACTGGAAGATCAATGTTAGTGGGTACAAAAGCACAGCTCTTACAAATGGACTAGGAGCATGGATATGGTTGTCCATAATATGATGGTGATGTTGTAGGCTAGCAAGTTTGTTCTACAGGGAGTGTATTATTGTATCCTTATCGTGAATGAGTGATTGTAGAAGAGAATGTTGCTTCTTGAGTGATCTATTTTCTTCCAAAAATTTTATAATATCCTCTTGAATTTCACATACTTCAGAGAAAAGCATATCATTCTCAAAATCCATGATAGGTACAAACTGCAACTCCTAAAAATTTAGGACGTTGGGCTCAACCAAAATTACATCCACAATTGATTACAACACTCCTCCATATTTGGCACTTTATAATCATAGTGTAAGTCTCAAAATAAATAACTCCAATAGAAAGAGCACAAAAAAACAAGAACATTTGCAAAAAACGACACTCAAAACCGAGTTACCGATCAAAAGTTACAAGCTTTTCAATATTTTGCTCTGTTATTTTTTTTAGGTGCCACTAAAACAAAATAAAATGTTATTGCCTTCAACACACAAATACAATTAAAGGGGCTGAAGTTAAGCACCTACTAGAAGGAATCACAAGCTTTAATCCCGCATATGACCATACCATATGATCAAGGGCCAAATATTTTAATGGGTGTTTGCACATCTTACTATTTTGGGGTGTGTTGCATGTTTTCGAAAAGTCACATCCAATGCTACTTCTAGTAAAAAATACTATTTAATTTGTGTAGACGAGTGCCCTTTATTGTCTAAAATAGCAACCTGCGGATTTTCCTGAAATAGTAAAAACGTGCATAGCATCCGTGGACCCCTGCCAAAAAAGGAAAGATCGAAAACCTTCACGTGTGCAAACCGAGACAAATACACTACAACAGAAAAAAACCTAGTACAGATCTCGAGAAATCCAACAAACCTGAATAAATAAAATCACGTTTTTTTCCTTGGCTTGAATCCGAGGTGCAATGTTTGTGTACTTCTCTACAAAAATAAAAATGCAAAAATGGCGCCTCGAGAATTGGCCGAGTTTGATCGATCTTAGGGTTTTCATGCCTTCCGAATCAATGGAAGCCTCTATTTTGCATAAAAATGCACGCAACAAAAAATACAACCAAATCCCAAATATATGAATACACAAATAATTTATTTACAAAATAAAACTTACAGATGGATGTCAATAGCAATCTCACTCGATACCATGAAATGAATGATAAGAATATTGTTCCAAGCCATGATCTCAGATGATAATAGCACACCACATTATATTTTCAAAACAAAAGAGATAAAATACCATATATGGAAATCCATCATAATCCATAATGCTCAATACATTACAATAGAATGATTTTAATTATTCAAGAAAAAAATATGTACATATAGGAGGAGGGAAGTGCAACTACTACCTAAATCAGTGGTGAAGAACTCCCACTAACTAATACTTTGTGGTAGTTAAGTTAACTCAAAAACTAGTAAGCTAACTTCACATAGCGAGAAGCTAACTCAACACAACTAGTAAGCTAACTCCACACAACTAGTACACCTAAGCAAGCTAACCCAACAAGTGTAGGGCTAACACAAGTGTAAAAATTATCCTAATAAATAAATAAAAGGATAAATAATAACCTACACTAACACCCTCCCGTAAGTATAGCTTAGGTGGGTGGAAAAGAAGGTGGGTCCTGGTGTTGGTTTGTCGGTGTTTGAGTAGTAGTTTTGACAACTCATACAGATTTGTAGCGTCACTCCACCCATTCAGCAGTATGGGAGGGTGTGGTGTTGATCCTACTTCTTCAAGTTTTGTGTCCTTGCCTTGTTACCTTGGCTTTTCTTGGATCGTGACACTCTTGATTTTGTGTCCTTTCCTTGTTGCTTTTGTTATTGTTCTTAGATCATGGAACACCTATTTGCAACACTTGATCAAATTATGTTTGGTGTTTTTTTATGCACTTTTGACATCACTATGTTGACAATCTCCTTATATGGATCTATTACGAGTGGAGCCCAAAGTGTCGATTGTTTTTGAGTTTTTATCGAAGCAAAGTGGATTCATACCATGGTGCACACCAAACTTCTTCACATTGTATGATTTTTTTGATCGAGCTTCTTGGGATGCCTTGGAGCGGGTTTTTATTATCTTTACTTTGTTATTCTTGGTTTTGGGTACCTTGTAGTGTCCCTTTTTTCCCGATTATTGTACATGAGTACCTCATCGAGGCCTATTCTTTGGGACTCACTGTGGACATACCACATCTATTTTGTCCCCTAGCTTCACTTGAGGGGGGTGTTAGAGTAGGTATTTACCTTAGCTCATGTTTACCTAGGTACTTTATTTACCTTTATTGTATTTATCCTCACCCACTTATGTGTGTGGATATTTCTTTTATCTTATTTAGATATTAAGAGATATTATCTAGTTGTTAGGTATAGTTCTTTCCTTGATCTATAGTATTGACTATATCCTTGATGTCTAGTTCTTTCCTAAATCTATGGTCTTGACTAGTTCTTTGATGACTAGTTATTTCCTTGATTCATGGCTTGATCTACGACCTTGATTGGTTCTTAGATTGTTATTCCTTGCCTATTTAAGCAAGGCCCATTCTCAATGTATTGCATTGAGTTCCATAATAATATATGATATTGCTTCTCATTTTTTTGCAAAGGTTTTATGTAAAGTTATTTTGGTGAATTGCTTTCATCTTATAGATCATGGTGTTTGATTAGCATCTATGTTCTTGGCTTGGTACGATCTGGTTATCATTCCTTTTATGGTATCGAGTGATTCAATTAGGTGACCTAGCTAGCCTAGGAGATGGTGCATGGTGGTATGATATTCTTGATCACTTGAGGAGAATGTTGGTAGCATGGAGTGATCCGAACATATTTTTACCCCTGTGGTACTATTTTAAAATATTTCCAAATAATTTCAATCCCAATTTAAATTGATCAATAACTAATTATGGATTCACTTTTGGGTGTTTTGAAACCCCAATGTTTTCAGTTTCTCTTAAAATATCAATTTTTATTCTTAACTCAACTTTCATGATTTAAATGAAAATATTCAAAAACCATTAAATTCTAATCATAGGTTGAATTTCATAACGCATTCAATTTTATTTATTCATCCAAAATTGCTTATGCATTCATTTTTTTGTTGTGGATAAAGGATTCTCAAATTTTAATTGAAATCCAATTTTTCCAATTAATTTATTTTCTTAATCAATTTATTCATTCCTTATACTGAATTTAAATATGATCATAAGTAGCAAAATAAATTGAAATAAAATCCACAAGATTGATAACGAGTTCACCCAGTTGGGCTACGTCTCCGGATTCACTTAATCATGAATTGATCTATTTATTATCAATTGAAGTACAATTTTACCTTCAATATTGACCAATAGATCACTTTCACCTACAAATGGGCTGATTTAGATTTGTATAACTCTATAAATTGTTAGAAACTCATCCTCAAATCCATCTATGGCCCTACAATATCTCCATAGTGTGATCTCCGTGAAAATGAGCTAGAAAAACTCCTACACCTAGAAAAATATAGCACTACATGAAGAATAAATGACATCATTGTGTTCCTCTCTAAATTATGAACACTTTTCCTTTTTACACTGAAGTCCCAAATTGACCCTAGGTGCTTGAGAATTGAGTTTTCTAAACATTTCCTCTAATATGCCTTGCACGATCCGACAATAGTCTTTTACAAATAGCAATGAGCTCAATTTATACAATGTTAATCCCACATGGCTCATTGGCAAGATGGCTATTTTTAACTCGTGGGACATGAGTTCAACCCACACCTCCTCCATTTTTTCGCCGTTAACCTATTGTGGGAAATGTCCCACATTCTTCATGCGGTAGGAGGTTTTGGTATATAAAAAATAGGCATGTCCGCTATTGATATGTGGCTATAGCCACATCTATTGTTTTTTATTCTTGCATGTAACTCCTGGCTGGAGCATTGTGGCTTAACTTGGATGCCACATATATATGGCTTGGTTGGACGATTGTTTCGTTGTGGCATAATTTGAACTTCCCAAATGGTTGGACCGAAATGTATAAACTTCCACATATGTGGCTGTGGCTATTGACTCACCATGTGGATAGGAGGTCATTGTGTTGTGTCCATCTACCCTCATGGCATATAGATCCTCCATGATGTTACGTGTTGTGCTTAGTATATGGTGCCAAGTTGTATGGCATTCGATCGACCCAAATAATGTTGATTCGATTGAGTTATGGGGGTGTTAACTCATGTAATCTTTGAGAGATAAGGTTGTTTGGTGGGGATTTGACCACTCCATCAAGTTAGGAGTGAGTCTTTTGGTGAGTTGACTCCAATATATGCCAATTTGTTTCATAACTCGAAAAATTGTCTTAATACAATGCAATGTAACTTGGCCCGATATAATATGATGCAATGAGACGTATTTCAATATTACTGATGAAATAAGTCCCACATGCACCATGTTAGCACAAGTATGAGAAAATATAAATAGAATCTCAACAATGGTAATATGAAGTTTCGAGGCCAAGGAACCCCTTCGCAAAGAGAGTGCCTGACCATGGCTAAGGCCCTTAGCTAGAAAATAGCGGGGCCCACCTATCCACAACCGAGTGTCAAAGACCGACATCCAAAAACAATTTTTCACCCAAATATTCATTATGCCACTTGTCCAAATGTGATTCATCCAAGTTAGAAAACCTATGCATGGTCCCCTGAATTTTTCCTATTGGTTGAAAATTTCATCTAACCATATTTGTTAGGAATATCTTTGTTAGTGCTCCATTAATTATGTGAGTTAGTAAAATATAGATTGATTTAATATTGTAAGTTATTAATAAAAATTACATAGGATATTGAGGAGTGATTATATGGATGTGAGTTTTAGAACAAATCACCTATATTTGGGTGAGTGGTTGTAGGAAAATAACTGTATATTTTTAACCAGATCCGTATGAAATTAATCAAGTATTTTGTGTGTTTGATCTACTGTTGTACCAAGATTTGGTATCAGAGCATTTGATGATCTTGTGTACATGAAAAATGAGATTCTAGAGAGATTTCAAATATTTTATTATTATATTAGCTCCGTTGGCATGCACTATCAGTTAAAAGTTCAAATGATCGTGTCTTTATCTCAGAGTATTTTTTAGTCTTCAATGTATTAATATCTGTGTGCAGTTTGGGGATTTCAATTCATTTTTTGTGGATTGAGTGATGATCATGTAGCCAAGCATCTTCTATAATTGGAGGCTGAGCTTGTCAAAGATTGGGTGATTGGATACAAGGTTCAAGAGTTAAAAGACTACCATCTTCGTTGTTGGGCACACCCACTCGCTTGATGCATGTATCACGGTGGTTTTACTAATAAGTTTGTTGAGAATCATGGGGATATCATTTAGAGATCAATTTACGGATTTAATCTTTGCGCATATCGGTAGAACCATATTGTATTGTGATTTGTGTAATGTTTTGCATCGACGAGCCTACGCAACGATTTTTAAGCTACACTCTTTTGGTTTCCACCAAACATAATCTCAGTTGGAATCATCATAGGCAAATTCTGTACCTTTGGTGAGTTTTCACTTAGTATTTTTAAACATGATGAGTTCCTCGAGGAAAATATAATTACTTGAAAGCCCTACATTCAAAATCAACTTATTACAAATTGTAATGCTCTTGAATTTTGTTCACCGTGTTTTTGGTGCAAGTTTTACGTGTGGTATTCATTAGAAGTTAGGTTGTTTGAGTCTTAATTATTAGTGTTTGGTCAAGTACATCATAGTATGGATGTCTAGTATTGTCTTCATGTAAGTCGTCAATTCTATAAACCAAAGTGCATGTAGTTCGTATAGTTTGTTTGTTTAGTGATGTTTTTGTTATAGTTGATAGGTTTGAAATTAAAATAATTCGAGTCTTCTAAGTCAAATTTAAAATTATGATTATATTTGTTTTATTATGTTTTAGAGTCATTCATTATATCCTCATTGTCATATGATTCATGTACCCATATAAAATTGGGTTGATTCATATAATAGTGTTTGTTCATGTCAAAATTATTAGTGTCGATATTTGTATCGAATAAAATATTTTTTTGTTGTCCACATCAAATATAAATTAGTCAAATTCATTTTCATTTAAAAATTAATCTCATTTTATTAATTTTTAAATTTCTAGTTGAGTCCTCTTTTTCGAGTCAAAAGTGTCATTTTCAAATTTATAAATTGTCCTCAAAATTTGTGTCATTGAAAAAATCCTATAAAATAAAAAAATTGTCTCACGGACGCATTTTCAATGGAATCGCGCCCTCGAATTGTAATTGAGCTCAATTGGTCACATCTCGCTAAGCTAGCAACTTGAGGATGGAGGACAGAGGCAAAGAGGTTGGAGGTTGGTCAACGCCTCTCGTTAGTCACCAATGATGGGGACGTATAACAATTGTGGTGGAATTTTTGTGGTGTGAGTTTGCTTTCATTTAAGAGTTGTAGTTTGTTTTATTTGTGTGTAGTGTGATTCTATTTTAGAGTTCCTGTTTTGTATGGTTTTGGATACTAGAAAAAGAGTTGTGTTGGAGTGCAAATAATTGTCAGTGATCCTCTCGACCTCGTATGCTTCATTGGAATATGGTCCGCTTGTGAATAAATTCACTCAAAATGGCAACCATGTGCAGTAAGATCTAACTAGCAAGGTTGGGTCAATTGTATGCCTTCGATACAATTTTCTTCTCAGTGTTCATGTGTGGAAATGTCACATTGAGGGGGAACATGACACCAATGTTCCATTTCCATTCTACACCTAAAATGACTAAATTCAAAGGAAGCTTCCAATGGCAATGGTAGTTTCCTATGTTGTTTGAGACCGAGTGGTAGTGATAAAAAACAATGGCTGCAATTAAGAACATTGTGATTCTTACAAGAAGTAATGTGAAATATTTCCAGTATATGTTCTATTGTTCTAGTAAGCGAGTTGTGATTCCTATATACTTCCATGATGTACAAGTATAGTGGTGAACAAAAACACCAGAGCAAGTCAGTTCATGGATCTTGAAAGGGTTTTTGAGAGGATCTAGAAAACCACATGAGGTGGACAGTTGATGGGGCAAGTTCACGTCAAGGTTTTTGGTAATCCTGTTTAAAACCATGGAAGGAGAGATCCTTTCTTTTGATCAAGATCACGAGTCACCTTTGTAGGAAATGTTTCACTAGGGTGATCATACTAAAAAATGAGTGTGTGAATTTTTATCTACCATGTTCACACTAAAGGGTGGGGGATTTTAGTAATATCTTTGTTAGTGCTCCATTAATTATGTGAGTTAGTAAAATATAGATTGAGTTAATATTGTAAGTAAGTTGTTAATACAACTTACATAGGAGATTGAGGAGTGATTATAGGGATGTGAGTTGTTAGAACAACTCACCTATATTCAGTGAGTGGTTGTAGGAAAATAACTATATATTTGTAACCACTTCGTATGAAATTAATCAAGTATTTTGTGTGTTTGATCTACTATTGTACCAATAATATCTTGCATATACGAGCTCTATTTTTTGATTTCTTCATATCGAAAAAAATATCTTGAGATGATATTCAACGCTGAAATTGTTTAGGGATCATATGCACTCATAATATCCTTTGGATTATGGATATCATGTTTGGGGAGAATTTAAACACTCACATTAGTTTCAAGATGAATATACAAGTCGATGACCAAGTTTCGGTGCTCATTTAGACCAGGTATGGGTGTTAGGAGGCATGAGGATGAGATGCAGAGCCAAGTGAGATCATGGAAGCATGAAAGGATGTCATACATGGTATTTCAGGTATGTTAGGACCTTTTGGAGAGTTTTTATGGTGAGTTATGATGTTATTTCAGTTGACCCTAGCCTAGACAGTGTAAAACCCTAAGGGCTAGTCATGCAAATGAGATGGGATGGAAATATGGAGAGCTATATGTGATATTATGATGACTTGAGATTATGAAAAAGGTTTCCTAAAGGTATGACCAAAATTTAGATTCATCCTGAAGATAATTTTACAAGATACGTTAGTTTGAGTGAAACAGGTCCAAGAAAAGGTGTTTTCTAGCTTGAATTATACCTTCTAATGCTCACCTTGAATTTTTTTCTTTACATGGGACCTTGTGGATTTTAGGTATGTTTCTAAATTTAGTATATAATTTTTCAAAAAATAATTAGGTCATTTCATCGTCATGTTTTTATGAACGAATGTTAAGAAGGTAAACAACTTTTGTGTGTTTAAAACCCTAGCTCAAAAGCAGTAGGAGAGATAATGATCATAAGTTCCCATAATTTATTTTTAGTACATGGATTATGATTTTATGCTGTATAAATTCCTCTAGGTTTCCATAAAGGTATGGTAGTGGTTGTGGTGATGAGTGGACCCCACTCAAACATGTATGTTTTTTAAAAGTTCAGTTTGGGACAAGGTTGTCCAAAGGAGTTGAAAATTAAATGGACTTTATTTTTATTATGTGAGTTTTTATTAATTTCCATGGTGTTTTCAGGTCATGAGGATTCATAAAAATAGAAAAGTGTTCCCTATTTGTGAAGACTAGTCAAAGGGCATTTTTGGGGCAGTTTCAGGCAGTTTGTAGAGATGAGATTGGTTGAAGGCCTTCTACTTGGATTTGGAAGGAGTTAAAATATTTTATGGAAAGAGGATTAAGATATATTTCTAATGGCATAAGGTTTTCTTCTTGTGATGATGATATTCGATGGGTCATAAAGTTTAGTTTATGGAGATGAAGGTTTCTTGATTTTCGGGACATAACCACTTTTCTTTGAAAGATTGAGTTGGTTCAAGACTGATATGGATGAATTTATCCTTTATACCACATGGAAATTTAATAGAGATGAAATTTTTTCCTATTAATTTAATTTTTAGGTCTTTAAATTGATATAAAGGGTGAAAACTTGTTGAGTTTGAAAAACTAGTTTATGGGCAATATGGTTTAGTGACGAGGAACATTGTTGTGGTTTGAGCATATGGATGTTTCATGATGTATAACTTGAATATATGTGTTCTAAATTTCTCGAGGTTTCCATAGTTGAGTTGATATTGGGTGGTCTTGAGGCCCAAAGGTGAAATCATGGTGCTGAAAGTAGCTATTTGGTGAAGGATATGAGACTTATTTGATTGGTTAAAGTAAATTTGTGATGTGTATGATTATTATATGTTATATTACTCATTTATGGTGAATATGAGAGCTTTAATAAGCATGGTTTTATGATTTTTGGTTTTATCTCATCCTAGTGATGGGGTTTTGAGCATTTTTGGTGCAAGTTGGATGGTTTTGGGCATGGCCGACCTACATGGGTCATATGTGAAAGTTTTAATGATTCAAATGAGATGTTATGAATTTTAATTATTTGAACCAAATGAGTTAAACTGATCTATTTTGAATCTGAGTCAAGAAGAGCATATAAAAGTGATGTTTTGGGTGCTTTTGTGCACTAGTTGAGTGTTTATGAAAAGTGTGACATATGTGTGAGTGTTTTTCTAGTTCAAGGGCATGTTTTGAGATATGAAAGTTTTCATGAATGGTTGAATAATTATTTCAAGAGTGTCTTCAAGGTTTTTAATCATTGAGAAGTGAAGAAAGTGCAAGTTTGAGAACCTAGGGTTTAAACAAGGGTTTAAGGGAGAGCAAGATGAATCAATGATCTCAATCAATTATGGTAGAATAAAATATATCATAAATCTTCATAAAAAGGTGGTTGAGTTGGTACTTGATCATATTGGGGGTTTTAGCCTCCTTATGGAGTTGGTACTTCAGAAAACTAGGGGTTGGTGATCCTTGTAGGGTTTGTGCTCTACTACACTAGGGGTTAGTGATCTTTGTGAAGTTGGTGTTTCACTAAATTTTTTTATTTGAGTAATATAATCAAATGTTTTAGTTTTTTTTCCCCTTGAGGGTTTCCCACTTATATATTATGTTATGGTGTTGTTTCTCTTGTTCATGGTTCATTGCATGTATGTTATATGATATTGTGCACACACTAATGGATGGTTAATTGGTTAATGGTTTAAGTAAGAAATATGAAATTGAATTAATTTTGTAAGGAATGATTCACCCCATCTCAGTCCACTTTGTGCTTCCAAAGTAATTGACTTAGTTCACTAAAATGATCTTGGTGCTCCTTGTAGGGTTGGTGATCTACTAAAGTAGGGGTTGGTGCTCCTTGTGAATTTGGTGCTTCACTAAATACTTTTGATTTGAGTAATATAATTAGAAGTTTCAGTGGGTTTTCTTCCCCTTGATGGTTTCCCACTTATATATTGTGTTATGGTGTTTCTTATCTTATTAATGGTTCATTGTATATATGTTATATGATATTGTTGACACTCTAATGGATGATTAATTAGTTAATGGATTGAGTAAACAATTTAAAACTGAATTAATTTTGTAAGGACTGATTCACACCCATCTCATTCCATTTTTATTAAAACATATATTTATTTAGAGATTTTTGTCATGCAAATGTGCAACAAGAAAATTTCCAATTTTCAAGCATGACAACAATACCCCTGTGTCAATTTTTTCAAATTTTACCTTTCTAAGACCCCAAGTCTGCTCATCCTCGCATCAAACCTTAATCATCTCTTATAATGGTAATTAATTGGATTTCCATCCAATACCTATAGGTGATTTAGGAAAGTAAATTCAATCCCCTAGGTGATTTTAGGAGTTCTTGGAGAATGCCAATTTTGGGCAATTTTTGTAAGGGCTACCACTGGCCTTCCCGGGACTAATGCACCCCCATGAAGCAAAAATGAGGAGAAAAATTAAACATGGAGATGAAATAAAGGTCTAATAACATCAAGGAAAATATTTTGGAATATTTAAGGAAGATTTGGAAGTTTTGTGGTAGGTTCATCAGAAATGGGTTCTTAGGCCTAGCGGCGCACAATGTTAAAAAACACCCGAGCTTCGAGAAGCAATTATGGGAGTTCTATAAGGAGTTAGGAGATAAAAAATATATAAATGGAAAGGTGATTAATATAAATTTAAGATTGTGGAATCATATTTTTCACAACACATAGGTGCAATATGTTTATATCCAGTTTTTCTCATGCTCAGTCATGTAGCCAAAACAAAAATCCAATTTTTCAGGGATCAAATGGATGAATCAAGAGATAATCCCCTGCCATTGGATTTAGAAGGAAATTTTAAGTAAAATAAATATAAATTTCACCTTTAAACTCCATCAAGAACTCCAGATACGGCCTTCACATGCTCACTCTCAAGTCCTCATACTTAGTTATTTTTCGAAGAGGACACGTGTTAGCTCCAGGAGCCTAACGCATTTCGACGTCCCTTTTTTCCATTTAGAAAAGGGACATAAGGGACATGAAAATTATCCTAGCCATTTTTATCCCTTTGATCACTCATAGGACCCTTCACATCACCGGTTCCCCAGGAGCTAATCGGAATCATTCCCCTCATTGCACAGATGATCGCCAAGTGTCACGATTAAGGGCGATGTGAAAATTTCCATCCATTATATCCATTTAGCTAAAGGTATATCAGAGAATAAAAATTCACCCAACCCTATCTCTGCCTTTTGGTTCCCCATATGCCCAAAATTCAGCCCCCAGGTGCTTCCCTCAAGCTCCCTAGCTCAAGTGCTCAACCGGCCAGATCTTGCCAAGTGTTGCAATTAGGCATGATAATAAAATTGATGTCCCTTTTATACCTTTAGATAAAGGGACATCAAGGACATAAAATTTTTCCAAACCCCATGCCTTCATGTTTATTGGATGAAAACACAACACTTAGCCATTTTTCATGCATGTTTCTTCCCCCCACATCTCCACACCATGCCGAAACTATGGAAACTTTCTCTCGTAAATATAAACCACCATTGCTGCACTCAACTAGATATACCAATTAATTCATATTACAAAAATACATATACCTCATAGGAAAAATCTAATTGAATAAATTAAGAACGGAAGAGAAAAATGAAGATTTTCATCTTAAAACCCTCATTGTTGTTAGACAAAGAATTCGATGTAATTTGCAAATCAAGGAATAGATGGAGATGAGATTTTATGATGTATTCACCATTTTGGAGGCTGTAAAAACCTCATTAAAAATATCCCATTCACATTAAGAAGTTTTTGTAGTAAATAAATCTCCTTTTCTACACAACGAAAACAAAAAGCTAATTTCCCGATCAACTAGTAATTGGTTTGCAAAGAAAATTCACCAGTGAAATAAGAAGGAAAAACCCACATCAAAAATATAATTTTCATCATGATCCAAGGTGGAAAATGAAACCTATAATTTTCAAGCTCCATTAATGGTCACCGTGCCTATAGTGGCTGCCGTTAAAACAAATTCAAGTTTTAAAATCTCATAAACCAGTGATCGGGTAAGCCTAAAATTTTAGGGGATTGATATTGGGAAAAAACCCATATCAAAAATATTCATCCTACCATAATTTGACCACCAGAAGCATACGTACTAAAAATAACAAGCCTTCTTACATGTGAGACTACTATTTTTGGTAAGCCACCATATGAAAAAGTTATGAGGAAGGAAATGAACACAGAGGAAGTATCTTAGGTGAAATTCATTGAAAAGGTCACCTTGGCCCACAATTGACACTAAAAATAGTAAGTTGTTCCATAATCCTCTAATATAAATCGCAAGTTGTTTTAAAGGGAGGATTTCACATAGGAAACATATTGGGAGTAGGACATTCAAGTTGGCAGCTGCAATTGAAGTCCAGAGAGGTATATTCGATGCTTATTAAAAATAATAAGTCCCCATTTTGGCATTTTCTATTCATAGTAATTCACATTCAAGAATAAATTTTGGCAACAGAGGACAGAGAATACCAATCATGCAAGGGTCCAAGAAGATGATTTCTCACACTTACCAAAAAAATCAAAGTTATGCTCTCTAAATATAGTAAGTGTCAAGAGATGGTAAGATTCAAGTCTACAAAGAATGGGTATTGTCAATGTTGCCAAATATTTCCTTTACCAAGATTCATTTCCTATCTCGCAATATATCATCTTTTCCAGTGGGTCATATAATTGTCACAAGGAGCATCTTTGGCATCTCTCATAGGTATTTCAAAACTCATCTCGGGAGACCCTTCCAAAGTGTCTTTTGAAACTCACTACATGGTTTGGGTCATCTCGTATCTCAAGTGCGGGGTGGAAGTTGGGGTCATCGGTAAAACAATCCATCCAACTTGGAAGGATTAGTTACGAGCCTCTATCTCTCCAGAAAGGATCTTGATAAGTCGGTGTTCATGGTCATCAGTGAATACATTTAATAAGTGTTTTTGAACACTAACCCAAGTTCCCTTAAACCATCCAAAGGAGTTTCCCAGGGTGCAAAGGGTTCAAAGATTCAAATTTTCATTGCATTGGAGTATTCTAAAGATCATAATTAGAGGACTTCATCGAGAAGCAACATCCTCTCTTTTCCTCTCTCTCTTCTCCCCCACTTTCTCTCTCCTCCACATTCTAATTCTTCATTGGGGTTGCACTTTTTCATAATGCCTTAATTAATTAAAAATGAATTTATTTTCAATGTAATAAGTCACCCTTAAGTTATAAAAGGGGACTTAATGTTTTCCTAAGAATGTGAAAAGTTTCAAGGCATATGAAGGGTCAATGGGGGATAGGCGAAGAGACTTCCAAAATTCTATAAATTGTAATAAGATCCTCATTCAAAGGGATTCAGACTTCTAAAATTCTTATCTTTCTAGCTGGTTGTATTCTTGTAAATTCATGAGAGAGCTTTTGCTTACTTGTGAGTGAAAAAGAGTTAGCCATTTTCTCTTTAATTTCCTCATTTCCTCACTATGTACAACTGTGATTTTGCAAGCTAATAAAGGAATATTTTTTTATTTTCCAAGGCATATGAATGTGTATGTCTTTGTACATATGGTTTCCTCTAGCTAGCAGCCCCAAAATCATGTTGTTTTCTTCGTTAAAAATGTAAGTATAATATTTTCTAACTAGTGTTTGTAAGCATATGATTTTCTACTTACATCACTAGTTCCCCCACTTCATATTCTCACTTCCTTTCCCGTTATCTTGACAAATTCCTCTCTAGCAAGTAATTTCTTTCTTTTTGTAGGGTCAGTGAAGTTCCCTTGTTGGATCCTCGGCCACAAGACCACCATGGATAAAACTCACCTAACTCATGTATGCAAATCGAAAGTTGCCTTTGTTTAAGTAGAGGGACTTTGACTCCCGAGTGTTAGTAAGAAATATACGTATTTTTCCACCCAACAAATTTTATCACCAATAAGATGCAAGCATCCTTCATACATAGATATTAATTTAACATTTCCTAAGGGAATAGTGACTTAAGAATATTTATTTCATGATAATCATACTCCTTTATTCCTAAGTATATATTCGTGTTCATTGTCTTAGTCACCCTAATATAAGTTATTAGATAATGTTACAATTATTTGAAACCAATATTCATCCATTATAGAAACACACTATGGATTCTTTTTATTATGTCTTGGATAACTAATCACCACTATATTTTTCTTACAGCTATTATATACATAAACTTAATCGAATAAAGGAGTTTAGAATAAGTAATAACTTATTATTTTGTTAAGGTTTTGATGACCATTTATTAATTAGATCAACAGATTGTATAAGTTATAGAAATAAAGTATGTATATATATATATATATATATATATATATATATATATATATATATTCTACCCATACACATAGTAATATAGTAATAAATAGGCCTTCATAATTTATTTAATACCAAAACTTTACAAGATTGTAAAAAAACTTCTCATTGTAAAATTTCATAATTACAACTTTACATCAGGGTCTTAAGCCCTTCTTCATTTAGGATTTCATCATGAAATCAAACATTACAAACTAGAGGTTTATAAGAAACAAAGATTCTTTATATAGATATCCAAATGGTCATAATATTCACAAGTATTATAATCAATCTAGGTAATCACTTCATGGCTTCCTTATTTACATGTACAACCATTAGAAGAAAAATATACATGTGTCAGTTCATAAGAACTAGCATGAGACAACCTCTTTATTTTCTATATCATAATGGTTATGAAAATGATAATAGCATTCAACCTATTAACTATTTGAGGCATCAATCAAAACATCATCATTTTATATCAGTCTATATTAACAAATCCCAATCAACATACAATGATGATCTTGAATTATAATTTATATATTTAGTTCCATATTACAATTATTTCCTATATTTAAGCTCGACCAAACAACATAATAACCACTAAAATTAATTTGACCATATCAAAATCTCTTGGTTTGGTAACTCCTGTTGGTTATCTATTTTTTCTCCTCTCTCTTGTATGGCCCCTAGGAGCCGATCCCTATTTTTTTCCTTATCTAATAAAAAAATTAGACCATATCAATACATTGGAAATTTTAAACTCATTTCCTAATGTAATAGTTTACCCGCAATACACTAATATTCAAGATAATGACCACTATTTAATAACTATCTTTAGTCGTTTCAAATCATATAAATAAACTATAATGTTCCTTACACCCTATGACATAACCAATTACAGAAAATAAAAAGTAGATAACTAACCATTCCTTATTATTTTCTCACATATTTTTACAGAGGAAAACCCAATTAATACTATATCAAAATTTCCGATTACCCTTTATTACACAAAGTCTTTTTGGGTATTACTTAAATCGAAATATCACATGCCTAGTTTTAACTTTAAGCCAAGGTAGGTTATTACCTATAAAGAATCTAAAAACCAAAAAAAGAGAAATATTCTCCATTGAAATGCAGTCAATGGAAGTAATGGGTTTTCTTTTCATATCCTTAATAACTACACATCATAATGACACATTTTTACCTTTTTAATCATCTTATTTTCAATTTAAAAAATCCAAATATAACACGGTTGAGAGTTTTCTCAACTTATTTCTTTCACTCATAAACATTTTCAAGCTTGTAACCATATGTCCACAAAAATATTCATACACAAGTTACATATCAACCTGCAATACATATCTCACTTTACAGTTCTTTCGAACACAAATTATGACTACCTAGTTTCCATTCTAGCTTTCAATCATCAAAAATGTGTTCGCAGTTCCGCATACAAGTGGTATCCAATTCAAACCATCACATATAACAACAAATAATGCATACCCAGTCATATAACTACTCACAGTTATGAAAATAACTATACCCGAGTTCACATTTTTACAGTCATTAAAACAACAATACCCAATTTTTTTTCAATCACAATCATAAAATTAACCATACCCAATTCATATATCATTCATAGTCAGAAAAATAACTAAACTTAGTTCATATTTATTTTCACGATCAAGTAAAATGGCATACCCATTTTACGAGTTTAACATCTGAAGTAATATACCCTTATATAACAAATATAATAAGCTGTATATCCATATTTTTCATGCAACAAACCATAAAACTCTTAGATCACAATGTCATAATATAAATCTCATGTTACAGAGAATAAGAGAAGAAGCTCATGCCTGGTATTCTCATTCCTTGGCTAAAATATGTGTTCTTCCTCTTGTAACCTTCTCCAATATCACAAATAATAATAATAATAATATCGAAATATTTCATTTTTCCAAGAAGTTGCACCATTTCCTTTCTCACAATCATTTTCATGGCCAAAAAAGCAGCGTAGTGGTGGGGAGAAAATCCATTACCTCCATGAAAAAAAAATAGGAGAGTTTTTAAATAGTGAAATGATCAAAATGAGAAATAACAAGGATAGATGTGTAACCTAATTAGGTTGGATTCTCAGGGAAGCTAACCATTCTCGAGAAGTCTGGCCATGCCATAAATGGCATAAACCCAAAAATCTTCCACCTTATGTACCTTGCCATTGATTCCCTTCTTAATTTCAAATTATTTTCCACATAATTCATCAAAATTTTCTAGCTAATATAGCTCAAGCTCAGCTCGCATAGTATTTGCTTAGGTTTGAGTTAATATTCCCATAATCCATATAACTATAACATTTCAAATTTATGTTTCTATTTAACAAATATATATATATATAGCATATGCCACCAAAAAAATTCACGTATATATGTTTATGCCTTCATTCAATTTCAATGATGTTAACATATGCCACAATTTAAATAACATTACTTTATATGCCATTCTTAAAGAATCATCGTTTTACATGTTGTAATGTATATATACCTAGAACTTTGAAATGAAATCCATGTAAAGGCTTAGATGGTCCCTTGACCAAACATTATTAGTATTCAATGTATATAGAATATATATATATATATATATGTAATAAAAAATTTTATAAAACACTTATTACAAACCAAATGATCTTGTAAGTGATCAATAAACTTTGTAATCCTTACTCAAATGAGATGATATCATATATCTAACGATGAAATGTTGGTGCGAGCTAAGACTTGTGGTTAATGACTTTATACAAATCTAACGATCGTCTATTGACCGCGTATACGATAATTATTTTGGGGATAAAAAGATCGGGATGTTACAAAGTGTATTTAACAGTAAATAAATGTTAATTATTCATCATACAAGTCATATTTTGTGTGCTTAACTTGGTTTTCCATTAAAAGTCTTAAACATGAAACATGTGGAAACCACAACCTTCATGAATGTGATGGTCGTTTTATCTATGTGAATCTCCCAACGACAATATATCATCCTCTTTTTGTATAGGAAGGTCAAACAATTTTTGGCAAGATATGTCTACACCGATTTCAACTTTAAAAAAAAAGAATCCCGATCTACTACTAAGTATATTAAGTTAGAGGCACCATCATTATATCGATTCCTATTTTTCCAAAATGAAGAAAAATGTTTCCCCTCAAAACTCAAACCATAGATCAAGAAAATCATCTCAAGAATATCCCAATGTATGGTGGGTTGATCTAATTCAGAATAATGCAACTCACCAATGAACACTTCAACCAATGTAACATTTAAAGATTGATCTAATGTGGTGTAAGTTACAAAATAAATAAATGAATGAATAGTGTAATAAACTATAGTGGAAAAATTGATAGTTTTAGCACCAAAGGAAATTTTGGAGGCTTACACAATGCACGTGAACTATTTGAAAAAATTCCCATATGTATTTTTGGGAGACGTGGAATCAACACAAATCTTGGAAACAAATTGATGAATGCCTCAATGAAATGTGATCTCATGGAATACGTGCGAAGTATCCATAACACCTCATACATTGCCTCATTTTTAAACTAGACATGGTTTTATCCATTTTATTTGCAATGATTCTCATTTTATTGTTTTTCCCTTCATGATTGTATCAAAATTAAAATCAAGTGATGGGTACATTTTAAAAAATGAAATCGATTTTTGTTGTATAAAGCTGTAGAAAGTTAAGTTGAATTTTCCCTGGTAGAATGAAAATTTTCTAGAGGTTTTTTTCTCCCATAATGTGTTCGATACTAATTGAAAACTTAGAAGAGTAAATTTAGGAAATATAACCACTATTTTTGAGTTGAATGTGAGATTTTTACAAACACTCCACCTTAAAACACCCTATAAAATTTAATAAAAACATTTGAAAATGATGTGCAAAACGCCTCTCGACTCATGTAGAGAATATATCAATGGTTGAATGTGTTCCTTGGTGACATGGAATGTCACATAAACCCAAACCAACCTTTTATGATCATTTGATCATTTAGTGACATGTGTTTGTGAACCCGGTTTGTAGTTTCATAGTATGAGGTAGCTACCAAAAGTTAGATTCATTTTGGTTTTGGCTCGTGGTTTAGGGATACGTGTTATGAAGATGAATTCTACCAACACATACCTATATAATTCCACTTTGTAAAAATTGTAATCAAATTATTGTTTTGAGAAAACTAATTTGGGAGATGGTTTTATAATCGGGTTTAATAGGCCACTTGATGTTCTTCCACAAGAATGGATTGACACATTTATGGTAATCAACTCTAGAAAGGTAGTCATAGATTGAACCTCGAGTTGTTAGAAATGTGTAGACACCAAATTTGTGTCTTATGACCCCTTGTGACCCGCATCTCATTTTCGCAACCTAACCCCATCACCTAAACCTTACACAATTATTTATTAATTACCTTGTAATTGATAAATCCACATCACCTTACCTGCCACCTCATTTTTCCACCTCATCATGACCTAGTCCTAACCCTAAACTAACCTAATTAAGACCTATAACTTGGTCCACATCTACACCCATGACTAATGACCCCTTTCTCGCACCCAAAACCGACCTTCTAGTCACTTGACCAAGCCCGCAACTAATCTCTCGGGAGAAAAGCAGGGAAAGTGGGCTATTTTACTAAAAATAGCCTACTTTTTCCTTACCGATACCGGTTCCTACTCGACCGCCGTCGGTTACGAAACCGCCATCGGTTCCCTATAAATGGGCTCCCCTAACCAGAAACAAAGGTCGAAGGATTTTTGGATCAAGGAGATCATCAGAAGCGATCAAGAGAATCCGGATCTTTACTTGGCCGAGCAGAGACAAGTGAAGAGACAAGAAGAGTTTGCAGCAAAAGAGATGAAGCCCAAGGCTGTAACTGGATAACCGAGATGATAGGTCTTGCGTTCTTATTTGCAGGTAGTCCTTCCAAGACAAAAAGGAGTTCTTCACAGTCAACCTGATCTTTCTCTACGGTACGCGCACACCATCTCGACATTAAACAGGTATTCCTCCTAGCCCTAACCCTTATCTGTTTCTAAAAGGAATGAAAGGATAGAAGCAACTCTATTCCCAGAAGCCGAAACATTCCGAGCGAAACATTTTGGCACGCCCGGTGGGACCCATTTTGGGTTTCTTTCTTTCTTGCTTGCTTTCATATAGGGAGCATACTTGCTGTTTTCTTCTTCTAAAGATATTCACAAGGTATTTTATTATTTTGGTAAAAGAACTTGCTTTGCTTTTACATCTTGCATTAGTGAAAGTCATCTCTTTTGCTTCATCGAATATCATTTTCGATTTGGGTTTAAAACACGTGCATCGCATTCCTGCTTGTTGTTTTCAATTCTAGTAAACATAGATTAAGTAACAGGTCGTACACGTGGGGGTGATATCCACGGTATTGACAAGAAATTAATCTTACTTTCACTGCACAACACATACCGAATCACTTCACAATTAACACAACAGCTCAAACATCCCCCTTTTCGCGGTATTCCTCCTTAGATTGAGGTAACCTTATAAGCCAAAACAAACTTGACATTTCCCCTAAGTCTTTTGTTTAGGATTCTGACATCATTCTACGTCTAAAGGCATAAGCCCACGATAATTAAAATTAACCCTAGGGTTAGTCTCTGGATTTGCGTGTGCATCTTGCTTGTTTTCAGTTCTATTTTCTCTGTCATACTCTGTCTTCTGTGATCACCTCAGAATAATTTGATAAGTATACTAAACGTTGTTAAAAATCAAATTAGCAGCCTTTTATATCTTGTTATACCAGTCTTGTTACACCGGCATCGGTTAACTGACCGACGTCATCTATGCTCTGACCGACATCGGTTATTAGACCGATATCGGTTACTGTCCTTACTGATTTTCGACAAACCAACGACCTGCCAATTTCACCATTCTGAGGCTGTTTCTGTTCCTGATAGATTGAAACCCTACTGTGTACTCTTGTCCATGGTTGTTATCACTGGAAGCAAGCCGCCACCATAGTTTCACATGCCTGCTCTGTGTCTTTGCCTGAATCACCCCCTTCACATTCTATAGGGAACCCTACGGACACCAGTGAGGTCCCCAAAATTCCTGTAGGAGATAAGGAATTTGCCAAATTTCTGGATGCTAATCCTAGCGCTGTACAATACTATTTGTCTCATGCCCCTGACCATACGCCCGATGGTCAACTCCTTGTTGGCATGCCCATTAGTATAGCTGCTCATTTAGCTCCCACTCACTTTGATGACACCGCCTTTCCCGCATCTTTAGCCCCGTCTCCTAATCCGACGGCTTCAGAGGTTCATACGACACAGATTGGCTTTCCATTGGTTAATCTTGGACCCCACATATCATTACCGCCGACTGCTCCTACCTCATCTCTCTTGCATCTTTGCTCCATTCATGACTTGCTCTCTCGCCACCTATCCACACTAGCTTTCCTTATCAAGCCCCGCCTACCTTTTCATTCCCATACACGTATCCAGTGACCTCAACATCTTATATGGGACATCCCTATTCGGTCGCCTCAACATATTCATCCTCCATACCTTATCAACACTTAACCCCATCATTGTCTAGCGGAGGCCCTTGGCCCAATTTTCCTTCGTTTACCACAACCGCACCATCATCTCATCCAACCACGGATTTCATCAAACAAATGATGGACAAAATGCAAAATCTGGAGGCTTCTGTTTCAGGGAAGTCGTAGCGCCTTGACATACGAGAAAGTTTGTCGGGAGCCTATTCACCCTTCTATCCCCCTTCATTCATATCCTCCTCAATGGGAATTGCCGAAATTTACTCGTTTTAATAGTAAAGAGGATCCTCAACAACACTTGTGATCATTTAGACATGCTTGTTATTTGATTTCCCATGATGATGCCTTGTTACTCCGCACCTTTCCCATGTCCTTATCAGGACCCGCCTTGGAGTGGTACAGTGCTTTAACCCAGCACTCAATCTTCTCTTTTAACTAACTAGCCCAATCTTTCTTGGATCATTTCTCCATTAACATTGCCAAGAAAGTATCTATCACCGACCTTTATGCCATCCGACAATTCGAAGACGAATCTATCGCAGATTTCATTGGACGATGGCGTGGCCTTATCAACCAACTTACATATGCCTTGCCTCAGGCTAAACTTATCGAACTTTTTACGCGGGCATGTGCTAAGCACATTTCTCCTACTCTTCAAATTCAAACTTTCCACACATTTGATGAGGCCTTTACCATGGCTCGGAAACTAGAAATTCGAGCCTTAGAAGAAGAGAAATTGCGGTTGTGCAACAAAAACCCCAATTTTCGAACTCCAGATTCCACCAATAAACCAAACACCACCACTCCTCACGCATCCACTTCTTCTAAATCAAAAGGAGTTGTCCATGCGGTGATGGTCAAATCTCAAGCACCGTCTAATACCCCACCAAAAACCACCTATAAGTATAAAGCCGAGCCCATCAATTACACTCCCTTGGGAGAAACTTATGGTGTCATCTTGGAAAAATTGCTCAAAGCCGGAGCTATCACCTTGCCTCCTGTTAAACCTCACTCCGGGTTTGACTCCACCCGCGCTATACCTTCCTGGTACAAAGAAAATGACTTCTGTAACTTTCACCGCGTAAAAGGACATAGTCATGAAAACTGCAAGATGTTGAAAAACATAGTGCAGGAAATGGTTGACGCAGGGGATATAACCCTCGATAATCCTAATGCCCCTGCCAACCGAAATTTGAAAATCTTCAACAAACCATTCCCAAATCACTCTTCTAACAGTAACGTAAACCAGGATATCTTAGCCGAGGAGAGTGTTCATGAGATCCATGCAGTCTTCGACTCCCAGCCAAAAGCCTCTATCGAGAAAATTTTGAATCAAGCCTCTTCACTAACGCAGGGGCCCGAACCTCCTTCACCACCATCAAACCAAGGCAAAATCATTCCTTTACCCATAAAGGAGTTAACTGCCCAGAGACTTCTCTTCTCATCGATGATTCTTCTTACACCACATCCCTACAAGACTGCGAATGGATGTTATCTAACTTATCTATTTCCCAAACGTCTCCTCCTACCGCTCTTGCTACACAAGAGGAAGGCTCGCCACTCCTTTTGTCATCCTTAGATGAGAAATCTCTTGCACCGACATCACCAAATTCTTTAACCATGACGGATCCTCTCAAACATGCCCTCCTACCTATTAGTTCTTCATCACCTAAATCTTTTCAATGACCGGTTGACCTCTTAACACCTATTGATACAGTGCCTCATCTACCCCCTGTATCACACCCACAGTGGACTGGAATCACAACCCACCTTTCTTCCATACAAAAATTCCAATTCACACCTGAAGACTGTCATTCTCCAGAAGATAGACGAGTCCTATGGGAACATTTGAGTACCCCCTATTCTACTCAAATGCAGATGACCAATCCAGACACCTCTACCATATACCCGAAGTGTTTACAGAAACTCAAAATGCCTATGTCCTCATCTTCATCCCCGCATCTCTACCAAGTATCTCATCCACCTTTGTCAGCTTGACCAAATCTTCCCCTACACTTGGGACCTCACCAATACCCAGCCTAACACACCCACCTAAGCGACTAGATTTATCCAAAAATAAAGCCACCCCGCCACTTAGGAGACAAACTCAATCCGTGCCTCTATCACAATCAAAACCATCATCGTCACACCTACCTTCCATATTGGGACCTCATCCCTCCACCTTGCATCAATATATCATACCTCCTGTTTTCTTTAAAACGACCTACGCCTTCTACACCCATACAGAGATCTAAGGGTATATCAACATTATCACCCCACGTATCCTGTCCACCCATCAACCCTAAACAAACTCCATCATCAAAGGATTTATTTTCTGTCACTCCCCTTTCTCCGTGGTTGTTTCCCGCTACCACGTCATCTGTAGCCTCATCATCTAACCAGCTGAACGTAGCTCTGCGCCAAAGAAACCACGTTTAGTGAAAACCACGTGTCAACACCCCTTGGCTAAACCACCACCCGTACGAACCAACCACGCCCAAACATTACCAAAACCCGCACAACCAATACCCTCATCCTCCTCCGATTTTGACCCACTCAAAGGATCTTACGCCAAAATCCTTGCTATGTTGGTGGAGAATGCGACCATTTCCCTACCCCCACTTAGACCTTATGACCCGTCTAAACCTCGACCTATAGGTTATGATGAGTCTAAAATCTGTGCTTATCACCGCACACCAGGACATGATGTGGAGGGATGCAAAGCTTTAAAAACCATCCTTCGTCAGTCACCTCTCCCAGATAGAAAGGTTAAGAAAGACAACTTACGAAGGGAGAGACCTTTAGCTTCAATTCCCTCTCCTATACCATCTATCCCCGCCTCACCAAGATCTATCATTATTACAACCCCACCTCTTGAAGACCATGATTTATCCCAACCATCTTCCTCATCTCAGGTCTACGAGATTAATATGATTAGTGTTGCTACTCGAGCGCAGAAAAACAACGAGAAAGCGAAAAGAAAGCACACTGCGTCCTCTCTTTCTCCGTCCACCATCCCGATTGCACCACCACCCAAAGTGGTTATTCGTGGACCCGCTTACCTCGTCTCTAATGGAGTTTCCCATCGAGCCATGATCAAACAGCTTCACCAATCACTGTAAAAATAACACTATATGATCTCATTCGGACTTCTGAATCTCATCGACAAGCTCTCGTGGAAATTCTTCAAGGGATCGAGGTCTTACCTAATGAAACCCTACCCGTTGCCTCCATTTTAACACCCAATCATGTTGCTTCTCTCACCAAATAACCCACTTCCCCAACCACTTACTGTCTGCATACAACAAGCTGCTGCGATCGTTTCTCGAAGACGAAATTATCGACTTTAGTACGAGAAGATCCCGACTGCTCTTTTCATCTCGGCTTACGCCTAGGACATTCGGGTACGTCATGTTATGATTGACGAGGGCGCTAGCCTAAACATCATCTCTTCAAAAGCCTTCCAACAAATGAATATCCCTTTTAGCTACATGTGTGCCAATCCCATCATGTTGCGGTCATTCAATGACGCTATTACCTCTACCTTAGGCACCGTGATCCTCAACATTCGTGTAGGACCACGTACTTTACCCGAACTCTTCTATGTCCTTGAGGGAGAGTTCCAATATAATATATTGCTAGGTCGCCCTTGGATCCGGGCTATGGGATGCGTTCCCTCAACCTTGCATAGATGCATTAAATTTGAGTACGAGGGGAAATCCTACACTGTAAAAGCTGATCCTCCCCCATTCAAAACCTGTAATATGTTATATCGCCCTAATGATGTGCTTGTACCAATCAAGACGCCCGTTCATCCAACTCAACCATCCACTTCAACCACACCTCTACCATTCACTTCAACAGCACCTACACCTTCAACCCATGAAATCACCGTCGCAAAAGCCACTTCCCTTCCCGCAGCTAATATCCCAACCGTAGACCCCTTAGTAGATGTTTTTCAATGCCTTACGCTGGGGGAGTATCGCCTATATAACGTTAGTTCTTTCCATACCCCACAGGAGTACGGACAGGTACATGCACATCCTACCTATGACCATCGTGTGGGGGAAGTAATCCCCTACGGACCACCTCACTGCCGCACTAACCTAACATATGGGGGTGTCGATGCATCTTCCGTTGCCCCTGAGCCTCCTCTTGGTGTGGTTCCTTTCCAATCCGATTTTCAATACCTGAAAAATCATCGTTTCGCCCTCACCTTCTTGACTCGCTGTGCTTGGAAAGGCTTTGGTTTTGGTCTTTATGAACAAGGCCGACATACAATTATTCCCATCACTACACGCAAGCACAATGATCGTAGTGGTCTCGGATTTCCGGGAACACTTACACCGAAGGAACCTCGTGTCAGTTGTCTTCTAGAAGATGACGATGTCACCCCTACCGAACCATCATCACCCATTTTTCCATCGTCACCCACAGAGTCGATAGATCCCGAATCTATCCCTCCTAACTTTTTTTTTTCATAAATGCTATCTTCCTAGGTCCTCTCACTTATCAACGTGATAATGAGGACCCCTCTTCTATTCCCCTTCTATATCCAGACATGATTGAAGAGGACTCACCTTCAATTAATGTTGTTGAGTGCCAGGATGATGACTCCATCCTCACCTACCTTGGTGTGGATGACTCTTATATTCAACGTGCCTTACCATCTGAAACTCAAACCATGTTGAATGAGTCTACTATAGAAATCAACATCCACATAGAGGAAGATCCTCACATTGTGAAGATCGGACAATCCCTTAACGCATTAGAACAAGTCACCTTTACTACCTTTCTCGTGCTTGCAACCAAGCTTTCGCTTGGTCCTACGCTGACATGCCAGGAATTGATCCTGACATTGCTGTCCATAACATTACACTAAAACCCGATTCCAAGCCAATTAAATAGAAATTGAGAAAAATGCATCCATGCATTGCCCTCTTGGTCAAAGAAGAGCTTCAACGACTCCTTTCTGTTTCCTTCATCCTGCTTATTAACTATCCTCAATGGATTTCTAACATCGTACCTGTCACTAAAGCGATGGGGGACTTCGGATATGCACGGATTTTCGGGATCTTAACCTCGCTTGCCCTAAGGATGACTTCCCCTACCTAGTATTGACCAACTTGTTGATCTCACCGCAGGCCATGAGATGCTCTCTCTCATGGATGGCTTTTTAGGATATAACCAAATTTTGGTTGCCCCTGCCGATCAACATAAAACTGCCTTCATAACTCCTTGGGGAACTTTCTGTTATTGTGTAATGCCATTTGGCCTTAAGAATGCTGGTGCAACCTATCAGCGGGCTATGACCTACATTTTTCATGACATTATGCACACTATCCTTGAAGATTACGTCGATGATCTTCTTGGCAAATCTAAACATCGCAGTGAACATCTCGATGTTTTAACCATTATTTTTGATCGCCTGTTACAATATTCTATCCGTCTTCAACCAAAGAAATGTGTCTTTGGTGTCCTTTCGGGAAAACTTCTTGGCTTTATTTCTCTTTGCATGGCATTGAGGTCAACCCATCTAAAGTCAAAGCTATTCTAGAAATGCCCCCACCTACCAATCTCAAACAATTGCGTAGTTTACAAGGTAAGCTCCAATCTATCCGACGTTTCATCTCCCAACTCTCGGATCGATGTCAACCTTTCCATCACCTCCTTAAAAAGGACATTGATTTTCAATGGAGCGAAGAGTGCCACCAAGCCTTTGAGGCTCTCAAAGCTTATCTCTTGCAGCCACCCGTGCTTATCCCACCCCAGGATGACCGCCCTTTCTATCTTTACCTTTCCACCACCGACCACGCTGTAGGGGCCATGCTTGCACATCGTGACTCTGAGAATCGAGAACAAGCCGTTTATTATATAAGTCGTACTTTGGTGGACTATGAGACTAGGTATACACATGTAGAAAAGTTGTGCCTAGCCCTATCATTCGTGGCTACCAAACTCCGACACTACCTTCTGAATCACAAAACTTTCGTCATCACCAACACGGACCCCATCCATTACATGTATGCCAAACCTCATCTAAACCAACGCATCGCCCGATGGCTCATGCTCCTCGCCGACCTCGACCTTGAGTTTGTCCACCAGAAATCAATCAAAGGACAAACCATCGCAGACCAACTTGCGGAAGCCCCTTTACCTGGGGAACAATTTACCAATTTTACATTCCCCGACGAACTCATCGCCACTCTTTCACTCAAGGAGGAGTCGTATCCAATGACCCTCTTCTTCGATGGATCCAAATGCCAGCGCGGCGGAGGAGCCGGCATTGTTCTCATTCCTCTCGATGCTGAGCCTATGCCTCTTTCATTCCGACTCGATTTCCCTTGCACTAATAATACAGCGGAATACGAGGCCCTTGTTCTGGGTCTCCAAGTTGCGTTACACTTAGGTATCAAATCTATCAATATTTTTGGTGACTCTCAATTGGTAGTCAATCAAGTTATGGGCATCTACCAATGCAAAAATGAGGAACTTCAAAAGTACAAACACTACGTGGATTCACTTCTAGCCTTATTTACTCACTATTCTATCCAAACCATTCCCCGCTCCACTAACAAATTTGTGGATACTATGGCTTGCTTAGCCTCACAAATTCCAGCTTCATCAACTGACTCTGACATTTTCGTCTTGGTCCAACAACTCTTTGCCCCATCTTATTCAGCCCCGGTTGTTTGTACGATAAATACTGTGTCTGCTAATTCGCAGGATACTTGGTATCACCAATTCCACGACTACCTTACAACCTCTGTTCTCCCATCTGACCTTACTAGTACCGCAGTAAAACGCGTTTCTTAAACGCGTTTCTCGTTATGTTGTTATGGGGGGACTCCTTTATAAACGTGGCTTTGATGGCATCCTCCTTCGATGTCTCACCGGTGCGGAGGTCACCCATACCATCCAACAAGTCCATGACGGTATTTGTGGCGGACATTTTAGCGGCCTTGCCGTGGCCAAACGAATCCTTCGCCTAGGTTATTATTGGCCTACTCTCAATAATGATTGCTATGAATATGTTAAGCGTTGTGTTATGTGTCAACAACATGCCAACCTTCAACATACTCCTAGCCACCCGCTACAGGTCGCCCGAGATCTTTGGCCTTTCTCACAATGGGGTTTAGACCTTATTGGTGAGATTCATCCGTCCTCTTCGCAACGTCACCGATGGATTATCACAGCAACCGAATATTACACAAAATGGGTGGAGGCTATTCCACTCATTTCAACTAAAAAAGAAAAAATTGTAGAGTTCATTAACCACCACATTATCTGTCATTTTGGTGTTCCTCATCGCCTGATAACAGATAATGGAAAATCTTTCAAAAATAAGTTGTTGCAAGACCTTTGTGACAACTTTGGTATCAAACTTAGCTTCTCATCACCCTACTATCCACAAGCAAATGGACAAGCCGAATCCTCTAATAAAACCCTAACCAAAATCCTCATGAAAGTTGTCAATGAGTCCGGAAGAAATTGGCACGATCACATCCCCTTTGCCCTTTGGGCTTATCGTACTAGCATTCGTACCTCCACTAATGCCACACCTTTTTCTTTGGTATATGGTACCGAGGTTGTCTTGCCTCTCGAAATACAAATACCCTCCCTCAGAATATCTCTTCAGGATATTCTCACCAACGATGATTTCCGCCAAGAGCGGTTAGCCCAATTGGAGCTTCTTGACGAACGTCGTCTTACAGCTCTCGATCACCTTCAAATCTATCAAAAACGTATCAAGCGTGCTTATGATAAGTGACTTCATGAGCGTACCTTTAAGGTTGGTGATCTTTTCCTCAAAGAGAATCAACATGTAACCAAACTAGAAAAGAGCAAACGTGGAAAATTTGCTCCCAATTGGATTGGGCCTTATATAATCACTCACACTTATGGATCAGGCACTTATCGTTTAGCTTCACTTAATGGTAAACCTGAGCCTGAACCCCTTAATGCCTTGCATCTTCGACCTTTCTACTGTTGAATTTAGTGTTACATCACTTCTTATCTACCTACTGCTCGTCCCTTGAGCTCATTTACCGCTACATACACTTTGTTTCCTACATCTCAAAATAAAATCAAGCTCACATAGTTTGATTCTCACCTCCCCTTAACGATGCCTTCCCTTTTTAGTCTAGTCCATGACTTCAAAGTATTAAAATAACACATTCTTATGGGATTTTCTTGAGTCAAACTTCCTACCAAACTAGATGCTTCACGCCAAAAGGACATCTAGCTATCTAAATTATATATAGACTACTCCCTCGAAGGACAGCTATATGCCAAACTATTGCTGCTATTATATATACTGCTCCCCCGAAGGACAGCTATGCACTAAAATCATATCTGCTACTATAAATAGACTGCTCCCTCGAAGGACAGCTATACACAGTCAGCCTTTATCAGAAGCTTCTCGCATTGATCAGCTTTGTGAAGACCTCAAGAATAATACAATCAATATCCCTTGTAGACTTCCCGCATCGATCAGTCTATATTCAGTAAAATAAAAGCCTCATTCAAAAGAACTTTTGAGTCATGGACTTGTCTATTTAGGGTAGGTTCTCTTTCGTCAGAACACTCACTTTGTAACAAGTTCTCCGTACCTCAGCTATACCATCCACCTCACCTCACCATTTGTTTCAACTCAAGGGACGTGACGTACACCCGATATATTGTGATCATACAACTCTTTTCACCTATTGACTTCTCGTCTATGCACGGTACCTAGGGGTTCAAGCTCATTCTACGTTATTATGTGGTTTGTTTAGCTCTTTTCACCTATGGAGCACTCTTTCCTCTTTGCCTCGCATCTAGGATTATGTGTTGATCTTAATCAGGACATGGTTCCCTACTACTTGGGTAGGCTAACTTTCGCTTCCCTTATACCTTTTACAACATCACCAATTCATTACCAACACCAACAACCTTACCTTACCAATATTAATATCAATATTTTTACCAACCAACCAATTGCCTAACCGTACCAAATTGCCTAAATTCACCTCTCCCTGGTCCTAAGGGAGAACTACATCGGTCTGAGGCCCCTCCTTGCTTTGTGCAATGGGCTATGTAGGCAACACTTCGGAGACATGGGGTCTCCCAAGGTTAGCTCGACCATCCCCTACCATAACCTATCATGTGTGGTAAATATAAATATTTTTGTGTATTTCTATTTAATCACATTCCTCTTTATCCTTTTTCAAAACACAAAAGTCAAAACGAAAACATTCTTATTATTATCATAACTCAAATCAACATACATATTCAGTTTTATTTAGATGTTAAACAAATACATCTTCTCTATCATCGACACATAGGTCGGCATCCTTATTTATTCTTATACCTCGATAACATTTACTTAGACCCTCACGCCTCATCCCGAACCAGGTGATGATCGTGATCGTCGACGCCTCTCGCCGGGCCTCTCTGTCCTCAAAGGTACCACGGCTATTGGTACCACCCACTGATCTGCCAATCTCTCCTGTAACATATGAATACGCTCCCTCGCATGGAGGTACCTCGTCTCTAGTCCTTGTGCTCGTGACTCCGCAACCACTAACAATCCTCTTGCCTCATTCACCTACGTTTGGAGCTGCTGAACTAAACTCTGCAGACGATCTCTCTCGCTTTTGTAATCATAGCTATGTCAGGACGATCACATACACCTCGTAGTTCTGCTACCCACCATAATCTATAGGCCTCTGTCGTTCCTGCATCCACCACCCTGCGATCGGCTGCTATCTCCTCTGGCCCTTCTGGAGGTGTTGGCCGGGGAGGTGAGAATGCTGCCTCGGTGTCGATCCTCATATATGGTCTATAAGCCTGCGGTATGTCCTGCACAAATCCAAATTTTTGCCCGCACGATCTAGGGGAACCCTCTCATACTCACTGCCTGTGCCCTGCGATCCACCTCAATCGCTCTATACCCCTCAACTCCTCAGCTATGTTCTCTGTTACCATGTAGTTCCCGTACGGCCTCCAACATATATCCGCAATTGTCACCATCTCCCACACCTGCCTATAATACTCAATGTCACCTGTCACGACTGGGATCTTGCCTCTTGTTCTGTCTGGACCCATCGTCTGAATCCCAACCTCTGTACTCCGGTCTCTCCTGACTGGATGGGTCGGCCTATTGGTCGCACACAAACAATGTGCTCATAGGCCCAACAGTGTAATAAGTATGAACAATCCAGTGTCGTCCTGTGATTTCACCTACAAGCCCATAAACCCCTGTATAGCTCCGCCAAATATGCAGGTGCCCATGCAAAAGTCACGTTCCTTTCTATCATCTCCCAAATAACACACATCAATGCTTTTGGAAATCTTCCCCCATCCGCCCTCGGTAACGCATAATACCCTACCGCTATCATTAATATCACTGCTAACCTTGTCTCCTCAGGGTGTGCTGCATACATTATGCCATACGTAAATGTCAAACCTCGCTGTGTCAAATCTCGTGCGTATGGACCAAATACTGTTGTTATCGCTGCCCGCCCCGCGCTAGGCATTGCCTGATATACTGGTGTTCCTATAATTGGGAGTCTCAAAATACGGAACACATCTTCCAATGTCACTGTCATCTCCCCTGTTGGCAGATAGAAGGTATTTTTCTCTAGGATTCCATCTCTCAATCAACGCCTGCAACATAGCATGGTTACGTGCGATTCGTGAATAATAGCGGATTCCACTTAACCCCAAATGATTTATCAATGTCCATTCAGCTGGTGTTACATCCGCTCGGATTCGTGACAACAGCGCTGGCACACTATCATTCATCCTCAACCCTGCCTCTGCCTGCATACGTCAAAACAACAAACAACCATTCAATCCATCAAATCCCCAAGGGTTTTTTCTCACATTCTGGAAATGCCTGCAGACACCGGTATCGGTTATGGCTAACCGCTACTGGTTCAGTAACCGATGCCGGTTATCTCTAACCGCTATCGGTCACTGTTACCTTTATACACCTTGCCAAAACACACCGCCTACGACAATACTTTGATCGTTTATTCCTTTCTGTACATACAAACATACCCAAAACCCCTGATTCCCTACCCCATAACACTCACCTCATCTATAACCCTTGCTATCACGTTTTCTTTCTCATATCTACCCACTTACACTTCTCTCATCCTATTCACAAAACATGCAAAAATCAAATTACAACCAAACCGTTTACCTCTTGGGCTGCAGCAGCTTGAGGTGGCACTCGTCTTCCCTCTCGTCCCTGCCTGCTGGATGCTTCTCCTCGTTCTGCCATGATCACCACCCTTTTCAAATTTCCTTTTCGCCTTCTGAATCTCAGATCACATCCACTTTCCCTGTCTCTTTTCTCCTTATCACTCAAATCTCTCATGCAATTCCCTGTCTCAGTCGTCAAAAAGCGTCGCGTTCGCGTATTTAACTTCTTGCATGGCTCTAAAAATAAGAACTTAAGTTGCCACCCTAGCTTTTCTATTTTTAGAAAAGCTCATACCTGAGTAACCGGTATCGGTTATTTAACCGATATCGGTCTATTATGTACCGACATCGGTTACCTAACCGATATCGGTTACATACCTACCTTTTTTAAACATAGTTCTTTTCTTTATTTTCTACCTAATTTTCGTGGCGCCCGCCTCTTTTTCCTGCATAATAACACCGTTATCTATAATCTTTTCATCCACATCTCATTATAATTTCATCCACATCATCTATCTATATTACCAAAAACAAACAAGCCATCAACTAAGGATATCAAAAAACTATCAATCTATACACCATTTGGATCCAACTCATCAGATACATACATTCAATGTCACAAAACCAGCAACAAAACATGCAACATTTCATAATATAACATGTCATCCATATATACGTGCATCCCATTAACAAAAGACATCACCATCATCAATATATCAACATGTCAATTAAACTCATCATACATCCTATATCACAAACCATCGACAAAATACTTAAAAACATTTTAAACACAGCATGTGAGTCAAATCATCATATCTATATATCCAAAGTTTCAAATATACAATGTGCCCTGCATAGGGCCTCTGTGATCTCATAATACAACAAAGCCGGCACGCAGGCCGCAATAACCATCAATAATCTCAACTCGGCTCGCAGGCCGGTCTCTCATATCAAAAACATACTCGGCTCGCAGGCCGGTATCAACTGTACAACCCGTACTCGGCTCGCAGGCCGGTATAATAAATAAATGAATGAATAAATGAATAAATAGGCATGCAGGCCTCTATCAACACAACCGGTTCGCAGACCGGTGCCCATGTCCAATATACAAAATGTGCAGGGACCCCTCAGCTCTCTCCACCTCCTCTGCCCTCGCCTCGCTGGTCCCTGTCCTACCTCTCGCCTCCTGCCTGTGACGGACCCACCAGCTGTGGCTGCACCTCCCTGAGACCTCTGGCTCCGAGAGGTCTCTGCTCTATGTGCCGCATAGGGCTGATAATCAGCCCCGGTACCATCAAGAATATCCTGATAGTATCGGGCCTCCGCTCTAGCCTCCATGTAACGCTCTCGAGCCACCGTAGGTGCTGGGGCTGGTCCCCGGACACCTACTACCAGTGCCCCCTGTGCCTGTGATGGTGCCGCTGGTGGTGCTTGTGGTGGTGGTGGTACTGCACTTGTGCTGGGGTGTGGTGTGTGCTTGGTGGTGGTGGTGCACGTGCTCGTGCACGAGCACTGGGCTAGTTGCCCCTGTAAAACACCTAT
The DNA here is from genome assembly GCA_018340775.1 of Taxus wallichiana var. yunnanensis. Taxonomy (NCBI): domain Eukaryota; kingdom Viridiplantae; phylum Streptophyta; class Pinopsida; order Cupressales; family Taxaceae; genus Taxus; species Taxus wallichiana. Next base: position 608,828,566 of record CM031239.1, on the reverse strand, counting down.
TCGTGCTGTGCAGTCAATTTGCCCCTGTAATACTGCACTAGCCCCGAGCTGATCTCACTCTGCTATCACCGCTGCCAAGTCTGGCTGTGCAGGCTGTGCTATCCTCGCTGCTCTCTGACCAGCCCACCAAACCATATATGCTCCCGTACAACCAGCATCATCTACAGTGTCATCTGCTGGCCTCTCAGCAACCCAATCTGGGTCCAAGGGCTGTGGTGCAGGCAGTGGGGCCTCTACATCATCCCTCCGGTACTGAGGGAAGGGAGGTGGCTCATCCTGTCGCAGCCCCATCTGACTGCGTACCCTCTCTAGGGGTATCCTCTCATACTCTCCCGGCCTCCGTCCTGCTATCCAGAAAGTGTACTGGATCAAGCGCAACTGTACTCGGGCTCCTCTGCGCGGGTGATGACCTCTGTAAGGTCTCCATACGATATCTGCCGCTGTCAGGCCCTCTAATAAATGCCTGTAATAAGCGACGTCCCGCCCTGCAAGCACTGCTCGTGGCTGGCCCACGACCCCCAACCACCTCTGAAAGCCGTATCTATATATGACCTGTGGCCCTGGCTGCTGGGGCAGCCCTACTGGTCTAAGGCATATGATGTGCTCATATGCCCAACAATGCAGCAAAAACGTCGAACAAATCCCGAATCGCCTCATCCGGCGATAGCCCCACAACTCTCGATACAACTGTACCAGGTATACTGGTGCCCAAGCATAACAGGTGTGCTCCTCCACCATCTCATGTAGCACCCCCATAAGTGCCCGTGGAAAGCGGCCTCCCTCTGAGTCCGGGAGGGCGAAGCAGGTGATCCGATCATCATCAACACGGCAAGCCGTGTCTCATGTGGTGGGCACGGTACATATCCCCATACCCGATGCTCGCGCTGTGATATGTCAGTAGCGCAGCTGCATCCCCGAAAACCTGTAGGATGTTATCCATGGCCGTCTCTGAATCTACCTGGAAGACTACCTCTCCATCGATCGGCAGTCGAAGGATGTGATACACATCCTCCAATGTGATAGTCATCTCCCCAGTCGGGAGATGGAACACATTGGTCGCCGGATCCCATCTCTCGATGAGGGCGACCATCAAACTATGATCTCTATCAATCGCTGTATCTCTGGACTCCGCCAAGTCCCACCTCGCGCATGATGGCCCAGTGTGCTGCGGACATGTGTGGTCGCATCGGCTCAACAATGGGGGCATCCTGTCCCGCATCGTTACTTGGCCGACGTGCCTGCAAAACCAACCCACAGTATTAGCCCTACTCTTTATCACAACATCTACTTATACCCTCTATCTCCCCGACCACAACCCGACTCTCTAACACACCCCTCTACCCACCTATCTTCTCCACTATCCCCCTCCCTCTTCACACCCAAACCAACAACCTACACAATACCAAAACACCAAAACAACCCAAACCATAACCACACAACCCACACCATACCCAAACTCAAAACAAACCCAAACCCCACAACCAACACCCAAAAAAAAAAAAAAAAAAAAAAAAAAAAAACACAAAACCCACCGACGCCGGCCGATATACGACCGACGCCGGTCAAACACACAAAAACACCACCTAAAATTTTTAAAATCTTGCGACCGATGCTCGGCCGCTATAACTTCCCGAGAGCGAACCCCCGCGCGGCCCCCACCTACATTTTTTCATTTTTCTACCAATTTACCCACCCAAATACCCTAAAAATCTACCCACCCAACCGCCTTGGCTTATTTAACCTATCTACCCTCTCCCTTTTTCAAATCATTTCCATTTATTAATTATTTCCTCAAAAATGTACATTCCTACCCAAAACCCCAAATATAGCATAATGCAATAAAATGCACACAATGAGGGTTTTGAACCTACCCGTACGACGACACGTCGTCGTGGTGGGATGGGTGGTGGTGGTCCAGCTGGTCCAGCCCCTCCTGCTCCTCTTGGTTGTGCCATGGCTCAAATTTCTCTCTTGGGTCCTCCACCAATCAACTGCTACTGCCTCCTCCTCACTCGGGCCCACTAACAACTCACTCCTCCGGTCAAATAGCGCCACCTCACGCAACAAATGCTCCAATCTCAACTCTCCACGTCAGACAACTCAAATTGGTTTTCAAATTGCAAAAGTGACAATGACAGCCGTATTTTTCTTTTTATAGGTTTTTCGCCCCTAACCGATATCGGTTTTATTATGCCCTAAGGAACCGGTATCGGTCCCTTAACCGATATCGGTCATGTATAATCGACATCGGTTTTATTCCAACTTTCCCCAATTTTGCCCTTATTTACTAAATTTGCCCTTTCTCACAACATCGCCTATATCCACCTTTGCTGAACACCATTTGTTAACCTATTTGGCCCGACCTCAAGGCCGCCACCAACCTATTTGGCCCGACCCAAGGCCGTAACCATTTGGCCCATCCAAGGCCCGACCCAAGGCCGTAACCTACCCATCCAGGCCCGACCCAAGGCCTCACCCAAGGCCTCACCCTACCCATCCGTCCCGAACCAAGGCCTCACCCTACCCATCCGGCCCGACCCAAGGCCTCACCCCAACCATTTGGCCCGACCCAAGGCCACCATCAACCATTTGGCCCGACCCCACAACTTGGCCCGACCCAAGGCCGTACCACTTCAATACCTTACCCAACATCAACAACATACACTTTTATCCACCCATCATGTAGTTTTTTGTTCAATCGAGCTCACCTGTTCGTGTTTTAGCATGATTAGGGTCCTTGACTTGATCTGTCGACCAACTTTGCCTAGACCTAGACCGTGACGTTTATCTCAACCAAACCAACCAGTTGGTACTGCCGAACAAGCCTAAAACGTTCCTGTACCTTACCCGTTATATACCCTGGAGTTACTTCCTATGCCTTGGATACCAGGATTATATCACCCTTGTTTGGATAAACTATCGACCTTTGCCTATGCATTGCTGGTTTGCTCGTCAAATCATGTACCCTAGTCGCACTATTGCATTTCAACGTGCGTCTGCTTCCTTGGACCTACCCCACTCTCTCACCATCATCTCTACACCATTTACCCTTTATCAACCCTATCCCTGATTTCACGTTCTCTCAATCAGTGATAGATTTGAGGGGGATTACCTATACCCTTAACAGGAGAAACCACTTCATATTATTGTCCGTGTAGCTTTACAAAACAAGCTACACGACAATAAGGGGCTAATGTAGACACCAAATTTGTGTCTTACGACCCCTTGTGACCCACATCTCATTTCGCAACCTAACCTCATCACCTAAACCTTACACAATTATTTATTAATTACCTTGTAATTGATAAATCCACATCACCTTACCTGCCACCTCATTTTGCCACCTCATCATGACCTAGTCCTAACCCTAAACTAACCTAATTAAGACCTATAACTTGGTCCACATCTACACCCATGACTAATGACCCCTTTCTCGCACCCAAAACCGACCTTCTAGTCACTTGACCAAGCCCGCAACTAATCTCTCGGGAGAAAAGCAGGGAAAGTGGGCTATTTTACTAAAAATAGCCTACTTTTTCCTTACCGATACCGGTTCCTACTCGACCACCGTCGGTTACGAAACCGCCATCGGTTCCCTGTAAATGGGCTCCCCTAACCAAAAACAAAGGTCGAAGGATTTTTGGATCAAGGGAGATCATCAGAAGCGATCAAGAGAATCCGGATCTTTACTTGGCCGAGCAGAGACAAGTGAAGAGACAAGAAGAGTTTGCAGCAAAGGAGATCAAGCCCAAGACTGCAACTGGATAACCAGAGCCCTGTGATACTCAGCTGATCATCGGGAGGGAGATATCTCATCTTCTATGTGTCAGCCATCCTACCTGAGTTCTACCTTTGTCATCAGAGTTCTTGGACCTGCATCTTCGTCAATAACCAGTAAGTTACATCTTGCATGTCCTCTTTAATAACATTTCTTAGACTTTTTGAATCACAGTCCTCATAAATCCATTCCTAGATCCACTACCCAGCGTGCCATTGCATCTAACTATCATTCATTTACCTCTCATCACCTCATTACCTAATATCACTCATATACTAGCCTTACAAACAACACAACCAACCCTACAACACAACCAACCTACAAGGCGACCCTACCGATATCGGTTATTAGTAACCGGTATCGGTTACTGTGACTCAAAACCAGAAACCAGTCTTTCCCCTACCCGTTTCAACGAAGCAATTTAATTGATATTTTACAGTCTTTGGTGTTAATTCATATTAGCAGGGGAACTGACCACCTTCGAAAGGAAGTTTTATATTTCCTGGGCCCAAGGCAGTTTCCTCATTTATTGTCTAATCAAAATCTTGTGGTCTTGTGTTCTTATTTGCAGGTAGTCCTTCCAAGACAAAAAGGAGTTCTTCACAGTCAACCTGATCTTTCTCTACGGTACGCGCACACCATCTCGACATTAAACAGGTATTCCTCCTAGCCCTAACCCTTATCTGTTTCTAAAAGGAATGAAAGGATAGAAGCAACTCTATTCCCGAAATTTGAAACATTCGAGCGAAACAAAATGAGTTCAATCAATTTCAAGGGTTATAAACATAGAGGGGAGTGGATGGGAATCAAAAAATGTGTGTTCAAGTCTTTGATGTTTATTTTCATACCTAGTTTTATAGCCACTCTATCTAAATTTCCGCTTGTGTAAATTTACAACAATAACTAGAAAATTTTCATGGGAGCCCCCTTTAATATTAATGATTATTGAAAGAATTTAGGACACCATCACATGACCAGTATTGAACCTCTAATTGTTACTTGCATTAAGAAACTAGCTTATGGTAAATATTGTGTTTTCTCTCTCTCTCTCTTCTCTCTCTAAAGATTGAAAATGCAATTAAAATATAGATGTATTCCTTACGCTCTATAAATGCATGCAAAGGGTTTGATATTTTTGTTAATGGAAAATATTTACATGTATAATGTGTTAGATTATAGGATATTGACATGCCATCTTCTAGGGTTGACCATGATTTTGGTTACGTGTAACCTAGACAAAAGGATTCGATAGTGTTATTTTGTTGTTTTTGATAACATATAATATTTTAATGTAATGTAATTGAAAAGGATAAACCTTTGTTATTTTTATTAATGGAAACACAATTTTTATGTTTTATTGAATATGAAAATGTTATCACTTTGGGGTGTTATGAAATGGATACTATGACATGGGTGTAAAACTAATTGTGGCTTATATGTTGATAATGGTGTAGATATAGCAATTAACTAAATTTAAAATGCCATTTTATAGCATACTCATGTGTATAATAATGAATTTTTTCATTATGTGATTGATTAAACATTAGGTAACTAGGCAGGAAAAGATTTAGTTGAAAATAATGAACTAATAGTACTTTTCTTGTGTGGTTTTCCCATAAGTGTAAGCAAGTGCCTTTGTAATACTGAGAACATAAGATGTAAATATGATTTTAGTTATATATGTGCATATTAGTATCAACTAACATAAAGAAAACAAAAAATTCAAGAAAGAATATTCACTTGAGAATGTATAGCTAAATGGGAAAAAAAATGAAAACCCCTTGTTGGGATTATGAATGGTTAAACCAATTAGTACGGAACCTACCTTCATGTGCATTCCCTAGAAGCCTAATAGTAGGTACTTGTATGCGTGCAAGAATGGATGGTATAATCTTCATTTAGTAAAATCTTTCCTTGAGAAAAAAACATGATGAGTGAAATTTTTAAAACAATAAATTTGCTTTCCATTTGGAATGTTCATTTAAAGGTGGTAATGTGAGTTAGAAACAAGGTGGAATAGGTTACATATAATGGTAAAATAAGGTGGAAACATCATGTTAAAAAAAAATGGGAAATCCTTATTTTAATCAAAATCAAAATAAATTAGGCTTTTTATTCAAGAGAAATGAAGGGGTTGGTACTTGTTTATGTATGTTTAATTGTAATGTAAAATTGTCAAAGCTTCTATTGAAATATTCCGCCTAGGAAGGAAACAAGAAAGGGAATCAATAATACCATGATAGAATGTTAAACCATACCTTCCTAGAATGAAATAAACTTAGACAACTTTGTCAAAATTGGGAAGTTAGTGATTCGTACCACCTTTACTCATGCCATGATGTAAGTTTTTTCTTTAGAGCCAATGTACAAATAATGTTTTCGCATGAATGACTAAATTAAAAATTAATCCTATGTTAGATATTGGCCTTGAGTGTTGGATGAACTACGTTGATGGTATGGTTGTATAGTATAGAGTGAAATGAGGAATATGGGGGATTGACTTATGCCTTTTGGTTTTACCTAGACCTTACATTTTGAACCTTGTTGACAACTTGTGTTATGATTGATTTTTGTATTGAGTGGCATATGTGAAAAATAATCTCCAAGCTAGAAAACATATAAAAATGGATACGAGAATATTAAGGAAATATCTAAAGAGATCAATGGAGTTGGGAAACCCCGTTGATTACTTTTTTCCACCTAAACTTTCCTTCAGAATCTTGGTTAAAGTGTAAAATTAAACAATCAAGTAATTTTTACATCCTTGATGTTTTGATTTTCCTAAACTAATCTGATACTTACCATGAATCATTTCTAGTGTCAAACCTAACTATTGTGTCTACCTTGTAGTAAGGACCCATCACTTTATCATATTCTTGTGTAAGACCTTAGACTTGTTTATAACTTAGGAACCATACAAAAACTATGAGGTAGGAAACTGTCATATGACAGAATTCAAAAGTAAGAATATCATAATGAGCATGATGGATAAAGTATATAAAGAGATCAATGGGGTTAGGAAACACATTGATTACATTTTTCCACCTAAACTTGCCTTGTAAATGGTTAAAATGTAAAATTAAACAATAAGGTATTTTTACATCCTTAATGTTTTGATTTTCCTAAACTAATCTAATACTTACCATGAATCGTTCCTAGTGTGAAACCTAACTATTATAGCTCTTGTAATAAGGACCCATCACTTTATCATAGTCTTGTGTAAGACCTTGGACTTTTTATAACTTAGGAACCATATAGAGAACTATGAGGTAGAAAAATTGTCATATGATAGGCATTAAAAGTAAGAATCTCATAACGAGCATGATGGCTAAAGTACACTTCAGGTCACACACCAAATTTGTGCATATAAAAACTAACTCCTTGATAAAAATAAAAGCTGGAATTATTTGGAAAGAAGTAATGAGATCGAGAGAGGTGAAACTAACTCATAAAAGAATCCAAAAAATAAAAAGAACGTATTTGAGATGTTGGTATCACGTATCTTAGTGACGTTAGTTATGCTTCCATAATCTAACATTCCTTAAGTAACAAAATGTGATGCATGTGCAAGTAAGACTTGTAAGTTATGTTTTCATTTGGTTAATGAAAACTATGCATGTTAGTGTACATGTGGGTCCAATGTTGTGTGTCATGTGCTCAATGTAGTAGTAGTAAGTGTTGTTTCAAATAAAAAAATCTAGCTTCTTTGTTATAGTTTGGTTTGTGAAATTTTGGAGTGTTACAAGGTCTCTTCTCTAACTCTACATAGCTCTCATCTTGCTCACTCTATAGTATAATACTTGTGGAAAATGTCAAGGCATCATGGTAAAAAATATGTGAACTCACATGTGGAATCATTTGCATGCTCTAATATCCCACCAACTATAACATTGTTAGCGATGCTTCTCATCAAGGTCCTCATAGACACATCAAATATGGTCGAATACGTGTTTCCAAAAACACAAAATAACACATCTACATATTAGACATCAATCAATTAATACTTTCTCAATATGTAATAAAATAATTATTGCAAGTTACTATATGTAAAATTACAAAACACTTACATTATGTAATGACCACTACTACGACATCATCTGCAAGGGAATACATTTCTCGTGCACCTTTTCCTCTTATGGGTGGGGGCATACCTACTCTTCGGATAATTTTTCACCTCCTAGGACACTTATGATGACTAGAAACAATAGGACCCATTAGGTCTCCATCCACCATTTAGTATATGTTACAATACACCCCACATAATCCACAACACTCACAACCATGATTAGGTCCACCTCATCTATAAGTAGGGAAATAGCTCAGCCAAGTTCGGTCATGATTGAATCACATCCCTCAAATTAATGTGTTTATCTCCTCCACACATAAGGTGCTAAAGGCTCATCCCGCACTAGTCTAAACCAATGCATCTTGTGCTAGTCTTGATAAAGCTCCCCTAGTCTAGGAATTTAGTCCTCTAGATACATAGTCGGTATCACTCATTTTAGATCTATGAAATCCTATATCCAACCTCATAAATTTTTGTAAGATCACCATATGATCCCACATGGAATCAATTGTACAATAAATCCAAGTAAGACGTGGTTTCCAAACCTTTCCTCTTGGGTATCACTCATCATACCACAAATATCTATGGATAGGGTCAATCGACTATACGTACCCAAAATTGTAAGTCTGTGCTTCAGAATGATGTTACACATGCCCCAATGATGATACAGGTCTCCTCGCAAGGTGTTCGGGATCTAGAAAAGCTCTCCAAGTGTATGTTAACATCCCACATTCCCGCTTAGCCTCCACATGCTCTGTTTTACTCTTTCCCCCTCTTTTCCTTTGTATTTTGTCTTGATGTTAAACCGCCACCCCGTCTGGGTGGCGTCTTCTGTACGCATTTTCTAGCACATTCTTCCGATCACGACTTGCGTAAATTTTCAACTTTTACCAGCTTTTTCCACCACCTTAGCTTGTATTTATGATTTTGATTCCCTAGAATAGTGTTTCTCCATTGTTTATAGTAAAAGATTTCTAGTGGGAGTTACCTTGGGGTGAATGGGAATTCTATAAATAGCTGGTTTGATTACAAGCAAATGGCCCCTCAAAGCTGCCCTCATCCTCTCATTTCAATAGTTTAGTCTTTCGGTTCTTGCTTAGGAATTCAATAGTTTTCATTTGTTGCATGCATGGTTAGTCTTATTTTGCTATTTAGAAGCCACATGATCTTCTCATTCTAGTGTTATTCTTGTTTCATACAATCAATTGAGATAGGATAGTTTCATTTTCAATCTGAAGCCATTAGAGTTGTAGGTTTTGTTTGTCAAGAAGGCTAGTTTGATTCTAGATGTTTTGTGTTGCATGAATTGGAATAAATCCTGCTAGGAATTGCATAAGCCAAGATTTGTTCTCTTGCGCTATCCCTCTCCTACTCACATTGTATTTAGTCTACATCCAAAGCTACCATTGTTTCAATACCTACTTTATTGATGCTAGCATTACATGCTTTTCTCGGATTCACATGAGCATGAACGAACAAGGAGACCACACTTTGAAAGGACAAAGCCACTCACAATCGGATTCGCCACTATTCTACAAACTCCAAGTTTAAGCTATCAAAGTTCTAGTTAAAACATATCAAATAGAGTAGTGAATCATTTCATTTCGAGTTAATCTCACTTTCGATATTTCGGGAATTTGTGGGGATTGATACTTTTCGAGAAACTATGATTCATTCCTCACTTCTAAGGTAAGATCGGGGTCTTTCAAATAAATTAGATAAGTTATTTGGTTATTTAGAATAGATTCATAATCGCACAGGCGTGTAGCTATACTCACTACTTTGTTTATTTTAAATTGTTATTAGCTTAGTTTTCATTTTCAGATATTAAATAATTGCTCTTTCAATTCTATTAAATAGTTGTTATCTTAATTCTATTAAAAACTCTATCAAAAATACAAAAAAGAGAATTTATATATGTTGTGGATATATTTTGCATAATTAGTTTACTTTGCTTTAGTTAGATTTATATTGTTTCTTTTGTATGAAAATCACGTGACCTAGGGAGCCGAAGAATACGTATTTGAGAAAATCATGCCTCAACCCAATATTGTTGCAGCAATAAGCGACATAGACCAAAATCTCGTAATTCGGGTCTATCGAGAAACAACAGACCTACAAGAAATCAGTGCACAACTGAGAGGATTAAACATAGAAGACGACAAAGCGCATACATTTTGGTCAAACCAGCCAAACTATAGATTACCCTAAATAAATATCTGCATGATTGTAGAAGGGCTTGAAAAAGAGCAAACATTTGGTTGTGATCCTTTGGTCCCATAACTAGACGCAGGAGACATTCTCATTGACATAGACACTAGCTTAAGAATTCAAGTTTCCAGAACACTTGTAAGGTACTCTAAGAAGATTGCACAACTTTTAGCTCTAAACATAGAGGCCAAAAACGCATATAACTACTGGATATTAGGGATTAGGGATTGATTCTGCACATGACCATAGGAGGTCCACAACAACCATGAACCTATGGTTGTGATCCACAGGTCCTACAACCCAACAGGCCCATAGGTCAATCAGATGTTGACACTGGTTTACACACATTGATATTCATATCCTCTCCACTTCCACCAAGCATTATCACACAACTATCCTCACTAGACATAGCAGCTAATCAAGCTAAGGATTTCTTGACTAGTCCAGAGAATCATCCATAGAATCCACTATATATGTATCATCCATTTTTCATGACCACAGTCGGGAGACATATACGAAGCACCCATAGGCTATCTTCCACGTATTCCAAAACCTATAGATCGGATCACGCCAGAGCTCGATATTGACTGGATCCTTCGAGCAGTCATCCTCACTGAATGATCTATCACACCAGTTCAGGTTAGAAGGGCCTTCTTTTCCTTAGACTCACATATTCCATTAGTGCACGTCGAAGACATAAGATTGCCTAACTAGTTTTTCTTCACCCCACATATATTCCATCCCCACTAGATGTCTCAAGATGACATTGGGAGTTCAGGTGCGAGGAAGAGTTACTTGTAGATTCCCATGCTTGTTTGTCACTTTTCCATCTACAAAATTGGTGAACCCGATGTGAACAAACAACTTTTTGTCTTTTCTACCTCATTAGCCTTTACATCAGCTTCACCAACAAAATTAGTGAACCCAACGTGAAACAAAATAGTTTTCCTCTTTTTATTCTTTCATCCACCTTCGCTTCTTCCCATTATTCTGTGGGTATTCATATACCCCGAATATGTCAGGATTCGATGCATATGGCAGACCTCTCCTAGGTCTTGAAGCATACTACGATCAACTGAATAGATAGCCATCACCCTCACTCTCAGCATGGGGTGACAACTATTCAACTAACTAGTTTTCAACACAAACTCCACCTCAAAGGACTAGATATAGTTCTTCTTTCCAAATAGAGGAGTTGGATCAGCTCACTCAAACGCAACAACCAGAGCCTTCAGGCTCGAACAACATGATGCTCACTGGAGAATCTGGTTCATCTCCTCAGGTATTGCTTAGACTACAAATTAGTAGAAAATCAAATCCATATCTATTTTTAGATGATGAACATTTAGTGCATTATGCCAGGAGTGAACAACGCTCTCAAAGTATGTACCCACCTATAGGAAGTTTACAAACACAACCCAAGGTCTCTTTTCAAGAAAACACCTCCATGCCACTACCTATAGGAAATGCCCTCGGTGAAACTTGGTAGGGCAACAATCAATTCATAGCAGGGTACCATATGCCTATACAACCTCAGGGTATACAAAAATGCCACTAAGGCAAAATACTGTGACTTCACCAAATGAAGTCATCTCAACTTTAGTAGAAAAAGTTAGAGGGTTAGAACTTGCTCAAGAAAATCAAAATTCTCAATTCATGCAGGCAGGAAATTCCAATCCTCCACATCATCCTAGCCAAGTAGACCTCCTCACAAGAATAGGAACATTAGGCATGCCTCTTCAATATTTACAGCATTTTCCAACTAGAACCACATTCTCTAACACCGCTCCAGTGGAAAATATGATACCTCCTGGTTTAGTACAAAACAATCCATTTCTGAACAATGCTCCTCCATACTTAAACATGTATTCCAAGTCACCACAGGGAGATATGTTCTCTCATCCCGGCATGTTCACTCAAACACAGGGATTTCCTTATGTCCCTACAAATACATATTCTACACCATATCAACAACCCATTCCACCTCCACCCCCTCAGCAAACACCATCAATGGTGAAACCTATGCAATAGGAACTTATTCAGAATATTTGAAAGAACCTTTGGACTTCACTATATGAAGTGTCATGCTTCCAAGACCTCTCCTTGATCTACCCAAGTACAAAGGAGAGGGAGACCCGAATGCACACATTAAGGCCTATGCCACAACCATTCGAGAACTGCTCCCTTGGGATGGAGTTGTTGCTAAAATATTTCCCAAAACTTTAGAGGGTATCGCCCTCAATTGGTATTACAGAATACCTGAAGCCTCAATACATTCATTTAAACAACTCATTTCAGAGTTCATCAAGGCATTCGACATGAACAAATTGTTGAGAACAGGAATCAGGGAATTCTTGCATATTAAACAAGAACACAATGAATCTATTGCTCATTTCATCCAAAGATGGCGTACAGTCCTCTATTCTTCAGCAAGCGCTCCAAACATGGATCAGATGGAACTATGTGATTTATTCCTTCATTCTCTCAGCAGAGAGGTAAAGGAAGAAGTCTAGAAGTTCCCACTAAGAACTTATGATGAAGTACTCGAGAGCGCTCTCTAAATAGATCAAGCTGCAATAGATAGCGGTCGTAAGGCATATGGAACAAATGGGAGGTTAATTATCCCTGACCAAAATACTACAACTTATCCTACCACTACAAACACCAATCAAGGACCTAAAATCCTTAATAAAAACCACAACATAACAACAGATGGGGTAATCGACCAAGCAAAAAGGTAAATGTTGTAAATGCTCCACTACCTAGGTTAACAATCAACGAAACAACAATTTTACCCCAACAATCAACGCGGTGGATTTTAATCGTCCACAACAACAACAACAACAACGGCAGATCCAAACATGGGGTCCAAGTCAAAACTCAACTGGATATCAAAACCAAAGGCAACAAACACAAAAATTTAATCCTAATGATCAATGGTTTAATCAGAGTTTTGGACCACAATACGTGCCAAACCAACAACCTAGGAGTTATAATCCCAACTCGTATTGTGGTTTCCAAAAATTCGAGGCCATGACACTGGGACTTGCTGTGATTACAATAAGTTCATGCAACATCTACAGAATAACAAAGACAACTTTTCATAGATATGTTCTTGGTAGATCTTGCATCACCTGTGCCATACACTTTCATGGGAGTAGTCTCCCCTCAAGATCTTCAATGATCTGCTCCCAAACCACAATAACAACAAATTAAATCCAAATGGAATGAATAAGGGTGTAATGATAGGAAACAATGATCATGAATCCTCGACTTTACTAAATCCACCTATCGCACCGCAATTAGGAAATCAGCCACGAACCAAGATAGTCGGTTTAGTGGAGTTAGACACTGAGCTACACGTGGAAGCCATAACAAGGACACGAGAGTATTCCTCTTAGCCAAATCCAAGTTACCCACTAGAGCTAGATAACATTCAACAAACATTAGTAAAACCCGTAGGTGCCTATGATTTAATTAATGACTTAACAAAGACCTTCTCTCACATCTCCTTTTTGGACTTATTAAAGAACTCTCCTACCCATAGGGCTGCTCTTTTAGAAGCATTAGGTTTAGGTCATTTAATTAACATCACTCCACCTCTTGAAACATAGGTAAACCATATAGAATTTGATATCCACCCTCGGGGCAGCCGGATAGGGATACTGAATTTATATTTGACGTAAAAAAATGCCAACAGATGTTGAAATTACACGTAGAGGTGATCCGGCCTTGCATTTACAAGTATGGGTTTATAATAATTACGTTAAACATGTAATGGTGGATGATGGGGCAGCAGTTAACATAGTCCCCTTCTCTTTCCTTCAAAAGCTAGGGTATGGAGAAACAAATTGTTCCACGACTCGGAATACACTAAGAGGCTATGATAGCCTTAAAGCCACTTCGATTGGGACTATAATACTACCAGTCACCTTAGGACCCAAAACAATCCTCACTGAGTTTTATATTATAGATCAAGAAACCAACTATAATATGATCCTCACCGACCATGGATACACCGTATGAAGGAAATCCCTTCTACGTTATTTTAGGAAATAATATTCTTACACTTAGGAAAGATATTCGTAGCAAAAGGTGATCCGAAACCATTTGATATACACCTAGTAAACCTGAAGAAAAGGCCAGGTGTTCACTTTGAGTTTGAACTCCCAACAAACCAACTTAACAAACCAACCAACTCAAAACCGGAAGAAAAATTAATACCTACAATAGAACTAGAAATTACGAACCTAGTCAAGAGCATCCCAACCCTCAAGGATGAGGCTAACATTGTATAAATAGTATCATTAGGAACTACTGCAAAAATTGTTGAGTTGCTAGAACAAGATTTTCCAATCTTCCTACCATTTGATTCCATAGGTATGGGATGTACCCTAGGAGTTGGTTCTCTTCCAGTAGAGGAACTCTGTATGGTAGAAGTAACCAAAGCAGAAGAAGTAGACGTAACAAATGTCCCAACATCCATCTTCCCAAATAAACATTGGACTCTCCACTTTGATGGCGCTAGATGTCATTATGAAATTTGGGGCGGGTGTGATCTTTACTTCTCCTGAGGGAAAGATCCTACCATTCGTCTTTAAATTAAATTTTGAATGTACAAACAACGACACTGAGTATGAAGCCCTCATCCTTGGCCTCATCATAGCTAAGATGCTCGGTGTTAATGACATTAGAGTGTTAGGAGACTCACAATTAGTAGCAAACCAAGTTTCTGAGGTGTATGAGACTAGATCTAAACATTTACAGCTCTAGAAAATAACAGTATTAGATTTGAGCAAAGGATTTAACTTCATATCAATTGAAGCAATCCTGTGAGAAAAAAACCTTCTTGCAGATTCAATAACAACCTCAGCTTCATGTTTCACTCCAAACAGTGAGTTGGAAGATACCCGTTTCATGGTATCCCTTCAACTGAACCGTTAGTAAAGAAAACATCAACAAACCCTCTTCTAACGCACATAGCTGAGAATACATCTACTATCTTAAGTCACGTTGACAATGATACAGCCACTCTTGATTACCTAAATGCCTATGCAGAGTTACATCTCACCCATCACATGGTAGATTTGTCCTTAATCCCACATTCTTCTTCTTACTTTGGAAATCCCATGGTAGAGCTTCCCCCACATAAGGAACTCAATATATACACGGTAGAGAATGGAGAAGATCTGGAACTACCTCCAGCCCCGCCTGAGTTTGAAGAAGGTAACGCTTCTTTAATCGAAGAAATGATTGATGTTAACATCGGAACGGGAGAAAGAACTAATGATATTGAAACTAGGATCTTCGTTAACTCCAGAAGAAATAGAAATACACAATCAAATCCTCAAAGAACATCAAAAGGATTTTGCATTTAATTATAAAGAAATGACGGGAATTGCACCACACATCGCGGTACATAACCTTGTCACCAAATCAGATGCAAAGCCAATTAAACAAAAATCGAGACCAATGAAACCCAAGGTAGCTCTCATGGTGAAGGAAGAAGTAATGAAGCTCCTCAAGTAGAGTTCATCAAGCCGGTGGATTACTCTCAGTGGGTATCTAATATCATCCCCGTTCTCAAAAATAATGGGAAGATATGCATTTGCATATATTTTCGAGACATTAACAAGGCATGCCCCAAGGACGACTTCCCGTTACCATCCATTGACATCATCGTTGACGTAACAGCTGGGTTTGAGCTTTTGTCTCTCATGGATGGGTTCTCAGGATACAATCAAATCAGAATATTTGAACAAGATCAAACCAAAACCACATTTATTGGGGAACTTATTGCTACGTTGTTATACCATTCGGTCTCAAGAACACTGGTGCTACATACCAATGGGAAATGACATACATATTTCATGATCTTATTCATAAAATTGTGGAATCCTATGTAGATGAATTGTTGGCCAAGGCCAAGAAATGATGTGATCACCTAGAAGTTCTCCGCATCTTTCTTTCACGTTTGATTGAATATAGAGTCACACTAAACCCAGAAAAATTTGTGTTTGGTGTGACAAGAGGGAAAATCCTAGGTTATATTATATCTTCACAAGGGATTGATGTATACCTAACCAAAATCTAGGTTGTTCTTGAGATGATCCCACCATCAGAAGATTATGGCATTAGATTGTTCCTTGGAAAGCTCGGTGTAATCCGGAGATTCATTCCGGACTTAGTTTTGTTGTTCATCCGATCAACAATTTTTGAAAAAGGATTGCTGCATTATTTGGAAAAAGGAATGCCATGAGGCCTTCAAAGTAGTTAAATGCTTCTTATTGTCTCCTCCCGATTAATGCCACCTAGACCAAATCATCCTTTGATCTTATATTCATGAGCTACGGATGTCTCACTAGCCTATATGTTGGCTCAAGAAGATGATGATAAATGAGAATGTGCGGTCTATTTTATTAGCCGAACATTTCTTGATTATGAAACATGTTATACGCAAGAAGAACGAGAATGCCTTGCCATAGTCTTTGTAACCAAACGCTTAAGACATTACATGCTAAATCAAGAAACAAGGGTCATTGTAAAAACAAACCATTTATGAACTTTCCTCATGCAAGGGTCCTTATCTAAAAAGGCTGGATGCTTTATAACCTTAATGGGTGAATTCAAATTAACTTTTGTAAACCAGAAGTCTGTTAAGGGACAAATCATTACAGATTGGTTAGCCGACAACCCATTAAATGGAGGTGATCTAGTAGATCTAGATTTTCCCGATGAATGCGTATATTACATCGAAACCAGACCTCCGGTCTCTCCGAATGTCCTTAGCATACTAATATTATCAACTTTATTATGGACCATACATATCCGAAGGTGCCACATCACAACAAAGAAGGTCTTTATGCATTATTACCGCTAAATATGTCATTTTAGACCAAGTGCTCTATCATGAGCCTTCGACAACATGCTTCTAAGGTGTGTTGACACAGAAGAATCCAAGAAGATTCTCTACGAATCCCACAAAGTGGAATATGTGGAGGCAATTTTGGTGGTCATGCCACTACCCTCAAGATACATCAAATGGGCTATTTCTAGCCCACTCTCGAACACGACACAGTAGAGTTTGTATGCAGATGCCATAAATGCCTAGAATTTTCCCATGAGATTCACATGCCGACACAAGCTCTACAACCAATCGCGACTCCATGGCCCTTTTCTACATGGGGCCTAGATTTAATTGGGAAATTCTATCCATCATCAACAGATGGCCATAACTTCATAATCACGGCCACAAAATATTTTACCAAATGGGTAGAGGCTATGCCTCTTACCACTATACCAGGTGCCGTGATCGCCAAGTTCATTTTGAACCAGATCATTTGTAGGTATAGTGTCCCATAAGTCATTATCTCAAATAATGGAACATCCTTTAAGAATGATGAGGTTTGTGAGCTATGCAGTAAATTTAAAATAAACCATCATACGGCCTCCCTGTATTACCCTCAGGCCAACAGACAGGCTGAAGCTACGAATAAAACTCTAAAGTCCATTCTCTTAAAAATCATTAAGGAAAACAAATGAGATTGGAATTTAAAGTTATATCTGGCATTGTGGGCCCTCCAAACCTCAATAAGAACACTAACAGGAGTAACTCCTTTCTCATTGGTATTCGGAGCAGAAGTAGTTCTCCCACTTGAGGTTGAAATACCCAGTATCTTCATCTCACTACAAGGGATTCTGGATGAGGAATCTTATAGAGAGGCACGCCTCTCCCAACTAGAAAGCCTAGACAAGATCAGGTTAAACGCCAAACAGTGGTATAGAGCCTATGCTTTGACCGGATATTCCGGTAGTATAACAAAAAGGTATATGAGTGATAAATATATGAAGGAGATCTAGTTCTAAGACTAGACAACTGGATTGATAAGAAAATTGGTGAAGGAAGAAATTTCTGGCCCAAGTGGTTGGGCCCATATCGATTCATTAAGGACTACGAAATGGTGTGTATCTCTTGTGCACACTAGAAGGTGAGGAATTTGGTGAAACTGTCAATTCCTTGCACCTTAAACGATTTTACACATGAAGCGTTGGCACTATTTGTAAAATTATATCTACATTGCATCTTCATTTAGATAGGTTCATTTTGTTCACTTGTTTCATAAAATTTGGTGATCAAGGGACTTATTCTTAAGTAATTCATTACAAACTTCTGATGGTATTGGTAGAAGCATTCAAATCATACTTCTTCATTTTCATAACATCATCAATTGTTTCATAATCATGTCATTGATTAAAGCTAGATATGACAAAGTCTTAATGGTAGCCATACCAAGGCCTGGATGCTTGTTCTCACTTTTGTTTCTTCCTAGGATAGGTGTCTTGCCTATGGTCTGTTCTAGAAGCTTCATGGTGTCACATCTATCCCGTATATAGATATCTTTGGAAATAAGAACATATTGAAATTTTGCTCAAATAAACAAGTCAAATATAGATCAAACAGAAAATTTTACTTTTACACATTTCATTGCCCTACCAACCTTCGGTGATGAGATTACGTCTCTTACTAGTGATGTAGGGTTGGGAAAGGATGGGAATGCCCTTACTCACCTATGCCTTGTACATGGTGATAAGCCCATGCTTCCTACTAGTAGCATGGGGCAAGGTATAGGGGGTCCACTTGACAGTAAACATTGAAAGTCATAAGCAAATAGTTCAAATAAACCTTTGAAATCTTGAGTCAAAAAAAAATGAATCAGATGTCCAAAATTCCAAGAGAGTTCAAAACCTTGAAAACCAGATTTTATCAACCAAGTGGCCATCTATGGATCTAAGTCTAGATAAACTGCAAAGCAAGTCACATTCTAAACTATGGAGTCACTTGAGTAGGGTAGGTTTGTAGTGTCCCAATTTGGTTCCACCAACTCTTTGTCTCTGTCCCCCATCATTATCATTTCAACACTCCTCATAGCTTGTGCCCTTTCTTGCTCTTAGTGGTGAGCCCTCACATCTTACTAGTTGCATGGAGTTAGGAGTGGGGCAAGTTCATCTGCTCATCATATCAATTTATCATCACATTTTGTCAAAACAAATATGAAGTACCAGAAAATTGCTTATAGAAACTAAAGTTCAAAGATCACATTGTGTTTGCATTATCATATATCAGCATCACGAAATACAAAAAGAAAGAAATCATTTGTGTCATTTTTTCTCCATTGCATACATTCAAAAGCATATATAAAAAGGATTCTAATAAGTATCTAATATACATGTGGAAATGAATCACAAAATCCTAGACACCAAGAGTCTGATCCAAAAAGAAGTATATATATATAATCAAGTTTTGTGTATAATGCCATCATGCGCTAGGCATGGTCAAAATGCTCAATGAGCCAGAAAATACAAAACAATCATATAAACAATCTAACAAGAGTCACTAAAAAAGAGCCAAGTGGCCTCTAAAGCCCCTATGAGATCCCTCAGAAGGTGCACGACCACGTCTAGGACTCCGGCTATGCCGACACTCTAAGTGCACTAAGGGCTCATGATCCTGAACTGTAGCTGTAGCCTCACTATGAGAGAAGCTCCTCATCAGGTGCTCTATAGTCCTATACCTGGCTAGCTCGGTACGGAGGGAAATCACCATCTTGGCCACATGCCAGATAGGGGAAAAAACATCGGTATGCTACTACCCGGCTTGCTGAAGGCTCCCCGCATCCACTGAGATAGCTCGATGTGAGTATTCTCCATGGGGAGCATCAGGGTATCAGTGCATACCTGGTGAATCAAGTCTCGCCACTCATCAACAGTCTCTGCAAGTAAAGGAAAAAAAAATTAGAAAATAATCAAAAGCTAAAAACAAAATATGAACAAAAGGAGAGATAACAACTAAGGCAATCCTAGCTAAAAAAATATTAAAAGAACAAAGTGAAAACTCACTCGAGTCAGGGCCTCCAAGAAGGATCCCTAAGATTGGTGCCTACCACAGATGTCCTCCTATGTTTGGGGCAACATAGCGTCCTACTACGGACTCATCCTCCCCACCTAGGTCCTGAGAGGGCAACTCCTCTGAGACTAGAGTCACCCTCTCTGCACTCTGCTTTGCCCTCTCGGCCTGTAAGATCTCCTGAGTGTCATGCCACTTAGGATCGTTATCCTCCTCTCCACCCGACTCGCTGACCTCCATGTCCTCGGTATCCTCCTCCATCTATCCCCCTGTGAACTCCCCATACTTGGAGTCTATATCAATAGGGTCATCATCGCTATGGGCAAGACCGGCGGCAATCTGAAGTAAAGGTGCCTGAGGAGCACTAAATCTCTCTCGGACACGTACCACTTGCCTAGTTGCAATAGGGATGCTAGGAGTAACAACAGTCCAACCCCGGCCTCTAGGACCTCCCCTAGCCTCTCGAACTGATTTGAATACTAGAACCACTGGGGGAAGCATACCAATGTAGGAAAGGCCAAACTACTGAGGCACTCAATCAAAAGGGTGTGTCTCTACCTTCCCTATCCTATCCACAAGTTTCCCTATAGTAGAGAAGGAAATCAAAGTGAGGGTCTCCTTGCCCCACAACCCTGCCATGGCCTGATAAGGTGTGGCATCCATATCATCGTAGTCAGGGAGGCAACTGGTTGGTGAGGTTCTCTAAGCACCGACATCTCTTTCCATCTTGGCTGCCCTCATAGCTCCGGGATCCGCCACCTCTATGCCTCTCCCATAGGGGATGATACGCTCGTAGACCTAGCTCATAACCAAGGTCGGATGGCTCAAAGATTGTCCCTGTAAGTGGACCACCCTGTATAGGTCATGGTAGGTGGTCCCAAGTATATCGGCTCCCTAGGCATAAATCCGGCCATGTGCCTCAATCTGTGCAATAATAGGGGACCAACAATAGAGTAAGGTGTCCCCTCCCTTGTCCCCGATCAATCTCAAGGCAAAAATCCCCATAATGGCCTAACGAATCAAAGGGATAGGCAGGCTAGGAATAGAATGGACTCTCACCCCCTTCTTTGAACCAATGGAGACAATTGCATCTCCCATATATGTAGCCCACTGAGCTATCTGAGCCCGTGACCCCGCTGTCTCAAGTGTGAGTCGTCTCCCAATAATCGGGACTCCCAAGATGTGGTAGACATCCTCCAGGGTGATATTCCACTCACCCCTGACTCTTGGAAATCGGAAAGTGTTCCGATCAACATCTCCATACAAAAACAAGTCACATAGTATGTGACTAGAAGGTGTGACATGCGGAACCCGTGATATACGTAGTATGCCGGCCCTCTGAAGAGTATCTTGCTCATCCTGAGAAAGTGCATCCAACACTGCCTTTGGAAGCGACCACACTCTCTCTCTCATCTCCACTGATATATTCCTCCTTCTTCTCGCATACACCCAAAAACACGCAAAAGGAAGTAAGTTAGTACTAAAATCACATTGGGAAAAATCATTAAAACATATGAGAATACTAAAAATGCAAAAATGGGTTCAAAACAATGTTATTTTAGTGTTTTGTAAAGGACCTCCACCCTAAGTAGGGTGGTAGTTCCGTAACCGCCCCTTTAAAGGGCAACAATCCTATAATCGCCGCCTGCCAGTGGGCGGCGGTCGTGTCCCACATTTTCAAATGGGTCACGTGCCCTAAAAAATGCTCAAAAACACAAAAAATGACCATTTTGACTAAAATGAGAGCCTACCCATTAGGCATCCCCCCCAAGGACACATTTAAAACTAAAAATTTCAAAAATTACCCCCATGGCAAATATTTCATCATTTTTACATTTTAGGTATAAAAATGGTAAATTGAGAAGAACTAACTTGAGATCTCACGGGTCGATGTTCCGCTCATAGAGGCATGATCACTATCTCATCACGAACGTTTCGACTATACTCTCGTCAAAAACCGTCACCGTGGGTCCCAGAGCTCAAAATCAATCAAATCAACACACACAAATGAATAGGAAAATGGGCCCGATTTTTATATATATAGCATTTTGACTCATTTTGGATGGCCCTTTTCGTAGGTTTGGAGCGTTGACGGAGGTAAGTTCTTATCCCCACGCAAATGGTAAGTCCTCACTTCATATTATTTTAGTATTTATTTTTGGCTTATTTTATCTATCTGCACTTGAGTCTTCTTTTCATTTTGTAGGTAGCAAGAATTTTGGATGGCGTCATTTCGACACACGGACATGTCAGGTATAATTTCTAATTTCCCATTTCGGGACCGCCATACTCGGACCCACCATTTTATGCCTCTTCATGGCTAAAACGCTTCTCCGAGGGGGCAATATGTACGTACCCAAAATTGTAAGGGTATTGTGCTGCCAGAACGATGTTACACATGCCCCAATGATGATACAGGTCTCCTCACAAGGTGTTCGGGATCCAGGAAAAGCTCTCCAAGTGTATGTTAACATCCCACATACCCCACTTAGCCTCCACATGCTCTGTTTTACTCTTTCCCCCTCTTTTCCTTTGTATTTTTCTTCGTGTGACGAAACCACCACCCAGGCAGGGCGGTGGTCCTATAACCGCCCCTTTGCTCAAGGCAAAGGCGGCGGTCCTACACGTGTTTTTCTAGCACATTCTTCTAATCGCGACTCGCGTAAATTTTCAAAATTTACCAGACTTTTTCCACCGCCTTGGCTTGTATTTATGATTTTGGTTCCATGGAATAGTGTTTCTCCATTGTTTATAGTAAAAGAGTTCTAGTTGGAGCTACCTTGGGGTGAATGGGAATTCTATAAATAGCTGGTTTGATTACAAGCAAATGGCCCCTCAAAACTACCCTCATCCTCTCATTTCAATAGTTTAGTCTTTCAGTTCTTGCTTAGGAATTCAATAGTTTTCATTTGTTGCATGCATAGTTAGTCTTATTTTGCTATTTATAAGCCACATGATCTTCTTAAACTATTGTTATTATTGTTTCATACAATCAATTGAGATAGGATAGTTTCATTTTCAGTCTGAAGCCATTAGAGTTATAGGTTTTGTTCGTCAAGAAGGATAGTTTCAGGTTCTGGATGTTTTGTGTTACATGACTCGCAATAAATCCTGCTAGGAATTGCATAAGCCAAACTCTATTCTCTTGCACTATCCCTCTCCTACTCGCATTGTATTTAGTCTACATCCAAAGCTACCATTGTTTCAATACCTACTTCTATTGATGTTAGCATTACATGCTTTTCTCGGATTCACATGAGCATGAACGAACAAGGAGACCACACTTTGAGGGACAAAGCCACTCACAATCGGATTCGCCACTATTCGCAAACTCCAAGTTTAAGCTATCAAAGTTCTAGTTAAAACATATCAAATAGAGTAGTGAATCATTTCATTTCGATTAATCTCACTTTCGATATTCTTGGGGAATTTGTGGGGATTGATACTTTCGAGAAACTATGATTCATTCCTCACTTCTAAGGTAAGATCGGGGTCTTTCAAATAAATTAGATAAGTTATTTGGTTATTTAGAATAGATTCACAATGCACATACAGTAGCTATACTCGGCTACTTTATTTGTTTTAAATTCGTTATTAGCTTAGTTTTCATTTTCTAGATATTAAATAATTTCTCTTTCAATTCTACTAAATAGTTGTTATCTTAATTTTGTTAAAAATTCTATCAAAAATACAAAAATAGAGAATTTATATATCTTTGTGGATATATTTTGCATAATTAATTTACTTTTCTTTAGTTAGATTTATATTATTTCTTTTGTATGACAATCACGGGACCTAGGGAGCCTAGAGAATACGTATTCGAGCCAATCGTGCCTCAACCCAATATTGTTGCAGAATGACCGACATAGACCAAAATCTCAAAATTTAGGTCTTCTAAGCAACAACAGACCTACAAGAAATCAACACACAACTGAGAGGATTAAACATAGAAGACAACAAAGTGCATACGTTTTGGTCAAACCAGCCAAACTACAGATTACCTAAATAAATATCTACATGAATGTAGAAGGGCTTGAATAAGAGAAAACGTTAGGTTGTGATCCTTTGGTCCCACAACCGGATGCAGGAGACATTCTCATTGACATAGACACTAGCTTAAGAATTCAAGTTGCGTAACGCCTGTAAGGTACTCTGAGAAGATTGCACAACTTTTAGCTCTAAACATAGAGGCCAAAAAGGCATACGACTACTGGATATTAGGGATTAGGGATTGATTCTGCACATGACCATAGGAGGTCCACAACAACCACGAACCTACGGTTGTGATCCACAGGTCCCACAACCCAACAGGCCCATAGGTCAATCAGACATTGACGCTAGTTTACGCACATTGATATTCATATCCTCTCTACTTCCACTAAGCATTATCACACAACTATCCTCACTAGACATAGCAGCTAATCAAGCTAAGGATTTTTGACTAGACCAGAGAATCACCCATAGAATCCACTATATATCCATCATCCATTTTCATGACCTTGTCAGGAGACATATACGAAGCACCCACAGGCTATCTTCCACGTATTCCACAACCTATAGATCGGATCATGCCAGAGCTTGATATTGATTGGAGCCTTCGAGCTCATCATCGCTTTGAACGATCTATCACGCTAGTTCAGGTTAGAAGTGCCTTCTTTGCCTTAGACTCACAGATTCTATTAGTGTGCATCGAAGACATAAGATTACCTAACTAGTTTTTCTGCACCCCACGTATATTCCATCTCCACCGGCTATCTATCTTAAGCGACCTCGGGAGGTCGGGTGCGAGAAGAGATACTTGTAGATTCCCATGCTCGCTTGTCACTTTTCCATCGTACATCGACCCTAAGTCCTCCAATCAAATACACAACCAAAATGTGCTCGTAGGCCCATATATGTGATAATTTCATTATTTTTATACCACCTTCATGGCTCTCCAAAGAGAATATATACAACCCTTAATATATGTGGGTTAGCATACTGACCCAATGCAGATCTCCAAATGAGAATATATATAAGACTTGCTCTAACTAAAAATACAGATCTCCAAATGAGAATATAAGAGAGGTGTTTGTTCCTATTATTTTTAGGAGGAAAATCATCTCTCTATTTTTACACAACAATAATGGTTATAAAGATATCACCATTTGAAGAAACATGTTTTCAGGCATCGGATTCTCTCTAACTAAAATTATAGATCTCCAAATGAGAAATTGAAAGAGGTTTTTGTTCCTCTTATTTCTAGGAGGAAAAAAATCTCTCCATTTTTACAGAGAAAAAAATAATTGAGGAGATATCTTCATTTGAATTTTTAGCTAGAATAAGGTTGAAGAAAAGAAAATAAGACAAAAACATAGGTTTAGTAAAACTGCAATATCTCCCTCATTTCTCAATGAAAATAAGAATTTCAAGATGTTTTGGAAATATTACAACAAGGAGCACCAAACTGATCAAAATTTTGGAAATATTATTTAAATTATATTCACAATAATGATAAAAAAAATAAGATATTAGAATATGGCGGGAAAAATATCATGTTGAAAGATTCAATCATGCAAGAGCAAACTTGGCAAATGGAAAGAAGTAGTTAAATACATGTGGAAGAGGTAATTCAATGTAGAGTTGTAATATTTGATTAATTATCTTCCATGTTTGTCTCCTTTTCAAGTGATGTATTAGTTTAATTGAGAGTTGTCGTGTTTGATTAAATATATTCCATATTTGTTTTCTTGTCAAGTAGAATAAGTAGTAGTTCAATCTAGAGTTGTAGTGTTTGATTAAATATCTTCCATATTTTTCTCCTTGTCAAGTGGAAGAAGTAGTTGAATAGAAGTGAAAAAAATAGTTACATTTGGAGTTGTATTTTAATAAATTTCTTCCACATTCATCTTATTGTAAAGTGGAATATGTAGTCAAGTCTTGCCCAAGATTATAGGTAGGTAGTTCTATAATCTTGGAGTATTGTCCAAGGGATGAGTTATAAATATCTATCTAAAGCACTCAATGCATGTAGTCATTTTTACACCCACCAAAGAACAAGGGAATCCCATGCACATCAGCATATCACCCAACGGGCACTGGGCACTCACCCGAGGTGCACTTGGGAGTTGAGTATCCATCATCTATGATCCAAACTTTAAAGGAAGTGAGTGGGAATGAAACATGCAAACATCATAGAGCTCAAAATGGCTCTAGATCATTACAGTCATTACAGATAGAGATACTTTAATAGACTTAAAGAACTGAAACAAAATAGAAAGGAAAATGCATAGGAATTCATATTCATCTTATAAACATACATGAAAAGGAACTATGAAGAATCATGTATGAATCCGAACCAAGAAGGATCATATTCAATTAACTTGGTAACCTCATTACATTCATTAGGCTTACTACAAAACACCACATTATGGTAGACCAAAGTCATGCATCATAATTGGATCCATATCATTTAGCTCTTAAAAAGAAATTTTATAACCCAAGTCCTTGATACATCCTTCTCCTATGTTTAATCTACCCAACCCAAATAGAGTTCCTTTGCATCATTTCTGCAGAGCTTCACTCCTTCCTTTCTCTCTCTTTTCTTCTATGGGCACTTGTATATATAGGCATCCTGAAGTGCCAACTCATCCTTCTGCGGCCTCAGACCCGGCACCAAGTGTCTGAATGTGGTCCTCCATGGGAGCATGCTCCTTCAAGCCTGAGCTCTCCACTTTTTTCCATGATGTCTTCTAGAAAATTCCATCATAGGGCATATTCCTTCCTAGGCCAACTGTCGCCAGGATGACACCTTATCCACTCTGCATACGCAGTCGGGTCACTCTTTTTTCGTGTCCTTCCTGATATGCTAAATATGGCTAAGTCCCAAGACCTTGTTCTGCCAGTGCATAACACGATCCTTCTAAAACCCTCCCAGAACCTTGCCTTTCCTGCCTTCTTCTTGCATGCCCATTTCTTAACTTCAATCTTGCATGCTCATGCACCTTTGTGTACTTAGTCAATATTTTAGGGGCCCAACATCACCCCATACTACGCCTATTCTCTGCCCATAGGAACACTTATCCAATAAATAAAGAATCATAATAGACTTAACATGTTGGGAAAATAATAAGGGGATGAACAATTTTGGAAAGAAGAAAGAATGGGGAAGTGATGGCATTATTCCAACAAGCTAGGAACATATTTTTACAATTTGGCCTCTAACTTGTTCTAGGCATCAAATTTGTTTTTCGCTCTGGAAGAAGTCATAGAGACTAGGGTGCTTACCTCCTCAATACCGGTCCATCTCCTTGAGCATTCATAGTTTCAACAATATTTTTCCAACTCCTTTCCTACGTCCTCAAGCACGTCCATCCTTCTAGTAATATGTGGGTATAGCTCCTTTAGCCAATTCTTGATTTTACCCCTTAGGGCCTCAATAGCTTCTAACTTCTTTTCAACCTCGGCCAAGATTATATCTCGCTCTTCTCTATTCCCTTTGTTATTTTCTTGGAACTCTTTAAGCTTTGCTTCATAGTTGGTGACCAGAATACTCACCACTTTATCTCTGTCTACACAGTTTTCATATGTGGCCTCAATGGTATGGGCAACAATCTTTACATTAGCAAGGACTTTACTGTATTCAGCCATGATTTCTACTACCTTTAATTTATCCTCCTTCTCTAGGCACACTACTACTTCTTCCATGGATTCTAAGGCTAGAGGTTGCCTCTCCATGGTGAGGATGTGCGTTAGGTCTTCAAGGAACTCAAGGGAAGATCCATACTTTTGTGTAGGTGGCATTAAATCTGGATGCTTCAAAACAATGACATCTATGGCATAATCTACCTTCTTATGTACTTTACGCACCCTTGCCTTTTCTTCCCTAAGTTCACACTTTAGCTAAGCACTAATTAACTCCTCTTGCTTTAATTCCTTGGCCTTCTCTTCTAGCTCTTCCTCCTTCTTTTCTAGTTTTGCTTCTAGAAATTTTATCCTATCATTTCATCTAAAGAGCCTAGCTTCAACCTCAACTAAGACCTTGTTGAGTGCATTGCATAACTGCTCATCTAAAAGTTGTTGAGCATTTACCAAGGGGTTGTCTCCTTTTGACTCAAGCATTTTCATTAGTGCCCCCTGGCTTACCTTGAACTCTGGCTCATCGATGTGGGACTCAATTTCCCAAGAGAGCATCTTCCTCATTCAAGGGTATGCACCTTCTTCATCAAACAACTTCATTGCCACGAGTTGATCTATTGGGATGGTGCTTTGGAAGCACGCGTGCAACACCTTGTTGGGATAATTAATGTAGCTCATTCCTTGCCTCTGGATCTCCATGTGCTTTCCCCCTGTGCGTGTTCCCTTAGGAACAATTATTAATAGATTGGGGCCTCCCCCGCTGTCGTGATCTTTCCCTACGCTTTCTTCCTTATCCTCTTCCATCACTATGTCAAAGCTGCACTCCAGTTCTTTTTGTACCAAGGTTTCGATTATTTTTGTTGCTTCTCTTTCTACCACCTCATTTACTTTCTCCTTCGTGAGGCTTGGAGTTTTCTAATCCTGCATGCCAACCTCTTCACTTCTTCCCATGTCCTGGGTACCTTCCTCCTCCTGGCTACCCTTGCGCCGCACAAAAAGGAACTCATGTTCTTCTTCTCCACCCTCTTCTTCTGAATTGTGCACACTAAAAACAAGTGGCTCTTGGTCCCCTTCAGGATCATCTTCTTCATCGTCATCCCTCTCACCTATGTATTTCTCCAAGCTCTCTGTCTCCTCCGAGTCAGCTTCCTCCATCACCTTTTGTTTCTTCCTAACTGGGGATTCCAATATAGGAGATTCTACTTTCTCTTCCTCCTCCATAGTGATTTCTCCTCTGCGATAAGATTTTCCTATTCTGGTGCCTCCTCTTTGATTGGAGACCTATTCCTATGCATGTAAGTACTTATTCATGGGGCTCTTGTTGCCTATGTATCTTGGGCACTTGGTGCCTTTTTCTGCATTTCTTTTTCTTTATGTCTGGGTGCGGTCTTCTTCCTACCTATTAGGTCCTTAGGTATAGCTATCTCATTTTCAAGATAAGCACCCTTCTCAAACTTGGGCCTTATCTAAAGGTATACATGCACCACAAACCTCCCTGCAATAGTCAGAGTCAGGGGTTTTACCATTTGGAATTCATGTGACACATACTTTTCCACGTACATGCACTTATTGGGGTAGACCAATGTATTGCGCATCTCACTGTGGTCTTGGTCCAAAATTCCAAGGTCAAGCTTTAAATTTTTAGACTCCTTGAATATGTTAATTCCTACCTGGAAGTATTGAGCTATGAAGGCGAATGGGAGCTTGCACCATGGGTGCATGTTTTCATCATTCAATTTGAACCTCCAAATACAAAAGTGTTAGTATACTGTGAACTCAACTTCTCCTAACATAGGAACTGGTAGTTGTTTCGGTATCCTCCATTCTGCCCCAAACGCATTCCTTAAGCGCATATACTATTTTTCAAGACGTGCCTTGTGAATGGGAATCATGCTATAATAGGTGTATTTCTCAAATATTTGTACAGATGAGGGGTCTTCCTCTGGGTACTCCCAAATGAACTTTTCTACTGCATCTGGTACTCTGATCTTTGAGAACACAATGGTTAAGAGTACATTACCAAAGATAATCTTGTCTCCTTCCTATGCACTGGTGATAATTTCATTTGTAATGTATGTGAACAGATTGTAGATGGTGCCCTCTAATATTCTTCTACAAACATTCAACCAGGACTTGTTTACTGCGTCCATCTTTCTTGTACGTTGAGTTTTGTTACTAGGTGTGTGACCATTCTCATCACTAGGTCTTGGATATCCCCGATATCAAAATACCTTGACCCCTTCTTGTACGCATACGTGGCCACTATTTCCTTGATTGCTTCCTTGTCACATAGGTCATCCTCTAAGATTTCTCCCTCATAGATAAGGCCTATGAATCTTGAAATTAGCTGAGGGGTTATGTGCATCTTACACCCCGCGAAGTGAAATGGGTCTTCATATACACACGACATTAGCCATTGATAGAGGCGCTCTAAATTTCCAAAGTAGGGTAACTCATAGAGTTATAATAACCCCGCCTTCTCTAACTTCACATTGACTCGATTCTTTATAAATTGGTAATACCTCGTGTGTTCTCTGGTTATGCAGTGCACTAACTCCAACTCCATTTCATTTTCAATCATGTTCATGTGATGATTGTAATCACTTATTGTCATTTTTCTCAAGTGGGATTCCCATTCCATCCCGAATGAAATCCCATATGGGTACTGCATTTATACATACCATTCCTCGTTGGTACTTGTGGTAGTCTCTTGTTGTTTTCCCTAGCCCTTTCCCTTCTTAAGTGTTACTTGGTGGTTTCTTGGGTGCCATTGCATAGGTTTTATTTCAGCACTTCAACATCTCTTCCTAGCTCTCTTCTCTTCTATCTTTTCCAAGTTCAAATCCCCAACCTATGAAGAATAGTCTTTTTTTTAATCTATGCCCTAGCTGTCAAACCCTAACTGGAATATACTTTCACAAGATGGTGCTTCTCCAAAACTCTTCCCACGCTTGTTAATTACTTCCCTCCTGGTTTGCAGATCCAAACTAGTCACTGCAGCGGTTAAATTACTCCAATTTTTTCTTCACACGGATCAACTTTAGAAACCCTAGTTCACAAAATATCTTCCTTCTTCATATTCACAAAGTAAATAATGAAGTTTCCAACCTTCTATTTATAGTTTTTCCCACTTTTTAACATTAAATTCTATCGTACCTACCACCATAATTCAACACTTAATGTAACTTTTTCAACAAAGTCCGACTTTAGCACTTTAACTCATGCGCCCAACCTTGCGCAAAAATCCTCCAACCTTCTGGCACACAACCAATCCATCTTGACAGGAGACTCTTACACGTGCGTAACCAGTATCGAAGGCACTTCTTTTGTCATGATTTTCTCTCTCGCCTACCTCGTGTTTTGTTTGTATGTCTTCCTATCTTATACGTGGATCCCCAATATAGCCTTACCCTAGCACAAACCATCCTTTTTCACCTCTCCTTGCATGCACTTCCTTCACAGGGCCATTTAACCGGGCTTTCCAATGCAATCCTTCCTAGCACTTCATACCTTGTAATTTATTCCACCTTACTCTACCCCACACTAAAATGATGTGTGGTCCTCTACACAGTTACAACCTTTAAAAAGTAATGAGATTACTGGTGCCCAAGGTATAACAAAAAACAACAATGAGAAAGGGAAACACAAGAAAAGAAAATGCACTAAAGGAAATCCTAAACTAACTGGAAATACTACCTTATTTACAAACACCAAGAAGACTTATTTATAGTAGGGCTTCATCTTACTCCCATTGAAGTGTCCTGGAAATCACGCCCCATCTAGCACTTGTAACTAGAACGTGCTTGAATCGAGGATGTACGAGATGATGTAGGGACCCAACCAATGGAATTTTAACTTCCTAGGATGGCGCAGAAATGTAGAATCATATAGTAGCACCATCTGCATAACCTCAAAATTCTTGTTCTTAATGTGATGATCATACCATGCCTTTTGTTTTTCTTTTTTATTCTTCTGGATCCACCTAGCAAGTGATCGTCTTTCATCCAATTGCATTAATTTGTCAATTCTTTCTTCCAACACTTGTTCATTGGCCAATCCTCTCGTGCGCTATACGCAGAGAAGGTAACATGAATTCAACTGGTAGGATAGCCTCCGTGCCAAACACTAATTGAAATGGTGTGGCCTTATTCAATCTCTTATAGGTTGTCCTATACGCCCAAAGAATGGTTGATACTTTTTCATCCCAATCCTATCTACCAACATCAAAAGTTTTAGTCAAAGCATGTGGCTATTTTTTTGGTGAAATGCCTCCTAGTTCTATTTTCCTAAGGGTGATAGGGATTAGTTTTGTGATGGGCCACCATGAATTATGACAACATAATCCTAACCATCTCATTGAGGAAGTGTGTACCTCTATCACTTGTCAAAATCAATGGGCATCCATACCTGTTGATTATGTTTTCCCATAAAAATATAGCAGTGGTAGCCCTTTGTAGGTGTTGCCTCTGCCCACCTTGTCAAATAATCAATGCAAGTGAGGATATACCGTGAACCAGTCCTTCACGCCATTGGTGAGATTGGTCCGAAAAAGTCGATAGCCCACTTCTCAAATGGTTTCATGCTGGCTATTGGTCGCAAGGGAATTTCATCCCTTTTTCCAGGTTTGCTAAGGCGCTGACAATGGTCACAAGCCTTGTAAAACTCAATGCAATCTTGATAAATGGTCTCTCACCAAAGCACTACAAGTAGAATCTTCGCATGGTTGCATTTCCTATATAGTGTCCTCCTGCAATCCCATCATGCACCTCTTCCATAATTGTAATGTGCTCATGTTCTAATATGCATCGGTGTAGAACCTCATCATGACCCATTTTGTATAGGTATCCACTAATTAGCATGTAGGGTGTAGCGCGTATGGCCAAATTTTTATTCTCCAAGGCCTTCATTCCATCTGGTGCCACACTTGTTTTAAGGAATACTACAATGTCCTCCAAATCCGAGGGTGCACCATAACCTAAACAGTTGCACATATGGCATAGTATCTTTAATACTCTATGCATCCTTGCTTGAATCAATCCTAGACAAATGGTCAGGCATGGAATTACTTTTTCTTGGTTTGAAAACCACCATGAACTAAAATTCTTGGAATAATAGTACCCACCGACATATACGCCCTTGTAGAATGGGCTTGTTCACCAAGTATCTCAATGTCATGTGGTCAGTGTAAAATATGAAAGGGGTTGCCAACAAATACTGTCTGAATTTATGAAGTGCATAGATCATTGACAATGCCTCACACTCAGTTGTAGTGTAATTCTACTCCATTGGTGTCAATTTCTTGCTTGCAAAGCACAAGGGATGATCAACAATCCCTTCACTAGGATGTGTAAGTACTGCTCCAATGGCGGTCCCTGAGGCATCCACATGAACATGGAAAGGCTTATCCCAAGAAGGGAAACGTAGGATGGGCACGGTGACAAGCCTATCCTTCAAAGTGTCAAATGCCTTCTATTGAGCCTCTCCCCAATGAAAGGCACTTTTATGTCTAAGTAACTCTTCTAAAGGCATGGTGATCTTGGCATATCCCTTGATGAAATTCCTATAGTACCCCATATGCCCAAGAAATCCACACACTACGCTTTGACTAGTAGGCTCCCTTAATCCCACAATTACTGCAACTTTTATGGGATCTACTAGTAGGCCCTCCTTACATATGATGTGCCCCAATAATGTTCCAAACGGGGTAGAAAAGACACATTTCTTAATGTTAAGGGATATCCTCAACTACCGACACCTTTCAAACATCATCCTTAAGTTGTCACAATGGTCCTTTACTAACCCATATACTGTCTAATCATCTAGGTAGAATTGAAGTAATTTATGGATAAAGTCTTGGAAAGCTTGTATCACAATGCATGAGAACACAGTAGGTGCATTCTTCAATCCAAACGACATGACCGTATAGGAAAAATTCCCCACTCAGTGGTGAAAGTCATCTTCCTTTGGTCCTCCTTCACAATCCTTACTTGGTGATAGCCTCGAGAATCCATCTGTGAAAGAATAGATCTCACGCCCTGTCACTCCCTCTAATATTTCTTTAGTAAATGGGATTAGGAAAGGATCAATGATACATACTGCATTCAGGTCTCTATAATCAAAATAGATCCTTATCCTTTTTTCCTTCTTGATGATAATTACCATTGGAATTATCCATTCTAACTCTTCAACAGTTTCAATAATGCCCGACGTTATCATATTATCTATTTCCTCCTTAACCTTCATGTGCAGGTTAGGCTTCATCCAGTATGGTCTTTTCCTAACTGGGCATGCACCTCCCTTCAACTTTATCCTCATCTCCCTCAAGGAATGGTGGAGGCCTTTAAGCTCATGATACATGTGCAAGAATAAATCGTCAAACTCATGTAAAAGATCAATGATCTTGGAGACTTCCTTTCTCGACCAATAGTCTCTGATGATAGCCTCTTTAGGCTCATCTTGTGAGTTGATGTTAACATTCTTTGTCTTTAAAGGTTCATGATAGGCACGTGCCCATTCATCAAAACTGGCTACCACCTCGTGGGTTCCTGCGTGAATGGTCAACATCTATTTTTCCGCTTCTTCACCATCAATCACATACACCATCTTTCCTTTTTCTTTTTCCAAACACATGCGCTCAAGTTGTATCTCTTCTATTTCTTCTTTCTCAAAGTGTGCCTCCAGGCTAGGTTCACCTAGCAACTCCAAAGTAGCCTATCTTGTCATGGCACTATCCCCAATGGTAAGGCACTTGACAACCTACAATTCCTTATCCACCAAGGGTTTTGTACTTTGATACTCAAATGTTTGAATGAGATCAGCTGCTAACTCTTTCCAATTCCCTATCTGGTGGTGTCTTAGAATGAATGTACCATGTGCGTGCACAACCTTGTAGGGTGGAATACAACTTGTGAACCCATAATGAAGGTGGCAATGCTTCTACGCTTCCCATCCAGGTTGTCTCACATGCTTGGATATGGAAGGAAGTGGTCTCTTTACCATGGTAATATTTTATAGCTGTGGGCGCATTGCTCCTACAAAACCTTACAGAGAATGCAATTCTCACCTCGTGTCATTCCAAGAGATTATCTCGATGCATTTCCCACCAGTACACAATAGTTCCGAGTAGGACATAACATCCCCTTTGTTCATTTTCCTCCTTCCACTGAGCTTCCATCTCCTACAAAAAGACCTCAGGGAAGGCTCCTCCTAAGTACTTAGGTAGCTCCTTTCCTCCTAGGCACCGGACCGTACGCGCCTTTATCACCTTTGTCACTAATCCCCTCAAATGTCATTTGATTAACTCATAGGTTCCATGCACCCAATTATCACACGCTATATTGGTGGTGTCACTTAGGGACTGAGCATCCTCAAACTGGATAACTCCTCTGTGGGATGAATTGTCTTTGGATCCCTGATTGAGCACACATATATTCTATCCAGGACCTCTTCTCCCAAAGGTTCAAGTATAGGGTGTTGATTTCCCATCAACCAAGGGTATGATGACCTGTTCCTCCTCATTTTCAAATCTTATGTATCCCTTGTTGAACCAAAGATCCACATTGTTCTTATAACACCATGGGCACCCAAGTAGTGCTGGGAAATTTTCTTCCTTGGCGAGCGCCAAGACTTCGAAGTCCCTAGTAAACTTAGCTCCCTGAATGGTGATGGCTACATCCTTTAAGACACGATGGGCATTGCCTTCATTTTTTTTTCCATATACAACACATTCGAAGATGGTTGTAATACAGGTCTTCCCATATAATGCCATGCATCCAAGGTGAGAACATTGACCTCCACGCCTATGTCAATGAGGATATTACTAAGGAGCCATCCATCCACGATCGCATTTAACATGATCTCCCTATCATAGTCAAGGTTGTGAGGGGGAAGGTTTTCATGCAAGACCTTCCTCTCATGCTCTTCTCCAGCGCATGGTACCTTTTATCTCAACCAAGCTCCTAGTAAGGAAATAATATTCTCTTACCTTAGCATTTTACATACTTCTTTGACCTCATCCAGGTCATCTTTTGGCACCTCGACCTTCCTTCTTTTCTCCTCCCTCCTAGATTTTTCCTTTAGATACTAGATTTCTCCTTGTAAACTCCAAATGATGTCCATAGTTTCTTGATATACCTCCTTTTGATGCACAAGTTTTGGGTACTTCACATGTACCACTTCTTCCCTTGAAAAAAGGTTCTTCTGCCATGGCATTTCCTTTGTGCGCACGGCCTCTGCTCTTGTTGTTACCATAACAGGTTCCAATCCTACATCATTTGTCACCAGTGGCATCCATTGTGTGTTAGCCTTCTTAATTCTTACCATTGCAGTGCCCTTGTCTTTCTAGTGCTACCGATTCCTATGCTCAAACAACTCAAGGCACTCCTCATACTTGTGCTTCTTCCCACACCATGAGAACTACAACAAGTCTGGGCACTCGCACTTGTAGTGGTTTGTAGACCCACAATTAAAACAGGTTCCACGTGGGAACTCACTTCTTCCTCCTCCATGATTACCACGACCATAGAATCCTCTGTAAAATCCCCTTCCGCATGCACCTCCATCTACACACTCCTCATAATGATGGTCATCATTCTTAGAAATACTAGTAAGGCTAGTTTGGTGCACACCAAGATCAATGGCCTCATGGATCTAGTCAATAAGCGTATAATCCTTAATATCATGGGTTATAGAAGTTTAGATCTTATAGTAGCAAGACACATTCTTCGAATTACGCTCTATAATAAGGGGCATCTACTCACATCATGGTCCCCATGACAAATTTCACAATCTACTGCTATGGTGCGTATTGTCTTCTAGGGGCAACTATCCTTGGCATGCCCCTCTACCTCATAATATGTACACCACATTCCACTACGAGTCTCATGAGCTGAGTTTGCAGATAAATTTTCTAGCTACTTAGCCATAGCAATGATTTGAGCTTCCAAAATGGGCTAACCCTAGTATCAACACTTCTAATAGCTTCAACACATAGGGTGGCTTCCAGCGCCTCGCACGGGTCTGTGAAAGTTTTATGAGATAAATCTCTTCTAAATGGAGTTATCAACCCTCCAAAAAACCATTGAGCATGTTGTGAAGGGTGAATGTCATATGAAAATTTTGACAGGAGAGTCTTAAACTATGTGTCATACTCCCGTACACATTCCTTATTGACATTGCTCTTATTATTAAATCTCCTTAAGGGTTTTGATGCTCTTTTTTTTTTCAATGCAGTGTAATCTACCACCATCTGATGGGGTCATACTTCCTATACTAGCTATGTGCGTGCCCTCGCAACATCATTGCAAAATGACTTGCCTTTTGCTCCGGGGTTGAGATCCCCTTCGCATGCCATAGAAACTCACACTTGTGAACATGCTCTGCAACATCTTCAATACCCCTGTAATCTGGAAAATGTAGAGACATCTCAAAGAAGACTTGAGGAGGTGGCTGAGGCCCTTGTCCACCTGAGCCAAAGCCTTGGTTTCCTTTGGTGTTTCCTCCTTCACCGGATCCACTAGATCTACCAGGTCCTGTGCCCCTAGATCCACCAGTTCCACCTCCAGATCCACCTAGTAGCCAGTAATGGTCTTGAAGCGGTCATGCCTAGGGTCCCCAACATCCCACTAAACTGTGTGCCAACCATCTGTGAGATTGTGCCACTGTCGGATGTGTGTCCTGTGCCACTCCCGATGCATTACCCAAGCCTTGTATATTTGCTCCTTGTCCAAAAATTCCCTTAAACACTGGGATGGTATGTGCAGCCATAGAAGTCCCAAATGAGAATTTTTATCTCTTAGGCATAGATCTATCACTTCCACTAATACCAATTGGGTCAATGATAATCCTTCTTTAACGGAAAACCAAGTACTAGGGTTTAGTCACTAGGTGGGTCGGATGCACGCTAACGACTCTTCTCTCTCCACATGAAGAACTCTCATTTTAAGCTAAAGGGGTCTCTTTTACGTGCTTGCCAATATGGGGTAGCATAGGATGCTCGGTTTCCATGTCCTCTGCATGAACCTCAACTCCTTCCCGTAATGTCTTCCTCTATAGATCCATCACACTTGCAACCTCACGTTGTCTAGCAATCTCCCTTTCACATGCTTCACGATAATTGATTCATCTCTCCTCCCTTTCTTTCTCCTCCGTAATGTCTGTCATCTTCCTCCACCTTATCTTCCTTAGCCAACACTTGGAACAATTTAGCCGACCATCATAAATACCTCTAAACTCAAGGTAACAATCAAGATCTTTATTTCTAGAGGAATAACACATAGAAATGATCCTCTGGGCTCCCACAGAAGCTCAAACTCAACAATTTCCAGACAAGAATATGTAGAAATAGTGTAATCCAAAGTTTAGCCACCAATAATCCTTTCCACCAATGATCCACAACATGAGTCCACTTTATATCTACATTACAGCCCCCTAGTATTCTTCTTGGGTTTAGGTGCATGATCTATAATACCAGCTTGATCTAGACGTATATGTCGAGATCCATTCATACATCTCTACTAGGAAGCAATAGAAAAAAGTTTCATACAAATCATGGTAGAGGTTCTCTTCTACCCATCTACGTGCATCAAAATAAGGTCCAAAGTGTTGAATCTCTGAGAAAATTCATCCTCCGTGCTCTTGAACCAAGATTCAACACTTTCCAAAGCTAGGTGTTATGTCATCAATTATTACACACATCATTATGTATGCCATTTCCCGCTACAAATTGAAAATAGGTCCTGGAAAAAGAACCAATATGTAGTCATTTTTACACCCACCAAAGAAAAATGGAATCCCATGTGCACCGGCCTATCACCCGGCGGCAAGGCTGGGCACTCACCCGAGGCTTGCACAGGGGTGCCGAGTCTCTATTTTATGTGATTTGAGTGGGAAAATATCATCTATGATCCAAAATTTAAAGGAAATGAGTGGGAATGAAACATGCAAACATCATAGAGCTCAAAATGGATCTAGATCATTGCAGTCATTACAGACAGAGATACTTTAATAGACTTAAAGAAATGAAACAAAATAGAAAGGAAAATGCATAGGAATTCATATTCATCTTATAAACATACATGAAAAAGAAAAATTAAGAATCATATATGAATCTGAACCAAGAAGGATCATATTCAATTAAATTGGTAATCTGTTATCACCAAATCACAACACCCCTCTGTTTATACAAGTGCATATACTTGAACTCACGGTGTGATTGGATAACATGGGTACTATCTCCAAGTTGTGGGACTTGCTACTTGAGATAGACCTCCAGAGAAAGCTGGTTCTTGCTCCTAAACTACCTGCCACAATCTACTCTAATGTAGGGGAAACTAACTATTCTAATCTAAATTTCTAAGGGACTAGGGAGAGAGAATGCATAAAATGAAATCCTACACTAAAGCGGTGATACACCAGAAAAGGAGTGGTGAACACTTCTAGTTCTGCAGATAGAAAAAGATCATGGAATGCAACATAAACATCATGCAAAAACTGATAAGATGTAATTGAAAGTCTGAAATGAAGCAAACAACACAACCAAAGGACCGAAAAATTGATCACTAAGCTTGTATTGTCATTTCCACTGTCAAAATCCTTGCATTACAACATCAAAAAGGTAGAAAACCTGTTACCACCATCAAGAGGTCTGATACTTGCAAAAATCACTTGTTGAAGGTGAAAGAAGAAGCTTGCTATCCAAAGAAATGTTCCCCCAAAAAATGAGCCAAATCTAGCTTTTACAATGCATGGGTCGAGCCCAGGAGAGAGAAAACATGTAAAAACATGGGAGCCATTCCTCATTGAATGAAGATGCATTAAAATAGCATGGGAGTCCTTACAGACCCATGCCCTGACATTTTTGGCCCTACTGAAGGAGAATGCGACCCATTTTGCATTAAAACTGGTTGTTGAAACATCATTTCTGGCCATTACCACGTGCTAGAGGTGTTTTTCAATTTTCTCTCTCCAAACTCCATCAAAATGAAAAAATTCCCCGGAATCTTGTAGAGAATTTCACCAGATTTCCATTGATATAAAGAACATGAAAAAACGAGCTCTGGATCGAAAGATATGGCGATTTGAAGTTTTAGTGCAAAACAGGGCCCAATTGGGTCGGTGGGCAAAAAGTTTGAATTTTTTACCCGTTTGGTCTTTGGAAAAAATTTCAAATTTTCCCCATGCTCCGCCACTTGGATGACACGTGGCAAGATTCCATTCGGTGGTGGGGGCAAAGTGGATTAAAACTCACCCTTTGAAAATTTCTGCTTGGCCCTTAAAATTTTTGTCGTTTGGACACGTGGGACTATTTTATTGGCTCGGGCCTAAGGGGCGCACTTTGCCCTTCGAAAATTTGGCATTTTTCACTTTGGGAAAATTTCCCATTTCCCCCGTGCTCCGCCACTTGGATGACATGTGGTGAGATTCCATTCAGCATGGGCAAGCTATGGCCAAAACTTTTACCTTTGAAAACTTTGACCTGAAACTTGGAAAATTTTCTAAGTCCTTCTCTTTTCCCCGCCACTTCCTGGGACACATTCTCCCACATCGGCCGATTCAGGCTTCCTTGTCCCTGCTTGCGGCTTTTTCACCTTTTCACGTCTCACACATCCCTTGCGTACTTTTGTCCCAACTGTCCCGACGAATATCTCCGAACCGCTGAAATGGATCTGTTTTGAGAACCGGCCGATTCGTGTCCCACGCATACTTTTGTCCCATTTGCCCCAAATCACGCAAAACAAGACTTAGGTGATTTTTCTTTGTTTTCAGCCATTTAGGATTTTCACGTCCCTCATGTCCCGATGTCCCAACTGTCCCGTGGACCACCTGGGACAAAATGTCTGACTTAGCCGATTTTCTTGCTTTTTGGCCCCAAGCTTGGTACGATGAACCTCGCATACGACCCAAACCCTTCCCTTGACCCAAAATACTTTAAAACAATCCTGCAACCTTATTTTTTGCATTTTTTCCATTTTTCAACCCGTTGGGATTTCTTCTTGGATGGGAGAGTTAGAGAGAAGCCGAGGGGCCCCAAAAACATGATTTTGGGCCTCGAATCAATCTACTTGCTCGAGATGAATAATTTGATGCATGTTATCAAAATTACCTTGAGGGTGAATTTTGGATAACAATTTTGGCAACTCAGCGGGGTCATCTGCCTGCTGGATGAAGTTACCAGTTGCCTTTTAGCAATCCATTGGGTATGGAGTCATAAGAAATAACCTGAAACCAATCTGATATCTTGAAAACTTCCCTCTGAGCCACTTGAAACCCATTGAACTTAGAGTTGTTCTCACCAAAATTCCACTTAAAACAGCTGTGCAAGAGCAAAACCAGTAGCAACAAAATTGAAAATCATACATGCTCCAAATGGAACATGTAGAGTGTGCACAAGCACTTCTTTTACTGAAAG
The DNA here is from genome assembly GCA_018340775.1 of Taxus wallichiana var. yunnanensis. NCBI lineage: Eukaryota > Viridiplantae > Streptophyta > Pinopsida > Cupressales > Taxaceae > Taxus > Taxus wallichiana. Next base: position 608,787,582 of record CM031239.1, on the reverse strand, counting down.
CAAACCTACCTACTCTATTCTAACTAGAAGCAAAGGTAAGCTAAACAAACCCTGCAACTAGTTGTGTAAAATAGCTTCCTTTCTTCAAAATTGGTAACCATGCAACTGATATGGCATTGAACATGGCTGATTGGATGAATGGAAAATCAACAAGAAGCTGGTCTTCCACCCAAATCATCAAGGTATCAGGTGAAGGCAAATTCAATACCTCTTTTAGTTGTTCTACATTTGGATTGGAGAGGTATGACAGCTGATCCTTGGTTCTTTGTAGCTCATCCTCATGCTTAGGAGAAAGCATGACTGGTTGTGACTTCTCCTTTGACTCCAATGAAGTCAAATACCTTATTGGGCAAGGTATGATCCGTTTGATATGCCCATAGCTCTGATTTTCAACTCCAAAAATGGAGTCTTCTTGTAGACCTTCTTGAATGGATGGTGCAGAAGCAAAGGTAGAACCTTTTTGCCCTTTCTCTTCCTCCAATGAAGGACATGAAAGATTAAAATCTTCCAATCTTGGTTCCAAAGAGCTGCTATAAGATGCAGGCTGCTGCAAATGAATGCTCTCCTTCATGACAACAGGCTCAAGTATTTGGGATGTGGAAGATGAAAGAAGGAATGGTGGAAACTCAACTGGTTCTTCTTTATTAAAGAAGTCCTCCAAATCTGACAGATACACTACCTCATGGTTGTCCTGCTACAAATGCTCAACTTCCTCCATGGTGTCCTCTTGATCTGTAACTTGATCATCATGGTTTCTTTCATCCTCCAACATTGAGTTTGAGAGATCAAACTCTTCTTTAGCACTAGAACTCGAGAGAGATGAAGTAGAAAGAAGAATTGAAGGTTCACTTGTAGCCTGCTTTGCTCAAAGCCCTTGGATCTGTAATTTTCTCCTCCACAACTAGAATGTGCTCCTCTTCTTTTGGATTTGGAGTAGCTTCTTCCTCCTCTACTACTTGAAGACAATCTTGTTCTTGATAGAACTCTTCCTCTAGCATGAAGTTCGTTAAGTCAAACTCTTCGATCTGCTGCTCTAGAGGACAAGTTGGGACTATAGGATATTCTTCAGAGCTTTCTTCCTCCATGGCTGATTGTGTAACTTGAATTGAATCAGCATTCTCTTTAAATAGAATGCTAACATGGACACTACTTTCTGAGTAAACTGATTGCTGATCTGCTTCTTCTTTTTGCTCTTCTCCGCCGCTGCAGCAAATTCAGTCCTAACTACCACTTGTTTTCCAACTCCAACCTCTTCTAAAGGCTTAACCATCAAGGGATCCTTGTCATCCCAAATTTAAGAGCCCAACTCTTGAGACTTCAAATTTCTTCATCCTTGTTTGGATTTTCTTTTTGTTGTTGTTTTCATTGACTAGAATTCTGATTTTTATCCTCCCAACATGGATTTGGGAATGCAAGAGGAGAAGTGGATTGTAACTCAATTGATTTTACAATTTTTCGTGGTGGTGGAGGAGGTAGAAACTCTTGTTTCTTTAGAGGAGAGGGTATTTCTGTTAGCTTTTGTGGAGGGGATGACTGTTTGGAAGGAAAGGGGAAGGAAGAATTGAGATGTGGTGGAAGACTAGGGAATGGAGAAATGGAATTAACTCCTAGGGAAGCATTGACTGGATTTAGAATTTGAAATTCCAAATGAGATGATGTTACTTGAGTAATGGGAAGAGAAAAACCAGATGATGGTGTAGAACTTACCCATTGACAAGGTTCTTCAACACTAAGTGTATAGGCCTCTATTTATGTTGTCCATTGCACAAGTTGGGGCAGCATCTTCATCATAAAGTCCAGCTTCTCCTGAGGGCTGAAGTGTCTTGGAAAGGGGCCTCCCCATGGACAAGGAGTCCTGCAACCAATTCTGAAAGCTTTCATTTGAGTTGTTGCTCTTGATTGCACCATCTTCGCCTCCATATTTTGGATTTGTTCCACAGATCTGCATTTTCTTCTTGACTGCCCTCACAACCAAGCATACCCTTGTGTTGACATGCTTCATATCCAAACTGACTTTGCACTCGCTACTCATATGGGTAGACATGCTGATTTTGAATTTGATCAAAATGCAGATTTGGAGGATTTGTAAAACATGTTGGAGGTGTGATATCTTTGTTGTTGTAAATGTAAATTCCATGATGGAAATGAAGTCATGATTGCACAACTTCATGGAATGGAAAAGAATGAAAATGATGGAAAGAAGAATGGATGGAAATGAATGGAAAATAGGTCTGCAACTTAGAGAATGAGTTGTTTACCAGATGGAGTCGCCAGATGTGCTTTTGAAAGTGCCTCCAATAGGTGAATCTTTAATAGGAACACACCATCTTGTAAAAGATAAAGTGAAATACCTCTAAGGTCCCACCAGTGGCGTGCCAAAACCGTTATCACCAAATCACAACACCCTTCTATAGTTTATATAAGTGCATATACTTGAACTCACGGTGTGATTGGATAACATGGGTACTATCTCCAAGTTGTGGGACTTGCTACTTGAGATAGACCTCCAGAGAAAGCTAGTTCTTGCTCCTAAACTACCTGCCACAATCTACTCTAATGCAGGGAAACTAACTATTCTAATCTAAATTTCCAAGGGACCAGGGAGAGAGAATGCATAAAATGAAATCCTACACTAAAGCGGTGATACACCAGAAAAGGAGTGGTGAACACTTCTAGTTCTGTAGATAGACACAGATCATGGAATACAACATAAACATCATGCAAAAACTGATAAGATGTAATTGAAAGTCCGAAATGAAACAAACAACACAACCAAAGGACATCGAAAACTGATCACAGAGCACGTATTGTCATTTCACTTTGTCAAAATCCTTGCATTACAACATCAAAAAGGTAGAAAACCTGTTACCACCATCAAGAGTCTCGATACTTGCAAAAATCACTTGTTTAAGGTGAAAGAAGAAGCTTGCTATCCAAAGAAATGCCCCCAAAAATGAGCCAAATCGGCTTTTACAATGTATGGGTCAAGCCCAAGAGAGAGAAAATGTGTAAAAACATGGGAGCCATTCCTCATTGAATGAAGATGTATTAAAACAACATGGGCATCCTTACAAACCCATGCCCTGACATTTTTGGCCATACTGAAGGAGAATGCGACCCATTTTGCATTAAAACTGGTTGTTGAAACGTCATTTCTGGCCATTACCACGTGCCAGAGGAGTTTTTCGATTTTATCTCTCCAAACTCCATCAAAATGAAAAATTACCCCAGAATCTTGTAGATAATTTCACCAGATTTTCATTGATATAAAGAACAAGAAAACTAAGCTCTGGATCGAAAGATATATTGATTTGAAGTTTTAGTACAAAACAGGGCCCAATCGGGTCGGCGGGCAAAAAGTTTGAATTTTTTACCCGTTTGGACTTCGGAAAAAATTTCAAATATTCCCTGCGCTCCGCCACTTGGATGACACGTGGCGAGATTCCATTTGGTGGCGGGGGCAGTGGACCAAAACTCGCCCTTTGAAAATTTCTGTCGGGCCCTTCCTTAAAAATTTTTCCGTTTGGACACGTGGCACTATTTTATTGGCTCGGGCCTAAGGGGCGCACTTTGCCCTTAAAAAATTTGGCATTTTTCACTTTGGGAAAATTTCCCATTTCCCCCCCGTGCTCCGCCACTTGGATGACACGTGGTGAGATTCCATTCGGTGGCGGGGCAGCGGGCCAAAACTTTTACCTTTGAAAACTTTGACTGAAACTTGGAAAATTTTCTAAGTCCTTCTCTTTTCCCCTCCACTTCCTGGGACACATTCTCCGCATCGGCTGATTCGGCTTCCCTGTCCCTACTTTTAGCTTTTTCACCTTTTCACGTCTCACGCGTCCCATGCGTACTTTTTTCCCGGCTGTCCCGGATGAATATCTCCGAACTGCCTTAAATGGACTATCTTTCGGCAAACCGGCCGATTCACGTCCCACACGTACTTTTGTCCCGGCTGTCCCAAACCGTATGCGAAACAAGACTTAGGTGATTTTTCTTTGTTTTCGGCCATTTCACTTTTTGTGTCCCGATGTCCCAACTGTCTCGCTGGACCCCACAGGACAAAAATGTCTGACTTAGCCAATTTTCTTGCTTTTTTGACCCCAAGCTTGGTACGACGACGAACCTCGTACGACCGAACCCTTGGACTCCAAAATGCTTTAAAACAGTCCTGCAACCTTATTTTTGCATTTTTCAACCTATTGGGATTTCTTCTTGGATGGGAGAGTTAGAGAGAAGCCGAGGGGCCCTAAAAAACATGATTTTGGGCCTCGAATCAATCTACTTGCTCAGATGAATAATTTGATGCATGTTATCAAAATTACCTTGAGGGTTAATTTTGGATAACAAGTAACCTCATTACATTCATTAAGATTACTATAAAACACCACATTATGGCAGACCAAAGTCATGCATCATAACTGGATCCATATCATTTAGATCTCAAAAAGAAATTTTATAACCCCAAGTCCTTGATACATCCTTCTCCTATATTTAATCTACACAACCCAAATAGAGTTCCTTTGTAGCATTTCTATAGAGATCTTCTCCTTCTTCCTTTCTCTTTCTCTATTCTTCTATGGGTGCTTGTATATATAGGCATCTCAAAGTGCCAATTCATCCTACTGCAGCCTCAGATCTAGCACTAAGTGTCTGAATGTGGTCCTCCATGAGAGCATGCTCCTCCGTGCCTAAGCTCTCCATTTTTGCCATGATGTCTTCTAGAAACTTCCATCACATGGAATATTCCTTCTTAGGCCAACCTGTTGCCAAGATGGCACCTTATCCACTCCATATGCATAGTCGGGTCACACTTTTCTCGTGTCATGTTTGATACGTAAAATATGGCTAAGCACAGAGACCTTGTTCGCCGACGCATAACACGGCCCTTCTAAAACCCTCCTAGAACCCTGCCTTGCATGCCTTCTTCTTGTGAGCCCATTTCTTAACTTTAGTCTTGTGCGCTCATGCGCCTTTGTGTACTTAGTCAATATTTTAGTGGTCCACCAATGCAATAATGGTAAAATATGAATGATTTTTGTACCATCATTTCTAATTAATAAAATCCATTGTTGAAGTATCTTAGCAGCTTATTTTTAGTTTTGCTAACCCAAATCTAAGGGAAGAGCAAGGGCCCACTCTTACCCAAGGAGGAGCATGTTTTATTGATTTTAGAATAGAATCGATGTTGTTTTCCTTAGATTTTTTAAATCGGCATTGTTTTTTTTATTTTGTTTTATTTGTGAAGCTTCACATTTATTTGTTTATTGTCATTTCTCTATTTTCAGTTATTTATTTTAGTTTCTTAGATTATATTTGATTTCTGTTATTTATTTTAGTTTGTTAAATTAAATTTTCTTTCATTGTTAGATTAGATATAATTTCATTTATTGAATTTCCTTTTAAAAAAATCAATTCTATAGCAAAGAACGTAAAATCATTGTTTCATGTAGCCCCTTTTGCAAATAGCCTTCGACACCACTTAGTTTTGACATTCTTTAAGATTAAATGATGATGATTGAAACAACGCTCATCATTTTAGGTGCCATTTTCAGGGGACATGTATCAATAGGGGAAATTTTCTAAGTTGATATTAGTGAGAACAATATCTTAAGTTTCCATTTAGAAAAAAAATTCTTTAGTTCTTCATAAGATATAATATAATTTTTATTGTGACAAAAAATTACTCTTCGTGTCATTGAAATAAGTGGAACAGGAACTTCTTACGAAATCTTAACTTAGGGGAGATATTGGTTTACAAGTCCTTTTAAACATTACTTTTAATTATTTTTTGTTTTTTTAGTTAAATTTTTGGGATTAGTGAGAGAAATTCTAGAATTTTTCATTCCTTCAGATGATATACATATTATATGTAGTGACAATAGATAACTTTTGAGCTATTTGAGTGAATGAAACATTAATCTCTTATAAATTTTATTTTAGATTAGAAGTTTATTTAAATTTGTAGGAGTATAAATTTACCAAATAAAACCCCCAAAATAAAATTTGTGTAGAATAAACAATAAAGGGGGAAGATTTGTTTGTGCATGGCAATAAAAGGTTAAAAAAGCATAAATATCTAGCTTCAGTATACCAAGAGATGGAAACCATCATATTTATGATTGAAGAGTTATAAAGAGAAATAAGGATGACTACGGCATTTTTGTTACATAGATGGAAAGAAAAAGATATCATGTTGAATTATTTTGCTAAAAGAAAATGATTGCATGCATTGATTTTACTATAGTAATTCATTCTTTTGACTTCATGAGACAAATCAGATCGACAATTTCCACATTTGTTGATGCAATGTGGTAGTTAGAAAAAAAAAAACTTAAAATCCTAGCAATAATGGAAAATGACTTGTTTCTTTATTGAAACTCGAAAAACTAGCAGAGCTACCGAAGGAAGAAAATATTTTGCAAAACAAATAATCTCAACCACACATTCTAACCATTATGCAAGAAGTTAAGGATGTAGATACAAACATCTACATGGATGATTAAGGAGTGCACAAGAAAAAAGAAAGCGTTGAAAACTAACAAATGGAGGATCTTCTCTATAAAAAAAGAAAAAAAAGAGTTGAAAACCAACAAATGGTTGTTTTTCCCAACTCCAATAAAATATCTTTGAAAAATTTGCTATTTCATTCAGATCTACATGGTTGGATTCATTTGAAGCTGAAAATTTTTGTGTTGCAAGTAAAAGATATGACTTTCTTTATTGTTCTCTCTAACATTTACAGAAATCAAGGTTGTCTAATAATAAGAAAGCATAGATAAATTTGAAATATGGTCTAGGTATATTCTATCATTTTATTCTTAGATAAAGTTATTAGTTGTTTTGATTACAGATAAGTCCACTTCCAAGAACCTATCCAAAAGAGGAATATTTGTTTTTCAATAAGGCTTGTAGCAGAAGATGAGAGAAATTAGATGTTGAAAAAATAGAAAAGAAGTGAATAACTTATTTTGCAAAAAAAAAAAAAAATAGTCATGCAAGATATCAAGTATGGGGGAGAAGAAGATATAAACCTACAATTTTTTTGAAAATTACAAAAGAAAATGTTTGATATATACAAAACATATGTTGATTTTGAAAAGAAAAAAATAAACATCCTAATTTTGTGAAGAAGAAAAAATGACTAGTCTTGTACAAAAAGAGGACTCAAAATCAAAATCTGCATTAAAATCAACAACATACATGAGGAAATGCATGAAATAAAGTGTGGGGAGTGATGAGACAAAAAATATATGTTGAAAAATAAAATAAAATAAACATTTTGATTTTGTGAAGAAGAAAAAAATGACCATTTTGTGTAAAAAGATAAGAAAAAGAATACTCAAAGCCAAAATATACATTGAAATCAACAACATGCATGAGGACATGCATGCATTTAAGTGTGAGAGAGTGATGAGACCGAAATAAGTCTCATTTATTACACAAAATAACATTATTAATTCTCTTATAAAGTAGATTTAGATGTAGTATTAAGAACTAGATAACTTATTTAAGATAAAATGTAGAATATATTTGATCTATCTTTGAAAAGTCCATTGTAATCTGAATGTTTTCATTTCCTAATATTTCTTGTAAGTTGGAGTGTAGTATTGTGTATGAGAAGGTAATTTGATCTCTAAAATGTATTACATAGTATGCAAGACTCACAAAGAGTGCATGACTCACATAGCTAAGAGCATGGGAAACACATAGCTAAGAGCGTAGGACTCGCAAAATAAACACGTGCCTTTCTCTAACTAAAATTTCAGAACTCCAAAGGAGAAATTGAAAGAAGTTTTCATTCCTCTTATTGCTAGGAGAAAAAACCCCTCTCCATTTTTACACAACAATAATGGTTACAAAGATATCAATGTTTTTCCAAGCGTATGACTCACGAGAGTCACGGAGCGTAGGACTTATAGAATCAACACAAGAATTTCTCTAACTAAAATTGTAAATATCTGAATGAGAATATGCGAGATGATTTTTTTCCTCTTATTTTTAGGAAGAAAAATCCATTTTTACACAACAATAATGGTTACAAAGATATCACCATTTGAAGAAACAAGCTTTCCGACACATGACTTGCACAAACAACACTAGATTCGCTCTAACTAAAATTATAGATCTTCAAATGAGAAACTAAAAGAGGTTTGTGTCACCCTTATTTCTAGGAGGAACAAAATATCTCCATTTTTATACAATAACAATAATTGAGGATATATCTTCATTTGAAGTTTCAACAGAATAAGGTTGAAGGAAAGAAAATAAGAAAAAAAAATAGGTTTAGTAAAAATGCAATATCTCCCTCATTCTCAATTAAAATAAGAATTTTAAGATGTTTTGGAAAGCTTACAATAAGGACCACCAAACCTAGAAAAGGTTTGAAAAATATTTTTAAAATTGAATTCACAGTAACGATTGGAAAATCAGGGATGAGAATATGATGAGACAACTATCATGTTGAAAGATTCAATCATGCAAAAGCAGACTTGGAAAATGGAAAGAAGTAGTTAAGTGCATGTGGAAGAGGTAGTTCAATGTAGAGTTGTAATATTTGATTAATTCTCTTCCATGTTTGTCTCCTTGTCAAGTGGAAGAAGTAGTAGTTCAATCTAGAGTTGTAGTGTTTGATTAAATATCTTCCATATTTGTCTCTTTATCAAGTGGAAGAAGTAGTTGAATGCAAGTGAAATAAGTAGTTAAATATGGAGTTGTAGTGTTTGAATAAATTCCTTCCACATTTATCTCATTGTAAAGTGGAAGATGTAGTTTAACGATGCCCAATATTATAGGTAGGTAGTTCTATAATCTTGGAGTATTGACTAAGGAATGAGTTATAAATATCTCTCCAAAGCACTCAATGCAATAGTGGTAGAAGATGAATGATTTTTGTAACATCATTTCTAATTAATAAAATCCACAGTTCAAGTATCTTGGTAGTAGATTGTTTTTAGCTTTGTTAACCCAACTTTGAGGGAAGAGCAAGGGACCACTCTTACCCAAGGAGGAGGATGATTTATTACTTTTTATAATAGAATCATTGTTGTTTTCCTTAGATTGTTTAAATTAGCATTGTGTGTTTTATTTTGTTTTGTTTGTGAAGCTTCACTTTTATTTGTTTACTATCATTTCTTTATTTTCAGTTATTTATTTTAGTTTCTTAGATTAGATTTGATTTCTATTATTTATTTTAATTTGTTAGATTAGATTTGCTTTCAGTTATTTATTTCATTTGTTAGATTAGATTTAATTTCAGTTATTGAATTTCCTTTCAAGCATTTTTAATTCTAGAGCAAAGAACTATAAAATCATTGTTTCCTTTAGCCCCTTTTGTAGATAGCCTTAAACACCGCCTATTTTTGACATTCTTTAACATTAAATGAAGAGGATTCTAACAACCCTATCATTTTTGGCATCATTTCCAAGGGAAGGTGTCAATAAGCTAAGTTCCTAAGTTAATATTAGTGAGAAAATTCCTCTTTTAGTTTCTCATTTGGAGATCCGTAATTTTAGTTAAAGTGAATCGGTACTACTTAGGTGAGTCTTGCACTGAAAACATGTTTCTTCAAATGGTGATATATTTGTAGCCATTATTTTTGTGTAAAAATAGAGAGTTTTTTCCTCCTAACAATAATATGAATAAAAACCTCTCTCATATTCTCATTTGGATATCTACAATTTTAGTTAGAGCAAGTTTTTTGGTGATTCTACAAGTCCCGCACTCTGTGACTTGCGAATCCCGCACTTGGAAAAATTATGATATATTTGTAACCATTATTGTTATGTAAAAAAAAAGAGGATTTTTCTCTTAGAAATAAGAGGAACAAAAATATCTTTCAGTTTCTCATTTGGAGGTCTACAATTTTAGTTAGAGAAAGTCATGTGTTGATTTTGTGAGTCCCACGCTTTGTGTGAGTCATGTACTCTTAGCTATGTGAGTCTTTAACTCTTTGTGAGTATTGCACTTGGCTATGCAAGTCTTGCACTTGATTAAATGGATTTTAGAGATCAAATTTCCTTCTCATATATATATATATATATATATATATATATATATATATATATATATATATATATATATATATATAGGCACACACACACACACACACACACAATACTACACTCTAACTTACAAGAAATATTAGGAAATAAAAACATTCATATTGGAATGAAATTTTCAAAGATAGATCAAATATATTCTACATTTTATCTTAAATAAGTTATTTGGTTCTTAAGACTACATCTAAATGAACTTTATAATAAAAGGAATAATGTTAATTTGTGCAATAGATGAGACTTAGTTTGGTATCACTCCTACACACTTAACTTCATGTGTGTCCTCATGCATGTTGTTAATTTCAATGCAGATTTTGACTTTGAGTCCTATTTTCCTTCTTTCATTTTTGTACAAGACTAGTCATTTTTTCTTCTTCACAAAATCAGCACGTTTATTTTCTTTTCTTTTAAAAATAAACACATTTTTTGGTCTCATCATTGACGTCGTCACTCAATAAAATCATTAGCATAATGCATCCTTGACACGCAACATCTTATCTCTCTCATAGTATAAACCACTATCAATCACAATAAAAATGAAATTATTGTTTGAATTGTCTACCTTACTATTTATACGAAATTACCTCTCGGACCTATTAATGCCTTGAATTTCTACATCCCATATCTTGGCCTCTATTCATCTCGATTTATGTGTCATTCATGGCATTAGGATTTTTATTCCCCTATTTTTGTACTAATGCATGAATCCACACTATTTTTATTATATTTAAATTCCACAATCATATTTTTCTATTATATTATTTACACACTCTATGTGTATTTTATTACTAGTATACAACCTCTAAATATTTTATCTAACTTTATTAGTCACTATTTGTTGCAAATTCGATACTATTCTATCCTACCATAGAAACACAACATTTATTTTGTAGTTTCTACAAATTCAATGTTATTTTATCTTTCTATACAAACACACTCTCTTTCACAATTTCTACAAATTCAATATTGTTATATTCTACTATATATCCATAATCTATGTTTCGAGAATTTGTACAAATACAATCCCTTTATCTAGTCACTTCTTCTAATAATTGGCACTCACTAAAATACAACATCAATATGATTTATATATGAATTATCATAGTAAAAATTTCAAATATATACCACCACTTACTTTTACCTCAAGTAATTCTATTTTCTTTAACCCCTCTCGTCGAAAGGGAGGAAATTATATGTATTGGGTATGCAAGGCCACTCTCTCTTGTACAAATCAATATGCAAACATAATGAACAAACAATCAACTATGGATACAAATATGCACAAAAATCTAAGTTATTAACTTCTAAATGATCATGTCACTAAAATTATTGTAAACACATGGGAAAAAGGATCAAACTTTAAAAATATCAATATTACGATTACTACAATACACATGTATAATGCATAATGACGAATGTGTAGGGTTTTTAAATTTTGAGACCTATATTTTTCTTCGGGGATGTGGTCTCGAAAAATGGGAAGCATTATTTTGGGAACCATAAAACTTTTTGAAACACTTCCCTTGGTGTTAGGAAACCTAATTCCTACCTAGTCATCAAATACTTATTAGGGATTGATCACCCCCAACTTTCCATAAAATGTCAAGTGTAATCTCTATATCTATGAATATGCCTCAATGTGAGTTAAAAGCACAATGAGTGAGAAGGGGGTGAATAAATCTTTTAAAACTTTTACTTCAATTATCCTAACTTGCATACATCATTTAAAACATCAATTCAACACTCATTAATCAATGTGAGCTTATTAATCATGAAACAACCATCCACAAGAACATGAAGCAAGAGACAATGTTGGACCCCTCAAAAGTAACTAAGTACCTAGGGCATAGCCATGTGGCATATTTTTGGATGTGGATAAGATATGAATGGATAAATGGCATGAAGAAATGTATAAAAGTAGTCCTTAGAGAGGAGTATAAGTTTACGTCTAAAATATTATGGATAAATGCACTCAAAGGATCGCACCATGTTAATAAAACACATTCTCACAAATCTCACAAAAAGTAGATTCCCGGATTACGTTTCTGGCACGCCTAGGATTGGATAGGTTGTGGTATTAGAGACGCGATCCGTAAAAATGTGTCATGGAGGATGATTTTTTGTTATTGCAAGATCCAAAGAGAGTTACACCTCTACTAGTCACGACACCAAGGATTGTAGATTGATTGAAAAATACATGACACCATCTATATTGGTGTGTGCCAGATATGAAGACCATCCTCACAAATATTTCCAAGGAAAATGATTGTCACCTTTGTGAAGGGTGTGCAAAAGAAGGGGCATGTGGAAGAGGCTTGTGTGGAGTATTTCTTGGTCTTAACAATTGTGAAGGAAGAAGTGAGTTCCCACATGGAACTGTTACAAATGTGGATCTATGGATCACTACAAGCATGAGTGCCTTGATCATGATGCCCAAAGTCAATGATCATGCCTCATGGTGTGGAAAGAAGCACAAGTATGAGTATTTTCGAGAGTTATTTGAGCACATGATCCTGGAGGACCCGTGGAAGAACACCAAAAATACAATCTAGGAATGATGAGCGTAAATAAGGTTGATTCATAATAGATGCCAAGAGTGGTACGTGATTCTAAAATATAACCAAGTACTAGTTCTGATGTGAGCTGAGGTTGACACACACCAAGCAAGTTCCAAGGCAAAGGCCACTAGTTATTAGGGAAGAGGTGGTGCATGGAAAGTCTCCAAGGACCTTACTCATTAGAAGGAGGTGTATCATGGAGTGCGGAGAGGTGGTGGAGAAACCATGGATGTGATTTGAAGCCTACAGTGATCCAATTCCTAAAAGATAAGTCAATACAATTAGATAAAAGGAAGAATGTTGAGGCTCCATAGGAGGATCTAGATGAGATTAGAGAAGTATGCCATATGTTGAGGAAAAATAATATCATCCCCTTGCTTTAGGATAGTGGTTATGGGAGAAGGTACCACGTGTCGGAGGAGAGCATGAGAGGTAGGTTACGTATGCTAACCTTCCTCCCCATAGCCTTGATTATGACAAAGAGATTACCTTGAATGTTGTTTTATATGGGTAGCTTCAAGAAACCTGAGAAATTTTTTTATTGACACGAGGGAGGCTGTGATGAGTATTAGAGAAGTTGATGTTCTCACTCTAGATGCATGGCATCAAATGGGAAGGCCCCATTACCTTGATTATGACCATCTTTGAATGTGTTGTATATGGCTAACTAGAATATAAATGCAATTCCCATTGGTGTCTTACGGGATGTTGTCATCACTATCCAAGCACTAAAGTTCATTGGGTATTTCAAATTCTTGGCATTAGCAGAGACAGAAAACTTTCCAATGTTACTTGGGTGCCCTTGGTGTTATAAGAATAATGTTGACCTAAGGTTCAATAAGGGATACATAATTTTTGAAAATAAGGAAGAATGGGTTATCATCCCCTTGACCGATGGGAATTCAAAGTGCCCTATACCGAGCCCTTGAAAGAATAATTTATTGACAAGATCTATGTGCAATCCATCGGGGACCCCGAGGCTATAAATCCCACATTGGTGAGGCGCTTATTCACTAAAGTTTTGAAGATGTTCACCCATGAGTGATACAAATAGTGTGGTGTTACGATTTGGCACACGAGCCTTATGAGTTGATTAGGTGACAATTAAGAGGCTCTATGACAAGGGTAATGAAGGCATGCTTAGTTAAGAACCTAAGGGGGAATAAGTTACCAAGTTATTCTATAGAATCCAACCCTGAGGATTTCTTACAAGAAATGGAGGATCAATGGAAAAATGAGGTCAAAAAATATAGATGCTCAGCTAAAACTTACTTGGGACCATAGTACGTTGATGGGTGACACATCACGATAGCCTTCTAGAGTTGTGCAAGGTGAGAATAAAATTCTCTATTAGTTTCTCTCAAATTAATGCACCCACTATAATTTGAGACTACCATGGAAAGGAACCTACCTCGTATCATGTCTAAGCATGTGAGAAAGCATGGATGGAAGGAGAAGAGACCTTACCACCTTTTATGGGTGCATAAGTTATATTCAACCTTACAAGGTTGTGCACACACATGGTAAATTCACTCGATACATGTCATCAAACAGAAATTGGCGGGGAGTTGATGATGATCTCCTTCAAGATTTCAAATACTAGAGTACTAAACCATTAGTGGATAGGGAATTACAGGTTGTTAAGCACTTAATGATTGGAGATAGTGCCATGGGAGAAGATTGAATGTTGGAGTTATTAGGTGAATTGGTTTAGAACCATGCTTTGATGAAGAAGATTCGAAGAGATACAACTTGAGTGCACATGCATGGAGAAAGAAAAGGAAAAGAGGTAGAAATATTGAATGTTAACCATACTGAAGGTACACATGAAGTTATTGATAGTGCTGATGAGAAAGCACTTGCCTACCATGTGCCTCTTAAAAAAATAAGGTTAACATTGGCTCGGAGGCTGAACCTAAGGATTCCACTATTGGAGACTATTGGTTAGAGAAGGAGGTCTCAAAGATCATTGATCTATTGTGTGAGTTTCAGGACCTATTTCAATGCAGATACCATGAACTTAAATGTGTCCACCACTCCTTGGGAGAAATGAAAATCAAGTTAAAGGAGGGTGTGCACCCGATTTGGAAGAGGCCTTATTGAATGAATCTAAATATTTGTGTCAAATTCAAGGAGGAGATAGACAAAATGATCACTTCAAGCATCATTGAAGTTGTAGAGGAATCAGTGGGTAAGTCCCATGGTCATTAGTATTAAAAAGGATGGAAGGATAAGGATCTGTGTTGACTACAAGGACTTAAATACAATATATGTAATTTATCCTTTTCCAACCCCTTTTACCGAGGAGATATTGGAAGGAGTGGCTAGGTGCAAAATCTATTCCTTCACAGATGGATTCTCAGGATACCATCAAGTTAGAATTGCTAAAGAAGACCAAGAGAAGACAAATTTCTCCACCGAATGGAAAAAAACTCCTATACGGTCGTGCCTTTATGAATTAAGAATGTTCTGGTGTGTTTTTATGCATAGTGGTCCAGAATTTCATGATTTTATCCATAAGTTTCTTGAGTCTGCCTTGATGACTAGAAGGTGTATGGAATAGTGAAAGAATATTATGACAATTTGAGGTTGATGTTTAAAATATGTTGGTAGTTGAGGATATCCATCAACATTAAGAAATGTGTTTTTGATACTCCATTTGGGACCTTGTTGGGGCATATCATATACAAGGAAGGTTTGTTGGTGGATTCCACCAAATTTGTTATTGTGGGGTTGGGGGAGCCTACCAGTCAAAGTGTAATGTGTGGATTCCTTGGGCATACGAGATACTACCAAAATTTTATCAAGGAATATGAAAACATCGCTGCACCATTGGAGAAGTTACTAAAACACAAGATTTCCTTTCACTGGGGAGAGGCACAACAGATGACGTTTGACACTTTGAAGGATAGAATTGTCACTACACCCATATTACAGTTTCCCTCTTGGGATAAACCTTTCCATATGCATGTTGATTCCTTAGGGATAATCATTAGATCAATGCTAGAACAACTTGGTGAGGTGATTTTTGATCACCCCTTTTCTTGCAAGTAGTAAGTCAACACTAGCAGAGGAAAACTACACCACTACTAAGTGTAAAGAACTATCAATAATCTACACGCTCGCATAATTTCGCAGAAGATCACCGGAAACACCCTTCATATTTTACATAGATCACATGGCATTGAAGTACTTAGTGAACAATCTCATTTTACAAGGGTGCATATGCCGATGGGTCCTGTTGTTTCAATAATTTGAGTTTATAGTGGTTGTGAAACCAAGAAAAATTAACTTAGGACTTGATCACTTATCAAGGATTGACTCAGGAGAGGATGCATAGAGCATTGAGGATACTATGCTAGATGTGCAACTATTTAGGTTGCAGCACACACCCTTTGATTTGGAATATATTGATGTGTTTCTCAAAATGGGTGTGGCACTAGAGGGAATGAAAACTTTGGAGAAGAAATAGTTAGCTATACATGTCATGCCTTACATGTTAATTAGTGGAGACTTATACAAGTTAGGCTAATGTGTGTTATAACATGATCACATTGTAATCATGGAATAAGAACATGGTGGGAATGTAGGAGGGCACTATGTAGGGAATGCAATGTTGCATGAAAGATTCTACTGCGAGGATTTGGTGGGAAAGTATCTACCAGGATTACATTAAATTTTGTAAGGCTTGTGACCATTGTCAGCGCCTTGGCAAGCCAGGAAAAAGAGATGATATGCCCTTGAAAACTATAACCAACGTAGAAGCATATGAAAAATGGGCCACTGATTTTGTAGGACCAATTTCATCTGTCGCGTGAAGGACTGGTTTGTGCAATATCATTGCTTGTACTAACTAATTAACAAGATGCGTAAGGGCAGCAGCTACAAATGATTGCACAATGGTGATAGTTGTTAGATTCTTATGGGAGAACATAATAAGCAAGTATGGATGTCCTTTAAGCTTGACTAGTGACAGGGCTACACATTTTTATAATTAAACAGTCAAGATTTTGTTGGCGAGTTCATGGTGGCCCATCATAAGACTACCCCATATCACCCACAAGCTAATGGAACTGCTGAGGTGTTTAAAAAAATTCTAAGCCACACACTAACCAAAATTTGTGATGTGGGAAGACAATATTGGGATGACAAGGTATCAGCCATTCTATGGGCATACAAGACAACCTATAAGAGATTAAACAAGGCCACACCATTCCAATTGGTGTTTGGTGTAGAGGATATTTTACTAGTTGAATTTATGCTATCGTCATTGTGTATTGCACATGCAGGAGGGTTAGCTAATGCAAAATTAATTGAAGAGTGCATGGATAAGTTAATGTAGTTAGATAAAAGTTGATCCCTTGCCAAGTGGATTCTAGAAGATAGAAAAGGCATGAAAAAAGCATGGCATGATCATCATATCAAAAATAAACAATTTGAGGTGGGACAGATGGTTTTGCTATATGATTCCAAATTTTTGTACCATCCTAGGAAGCTGAAAATCCATTGGTTAGGACCATATGTCATCTCGTACATCCTCAATTCATGCACGTTCCAATTATGGGAACTAGATGGGATGAGGTTACTAGGTTATTTCAATGGGAGTAGGTTGAAGCCCTACTATAAATAAGGCTTATGTGTGATCTGAAATAAGGCAACTTTACCAATTAGTTTAGATTTCTATCTTTGTGTTTGTTTCCTTTGTTGTGCATTGGTGTCGTTGGAAGCTAATTGCATTGTAAGAGGTTCTATGCATAGGGGACTACACATACATTTTTGTGTGGGGTGAGGTAGTAGATATTTTGTACATGAAGGTAGGTATGTTGGGGAAAATTTAGCGTGAAGGTAGTCGAACAAGCAATGAGATAAGAAAGGGCGCATGGATGGAAAAAGTGCATAAGTTTCATGCAACTAGGAAGGTGGGTTGAAAGAACATGAAGACCACAACAAGGGAAGGATCGCGCAGTATGCCATGAGTTAGGTAGCACTATAGGGAACTACTTGGTAGATGGTGTAGAGGTTATGTACTTTGGTGTGGGGATACACGCAAAGGAGGTCTGTAGAAGTCTAAGTGGTGTTGTAGAGCCTAGAGGTTATAGCTACGAAGTGCGAGGGGAAGCCGTAGAATTTTCTTTAAGTGAAGAAAAGTGTTTCTTAAAAAAGTGACTTAGGACACGTGGTTGGAGGGACTCTAAGGCATTGATAAGGTATAAATAAGAAAAGGTTATTCATTTTGAATACCTTTCCTTAAAGAATTTATTTATTTCTCTTGAACTCGAAGTGTGACGAGGGATTTTTCAAAGAATAGCAACATGAAGTACTATCATGAACCAATGAACTTGTGCAAAGATAAATTAATACTTGTGGTGTAACACGAGAGGAAAGAAAATAGTGGAATGGAAAGGAGGTTACATGAGAGAGAAGTAGGGAAATTTTTGAGTTCGGGTGGGAAAAATAAAGAAACACAACACCTAAGGTGTGAAGGAGAGTAAAGAGAGATGGCACCAAAGAAGACACACATAAAGAAACTAGTGGTGGAAAAGGAGGACCTAGTGGAGATCTACTCAGATATGCAATACCCCCTAAAGTGATCAAGGCCAAGAAGTGGAATTCAAAGTTATACCAGTGTAAGATCAATGAGTACAACCACAGGATGACCGAAAATGAGAAGTTGATGAGGGTGGATCTGGTGTCAAACACTCTGTGGTAGACAAGCTTGGAAACCCTAAGGTGGATGACTCAGGTGAAGCAATAACTACAAAAGACTAGGGTTTTGCAGCTATGGGAGCTACCCTTATTTGCTAAACCCACCCCGCTTTTCAAGTGGTTAATGTCATGGGATCATGAAGACTTATTCTACTTCATAGGAAGGAGAATGTGGATCACAAGAAAATTAATTCAAATGGTAATAGGCATTTAAAATACTAGAGAAGATATGGCACTAGATTTATGTGCCACTACCAAGATTGAGGAGCTAGTAAAGAAGCTAAATTACGAGAAGGGGGTAGGGAAAAAGTAATTGCAAATCTCCTAGACCCAACACTGAGGGTCACCTCCGATTCATTGGTGACAAATTGGGGGCATTGGAGAGGTGGATGGACATCAACCATAGATTCCTTTATGTGGCCTATAGGGTGTCCAAGAGGAGCACTACAAATTTTCCCAATTCATCGTAAATGACATTATCGAAGAGGCATGGGTACAGAACGAGGTAGGAGAAAAGATCACTTGGGGCTCCATCATGTTTATTATCGTGTTCTAGGAGATTGGCCGAGACATACCAAAAGGGAAATTTTGGGTTCACCCACCCATGCACATGTACCCTCGTAATCTAATTCGTGCGATTCACTTGTAATGGGACTATCTCAAAAGCTTACAAGACACGAATGAACATGTGGTTTGAGAGGTTGTGTAACACCTTCGAGAATGAGTAGTGCATTCCCCACAAGTTGCCATAAGTTTTTGGCCACCAGTTAAATTTTTCCATCACACAACACTTTTGTTTTCCAAAGTTCATGATTTCTAAAGGAGAGATGGGGCCATGTTGCAAGATCCCCTTTACATTCACTACCAAATACATGAAGTGCGCCATGTTGTCACCCTTAAAATTCCCCTCTTTTTGAAGTCAAGTTTTGAAAAAATTTAGTCAGTACCTTGGAGTAATCCGTGCTTTTGCTTGAACATATTTTCCTTCATTTGGATTTCATTTTCAATCCTTCTCTTTGGTTGTGGATTGTATCAAGCCTAGTATTGTTTGCAGTTTTTCATTCCATGGAGAACAATTTGAAATTCGGGTGTAAAGGTGGGGTTTTCCCTTTCATTTTTATTTTTCCATAGTTGTGAATGATGGGCGTATCTTCCCTATCAATTTGTGCCCCAACATCCATGGGTACGTGGACATCTCTGATTAGATGCAGCATGGCGGGTCTATCTTTTAAACTTGTCACTTTTGTTATTTTTTACAAAAGTGTCAAATTGGCCCCGTGGTCCGAAGGATCCTGATTGGCTATTTCAAGTGGTAGCGGAAGCCTCCACACGTCTCAACATTATAACTCCAAGGGTAGGCCCAAGGGATAGTCCCCAAATGATCGTAGGCTTTCCACATGTCCTAGGTCCGAAAAGAAGACAAAAAATCCCAAATCGGCTAAGTATGGAAGGTTCAGCGGATGACACCATGTGCCTCATTGGTGTAACTTCAAGGCTCAAAGCCAAAGGTGGTTCCCCAAACTTGTGCCATCCCTCCACATGTCCCAGTCCAAAAAAGGGATAGATCCATCTGTTTAATCTACTAAGTATAAGAGGTTCGGTGGAAGCCTCCACGCACCTCAACGATTTAATTTTAGAAGTGAGACCTGGGGCATAACTCAAATGAGCACCAACTCGCCACGTCATCAAAGTAAAAAAAGAGATAGATTCCAAGATCGGCGGAAGGAGCCACGTGTCATCTTAGTGCCCTTTTAGGGGGTGAATCCAAAGCGGAAACTCAAATGAGTGCCAAATCTCCACGTGTCTAGAGTCCAACAGAAGTCAAGTGTGAAAAGACCTTAATCGACTAAGTATAAAAGAATCGGTGGAAGTCTCCACATGTCTCTTCGGTGCAACTTCAAAGGAAGAATCAAGATCAAGTCCCCAAGTGTTTGTGGGCTCGCCATGTGGTCGAGTCCAAGAAGGGGTGCAATGGCCGGTGAATTGACTAAGTATAGAAGGGTTTGTAGAAGCCTCCACGTGTCAGCTCAGCACAACTTCAAAGGAAAAATCTGGAGGTAGGTCCCAAATGTGCGTTGAGCCTCCACATGTCTAGGGTCAGACATATGGCCCTGCCAAACAAAAGGGACTTAGTCAAAAACATAAAAATACTGAACTAGCCTACAAAGGGACATGTGGTCATGTTTCAAGTGAAGGTGGAAAGGTGGGATCTTTTTGTTTTGATGGTTTGAAAATTCAAATCGGGAAGGCGAGTCATCAAAGTGATTTGGGAATTTTGGATTTGTTTCCATAAAGATCTTAAAGTTATAAAGTGACCCGCGACCCCACTCATGCCAAGGGATAAAGTCAAATGTTGAGCCCGCATCGAAAGTCAAAGCGAGGAAATGGGTTGGTGGAGTAATTTGAGTTTTTGATCCCGCGTTGAAAAGAGGTAAAATTATAAAAGTGAGCTGTGACTCTGTCGCCACTCAAGTCAATCCACGTGTCAATCCCATATCAAAAGTGGATGGGCGGGCCAAAATGTTCCGAAAT
Organism: Taxus wallichiana var. yunnanensis; assembly: GCA_018340775.1. NCBI lineage: Eukaryota > Viridiplantae > Streptophyta > Pinopsida > Cupressales > Taxaceae > Taxus > Taxus wallichiana. Next base: position 608,766,730 of record CM031239.1, on the reverse strand, counting down.
GCAAAATCTCTACAAAGTCACAAAATACAAAAGGTGTCCTCAGGCCCACTTTAGTTTAAATATCTCCCATGTGGATGGCTCAAATTCAAAGTTTGTGAAAGTAGGATGAATGGATACGATTCAATGCATTTGGTTTCACTTCCGGTATGGAAACGTCTAAGGTGTTAGAGAAGTTCAGATGTTGGTTTCTTGAATCAGTTTCATCATTTTTTGTAACCAAATGTAACCATTCTTGGAAGCTATTTAATGGCTTCTCCATGCCATGGTTAGGGTTAGATCCTAGTACTCTGTAGATGTAATAGATTCAAAGTAATCAATAGAAAAAAAAATTCCCTTTCTTCCCCTGCTATTCCTTCTTCCTTGTCTAAAAATTTAGGAATCATCCATCTTTTATCATAAGAAACATTGTGTTCTTGTTTATATGATTTCTGGAACTTTGTGTCTGTGGAATTATATCTTTTATGAAAGTGAATGATTCTACTCTGAATCTCCTTGGTTCAATACGTATAAGGCTATACTCTACCATATATATTTCTTGAAGGTATTGTTATGTTATTCCTCTCTTATCTCCTTAATTCTTCAATTCTTTCATATTGATGATATTTGGGCATAAAACGTTTCAAAGTATCAGAATCCACGCTTTGAAAGTTGTACATTTGTGTATAATTCTTGTTGCTTTCTTTCAATAAGGGAACCTCTCCCAAAAAAGAGGAGGGACTTGTTATTCCATGACTATGGTTTGTTAAAGTATGATTTTAACAACCCAATAGTTTTTGGTGACTCGCTTAGGGATTTTGTTTGAAATGGATCCATTTCTAAAAGAACAAGTTAAAGATCATTTTTGGTCTAAAGAACTCTATGGTATACAAGTGGTAAAAAAGCTCTCGGGGTTAAGGATTCCCATTTTCAACTTCTGGAGCAACAAAACTTCTCTCTTCTAGCAAGAAGGAACAGAGGAACTCATTCTACAAGAACACCTCCTGTTAAAGACAAAAATTCCAAGGATAGCATTCCTCAAGAACATCTCAAAGTCCTAATCTCAAGTGCTTTCGTACTTGTTGGTGTTTCAGTTCCCCTTCAGTCAATTTTTCCAAATATGGCAACACCTTTACCTTGGGGAAAACAAGTTGGGCCTCTTTCTCTTCCTCAACCATTACATGAGTTACCTAGGGGTAACAGGAAAATTTTTCCCAAATTATGGGGTGATGGGAAGGTTCATCCAGATGAACACATTGCAGCCTTCATTGTTGCATGTGGGATTCTTGGGGTTTAACATGAAGATGTCTTTGTCAGGCTTTTTGTGGAGACATTGTAGGACAATGCTACTGATTGGTTTTATCATCTTCCTGTTAGGTCAATCACTAATTGGAATACCATGACAACTCAGTTTGAGTAGCGTTTCAAACTTGTTGAATATGTGCATGCTCTATTAGCTCAAATATCTCATATCAAGAAGGAACCATTTGAGCCCATGAGGGAGTTTGTGGCTAAATTCAACAAGCTAATTCATAAAATTTCAGATAACACTCGTCCAGTGGATCAAATCCAAAAATGCTTCTTCCTCAATGCCCAGTTACCCAAAGTGAGTTATGCACTAAGGAGAGCTAACCTTGCAACTTTGGATGTTGATTATTGTTTAGCTATCAGTGTTGAAGATGATTTAATCATGTCTAGTAAACTAAAAAGAGAATGCAAAATCTAAAGCTTCTTCTTCTTCCTCTTCCCCTGGAGCCAATTCTAATCGGTTAGTATAGAAGCTTGCAAGTTGTAAATGATCTCATTTCTATCAAGAAATAATTGGCTCAACATAATCCTTACTAAGATATTCCAAGGAAGAAGTTTCAGCCCAGGAACCGTTTTCCTTCTTCTTAGACTATATTGGCTATTCAAGGCCCACCTATCAAGATTTCGATCAATGCAACTTGTGAAGTTGAAGAACCCGATAATGAGGAGTTTAATGAATTCTATGAAGAACCATAAGGAGAGGTTGATGAAGAACTGGAGGATCTTGGTGGATCTCAAGTTCATTTCCTCACCACTGAAGGTATGGATGATGAAGAATAATATGATGAAAGAGTGACAGAGATGAATAGCGAGTCATATGTTGTTATGACTCGGGAGAAAATGAAAAAGAAAAAGTGGTGCAACTTGCTAAGAAATCTAAAGAGTTTCCTATAACTATCCCATTGGTTATAAGAAGAGGAGCTTCTATCCTTGCGCTCCACACAAAAGGTGAGTAATGCTAATTCCCTTCTTCTACTTCTATTTCAAAATATTTTTGTCCTTCAAATCCTAAAACTGATAAATCAAAAGTCTCTCAAGTTCCTAGCAATGATGCCCCATCCACCTCTAGATCTTTTGATATCATTGATCACCTCAAAAAGACCAAAATAAAAATTTCAGAGGAAGAGTTTTATCAAACACATCCAAATTTTTTTGCTAAAATGGTAAAAATTTTCAATTCCAAATCCAAAGCCTCATCCAATACTTCTAAAGGTATTTTTCCCACTCCCTCTTCCTCACCTCAATCAAGCCTTGTGGCTGCATAAATCACTTCCCTAATGATAAAATTGAACCATTCCATGTGACTCTTCTCATACTGGACATAAACTCAATAATTTTGCTATAGACTCGGGAGCATCGACAATGTAATTCCTGCAAAATTAGCTCATTCTTTAGGCCTAACTCTAACACGTTCCTTTGGTTCCTGCTATTCTATGGAGAGTAGAAAAGTGCCTTTGGTTATAAGAATTAAAGATGCACAAGTAGATTTTGTTGCTTTTCCAGAGAAAAGAGTCTTAGCCACTATTTTGGTAGCTGATATTCCTCCCTCGTATGGAATGTTGTTGAGTAGAAATTTCTATAAGGATGTAGGAGATGAAATTTAGATGGATTGGTCACATGCTTTGATCCCGGTCAATGGAAAAATGAAGAAGTTGCTACTTGAGAAATAGACTGAATACATTGTGCAAAAGACTAATGATCCAAAAGCACAGATACTCTATGAAGATATAGGGCATGGTAACTACATGATCATGTCACAAGATGAGGCAAAACTTCCTAAGGAATTGATTCATGATCCCAATGACATTTGGACTCTGGAGTTTGATGAAAGCTACTCTTCAACTGGTTCTGGAGCTGGAGTGGTGTTGAACTCTCTAAAAGGGAACATTCATCCTTTTTCTTTCAAGCTTTGTTTTTAAAATACAAACAATACAGCTAAATATGAGGCACTCATACTTGGATTGAACATGGAAAAATAAATGGGAGTGAAGAATCTTTGTGCTCGTGGTGATGTAGAGCTGATTGTGAAACAAGTCAGAGATATTTTTCAAGTGAAGAATAGGATATTGAAGCATTATATAAATATTTTTTGGGATTCCATTGATTTTCTTGATGCTTTCTCCATTGAAGTTGTGCCAAGAGAAAGGAACACTAGAGCTGATTCTCTAGTGGTCTCAGGATCTTTGTTGATTCCTCACCCAAATTTCTCTCAAGAGAAATTTACCATTGAAATGATTCATAGGCCCAGTGTACCAGATAATGCAAGTAATTTCCATGTTTTCGGTGATGATCAATACTTGCTCTCATTCTTGGAGCTTAAGGATAATTTTGACCAGTTGTATTTTGAAGGAAGTGAGACTTTCCTAGAGAGTGTGTATCCTCTAATGAAGGAGATATCAAGGAAGAGATGGATCAAGATGGCTGCATCAAATTGAAAGGTAACAAGATCCCTAAAGGGCTGGTGAGTTTGGAATATTTTTTTGATAAGCATGATAGGTACATTAAGTCTAAAGCTTCCCAAGGAGCTCAACAGTCTGCTGAATGTGAAAAGATTAATATTGGGAGTCTTGATGAACCCAAGATGGTGAAAATTGGAAAATGTTACACTCAAGAGGAGAAAAAGATAGCAATAAATCTACTAAAAAGGTATGTTGATGTCATTTCCTATTCATATGATGATCTTAAGGCTTTTCAGCCAAAAGAAATGAAAAACTTTTTCCCTCTAAAACCGGGATCAAACCATTCAAGCAGAAACAAAGGCAATACAATCTACATATTTTTATTCGAAGTTCCCGAGTTTGAGTTTCGTAAGATCTTAGAGGATCATTTCTACATGTTATCCCTCTAGCAATGAAGATCTTGATTGTTACCTTGAGTGTAGAGGCATTTTTAATGGTCAGCTAAACCATTTTGGGTGCTGGAAGAGGAAGCTAGGGTGGAGGAAGATGGTAGATATTATGATGGAGAAAGAAAGGGAGGAGATATGACTCAAGTATAGTGAAGCGCATGAAAGGAATATTTCTAGAAAACATGAGGTTTCAAGTGTGATGGATCTATAGAGGTAGACATTGTGGGAAGGAGTTGAGGTTCACGCAGAGGACATGGAACCTGAGTATTTTTTTCTACCCCATCTTGGCAAGAGCATAAGAGAGACCCCTTCGGCTTCTAATGAGAGTTCGTCATGTAGAGAGAGAAGATTCGTTGGCGTGCATCTGAACCCATCTAGTGACTAAACCCTGGAACTTGGTTTTTAAGATCAAGGAAGGAGTATCATTGATCTAGTTGGTATCAGTGGAAGTGACAGATTTGTGCCCAGGAGATACAATTTCTCATTTCCCACCTCTATGGATAGGCATACTATTCTAGTATTCGGAGGAATTTTTGGACAAGGAGAAAGTACATAAGCCTTCGGTCTCACATCTGGGAGTGGCGTGGGGTACACTAGTGGTAGTGGGGCATTATCACAAACTATCGGTGTGTAGTTTAGTGGAACTTTGGGGACCCTTGGCATGACCACTATAAGACCTGGTGGATCTGGTGGGTCAGGAGGCATAGGACCTGGTGGATCTGGTGGATCTAGCGGTGGAGGAAACACCAGAGGAAACCAAGGCTCTGGCTCAGGAGGATAAGGGCCCTAGCCACCTCCTCAAGTCTTCTTTGAGATGTCTTTACATTTTCCAGATTACAAAGGTATTGAAGATGTTGTAGAACATGTTCACAAGTGTGAGCTACTATGGCGTGTGAAGGGGATCACAACCTTGGAGAACAGAAGGCCGTGAAGTTTGTAAATACTTTTTCAGCACGCATAGATGGTATAGGAAATATGACCCTCATCAAATGGTGGTGGATTATACTACTTTAAAGAATGCCTTCTTGGTAGAATTCCACATCCCTGAGTTTGAACAGAAGACCATCCCCATACGAAGGATATTCAACAAGGAATGGTGGAGAGTGTACGGGAGTATGATGTGCGGTTTAAAACTCTCCTATCAAAATTATCATATGACATTCACCCTTCACAACATGCTCAATGGTTTTTTGGGGGTTGATAACACCTTTTAGAAGAGATTTATCTCATAAGACTTTCATAGACCCACCGAGGCGTTAGAAGTTGCTCTGCGCACCAAAAATTTGTTAGAAGTGTTGAGCATCTTGGTGTTAGCCCTTTCTAGATGCTCAAATCATTGTTATGGCTAAGAAGTTGGAGAATTTGTCTCGCAATCTTAGCTCATGAGACTTACAGTGGTATGTGGTGTATAGATTGTGAAGTAGAGGGGCATGTCAAGGATAATTTCCCCCAGAAGTTAGTATGCACCATAATAGCAGACTATGAAATTTTTCATAGGGACCATGATGCAAATAAATGTCCCTTGTTACAACATGTAATTCGAAAGAATGTGTCTTGCTACTGTAAGATATACACCTCTACAACCCATGATATTAAGGATTATAGGTTTATTGACTAGATCCATGAGGCCATTGATCATGGGATGCGCTAGACCAGCATTCCTAGTAATTCTAAGAATGATGACCACCTTTGTGAGGAGCGCACGTAAGAAGGCACGCGTGGAAGGGGATTTCACGAGAGGATTTTGTGGTCGTAGTAACCGTAGAGGAGGAAGGAGTGAATTACAGTGTGGAACATGTTTTAATTGTTGGTCTATAGAGCATTACAAATGAGAGTGCCTAGACTTATTGCAGTGCTCATGGTACGGGAAGAAGCACAAGTATGAGGAGTTCCCTGAGTTGTTTGAGCACATGAATTAGCATCGTCGGGAAGACAAGGGTGCTACAATGGTAAGCATTAAGAAGGATGACACACAATGGATGCCACAGGTGACATGTGATGTAGGATTAGAAACTATTATAGTAACAAGAGTAGAGGCCGCATGTGCAAAGGAAATACCAAGGCATAAGTATTTGGTTTCAAGGGAAGAAGTGGTACATAGGAAGTACCAAGACCTGGTGCATCAAAAGGAGGTAAATCAAGAAACCATGGACTTCATTCGAAGTTTATAAGGAGAAATCCGAAAGTGTCTAAAGGAAAAGTCTAGGAGGGAGGAGCAAATAAGGAAGGACGAGGTGCCAAAGGATGACCTAGATGAGGTCAAGGAAGTCAGAAATTCTTGGACAAGAGAATATTATTCCCTGTTAGGAGCATGGTTGAGAGAGAAGGTACCACGCATTAGGAAAGAGAACGAGAACTAGGTTTTGCATGCAAACCTTCCCCCTCACATCCTTGACTATGATAGGGAGATCACACTAAATGCGGTTGTGGATGAATCCATCCTTAGTATCATCCTCGTTGACATAGACGTGGAGGTCAATTTTCTCACCTTGGACGTACGACATTAGATGGGAAGGCCTACATTACAGCTTTCTTTGAATGTGTTGTATATGGAAAAAAAAATGAAGGAAATGCCCATCGGTGTCTTAAAGGATGTAGCTATCACCATTCAAGGGGATAAGTTTACTGGGGACTTGAAGTCTTGGTGATCACCAAGGCGTAGACAATTTCCCAAAGACTACTTGGGTGCCCATGGTGTTATAAAAACAATGTGGATTTTTGGTTCAACAAGGGATACATAAGCTTTGAAAATGAGGAGGAATGGGTCATCATACCCCTGGCTGATGGGAAATCAACACCCTATATTGAACCATTGGGAGAAAAGGTCCTGGATATAATATATGTGTGATCAATAAGGGATCCAGAGATAATTCATCCCACAGAAGGAGTTATCTAGTTTGAGGATGCTCGATCCCTAAGTGACACCATCAGTATAGCATGTGATAATTGGGTGCATGGAACCTATGAGTTGATCAGATTACATTTGAGAGGATTGGTGACAAAGGTGCGTACATTCTGGCACCTAGGAGGAAAGGAACTACCTAATTACTCATGAGGATCCTTCCTTGAGGTCTTTTTACAAAATATGGAAGCTCAATGGAAGGAGGAAAATGAACAAAGGGGGATGTTAAGTTACATCCTACTCAAACTATTGTGCAGGCACTGGTGGGAAACTCATTGGGATAATCTCTTGGAATGGTGCAAGGTGAGAATTACCTTCTCTGTGAGGTTTTGTAGGGGCAACACACCCATGGCTATAAAATATTACCATAGAAATGAGACTATTTATTTCCATATCCAAGCATGTGAAATAGCCTGGATGGGAAGCACGAAGCATTTCCATGCTCGTTATGGGTTCACAAGTTATGTTCCACCCTACAAGGTTGTATGCGTGTATGGTACATTCATTCTAAGACATGCCACTAGACAGGGAATTGGCAAGAGTTAGCGGCTGATCTCATTCAAACATTTGAGTATCGGAGTACAAAACCCTTAGTGGATAAGGAATTACAGGTTGTCAAGCACCTTACCATTGGGGATAGTGTCATGGAAGAAGATAGGATACTAGAGTTATCAAGTGAACTTGGCCTCGGGAGGCGTGATTTGAGGAAGAAGAAATAGAAGATATATAGCTTGAGCACGCGTGTTTGGAAAAATAATAGGGGAAGATGGTGTATGTTATCGATGGTGAAGAAGTGGAAAACTTGGATGTTGACCATTCTATAGGGATGTGCAAGGTGGTAAATAGTGATGATGAATGGGAACGTGCCTATCATGAGCCTTTAAATACAAAGAGGGTTAACATCGGCTCAGAAGAAAAGCCTAAAGAGGCTATCATCAGAGACTATTGGTCGGAGAAGGAATTCTCTAAGATCATTGATCTTTACGTGATTTTGAGTATTTATTCTTGCATGGGTATCATGAGCTTAAATGTGTTCACCATTCCTTGGGAGAAATGAGAATTAAGTGAAGGAAGGTGCACACCCAATCGGAAGAGACCATACCGAATGAATCCTAACTCGCACGAAGGTCAAGGAAAAATAGATAAGATGATAATGTTGGGCATTATTGAAGTTGTTGAAGAATCGAATGGATAAGTTTAATGGTAATTAGCATCAAGAAGGACGAGAGGATAAGGATTTGTGTTGATTATAAGGACACGAATGCAAGTGTGCATCATTAATCCTTTCCTAACCCCATTTATGAAGAAATCTTAGAGGGAGTGGCGGGGCACGAGGTCTATTCTTTCTGAGATGGATTCTTGGGCTATCACTGTAAGGATCATGAAGGAGGACCAAATGAAGATGGCTTTCGCCATTGATTGGGGAATTTTTCCTATACAGTCATTTCGTTTGGGTTGAAGAATGTTCCTGTTGTGTTCTTGCACATTGTGGTACAAGCTTTGAGGAATTTATCCATAAATTCCTTCAAGTCGACCTTGATGATTGGACATTAAATTGGTTAATAAAGGACCATTGTGACAATTTAAGGCTGATGTTTGAAAGATGTCGGTAGTTGAGGATATCCCTTAACATTAAGAAATGTGTCTTTTCTACCCCATTTGGAACATTATTGGGGCACATCATATGTAAGGAGGGCCTACTAGTGGATCTTGCAAAAGTTGCAATAATTTTGGGATTGAGGGAGCCTAGTATTCAAAGCGTAGTGTGTGGATTTCTTAGGCATACAAGGTACTACAGGAAGTTCATCAAGGGATATTCCAAGATCACCGCGCCTTTAGAAGAGTTACTTAGACATAAAAGTTCCTTTCATTGGGGAGAGGCGCAATAGAAGGCATTTGACACTTTGAAGGATAGGCTTATCACCGTGCCCATCCTACATTTCCCTTCTTGGGATAAGCCTTTCCATGTTCATGTGGATGCCTTAGGGACCACCATTGGAGTAGTACTTGCATAGCCTGGTGAAGGGATTGTTGATCATCCCTTGTGCTTTGTAAGCAGGAAATTGACACTAGCAGAGCAAAATTACACTACGACTAAGCACAAGGCATTGTCAATGATCTACATGCTTCATAAATTCAGATAGTATTTGTTGGAAACCCTTTTATATTTTACACTGACCATATGGCATTGAAATACTTAGTGAAAAATCCCATTCTACAAGGGCGCATATGTCGGTGGGTACTATTGTTCCAAGAATTTGAGTTCATGGTGGTTGTCAAACTAGGAAAAAGTAATTCCAGACTTGACCATTTGTCTAGGATTGATTCAGGGGAGGACGCATGCAGTAGTATGAAGAAACTATGTCGATGCACAATTGTTTAGGTTGCAGTGCGCACCCATGGATTTGGAGGATATTATAGTATTTCTCAAAATAGGTGTGGCACCAGATGAGCAGAATGAAGGCCTTGGAGAAGAAGAAGCTGGCCATATGCACCGTGCCCTACATGCTAATTAGTGGAGACCTATACAAAATGGGTCATGATGAGGTTTTGCACTAATGCGTACTAGAACATGAGCGCATTGCAATTATGGAAGAAGCACGTGGTGGGATTGCAGGAGGAAACTATGAATTTGTTGTAAAAAGATGTATTAAGTGGGAAATACTATAAATAGAAGGTTGGACACTTCATTATTTACATTGCGATTACAAAGAAGGAAGAGCTTTTGCAAACTAGGGTTTCCAAAGTTGATCTGTGTGAAGAAAAATTGGAATATTTTAACAATGAGTGACTAGTTTGGATCTGAAAACCATGGGGAAGTAATTCATGAATGTGGGGAGAGTTTTGGAGAAGCATCATCTTGTGAAAAGATATTCTAGTTAGGGTTTGGCAGCTAGGGCACGGGTCGGAAAAGAGTATTCTTCGCAGGTTAGGGATCTAAACTTGGAAAGGATAGAAGAGCAGAGCTAGGAAGAGAAGTTGAAGTGATAACCCAAGCAATGGCACCCAAGAAACCAGCAATAGTAACACCTAAGAAGGGCAAGGGAAAGGAAAACAACAAGAAACTACCACAAGTACCAATGAAGAATGGTATGTAGAAATGTAGTACCCAGATGGGGTTTCACTCGGGATGGAATGGGAATCCCACTTGATAAAAATGAAAATAAGTGACTACAATCATCACATGAATGTGATTGAAAAGGAAATGGAGTTGGATTTAGTGTGCCCAACTAATCAGAGGAAACTTGAGGGGTTACAATTTTATAACGACAAATTCAAGGTGAAGTTAGAGAAGGCGGGGTTATTTCAACTCTATGAGTTTCCCTACTTTGGAAAGTCAGAGAACCTCTATCAGTGCTAATTTTGTGCGTACATGAAGACCACTTTCACTTTTCTCGGGCATAAGATGTGCATAATCCCTTAGCTAATTTCAAGATTCAAGGCCTTATCTGTGAGGGAGAAATTTTAGAGGATGACATGTGCGACAAGGAAGCAGTTAAGGATATAGTGGCGTATGCATACAAGAAGGGGTCAAGGTAATTTGATATGAGGGATATCCAAGACCCAATGATGAGAATGACTACATGCCCGGTAACAAAACAGTAATGGTAAGAAATATGGACACAAGTAAACAAGTCCCGAGCTTAAATGTTTGTAGAAAAATATCATAGGGCATCATATACAATCTGCCTACATACATTACAGATGAAATTATCACCAGCACACAGAAGGAGACAAGATTCTCTTTGGTAATATCCTCTTAACCATTGTGTTCTCAAATATTGGAGTACTAGAAGCAATAGATAAGTTCATGTGGGAGTACCTAGAGGAAGATCCCTTTCCTGCAAAAATATTTGAGAAATACACCTGTGAAAACATGATACCCATTCACAAGGCGTGTCTTCAAAAATGGTATACACACTTAAGGAATGCGTTTGGGGCATAATGGAGGATACCGAAACAATTTCCAGTGCTTACATTAGAAGAAGCCGAGTTCACAAGTATACCAACACTTCGCATTAGCAGATTTAAGTTGAAGGATGAAAACATGAGCCCATGGTGAAAGCTCCCATTTTCCTTCACAACTCATAACTTATATACGGGAGTTAACAGATTCAAGGAGTACAAAAATTTAAAGCTTGACCTTAGAAGATTTCACTGGGACCATAGGGAAATGCACATGACGTTGGTCTACCCCAATAAGCATGCGTATATGGAAAAATACGTGTCGTACAAAGTCCAAATGGTAAAAGCTCCAACTCTGACTATTATAGGAAGGTCCGTGGCATGTATATACCTTCTGGATAAGGCCCAAGTTTGAGAAGGGTGCTTATCTTGAAAATGAGATAGCTATACCTAAGGACCTAATAGGTAGGAAGAAGACCACACCCAAGAAGAAGGAGACAGAGGAAATAAAGAAGAAGGCACCAAGTGCCCAAGATACACAGGCATTAGGAACCCCAAGAACAAGTGCTAGAACAAGTACTTACACGTACACGGGAAGAGGTCCTCAATCAAAGAAGAGGCACCAACACAAGAAAATATTATCGCAAAGGAGAAATCACCAGAGGAAGAGGAAGAGAAAGCAGAATATCCTATACTGAAATCCCTAGTTAGGAAGAAATAGAAGGTGATGGAGGAAGATGACTCGAAGGAGACGAAGAGCTTGGAGAAATACATAGGTGAGAGGGATGATGATGAAGAAGATGATCCTAAAGGGGACCAAGAGCCACTTGTTTTCAGCATGCATGATTTATAATAAGAACATGAGTTTCTTTCCATACGGCGCAAGCATAGCTGTGGAGGAGGAAGTCAACCAGACATAGGAAGAAGTGAGGAGGTTGGTGCGCAGGAGTAGAAAACTCCAAGCCTTACACAGGAGCAAGTAAATGAGGTGATAGAAAGAGAAGCAACAAAAATCATCGAGGCCTTGGTAGAACAAGAATTGGAGTGCAACGTTGATATAGTGATGGAAGAAGATAAGGAAGAAAGTGAAAAAAAAATCACGGCAAAGCAGCAGAGGCCCCAATCTATCAGTAATGATTCCTAAGGGCACGCACACAAGGGGAAAGCACATGGAGATCCAGAGGTAAGGAATGAGCTACATTAATGATCCCAACAAGGTGTTGCAAATGCGCTTCCAAAGCACCATCCCAATAGATCAAATCATGGCAATGAAGTTATTTGATGAAGAAGGTGCATACCCTCGGACGAGGAAGATGCTCTCTTGGGAAATTGAGTCCCACATCAATGAGCCAGAGTTCGAGGTAAGCCAAGGGGCACTAATGAAAATTCTAGAGTCAAAAGGAGACAACCCCTTGGTAAATGCTCAACATCTCTTAGATGAGTAGTTATGCAACGCGCTCAACAAGGTCTCAGTTGAGGTTGAATCTATGCTCTTTTCGGGAGAATGACAGGATAAGACTTTTAGAAGCGTAACTAGAAAAGAAGGAGAAAGAGCTAGAAAAGGAGGAAGAGCTAGAAGAGAAGGCCAAGGATTTAAAGCAGGAGGATTTGATTAGTGCTTAGCTAAATCGTGAGCTCAAGGAAGAAAAGGTAAGGGTGCACGAAGTACATAAGAAGGTAGAATCCATCACAGATGCCATTATTTTGAAGCATCCGGACCTAACACCACCCACACAAAAGTATGGATCTTCCCTTGAGTGCCTTGAAGACCTAACGTGTATCCTCACCATGGAGAGACAACCTCTAGCATTAAAATTTGTGGAAGAAGTACCAAAGCACACCTAGAGAAGGAGGATAAGTTAAAGGTAGTAGCAATCATGGCTAAATACAGAAAATTCCTTGTTGATGTAAAGATTGTTGCCCATACCGTTGAGGCCACATATGACAACTACGTAGATAGAGATAAAGTGGCGAGTATTATGGTCATCAACTATGAAGCAAATCTTAAAGATTTCTAAGAAAAGAACAAAGGGAATAGAGAAGAGTAGGATAGAATCTTGGCCGAGGTTAAAAAGAATTCGGGCTTATTGAGGCCCTAAGTGGTACAATCAAGAACAGGCTGAAGGAGCTATACCCACATATTACTAGAAGGATGGATGTGCTTAAGGATGTGGGCAAGGAGTTGGAGAAAATTGTTAACACCATGAACGCTCAAGGAGATGGACTAAGCTTTGGGGAGGTAAGCACCCTAGTCGGCGACCTCTCATGAGAGCACAAAATGAAGTCGATGCTTGGAACAAGTTGGAGGCCGACTTGCAAAAATATTTTCCTATCTTGTTGCAATAATACCATCAATTCCCCATTCTTTCTTTTTTCTTAAATTCTTTATCCCCTTACTCTTTTCCCAAGATGTAATTCTACTATGATTGTTATTCATTGGTGAAGTGTTCCCATGGGCGGAGAATAGGCATAGTGTGGGGTGATGTTGGGCCCCTAAAGTATTGACTAAGTACACAAAGGTGCATGGGTGTGAAAGGCCTAGGTTGAAGGATGGGTGCGTAAGGCAAGGTTCTAGGAGGGTTTTAGAAGGGCCGTGTTGTGCACCAGAAGACAAGGTCTTGGGACTTAGCCTTATTTGGCATATTAGGTAGGACACGAGAAAAATGTGACTTGTCTGCGCATGTGGAGTGGATAAGGTTCCAGCCTAGTGATAGGTTGGCCTAAGAAGGAATATACCCTATGATAGAAGTTTCTAGAATAAATCATGGTAAAAGTGGAGAGCTCAAGCCTAGAGAAGCATGCTCCCATGGATGACCACATTTAGACACTTGGCACCGGATCTGAGGCCACAGAAGGATGAGTTGGCACTTTGGGATGCCTATATATACAAGCGCCCACAGGAGAAGAAAGGAGGATCAGAGATCTTATATAGAGATGATGTGCAAGAGAGAGAAATAGAGAGTGGGGATATACGTGAAATGCCGCAAGGAACTCTATTTGGGTTGGGTAGATAAAACATAGGAGATGGATGTACCAAGGGCTTGGAGGTTTAAATTTATTTTTGAGAGCTAAATGATATGGATCTAGTTATGATGCATGACTTTAGTCTACCTTTCTGCGATGCTCTGTAATGAATCTAATGAATGTAATGAGGTTACTAGTTTATATGAATATGATCAAGTAATGATTCTGGTGCATTTACATATCTTCATGGTTCTATTTTATGCATGTTTATGGAATGATTCTGAATCCTTGCACATTTCCCTTTCTATTTTGATTCAGTTCTTAATCTATTAAGTAATTTTCTGATCTGGAATGACTGCACTGATCTAGAAGCCGTTCTGAGCTCTATGATGCTTGCATGTCTCATTTCCACTCACTTCCTTTAAGTTTGGATCATTTATGATATTTTCCCACTCAACTCACATAAAAGAAAGACTCGACACTGTGTGTGCCTAGGTGAGCGCCCGCTAGTTCATAGGCCAACGCACATGGGATTTCCTTATTCTTTTGATGGGTGTAAAAATGAATACTGAGATAAAAAGGATTACCTTAGAAAATAAGTTTTCTAGATGAATAATCACAAGGAACAATCATGCAAGTGTGAAACACAAAGCCAATCAATAAGGAAATACTCCCTATGTAAAATGTGTGTGTGCAAAATGATAGTTCAATGTAAAGATGATCAACACAATGTCAATACTTACGTCAAGCTCAAAATGAAAAAGGCGTAAATATTAACAAAGGGTAAATATGATTCCCACTTAAAGGATACTATGACCAGTTTAGAGACAAGTAAGGCCTAAACGTCAAAGGGAGAGGATTACAAATATAAGCTACGTAACCACACCAATTGGACACGTCTATCAAGCTTCGCGGAGAAGTGAGATATTAGTGTCAAATTGGTACTAAAATGATGCAAAATAAAGTAAGTGACACCCATCAAGATTTGGAGCAATGTTTGAATTTAAACCAAGTCAAAGTATACTAAGGATGTGCTAAAATGTGCGCAACGTAACACCATAATGTGGATACTTAGATCATGTTTACAAAAAAACATGATGTAAGTATCTTAATTGTGTCAAGGAAATGTGAACAAGGTAACACGTCAAAGGGGATCAAATGATGAACCAATCCTAACTATGAAGACGATCTTGAAATCAAGATCAAAGGACTATCAAAGATATGAAAATGTACTTGCGCACTTTAGACGTTTAACAACCCAACCGCAAACATGGATGGGCGTAAATGGAAAAAAAAAAAGTGGTGAATACCATCTTTGATAAGACTCGCGAGGTATGCTTCCTTCTCACCCCAAAAATGGGTGGTGAGAATGCAAGGGTATAGATAAAAATATGAAAATAAACTAAGTGCCACTTGGGTAGAGTTTCACCTCATCTCGAAGGTGAGAATGAAACCAAGCTAAGTGAGACATCATTTAATTCCATGATGAAATACACTTAGCTCTAACTTACATGGGTTCTTTTCCTTGTTCGAAAAACAAGGTTTAGAATCCAAGTGATTCGTCACTTTGTGATGGCTTGACACAAAAACGGACTAGCAAAGTGGGCTCCAAGATAGAATGGCTTCCCTAATAAGATCTCTCAACTAGGTGTCACAAGTTTTCTAGGAGCAAGCTCAATTTACCCAAAGAGTCACATTGATTAATTTGGGAGTATCTTGCCTTTAATTTAATCCCTTCGATACAAGGAGCAACTAGTGTGTTGGTTGTACCTTCACTTTGGGTTTGCGATATAGACAACTTTGACTCTAACTTAAAATGTGAAATTTAGTCAAGTGGGTAAGCGGAGCGCTTCCTGTTTCATCCACGAGGTTACTCAGTGGTGGATTACTTTAGGGTTCCTGGAACCACCCCCATTTTTATAGCTTAAGGCATTATGCTAAAGGGGTTATGTTCCAGTTGAGCAGATAGGGACGTACCCTTTTCCGAAACTTGCAATATAGTGTGATGAATTGGTGTGTTTTTATCTTACTTAACTTAATGAGGTTTTAAGCAACACACCATTTGATAACCTACATGAAAACACGTGTATTATAATTTTTTTGTTTTGTCTTGATTTCTCCTTTCTTTGACAAGCATTAGACCTTACATGTAAGGATTTAAT
Organism: Taxus wallichiana var. yunnanensis; assembly: GCA_018340775.1. NCBI lineage: Eukaryota > Viridiplantae > Streptophyta > Pinopsida > Cupressales > Taxaceae > Taxus > Taxus wallichiana. The sequence goes on along the minus strand of CM031239.1, from coordinate 608,750,664 downwards.
AATTTTCCAAAATAGATAATGATACCAAGATAGAGGATTTGTGTGTTGCTTTTTATTCCTAATATCACCAAAAAGGAGTGAAGGAAGAGCATACAAAATGCATAAAAATAAACTAATAACAAGTTTATGGAAAATAATTTAAGTGTTTTCCGAAGGAAACTCATTTTAGAAAATTTTGAAAAGTTAATTCATTTTAAAACTTAAATTGTAAGTGTTTTGGAAGTAAGGTAGAAGGTTTTGAAACATTTTTATTCCCAAGATCACCTAGAAGGTGTTAGGGAAGAGCATACGTGTTTCAAATGACCCCTAAAAATGAAAAATGTGAACACTCAACTAAGTTAGCACAAAAATATGATGGAAAAGAAACCCACAAATCACTATTAGAACCCTATAAAAGTTATAAAACCACAAAAATCAGAAAATTCCATAAATATACTTTTAGCAACTTTTCAACGGTTTTTAATATTTTGCATTTTTGGAGGTCTCTGGGGCACTTTGGGAGTGTTATGCTAGAATTAATAATACCAAAGGTAGAAACTTCCCTCAAAATTTTCTCTGCATTCTCTTTCCGATGCCTATTCAAACTCTGAAAATGGGTCAACGGGTCAAAAGATATGACCCAAACTAGGAGCACTAAAAATTATATCAACAAATCCAGCTCAAACTGAGATACATGTGCACCCTTCAAGGTGTATGCACATCATTTTGGGTATGTGCATGTGGGTTATGGTGCCTACGCCCCTATGTGTAAACTTACTAGGTCTACAAGGTACTGCACTACTCCGAGAGATGCTTGCGCTAACATAAGTGTGTTTGCGCCAGGAATGGGTGCTGCGCCTGTGAAGAAAAAAAAAGGTAAAAGCTATGAAAATGCATGTGCGCTGGTATAGGGGTACTTGCACCCAAAAAGGGTGTATGCACCATAGTTTGGGTGTGTGTGCGCCTAGTAAAAATTGACAGAGGGCCAAGAATGCACATGGTGCTAAGCGCGTGGTTTGGTTTGTGTGTGTGCCTAGTAAAAATGATAATTTACAAGCTTTCTACACTGGAAAAAGGGAATGTGCACCATGATTTGGTCATGTGTTCCTACTTTCAGTACTTGCATGTGGGTTTGGTGCTGTGTACCTCTCGCTAAAAAGGACAGTCTAAAGGCACTGCTTGACAAAAAGGTGTATGTGTGCCTGCCTAAAAAACCACCAAAAAACACAAAAAATGAAATTCTAAAAGTGTCAATAGGTTAGAATTTAGCCATTAAATGCAATTTCTAGCATAAACTTAACAAAGAGGCATGAAAATGAAGGTTAACTACATAAAACCTAGCTAAAAATCCAAAGGCAAAATATTTAATCCTACAAAAACATGTAAAAAGTTAGAAACCGAATTAAAAGCTTTAAAATGACTCCATTAATGGAGGATGGACTTCATGTCCCACCAGGCGTGCCAAATGTATGCAATGGAAAAGTTGCAAAGCTATGGAATGAGGCTAAAGAACCTCAAAGATTAACTAACTCAGCCATGCACCATGAGATAAGAGCTAAACAAGACTAACATCTATCATTATATGAACTAGATTAACTCTAAACTAACATGATAAATTCTACTCTCTACTCTTTAGATCACTAATTAAACATTAAACCTAAGAAGATCAACTTATCAATCAAAGGTGTGATTAGTTGTTTATGGTTCTCAAGCTTTCAAGAATGGAGTCTCACCATTAATGGCTTCAAGGCCAATGGTTCTCTCCATATTACTCAAAACTTGGTTTAAGGATGCAAATGGAGGCTATTAGCTCAAAAATGGAGGAAGGAAAACTTTAGATCAAATTTATAATTAGCTTAAATATAATACAAATGAGATCTAAGATTTCTTAGGCTTGTTTTGGTTTTGTGTTGTGTAAAGTTAAAAGGTTGAATGGGTAGGCTTAGCCTTGTATTTACAGATTTTCCAAATGGAAGAGTTTGAACTTTGGGTGCATGTGGGACAAAGGAAAGCCAAAAATCACTTTTATATTAGATTAGGATAAACATACTTTAGGCTTAGTTAATCTAGGTTTAGGATATTTAAATGTGATTAGCGAGTGATTAGAGACTCATTGAGAGTTGGGAGGAGTGTGATTAATCAATTGTGACTGATAGATAGCTTAGGAAGCCAATAGAAGTGATCTAGAGAGAACTACTAAGGTTCTAAATGGTCAAAAGGGGGAATTTTTAGCTAATAAGAGAGATATTATCCCAATTCAGATTATAGGAGGAATATGACCAAGAAGGTGTCGTAAATGGGCATCCGAGAATGGAGCAAAGAATGGGGAATTAACGAAGTGTCATTAATCATTGAATTGGAGGAAATGCTAGGTGTAAGCATATTTTAGGTGTCTACATGCACCTATAAATGTTAATTAGGTCATATGACCTTGTAGCTCCTCCTCTTCCTTGTTTAATTTCTCATACTCCTCTTTTCTCTATCCTAGAGCCTTTAACACACTCTCACTCACCTCTTCTTGCTCACTCAAAACCCCATCTTCTCTCTGTCTCAAATGAACTTTACGCTTTGCTTTATGTACACTTATCATGATCATAAACTACTATATGTTGACAAAGCCATATGACCATACAAGGTCGGTTATATACCACATCATAAGACACATTATAAACATAAACTAACTTCATAAGATGACCATATAGGTTGACATAAGCCTAAACAATTCAAACTTGCTCACAAGGCCTAAAACATTAGTCATAGATCCAACAATCATAATCTGAATTTAAAATACACAAGGAATCTTCACCAAGGATCCAATATCTATGAACATGTCATCTTCATCCTCTCAATATCATCTCCATGCATGAAACATTCTTCAATATCCATCTTCATCGTGAAACACACCAAAAGACAAGCACATCCTATTAGGTCTCAAACACCTAATTATCAATCTTCAAAAGAGATTTTGTTCACATATAAAATCACCTTTTCATAACACAATTAGCACATAAAAATAAATATCTCAACCTCAGCCAAATGAAACAACTCATATCAACCTTTAAATCAAGGCACAAGTCTCCAAAACACCTCCATCTCTCGAAACTACTCAAGCATGCAATAAGGTCTCAAGAACTAGTCTTGAGCTAATAGACATCCAAAACCTCAAGCTTGATTTCCAGTCACTACTATCACTTGGAACACTTGAAGGTAATCCTAACACACCTCCTCAAGCCCTCACATGCATATGTTATATAAAGAAAACTAAACTAGCATACTTTTTCCATCCACCATTCTTAACAATCCTAATAGGGTTGATTAAGCCGTTAGGGATTTCACATAACAACACCTATTTTGATCAAACTAATATCTCCAACACATCATACCATACCTCTACGATCTATCCATTCTCATAAAACATTTCTACACCGTGCAAATCTACTAAACACCTCCTAAACCTCTATGACTAGTTTTGACCCTTTAGGCCATAAGTGATAGGAAAATTTGGAAGAGAGGTTTCACCAAAATATTGCATGGAAAATACTTAAATATATTAATGATCACTTACCACACATCCCACACTTCCTTCCATAGTTGATATTTTATCATGACATCTGCAACACATGTTTGTACCTACAAATCTTCACAAAATAGTGGTTTTGTTGTAGCTTCTCAACACACCTCAAGCATTCCACCACCATCAAAATGAGCTATGGATAATTATCTACAACCATGAACTCTCACATTAGCTTTCTAGAGCCATTTCATGTCCACACCCTTCATGTTTTTCCTATCGCTCTAAAAATAGATACTTTCTTGGCTTCTTAAAAATGGTTCATAAAATTTTGACAACCAAATGAACCTAGTCCACTTGGAAACCCTCCTTAGCTCCATGCCATAACATCAAAAAAAATCCCAAGGTCCCATGCAAATTACACACATGTGAGTGAGCATTCAAATTTTATCTTTGAGCTAGGAATTACGGTTTTGAGATCTCAAGAGAGCCCAAAACAATTTTTCATGTTTTGTCTTCAATATCCTGACCTAAAACTTGGCATACACCTCTGTACTTACCACCTTGATGATCTCTAATGCTCATCCATGCTTTCATACCATTGAAACTCACACCGCATCATGGTTTTCCAATTCTTTATTGTCTTGTCTTCATGATATTTCTTCTAAAATACCTTTAACATGCACTATACATATGAAATTGAACTTTTTCATCTTCTACACATGCTATGCAACCTGAAACCACTCATCACATACACATGCTTCCTTGATCTACATCATAGCTCAAGATGCCAATCCAACTACTTACACTAGGTCTAGGATTAGGCCTAGAATGGCTAGTATCAACACATGCCGCAAAAAAACTGACATGGTCTTCACCTTATGGACACTCACAAGATTCTACCACAACTCCCTTAACCTACTAGACATCATAAAACCTTCATACAACCTCGGAGCTCATAAAAATACATGTTTTCTAGATCTATGCCCTAAACCATGCATACACACCTAGACACCATGCTACTACAACATTACTTGACACCAAAGCACATCACTACCAATCAACCTTCACTCAATTCCCCTTATTTGACATCAATGAAAATTAGTGATAACATCATGCACACCAATATTCCCTTTAACATCAATGAAAATTCCAATAACACATTGTCTAAAAATATTTGCCTTTTTTCATTGATGGCAACCACCTTCAGATGCATTTATAGAAACCAAACATGTAAACACCTTCAAGAAACTCTTTTATTATTTCTGAGTACACTCTCCCCCTTTTACATCTATGACAAAGGATCCTATAATAACTTGACAATAAAATGCAACATCAACAATGTATGCATACTTACTTGTTCCCCCTTTGTTTGTATTCACCTTTTTGACTTCAAAACTACAGATGATCCATGTACTTGGTCTTCAATTCATTCTCAATGTTCCCCCTAAAAAAATACACACCACTTTGGCATTCATGCTTTTTGTAGACCTTCTTCTAGATATGAATCATTGAGAAACATGCCCTTTGTTTTCTTCACCTTGGACTTGCTTACCATTCATGACAGAAATTATATCCCCCTAAGATTATACATCCTCATATAACTCACGATATTTAACATATTTTTGTAGACACCTAAATTTGGTATCTAACTAAATAAAATTAAACTATTATATAGAAATATGTAATAATAGTTAATCTAATGGGAGGACTAAAATGATCTAAAATATGTTAAGACATTATCGAATATTTGTAGATAATTATACTAAGTGAAATAAAACCCTAAATGTGCAAAGATGTAAAAGGAAAGAACTTAGTTGATTGTTAGATATTGTCGCAAGTTGTTTCGAGTTCGATTGTAGATTCCAAAAGTAGGAATGATCACTCAAAGGTCCCACAAAGGTCAGATCTGGGAAATATAAGGGGAGTGTAATACCCAAGAAGGTACTTGAGGCACCACTGGTTTTCTGAGTAGGTGCCCGATCGTGTAAAATCTTAGAATTTGGTTTTGGAAATGTCGCAAGATGCCTGAAATATTCCTTGTCTATTGTCTTGGATCTTCTAAACTATGTCGGGTATATGAAATAATGAAAGATGATGGAATGACCTGCAAAATATAAAGAAGTTTTAAAACCATGAAAATAAAAGATTTAAAATGAATGGGTCAGATTGACCTCAGCTGCCACAATAGTGGGATTACTAATCTAAGCATTGCACTACATTTCAGACCCAAATGTAGTGGTGTGTGTGTGTGTGCTTGCGCGCGCGTGCGCATGCGCATGTCATGCCCTAGGTGCTCTTGTGTTAGTCACACTTTGTGAAGTAACGAGCAATAATAATTATAGAAAAATGTAATAGTATGTGTGCATGGAATAGAATAGAATCCCTCCCCCTATGTTGTGTGTGTTGATGCATATCTCCTAGCCTTGATGCATGGCACTATGTGGATGCAAGTGATGTAATAGATGCAACTCTAGATGGAGTGATAGTAGTATGTGATGTTAGGACCCTCATTATGGTCTCATAACTTTATATTTATAGGGTTCTCTTGCTCTAATTTTATAATTAACCCCGACATGGCTAACTAGGAAGAAGATAAGGATGAAAAATGGATAGAAAGATCCCAAAAAGAAGTGGGAAAGTGGAACAAGGATCAAGGCACCCCGGATGGGACCGGGGTGCCCTAGACAAGCTTTGGGTGCCCGATTTTGGATTAAATGACAGAGAATTACAAAATAAGTGGGCATGCATAGGAAATACATGGGAATGATGAAATAAAAGGTAAAAATAAGATGGCCAAAAGGTGGGATTAATTAGTACTTTCTTCACTTGAGAACCCTCTAAATAGTAGTATAAGACCGGGCTAAATAATACCTAAAGTGCATGATTTTGTGACTACAAAGTATCTATAACCTCATCGATCACGTGTGCATATTTATCTAATCATTTAACATCTCACGTGCCCAATTATCCCATCCACATTAATCATTGTTCCTATTAATTAATTAATCATTTAAATTCTCATTTCCGTAACCAACCTTCTAATTAGGATGCTTTTGTCCTACACATAAATCCCCTTACTTTTCTATATTTTCTCCCATCTATTTTTATGCCCTAACTAACTTAAATTCATCCCCAAGAAACCTAATCCCACCTACATGCTTTAAAGCATTCAACCAATCCTTAAAAACACAAAGATCCCATAAAAATTAGAAAAAAAAATAGCCCATTGGGGAAACTTTCTCGTAATCGGCGGTGACCAACTTTGGTCACCATCGACCCTATAAAAGTAGCTTTTTCCTTCTATTCAGGATCATATGCATGTAATTCTCAACCTTCTTTGTGAGTGAGAATCCTCCCCCATGTTGGAACATCCCTAAAACATCCACAGATATGCGGGATATCTTTTCGAGTGTGATTTCATCGCTCACAATCATCCTTCATGAGGTTTATCGTTATCATCGTGTTGTTTTATTTAACTTTTTATCATATTATCTAGGTGTTTCTAGTATCTAATCTCTTGTAGGTTCAGACCATCAACAACAGCACTTAGAGCTTCTTCAACAACCTTCCCCTTTAGCCTTTTTGGTTGTAGGTTTTATTTCTCTCCCATTCATCATCAACTTTATCTCGATTCTTATGTAGTCATCACCAACCCAAGAAGATCCCCGTCGACCGGGCATAGTCATTTAGGGGTTCAATATTTTGCATCTCACATTTATCACACACAACCTAAACCACACAAATCAATTAACACATCAAAACACTTCCTTTTCTTGGTAGATTGATTAGGATTTGATCACCCAACAAGAATCCACTTAGACATTTCCTAGTGACAACTAACTTGAAACCAAACATAGTTCACCTTCTCCTAGGTCCTTTGTTATCCAACCCCCTTTTCTTTTCACATTCTTAATCAAAACATAAAAAGGAATTATTTACTTTTCTTGTCTATTTAATGGAACCAAAACTTTCCTCGAGCGAGTTCTCGGTCCACCATGACCCCATCCAAACCCTTGGTTACTTCGGACCTTCTTCCAATCCTATATATGATTATCTTCACCGCATAACCTTTATTTCTCGATCGCATCGACTAGTAGCCCATGTTTTATCTCCATCACCTTTATCCCCGTTGCCTCACACCATTCCTTCTTCTACCCCACCATCTTTGTCTCCATTACCTCATTCCTTCATGGGTCATCGACATCACCATACCCACTTCACTTATGGATATTCCTCATGAGAACCCCATCTCATGACTTCCTCCTCTGTAGATATCAATCAGCAGATCCTATTTCACCTTATGATGTCTCCCCTTCATTCGACATACCCGTCTCACTTAGGGACATCGGTTATGATCCTTTTATATCATACTTTCCTTTTCTTTCCCCATCCCGACATCTTATCTTGATCATAATCCTATATCCCCCAAGAAATCCCATCTTCATCATGAGAGATCTTCGGACAATAATTTCCTAATCCCCCACCAATGAGTTCATCTTCACCTTCTACATCACATCAATTTAACCCATTCTCAATCAACACCATACATTAGACATATTCTCCCACATCTATTTTACCATCTTCATCATCTACCCCTATCTTAGATATTGTGCCAACCACCCCTTCAAGGGCTATCCTCACATCCACTATATCCACAATCCCACTACCTACCACCTTAACCTCCACTACTTCTCTTATGTCCACATCCAGTCCTACTCTTACCACATCTACATTAGCCTTAGCCACACCTGCCTCTACATCCACACATGTCACTACACTTACATTGACATCATTATCACATATTTCTCTACCCATGCCCATATCACTTGACATTATACCAACCCTAACATCTCTACCACCTATCTCCTCACTTATGACTACCCTACTTACCTCGTCTCCCCATCCGCACCTAGTGTCCAGACATCTACCATGCCCACATCCACATCTATTATCACACCCATCACATCTCCTCAATCCACCTATATGCCTCTTGAGACACCTAAAATAAACATAGTTGACACTCATCCCTCTTCCATCCCTACCCTAACCCATCCGCCATCTACGCCATCTCACATAGACATTATTAACTACATGATCCAAACACCCCTTTCTATTTCCATATCCACATCTATTCCTACTATTGATTCCACACCTAAATCTACTCAATCCACTACATCAGACCCTATTCCCCATCCACATCTCTTCCACCTTTTCCTATCATGCCATCCTTAGATTCCATACCGGTTCCTCTTTCTGTGCTTCTTCCCACACCTACTACATCGACTATCATGACCACATCCCCATTATCTCCTTCTTCTTCTACACCACCTACATCATTTGAGAAATATTGGAGAGCACTTCAACTTGCAACTACCATAGGGGATCGTCTGTCTCATCCACACAAGTAGGCACTCCTCATCGAACCAATCCCCATCTTTCCTGGAAAAAATCATGCAAAAATTATTCTCATCATCCACCACTACATCACCTTTTGATTTGCATATAAAAATTATTATTATCCCTTCCAAGGGCACTCCTCAACAATCCAAATCAAAAACCTTAGCATCCTTCCACACCAATCCCTCGAGCGTAATCCATAACCTATCGATCCCTTTTACCACATCTTCATTCATTCATCTTCCTAGGTCTCTTCACTCATCCACATCATCTCCTATCACTCTTCTTGATGAGGTTCCTCCCTTGTTCATCAATACTATTTACCTTGATACACCATCCTCCTGACATATATATCCTTTGACATCCACTATCTTATCCACATCCCTTTCATTGGGGAGAATATTTCCCCCCATTATTAATCCTTTAGCATCTTTCTTCTTGTCTTCATCAATTCATCATCCCACACTAGGGGATTCTTTTAGGACTTTTCTATTCACATATTAGTTCCTTTCCACATTCGGCATCATCCTATCTCATCTAGCTTGGTTTATCTGATCATAATTTCTATCTCTCTTATGACCACTTTCGTGGACATATTTGTGCTTCCCTTTTGAAGCACCATGGATTTATCTAAAACCCACCATTGTAACGCCTATTTCATAAATATTTATTTAAATCATCTCATATGATCCTAATTTATCTTGTCCCTCTAGGGGACCATTTATTCATCTTAAACACATACCATTCGCTTCCCTAATAGGTATTTATTGCTCTTATTTTTCTTATTCATCTCGTCCCATCTTCCTAACGTAATGTTTACATCGGTGGCCTCGTAACTTTATGAGAATGGCACCACTCTAGAAAATATCCAATGCAGAAAATTTTCCCCTAACTAAATTGGACCATATGGTTCAGGTGCCTATCATTTGGCTTCCTTTGATGGTATACTGTAAGTGGAACCACTTAATGCATTGCACTTGTGACCATTCTATTGTTAGCACATTTACCAATGTTCCCTTAGTCATATCTTTAGATCATTTCTCCATCTTAGCCTCTTCCATTTCTCATTGTGATGATTTGGAATTATGTGGTATTTCCTCACTTCCTAGATGTGACCTTAAATATAAGCACCATGGATTTTCCCGTAACATATTCCTTATGGATAGGGTCTCCCTTTTGGTGATAACTCCACAATCATTACATCCATCACCCTCTCATTCATCTATTGGAACCATGCAAAGGGTCCAAGGGTGTATCTTGTACACTCTTTATCCCCTCTAAGTGGTCTACTTAACTAGTCCTAGCTCTCCCCGTGTAAAATCAAAATTCATGGATGCTTAAATCAAGAATAAAAATTATCAAAAACAGACTGATCCCTCGAAGGAAAGTTTTTCATGAAAAAAAAAGATTAAAAAAAAGAAATCAAAATCAAATAAATATATCGATCCCTCGAAGGATGACTATCATACATTATTCTCACCATATACATTTTGTCAAAAGTAGACCATACCCTCGAAGTATGGCTACTCCTTATAGCATTTGAAGAATTTATGCATTGATGAACGTTCCATTTTATCAGCATCCTAAGAAAGATTCCTGCATTGATCAAATTTCTCTTTCCCCTTCCTAGAGATGGGGCATAGTTTTAGGGAACACTTTTGGAGAACCCTTTTTCCTATACAAGGTACATCTCAAACCCCTTTTGGCATGCCAACATTAGTTTTATGAGATCATCTCATCCATTGTTTCCTTGTGATCTTTGAAATGAGTAATTATCATTGGTTATTTTCTGACATTTTTTTGGTCGCATGTGCCTTGCATTACATGGATCCCCTTTCTGTTTACCTCCAATGCGATTGGAGAAATTTTTCCCTCTTATGTTCCTCACTATAACGCAGTGTTGGTCACATCTATAGGTTGCCACCATTTTGAGGAATTTTTATCTTGATCCTATCACACATGTATTTCAACACATCTTTCTTCATCTCAATCACCTATATGTTATCTATCTATCTTACAACACATTTATTCAAAATTACATTCATCATTAATCACATTCATTCTTAATTTATTTCCATCACATCTTACCCATATACATTCTAATCATCATGATCAAAATTAAATTTAAAACATATTACCACATTACACATTTATATCATCATCCATACACATGCACATCCAAATAACCATATAATCATACATCTATTTCACCATCATCATCAAGTATAAAACAAACATACAATCTAAAATCACCATGACATATAATCTAAAATCATCACCACATCAAAATTAAATCCATCACATCATGTAACACATAATAATCCATGACAAAACCATATATCATATATCAAAAAGTATCTCAATACATCATGGCCCTCTAGGGGGATCCCTCAAAGCAAAAATGTTATCAAAATCTATAAAATGTATATCTGAGGCTCTCAATTCCTCTCACTCTAGGGTAGGTACAACACTTGAACCATGCACACCATCACCACCCTCTTTTCCTCCATTCTCTCACCATGGTTGAGCTACACTCCATGTACTCCTTGATGGCCCAACTCCACTGTCACCTACCTCTAGAGATGCTCCTAGTATCTCAACATCTAAGGTAGCTTATGGATCACAATATCCTCATAATATTTTTCCTCGGCTAATGTTAAGTACCTATCCATCCCAATCATACCATGGGATTCCATCGTGTCCGATACATGTGGTGTTGCCTTAACACTATTGGCCAACTCTGTCACTACAATAGTATCTAAATCTCCAAAATGGGGTGTGTAGGCCTCCCTCTCGCCTATGATAATCTTCCCTCTCTTGAATAACTTGGTTTCTCTCTTCGGTGACTACATCCCATTGTTGCATAAGGTTATATCTCTCTCTTCTCTCATCCGATCTAGCTAAGCACACAAAAAATCCACCTCTGCTGCAGCCTCTCTTGATCTGTCTCCATCATCTCCTGGAACCTCCTTAACCTCAACCTCCATATCCTCTATCTCCTATCCTCCCTCCTCAACCACTTGAGCTTCCCATGCTACCATATGTCAATTGAATTATCCTTCTCCTAATCCCACATCATCGTTATCATCCCATGGCATAGCATCCTCCTCCAATGGGTCTTCCATAGTAAGAATCGGAAGCTCTATATCCATCTCCTCCCTCCTATAAAAAAATTATATCATGAGGCGGTGGATGAACGACTCCAAAATTTCATCGCACCCTATCGAACCGAATGACATCTATCATCTTCGGTTGTCTCCCCTGTACCAATCTCATCCTCCTCATCCTCAATAACTCCACATCCACACTAGGCCAAGTGAGGAAATACTGATATGGCCACCACCTAATCGATTAACATACAAATTTACAAGTCGATCTACATACCAATCCACCCCTCTCTTTCCCCTGTCTCTCGAAGGCATGATCATCCCTCTATCTCAAAAATCCCACCTCTAACTGAATATGGTCTCCTGTGACCCATGGAAGCCTCGGTGGCCTAATCACAACAATATGCTCATAATCCCAATAGTGTAACAAGAATCCTACATCCAACCCTAACCTCCTACCCACCCTATATCTAGATATCTCATGGTAAACCTAAGCCAACAATGTGGTCCTAAATGATAATATAGTTCGGTGGTCAACAATATCGGCCACCACACCAATCAATTCCCATGGAAACAGAGCTCCTCTTGAACCCAAAAAATCATAGCAAGACATTGTTATCATCACCATACAAATCAACTAGCTGTGTGCTACCCCAACCTTATATCTCAAATCATATGCAAAGGCCCTGAAGAAAACCACGATCGGGGGCACATTGACTCCAAATAGTCATGTCAAAGCGTCAATATTTCATCACTAGTAATGGGTACTATCTCTGCTCCCCTTGTATCGCCGTGACTGAAATTCCAATACACATCCTCTAGGGTGATAGTCATCTCCCCTTTCCTGAACTAAAATGTACATGTCCCTATTCCACCTCTCAACCAAAGAAATCATAATCCCCACATCTCATAGGATCCTCTGATAATGTCTAAATCCTCCTAGTCCAACTGCAAAAAAATGATCCCACTCGGCATATGTCACATCTCCTATGATATGCTCATATAGATAAGGCACTATATCTCTCAAATATAAGGTCTCTCTGGTCTACTGCAATCACAAGCAAATCATCCATACATTAGACCTCTGGTCCAAAAATCCATCCAAATTTCAATCTAAACCCTAATCTATCCAATCCAACCCTATTCGATGCTAACCCAAGTTGGGTCGATGCATCTTAGTGTCGTTGATGTGCCTTAGGGATGGGTCAATGTCGACCCATTAGGGTCACCACCAACTACCCTTGGTGTCATCCACTTTTTCTAAAAATGTAAAAAAATTAAACATGAAATTAAATCAAAAACCTAGTGTGAGTTTTGTTACTCACCATCCTCCACACCCTCTAGAATTTCCTCGCAACTCGAGTGGCCTCCATTTTATTAGTCTCACTTTTTGACTTTATGCTCTCTTGTTAATTTTTCATGTGAAAATGAGAAATTTTGGCCGACTCACGGGCTTATATAGCCCTTTGAAACCAGTCCTTTGTCGATTGGCTTCGGTCATCGTCGACTAGCCTTAGCAATAACCTTTTTTAGATTTCTCCCCTCTTTCTTATATCCCCTTCTAGGGCATCATTTATTGTTGACCATTAAGTCATCACTTATGGCCATCTCTATTTTCCCTTCCGGCATTTTTTCATACAACTTTTTCGACTATTTTTTCCTCCAAGCATACATACTCTTTGAGTCCACACTCGTGGCCATAATCACTCTTCCTTTATTCATATGTAACTCTTTAAGTCCACATTTTTGGCCATCTCTTTTTCCTTTGGGAATTTTAATCATATTTATTCCCTAAGTCCACACTTGTGGCCATAATCACTCTTCCTTTGGGCATATGTAACTCTTCAAGTCCACATTCATTGCCATATCCTTTTCCTTCAGGCATGTTAATCATATTTATTCCCTAATTTCACACCTATGGCCATAATCACTTCTCTTTTGGGAATTTTAATTTTATAATCATATCCAATTTACACTCAAAGTCCTCCTTTGAGGCCATATTCATCTTCCTATTTGAGCATTACATTCATTATATCAAGTCCACCTATTATGGCCATATTCATTTCCATCCTTAGGGAAACATTATTTTTCATCAAATTCCACCTTTATGGACATTCTTTTCCCCTCTTGGGGCATACTTTTCCTTTTTTCCTTTGTGGCCATACCTTTCCCCACTTGGGGCATATTTGAATTTTCCTCTTTTCACCTTTGCATCCATGCTTTCCCCCTTTAGGGCATATTACTTCATCACTCACTTTTTCATTTTACCTTATCGTTCATTTTTCATGTCCCATTAGGAACCATATCATTCATTCTCATCCCTTGTGGACACATACCTATTCACTTGATTCCTCGTGCATGAAATACTTCGCATACTTTTCACATATAGTTTTTATACTTTGATGGATTTCCTATGACCCATTAGTCATCCTGACCTACTTCCATATTGTAATGATCTTCACCTATTCACTAGTCCATAGAACATTGTTTTGTCTCTGTTGAGACTGTAATTTTCCCCTACCGATGTGTGTTTGGTTTTAAAATGGTATTTTAATCAAAACCACGGTCGAGGACAACAAGTCCCTCCTTTTTATGGGAGAGGTTCCCTTATTGAAAGCAGCAAAGAAAGCTTATATAAAAATATACACTTTCATCTTAAGGTTGGACCTCGACATCTTGAAATTATCTTATACCAAAGTATCTTATCAATACAAATGAATAGAAGAACTGAATAAAGGAAAGAACAGAATATAACAAAACTTTCGGGAAATATAGATAGCAGAGTATAACCCTATACGTGTTGGGCAAGAGTGATACTGAGAATAGAATCGTTCACATTCATAGCATAAGATATTATTCCATAGACACAAAGTTATAGAAATCATATCAATAAGAACACAAGGTTTCTTATCACAGAAGATAAATGATCCATTAATTCTAGGTAAGAAAGAAGGGACAATGGAGGAAAATAGAGAAAAGGGGAAAATCCTTCTGTATTGATTTACTTTTGACTATAATTACACTTCAAAATTAACAGAGTCCAACCTTTTGCAATGAGCCAAGCTCTTACATTTATAGATGAAGCGAGAAGAGGAGAAGAAGAGAAGGAAGAAAATCTGATTTGAAAGATTAACCACCAACCAACAATGCCCCTGCAAATCCACCTATAATTTGTCAAATCTGGTTCTACATGTCTTTCGCATGTTGAAGAAGGAAGGATGGAAGATCAGATCAAATTTGATCTAGTTGAAGTAGTTTGATCACATATTAATGGCACGAAAGATGTTTTCTATATTTTCACCCAAATCAAGATATCCAATCAGTTCTCCATGTCTGTTTGGCATGTTAGAGAAGGAAGTATGGAAGATCGAGATCAAATCTAGGTAGTTGAAGAAATCGGATCTCGTATTAATGGAAAAAGAAATTTTATATATTTCTAACCACCAAACCCTGCTAAAAACAATATTTTATGCTTCCATGGAGTAGAGGAGACCAAGATCTTTCCAACAGTATAAAATTTGTCAAATTTTGAGCACTGGAGCAAAAGTTATGCTCATTTGAATATTTGAATCAAACCCGTACAAAAATGGCGAAAATGCAAAAATGGATCCGCGGGCCCAAAATTGAAATTGCACCTTTAGTGTAAAAGATGTAAAATGAAAAAGTTCCCCATAGCCCTGCAAGCCTACAACTTCACATTTTTCATTTGGGTCTGACACATGGCTTTACCTGAGTGGTAACGGAGTCGTGGCTCACTTTATAATTTTACTTCTTTTAGAAATGAGGCTCAAAGTCACAAGGTCTTTGTTGGCCTACCTTGCCACTTTGACTTTTCAATGTGTATTCATTACCTAGCTTCGGTGGGGTTGTAGCTCATTATTTCACTTTAAGCCTTTTATGGAAACAAGGCTCAAAATCTCAAATTTCTCCGCCGATCCGCCTTCTTATTTTGACTTTTGATGCAGGCTCAACCTTTGACTTTATCCCTTGAGCATGAGCGGGGTTGCGGCTCATTTTGTAAATTTAATTCTTTTGGAAATAAAGCCAAAATTCTCAAAATGCTCGATGACCCACCTCCCTACTTTGACTTTTCAATTACTTTGTCCCTTTTCTATACCTTGGACATGTGGAAGGCTAGCGCTTGTTTGGGGAACCACCTTTGACTTTGACCTTTGAAGGTGTGCCGAAGAGACATGTGGCTCCTTCCGCAGATTTTATTTATTTCTTTGTGTTTTGGCTAAGTCCCTTTTGTTTGGCGAGGCCATATGTCTGACCCTAGACATGTGGAGGCTCAACGCACATTTGGGACTTGCCTCTAGATTTTTCCTTTGAAGTTGCATCAAGATGACACGTGGAGAGCTCCATCGGTTCTTTTATACTTAGTCGATTCATGCTTGATGCCCATTTGACTTCTATCGGACCCTAGACACGTGGAGGGTTGGCACTAGTTCAGGGTCTCTCTTTGGGTTTGTGCCTTTGAAGTTACGCCAATGAGGAACGTGGAGAGCTAGTGCTCATTTGGGGAACGCCTTTGGCTTCAACCCTTGAAGGTGCGCCAATGAAACACGTGGCGTTGTCCACCGATCCTCTTATACTTAACTAATTTTGGCCCACTCCTATTTGTCTATTTTTGGTTGGGTTCCTTTTGCTTATTTAGGAGCGACTATGTTGGGTTCTAGACATGTGGAAGCTTCGTGCTTGTTTGGGGACTCACTCTGTATTTCACCTCTTGAAAGAGTGTCGAAGAGACACGTGGTTCTTTCCGCTGGCCTTAGACCTTTCAATGGCTGATTTAAATTTTGAGGATCTGAACACATGGAGAGTTGGTGCACATTTAGGGTCTATCCCTTGGATCTCACTTCTGAAGTTGTGTCGATGAGGCACGTGGAGGATTTTGCCGACCCTCTTATACTTAGTCCATTAAACACCCGGTTCTATCCCTTTTTAGACTTGGGACACGTGGAGGGCTTGCACACATTTGGGGTCTCCGCTTTCATGCACCCCACCAAAAGTTTGCTGATGAGACATGTGGCACCTTCCACAGTCCTAGACTTATCCGATTTGGGGCTTGGTTGAACACTGCCTTTCTTCATACAAAACCAAAATTCCAAAAGTGACGATGACCCACCTTCCCACATCCAATCAGAGATTTCCATGTACTCGTGGATGCTGGGGCCAAAAATTGATAAGGAAGATACGCATGTCATTCAAAACTATAGAAAAAATATAGAGGAGGAGAATATCCACCATTTACACCCAAAAAACAAACTGCTCCTCATATAAAGAAGAATCATAAACGATACTAGGCTCAATGTGATCCATGACCATAGAAAAAGGATTTGACAGTTTCATTCGAATGGAGGAAACAATTTTCAAGCATCCAGACGGGAACCATGTGGACTGCAAGATTCTAAATTAATAGGGTGAGATTACAAATGAGCACCCACTTCTTCAAAGCACGATTTTTTCTCTCTCGCAGACTTCTCACTCTACTCAAATATCTCTCAAAGGCACCAACTCAAAATTTTGAAACTTGACTTTAAAAATGAGGGGAGTTTTGAGGGTGACAACAATGTGATATTGGAGTCACCACCATATTTTTCATCATTATTACGATCCTTTTTCCTAGGGCATCTTGCCTTGGTTATGCTTTCACCCATCCTTTCTTCACCCACCCACCCTTTATCATCTATCTTTTTTAAACACGTCATCGATTTTCTTTGACATCATCAATCCCCCATTTAAGGGGGTGTGCGGGTTATCATTAATCCTTTATTCTCGTCTAACTCTCATCATTTTTGTCTCATAGTTTTCTATCCCAAACCACTCAACAAAAAGGGGTAAAATGTAGACCTAAATTCAGTATCTATACCCTCATCACTTGTGTGTGCATATTTATCTAATCATCCCCCTTCCTTTAATTAAATGTTCATCTAATCCTCATTAATTAATTAAGCGATGTTAATTAATTAATCATTTAACATATCACATGCCCAATTATCCCATCCACATTAATCATTGTTCCTATTAATTAATTAATTCATGTTAATTAATTAATCATTTAAATTCTCATTTCCCTAACCAACCTTCTAATTAGGATGCTTTTTTCCTACACATAAATCCCCTTTCTTTTCTTATCTTTTCTCCCATATATTTTTATGCCCTAACTAACTTAAATTCATCCCCAAGCAACCTAATCCCACCTACATGATTTAAAGTATTTGGCCAATCCTTAAAACACAAAAATCTCATCAAAATTAGAAAAAAAAAAAAACCCATTGGGGAAAATTTCCTGTAATCCGTGAAAACAACCTCGGTCGTTGTCAACCCTATAAAACTAGTAGTTTTTCTTTTATTCATGATCGGATGCATGTAATTATCAAGCTTCCTTGTGAGATGAGCATTCTTCCCCACACTAGAACATCCCTGAAACATCCACAAATCTTTAGGACATCTTTTCAGCGTGCTTTCATCACTCACGATCATCCATTGTGAGGTTTATCATTATCATCATATTTCTTTATTCATATTTTTATAATATAATCTAGGTGTTTCTAGTATTTAATATCTTGCAAGTTCAAACCATCAACAACAACACTTAGAGCTTATTCAGCAACCTTCCTCTTTAGCCTTTTTGCTTTATAGGTTGTCTTTCTCACCCATTCCTCATAGGCTTTATCCAATTTTTTTATAGTCATCATCAACCTGGTCAAATTGCCTTCGACCCAAGTCTATTTTTTCAAACAGATCTCTTCTATTTTTGTTTCCATCCATTTCCTAGAGGTTTCTACCCCTAGTCCCTACCTACAAACTATTCACAAAATACACATGCTTCTTTCATCCTCTCGTTGGCATTCAAACCCTTGAGTCTATATATTCATCTTACGGTCTAGTCTCTACACAGTCTAAGTCACCATCAACCTGGACTGTAACAATCAATTTACAATTATTGTCATCTAATTAGCCTTTAGATCAATTTATGTCATTTTTCTAGATTCAATGATATTCTTGTTTCTACAATTTCATCCTTTACATCACTCTTTCTAAACAAATAGGGGTTGACATCCAAAAGGAAGCTAATCACTTCTTGGAATCGCATTGTTGGGCAACCCCTGCATATATCTATGTAATCCATCTTTGTTCTAGTTTTGTAGGTATATCAAATTGCAGGGAGAATCAACCATCTAGTGCCTGTATCACACCTGAGGTAACATAAATCCTCCAACATTTCTGATTTTCTAGTTTCTTTATTAGCTAGTGCTTTAACTTCATTACGAATGAGAAATTTGGACAACAATTTTATACCTCTTTTGTCATTATTTTGATCCATGGAATTGATTTTATGCATCATACCTTCTTGATTAACATTTCTCCCTTGGACTAATTCATATCTTCTTGACAAAATTCAAAACCCACTAATAGATTAGATTGATCAATAGATGCATACCTTGTAATATTTATTTTAATATGTCTTCATACTCATGCTTGTGAAACACCAAGAGCACACTGCAATCCTACTTCTCAAATGCATTGTAACCTAGTATTAGGTCACTAGATACTACCCTCTTCCCATTCATACTTGTTAGCATAATTCAAAGCATAGGCATATTTATTGCATTTTATTGCATTGTCTTTTATTTAATAATGTGACATGTGCACTCTAGTCTAGTGACTTGCATTCAATATTGTTATGTTGATAACATTCAATATTGGTATTAGTAGTAATTACATGTGTGAGATGGGTCTTATCATCTCGTAGTTGGTGTTTGATAGGGTGTCATGTCTATCCATATGATGCTGTCTAATATCTATAAATATTACAGCTCTTGCATTGTTATGTAATCTGATTTCATGATCAATAATATTTGTGAGGCTTCCGTCCCTCTTTGGTCATTGCAATCTTATTCTATTCTATCATTTGGTATCAAAGCTATACCATTATTATTATTTGGTATCAGAGCAGGTTCTATCCAAGCAAGGTTGAAGAGGAGCACTATTGGAGAGGATCCATTAGAGAAGAAGATCTGCATCAAAGGAGAGCCATTGAAGCATCTGTAGCCTCCATTCCTTCTAAGCATCCCTCAACTAAAATTTTACCTATCCACTTATTTGGAAGGTAAATTTTTTTTATTAGTCATTGGCATAGCCAATTGATCCAACATATTGGTGGAATATTTCAGATTTGGAGATCTTTAAAAAAAAGGAGAAAGATCTTGAAAAAAATTGCAGATCTAAAAAAAAAAAAAAAAAAAAAGATTTGTGAAAAAAAAAGATCTTAAAAAAAAAGGAGAGAGATCTTGAAAAAAATTTGTAGATCTAAAAAAAAAAAAAAGATCAGATCTAAAAAAAAAAAAAAAATCAGATCTGAAAGTGGAGGTGTGAAGAATTCGGGAGCAAAGGTTGAAGTAGTCCCATCAACAAAATTCCAGCAGATAGCTCTTAGAAAAAAGGACGTAAATTTTTCATAAAATGTCAGATTGATGTACCATTTTTTTTTAGAAAGATAAGAAGGATGCGCACAACTTTTCAGTTTACATCATCTTCAGATTCGGCCTCTACATGTGACAAAAAGTCTATACAAGTCGGATCATTTTTTCTGAAAAAAAAATCAGATCTAGCTGGTAAATTGGTAAGATCTCAAAAACTAAGATTCCGATTCTTCTAAAATTTTTAGGTTTCAATAAAAATATTGTATGATGTTTTTGTCAAAATTTTAGAAAAACCCAGATCACGGTTTGTGAGAAAAGGTGAAAACAATATTTAGATTGTTTGTTTGGATCTTGGGAACAAACAGGTCAGCGGTTCAATTCCCACTCTCTCCATATTTTTTATTAAATTATTTTTTTTGGAAAATTTGGAGAAATTACTAAATTTTGGGAGATTTCCAAATTTAGAAGCTCACCAAACACATTTAGAGCCACCGCTAAATTTAGTGGAAAAACACCTATTGGGGGTAAAAAAATATTTTTGGCCTAAATTGTGTATTTTGTGATTCTAGACCCTTTTTTCTAAAGAGGGGGACACAAAAACTTCATTTTGATGTACTTTTGGAGCATTTTGTACTAATCTTGGTGCATAAAAAAAAAAAAAAAAAAAAAAGTGCAAATTTTTTATTTTATGTTTGGTTCTATCACACGAGATCTTTGATCTCATAGCAGCGTTCGGTATATACGGTGCCTCTAGGAAGCGCTTACGGGTGATGCCGTCGTGACTACTACTGCACTTAACGCCTAACATAGCTGCCTAAATGTCATTTGGGCATCGACCCTATAAAATCGACGGGGAGTAATAAGGACACAATACACACACATTTGAGCCCTCCCATCCGTTTGTGCTTACACAAACCCCTCTCGTACTGTCTAAGTACCATGTACTAAATTCTTTCACATGCGTTAACACCTCTTTCCGTACTGATGGGTATATTGAAAGGGTGATCTTCTTCCACGTACCGATGGGTATATCGGAAGGGAGCGTATATAGAAAGGTTTGGTATATTGGCCTGACGGTATATTGAGAGGGAGACCATAAACTTGGAGTGATAAGAGCCTTACCCTTTATCAGAAATTCAGAGTTTCAGAAATTCAGATTACAGAAATGGGTGCACAAGCACCAAAGTTCTTCTTGCCAGATTCACAACTGCTTAGAGGAGACAACTATGTTGCATGGAAACCGAAGATCAAGATGTTACTTGAGTTTGAAGACCTATGGACAGTTGTAGATGGAGAAAAACAAGATCACTTGATGATGGAAGACAACAAGTTCAATTTGTGAGGGCCAATCAAAGGCCAAGTTGATCATCTTGTTTAGCATAACAGATGATGTGTAACCCCACATTAGAGATGCCACATCGGCCAAGGATGTATGGGATAAGTTGAGCACAGTCTATGAGGCAAAGAACAAGAATGCCATCCTCAACCTACTATCACAACTACATACTCTCAAGTTCAAGCACAATGAGAAGGTTGAAGTTTTTTTGAGACGAGTTGCTACTTTGAGGGCATCTCTATTGGCATTGGGAAAAGAGATAAGTGATGAAGACCTCATACCAATTGTGTTGCGAGCACTTCCTCCTTCCTATAGAATCTTTGTGACAACTATCAATATGAGTGAACACACAGTCACCTTTGAGAAGTTGGTCAATCTACTCCAACAAGAAGAGGCAATGAATAGCAAAGATCATGAAGATGAGCAAGCACTATCTTCCAATCATAAAGGAAATGGGAAATTTCAGTCCAATCACAAGAAGTCCCAACAAAATCAAAGTCAACGAGGACAAAGTCATGAGACACACAGAAGTGTCCCATTTTGCGATAGAGAGGGGACATGACATCAAAGATTGTTGGTACAATTCCTACAAAAAGGGTTCATCAAGCAATTCAAAACCCAATAACCAATAGGGTAACAACAATTCAAATCAAGGGAAGTCAACAACAACAACAATCAAGGGAAGAAAAATGGTAATTGGCAAAGAAAACCCAAACAACAAGGGTACATTGCCGAACATGAGGATGATTCAGATGAAGGACACCACATGTATTCTACTCAATTTGATGAAGAAACCAAGTCCACACAAGATATATGGTATGTTGACTCGGGTGCAACTCGACACATGACTGGACGCAAGGATTGGTTCTACACACTACGTGACTCACCTAACAAGAACCATGTGTCATTAGGTGATGACTCATCATACAGTGTCAAGGGGATTGGAAACATTTCACTACCTCTTGGAAAGCATGACTGTAAAATCACAAATGTATTGTATGTACCTAGGTTGACCAAGAATTTTCTATCAGTTAGTCAACTCCTTGATCACAACTTGAAGTTGGATTTTGACAGTAATAATGGAGAAAAAGTGTGCTTGATAAGAGATAAGTCAAGAGGTTCCAAGATTGTAGCAAGAGCCTCGATGTGGGACGCGTGTTTCGACTTGATTTTTCCAAAAGGATGATCAAGCTCTAGTGGCCAAAGACACACAATCTGTAGAACTATGGCATCGCAGATATGGTCACATCAGTTTTGGCTATCTCAAACACTTCAAAAGGGCAACATGGTGAAAGGATTACCTACACTCAAGCACAACATTGACAAGTGTCACAATTGCCTAGCTGGAAAGCAACAGAGTACCCTTCAGAAGAACACATATAGAGCTAAGGGAAAGCTTGATTTGGTGCACACCGATCTTTGCGGGCCCATGCAACCAAGTCATTCTGGATGTCAATACTTCATGCTTTGTGTTGATGACTACTCAAGAAAGATGTGGATATATTGTCTAAGAAACAAGAGTCAAGCCTTTGAGACATTTCAGAAGTTCAAAGCACTTGTTGAGAATGAAGTTGGTCGCAAGATCAAAACTCTCGCTCAGATCGAGGGGGAATTCACAAGCAATGAGTTCAAGACTTACCTGGAAGCTCATGGGATTCATCGAAAAATGCCTCCTACTCACACACCACAGCAAAATGGTATAGTTGAGAGAAGGAATCATACTATCATGGAAATGGTGCGATGTATGATTGATGACTCAGGTTTAACAAAGACATTTTGGGTAGAAGCTGCAAGAACTACAGTCTATTTGTTGAACAGAGTGCCCACAATAGCTCTTGAAGGAGTGACACCTCAAGAAGCATGGTCAAATCGGAAACCATCAATTGCACACCTAAGAGTATTTGGGTGTAAAGCTAGCATGCACATACCCAAGAAGAACAGGAACAAGTTGGATATGAAAGCTGAGAAACTGATATTCATTGGATACAGTGAAGAAGCACTTGGGTACAAATTATGGGATCTAAAAGTAAAGAAAGTATACACAAGTAGGGATGTTGAGTTCTTTGAGAAGAAACAAGTAGATGCTCCACTCAACGACTCAACAAACATGCAGAATACACCTCTTGTGAAGACAAAATTTGATGTTCCCACTGAAGATGACAGTGATGAATTGGATGATGGTGAAAACTTGGATCCACCACAAGCCAATGGAACAGCTAAGAAGTTACCTAAATGGTATACTCAATTAATAAGAGATGCAAATTTGGATGAAGCACCTAGCACATCATCAATCCTGGACCTAGAACTCGCAGTCAAGCTCGTGAAGAGGTCAATTATGCCCTAATGAGTAGAGTTGTTGAAACAGTTGAGCCATCTACAGTTCAGGAAGCCCTACAATCAAAATCTTGGAAAGATGCCATGGATTGAGTATCGATCGGTGATGAAGAACAACACATGGCAACATCGACCTTCCACCAGGAAGAAACCCATTGGATGCAGATGGATATTCAAGACTAAGTACAAATCAGATGGGACTATTGACAAGTATAAAGCAAGGCTTGTAGCAAAGGGGTATGCACAACAAGAAGGCATTGATTATGAGGAGACATTTTCTCCCACAGCCAAGATCAAGACAATCAGGATGATCTTTGCTCTAGCTGCACAATTTGGTTGGAAAGTCCACCAAATGGATGTGAAAAGTGCCTTTCTTAATGGAGATTTGCAAGAAGAAGTCTATATGACTCAGCCAGAGGGTTATGTAATACCAGGAAAAGAGATGATGGTATGCAGACTCATAAAATCTCTATATGGCCTAAAACAGGCACCCGGGCATGGTACATCAAAATTGATGAGCATCTCATAAGTCATGGATTGAAAGAATCCTTATGACCCCGATCTCTACCTCAAAAAGCAAGGGGAGATTGTCATTGTGGTTGTTTATGTCGATGATCTAGTCATTACGAGGTAGTTACTGTGAAGATGATCGATACAACAAAGAAGGATTTTAATCGATCGTTCGACATGACGAGATCTCGGGCTCATGCACTATTGTCTTGGGTTGGAAGTATGGAAAAAAGAGAATCATATCTTTGTGTCACAGTTGAAATACACCAAGACAACGCTCGAAAAAAATTAGGATGATGGATTGCACTCCTATTTCTACACCTATGGAAGTGAGACTTAGTTATCTCGTTCGATCCATCACCACCGAGTGAATGCAACTCTCTATCGGTAGTTGATCGGGAGTCTCATTTACCTGACATATACTAGACCAGATATCAGCTTTACAGTCAACTATTTATCACGCTTCATGCAAGAACCGAAAATATGTCATTGGAAAGTAGCAAAGAGAATACTAAGATATCTAAAGGGTATAGTTGACCTTGGTCTAGAGTACAAGAAGAACGAAAACTTCTTCTTGACAGGATATTCAGATTTAGATCATCCAGGAAACATGGATGATAGGAAGTCAACATCAGGCTTCATCTTCTTTATGGGATCTGGACCGATATCATGGGGAAGCAAGAAACAAAACTTTGTTTCTCGCTCTTCTACAGAAGCAAAGTATCGAGCTGCAGGTGAAGTTGTTTGTGAAGCAATATGGCTACACCGAATACTGGAAGGAATTGGTCTACCACAACAGAAATCTACTCTAGTATATGTTGATAATGAAGGATTTCTAAAGCTTGTTTGCAATCCAGTATTTCATGAGAGAACCAAGCATATTGAAGTACAGGTTCATTTCATACGTGAGCATGTCTTGAAGCACAACATATAGCTCCATTTCTATCCTACAGCTGAACAGAAGGTAGATGTTTTCACTAAGTCACTTGCACGTGACAAATTCACACTGTTCAGAGAGTTCCTCTCCACTTCATTGGAAACTATGCAAAATTAAGGGGGGGAATGTTAGCATAATTTAGCATAGGCATATTTATTGCATTTTATTGCATTGTCTTTTATTTAATAATGTGCAACATGTGCACTCTAGTCTAGTGACTTGCATTCAATATTGTTATGTTGGATAACATTCAATATTGGTATTAGTAGTAATTACATGTGCATGTGAGATGGGTCTTATCATCTCGTAGTTGGTGTCTGATAGGGTGTCATGTCTATCCATATGAGGTTGTCTAATATCTATAAATATTACAGCTCTTGCATTATTATGTAATCTGATTTCATGATCAATAATATTTGTGAGGATTCCATCCCTCTTTGGTCATTGCAATCTTATTCTATTCTATCATACTAGATGCATGATCACTTGATACACCTCAAAATTGTTCTTCAACATAAATCCAAGATCGAGACATAACTTATATAACCAATCAAGATACAAACATATCTTGAATCAAATCTTAAATTTGTTACTTCAACATCATGCAACATCCCTTCATGCATTTGATGGTCTAATCAAGTCATCATATAGATGAATGAGTTTCTTCTTCACTTGTCCTTCTCGGTTGTCTTCTTGATTCCTAGAAATTTGTCGCACACCTAATTGGCTCATGAAACTCTATTCAACTTCCCTTAAGTTATTGAAAAAAAAAAATTTACTGAGATATCACAAATTCAATGTTATCCTACTCTTGACAACTAATTCACAACTCACCTAACTAAATCAGTCATTTAGACACCATTTCAACAAGCTCATCACATCAAGATACATAAGTACACCTTCTTCAAACCAGATAGACGTAAATGAGATCTTAAAATGTATTGTTCAGATCCAATACACATGTGAGTCCTTGAATCACCTTACATACTCTTGATGCATCATACAAACCAAAATACCATTATGACATACCTCATGACAACAAATCATACACCAAATAGTAGACCCATGGCTTCTCTATCAACATAACTTCATGAGTTTGAACAAGATGGATAAAAAACATACATATGTTAGTCTTTTAAATTATCTAACAAGCAATCTACTACTTTCTTACAAACCTTCAAATGTCCTTGAAGAATCTTTCATGACAGTGATCTAATATTGGGCTCAAGACATAACCTCATACATTCATGTAAGCACACTTCATTAGTCAATATAGGTCTCAACACATAAACTACTTCCCGATTAAGCACAAAAACATACTTCTAGGTATGTCGGTTACTCTTCCAATCCTTCAAATTGTCACGATCAATCATATATCATCTAGGAACTCAAGATAACAATATAATACCATGACTTGAAACATATATGAAACTTACTCCTGAATGCACTCACAACTTCATGATCCTTATAAACTCAAGTAACCATGTCACGACAGAAAACATCCCTTGAAATAAAAAAACTTTCCTTACATAGACCTTCAAACTTTCCTTAAACACATACCCCTCATGAATGATACAAGATATAGGCATACATTCTTGATATATGAAACCATGACCAATCCTTATACAAAATCTACCAACCAATGACATATTTGAGAAACATACTAACAATCCTTACACAAAAATATATCACCATGATGTATTTTTACAAGAAGCATACCCTACTAATCCAAAAACATAACGTACCTCATTGCTTCCTTTAACTAATGAATTTATTCATGAAGCCTAGTGAAGACACCCCATGCTTCTTAAGGCATTAGAAAAATATGAACTCCTCAAGAGATTCCCAAATCTCCATGTCCTTGTTATCTAACTTGCAGTCAGTCCTTAAGGTTCTTCTTGACTTTTTAGTTGGCTTTTGAGGCTTCGTGACAACATCCTCCTTATTTTCCTCTTTTGATTTGAATATTGTCAAACACATATGATTCTCCTCAATCATTGGCTTATTCTTAATCATGGAAAAATACCTTTTTGATTTGATGACTAGTCAGATTCAAACTTCTTGATTGTATCCTTTTCCTTATCTGTATGCTCTGATTTCAAGATGACCTTCGTTTCTTTAGATTCCTCTTTGACTATGTTTGACAACCATAATTTCTTATCCTCATGCTTAGGATCATCCTTCTTATTTATAGAATCAGACTTGGCTATCTTAGGCTTATCTTTAGGATCGATCTTCTTGTTGAACATTCTTCTATCTTGCCTTCTAGGAGCTTGAAACCAATTGTTGTACCTTTGGGATTCATTTTGATAGCAAAATCTAGCAATGTGACCTGGTTTATGATAGTTATAGTATGCAACACCATACATACCCCTTAACTTATATGAGATGACTTTCCTTCTATAATCAATATCCCTATGACCATAGTCATTGTATGCATAATAGTAGTCATTGAAGGATATTTCACGATCCCATGAATACTTATTCCTTGAGAACCTACTTTCACATTCTCTTTCCCTATGTCCAAATTCATTGCAATCATAACAGTACCCATTGAAAGAATAACTATACCTCATTGCATTTGGTTGTCTAAAAGGGTTAGACCTCTTTGAATTTGTCTTCTTGGTTAGGTTGGAATTCTCCTTGTTCTCCTTCATGTCTTCATAGGTACTTGGACCTACCTTGTTATCTACACAACTCTTCATGTGGTCTTCTTTGAAACCTAGGTTTGTTTTTTTCATTGGCCAACCTTTTATTGTTGAAGATACCATTAGAGCCTCAACACTCTTCTCCAACTTCGATAAGTCTTCAACCTACTAGATGCTTTCTCCAACTCTATCTGCAAGGACCTTATCTCAAATTTATACGTGATGCAATATTCTTCTTTAAATTTTAGGGCTTCTACTTCAGACTTGATTTTATTACATTCTTCTTATTTTCCTTCAAGAGTGTTATGTGAAAAATTCCCCGCATTGAGAAAATATAGAAGTTCTAAAAGTCAGTGATTAATCAAAATGAAATAAATTAATTACTATGTATTATAAAATTATTTGATCAAGATAAAAGACAACATTTAAGTCTTAAAGTTATAAAAATTAATGGATTATGAATACAAATAAGACCCCCTTTAAAATAGGGAAAATTAAAGAGTTCTAAGAGTTTCTCAAACTTGTTTTATCAAGAGGGATTAAAATTTAGAATTATGGATCATTATGGATGTATGTAATTAATTGTAAATTATTATTATGCAAGGGTGTGTTGGTTACGAAACCACCCAAGGGAAACTTATTTAAACATGTGGTGTGGGGATTTGATAGGGACATATGGAAAATGTGTGCTCAAGTATATTTTTATTTGATACCGAGTGAAGGCAAGTGGTGGACATTGGAGAGGGGCACTCTAGAGGGTGTCCTAACTGGGGTACGTGAAGTATAACCCAAGATGGTTCTTGGCCAAGGAAAGAAGATTAATTATTAAATATTTCCTCCTGATAATATGGCCATAGCTCGAGGTGTTGAATCTCGGGCATCACCTAGGAGTTCTTGTTATCCAAAATTCACCCCTCAAGGTAATTTTGATAACATGCATCAATTTTTCAGTCCCAAGCAAGTATATTTATTCAAGGCTCAAAATCATGTTTTGGGCCCCCAGCTTCCCTCTAACTCTCCCATCCAAGAAAAAATCCCAACGAGTTAGAAAAAATGGAAAAAATGCAAAAATGAGGTTGCATGGTTGTTTTAAAGAATTTTGGGTCTGAAGGGTTCGGGTCATACCAGTGCGGGTCGTACTGAGGTTTGTCATACCAAGCTTGGGTTCGAAATACAAAGAAAATTGGCTAAGTCAGACATTTTTGTCCCAGGCGGTCCGCGGGACAGTTGGGACGTCGGGACGTGAGGGACGCAAAAGCCGAAACGGCCGAAAGCAAGAAAAATCATCAAGTCTTTTGTTTCACGTGGTTGGGACAGCTGGGACAAAAGTACGTGGGACGCGAATCGGCCGATTTGCCAAAAGACGGTCCATTTCGGGCAGTTCGGAAATTTTCGTCGGGACAGCTAGGACAAAAGTACGCACGGACGTGAAAAGGCGAAAAGGCCACAAAAAGGGACAAGGAAGCCCGAATCGGCCGATGCGGGAGATATTCATCTAGGACAGCCAGACAGGAGTATGCGTGGGATGCGAATTGGCTGATTTTCTGAAATAGCTGCAACAAAGAAGAAAAGTCAACGTTTGACCCGTGAAACTTCAAACGGCCATAACTTTTGACTCCGAGCTCCGATTTTCACAAAATTGGACTTTCTGGAACGAGCACGACGTCCTCTACACAAAAAAATTAGATTTATTATTTTTAATAAGGGTAGATATATTTAATTAAAATAAACATATTCAGCTCCAGTCAGTTAATGCTCATTCCGTCAAATGACCAAAAAACGCCTGCCAGACCCAAAATAGCTACCCGCACTCAGAAGGCCATAACTTTTGCATTTCTCAACGAAATCGCACAAAATTGGTACCATTGGAATTGTGGCTCAAGCCCGATGCAAAACAATCAAGAAATTCTAGATTTGATGAGAGATTGATTGATATTTTTAGAAAATGTGGCTGGGTTCATAACAGTGTTTTATTTGGTGGTTGGGAGTGCAATTAAGAGGCATGGTCATCATTCTTTCTCTGTTGCAGCACTTGGGACAGTATGGGGAGCCTTTTGCAAGTAATATATAATCATTTTACTCCATTTAATGCCTCTTACAAGTGGTTGAAGGACAGATTTCGGGATTTCCATTTTCCCTTCTCTTTCTCTTCTCATTTTTTCTATAAATTGGAGTGTTGGGCTCATTGTAAAAGGAGGTAGTTTTTGTAGCAAAGCTCTGCCAAAATTGCTTTGTGAAGCCAATGTGTTGCAGGCCCTTGTTGTGGACTCCTTGCATGGTGATCTAGGCCCTTATCTTGTAACCAATTGAACTGTGCATATCATGAAGCAATAAAATATAAGTTTGTGGATGCATCTTCCCCTGCTGTGTTTTCTTGCATTCTTCTTGCCCCTTCAACCTTGATTACAAGAATATTGTGTTTATTATTATGCTCTTGCAGGGATCCATTATCATTGTGTATGTTTGAAATATTTTTGTGAATGCATTTTGCTAGATTGTGGAGAACTGTCATCACCCCTTCTAGTGTGCACTTTGCTTCTGTATCTCACGCATTTGAAGACTACTCTCACACCCTCCTTTTCTGGTGTATCACCGCTTTAGTGTAGGATTTCATTTTATGCATTCTCTCTCCCTGGTCCCTTGGAAATTTAAATTAGAATAGTTAGTTTCCCCTGCATTAGAGTAGATTGTGGCAGGTAGTTTAGGAGCAAGAACCAACTTTCTCTGGAGGTCTATCTCAAATAGCAAGTCCCACAACTTGGAGATAGTACCCATATTATCAATCACACCTTTGTGAGTCCAAGTACATGCGCTTGTTTAAACAATAGGAGTGTTATGATTCGGTGATAACATTACTTGAGCAAAGACATAGTCCTCACCACCCATATATATATATATATATATATATATATATATATATATCCTATATATATATATATATATATATATATATATATAACAATTGTTTTGTTTAATATAGAATTGGATGGTTTTACATGGAAACATATTTCCTTAACTTTAGAATTATCAACTAGGAAAAGTCATGTCACATTTTAGTATCGAGCCTTAAGACCCGGTAAACCTATGGTTACCATTTTATTTAATTTAATAATTTATCGATAAATGGAGACTCACATTTGTATTTATTTAATTGTTTTGTTAGTGCATGAAAATATGTGTAAAATTAATTTACCTAAGGTCTCTAACAGGAGACAACACTCCATGAGAATAGGAAATTGATTTTTCCTATTGGCTCAAGTCTTATTCTTGTTCCCCGTATTGTGTTATTATTTTTTATTTATATTATTCAAAATAAATTTTACCTATGTCTAAGTGTCCCCTTTAATAACAAGGGTTGAATTAAAATCTATAGACTATAGTTTAATTTTACTAAATGTTTAAATTTAAAACTATAAACTAGGAACTAAACTATATTCTATAAAAATATTATAGTTTATAATTTACAAACTTTATCCTATAGTTTATAGTTAATATAAACTATATATTAAAAACATACTATAGTATTATAAGCGGCCACATTTAAGTCTATGTTATGTTTAAAAGTTTAAATCTAAAACTTATCCTAAACACTAAGCGACCTAAGTATGTGTACAAACTTTTATTTAATCTAAAGTTTAAAATATATACCTTGTTTTTATGTTAAGCCCCCATGTGGATGATTCCTAAGCCCACTTATATTTATTTAAGTGTTTCTTAAAACCATATATTTATTGCTTCCTAAGTAATGCATATTTGAAACCTATTCAAACTATTCTAGCAGCATAAATTTATTCCTTTAAATTTGAACTTGAAAGTTGTCCAAGTGGTAACTAAATAAAATTTTATCATATTAATTTTTATAAACCTATCCTAAACTAACCCTAAAGCAACCCATTTATATTTATATAAATAGACTTTTTTTTTTAATAGTAAAAGTATATTGAATATAATCATTTAAATGTCCCCTCCTATTCCCATATTCGACATTTAATAAAATAAAATGACTCTCTCCCATAATAAAGGTCCCTTTTTTAAAAGACTCTTTACATTTTGGTCCCACGAAATAGAAGATATATATATATATATATATATATATATATATATATATATATATATATAAATCTTGATTTTTTAATAAATTTTTATACATAATATAAAGTTATATAAACTTTATTTATAAATTTTCATATAACTTTATAATGTATAAAGAAATTTATTTATCTATTATTAAAGAATTTCAAAGTATAAATAATAACTTTAAAATTATATTGTGCCATATATATATGCTCCATTTTATTCACCAATGGTTGGGGATCATGGTTTGATTGGGTGCCTGGCCATGTAACTCGGTCCCTCAACAAGTTGGAGAGCTCACCAGACATCTCGGTTGTGTAACAACAAAGAAAAAGATAAAACTATTGATGTCAATCGCTGATTTAGGAGGGGAGAAATGTTATGTGAAAAATTCCCCACATTGAGAAAATATTGAAGTTCTAAAAGTTAGTGATTAATCAAAATGAAATAAATTAATTATTATGTATTCTAAATTTATTTAATCAAGAGAAAAGACATAAAATTTAAGTCCTAAAGGTATTAAAATTAATTGAGTATGAATAAAAAGAAGACCCCTTTAAAATAGGATGGGGAAATAAAAGAGTTATAAAAGTTTTCAATGGATTAAAATTTATAGTTATGGATCATTATAGATATATGTAATTAATTGTAAATTATTATTATGAAAGGGTGTGTTGGTTACCAAACCACACAAGGGAAACTTATTTAAACATGTGGTGTGGGGATTTTATAGGGATATATGGAAAATGTGTGCTCAAGTATATTTTTATTTGATTCCGAGTGAAGGCAAGTGGTGGGCATTGGAGAGGGGCACTCTAGAGGGTGTCCTAACTGGGGTACGTGAAGTATAACCCAAGATGGTTCTTGGCTAGGGAAAGAAGATTATTTATTAAATATTTCCTCCTGATAATGTGGCCATAGCTTGAGGTGTTGAATCTTGGGTATCACCTAGGAGTTACTTGAGCAACATATAGTCCTCACCACCCTATATATATATATATATATATATATATATATATATATATATATATATATATATATATATATATATATATATATATATAACTATTGTTTTGTTTAATATACAATTGGAGGGTTTTATATGGTAAAATATTTCTTTAACTTTAGAATTATCAATCGAGAAAACATCACATCACAGAGATCTTCAACTTGAGATTCCAAATCTTTGATGGTTTGATCGTGCTTAACATTCATGCAACTGATCTTATCTTCCTATCCCTTGACCAAGGACTCCAAAATTTCATTCCTATTTTTTTGACATAGCAATGTTGTTTCAGTCTCCAATGTTTTGCCCATCTTTGTGCTTCATAAAGGAGAGCACAACCGGATTTTAGCATGAAAACAAAGTATGCATCTTTAAAATAATTATGCAATTTGTAGAGAAAAAGCCAAATGAAAATATCATTCAAACTTATGTATTTCACATTTGTGAACACACAATTATATATTGTTTAAAAATCTAATCCTCAACCAAAAATAGGAGAGAAGACTAAAACAAGGAGATAATCACATCTCTATAAATCAAGGAGTGGAGGAAATAACTCAAACAACTCCAAGAAGTTACGGGAAGAAACAATATCCCATAAACTAATTAAAAAATAATTATAACCTATGCTCTCAAATGAGCTTATTTAAGGTGCAAAATATCTAGTTCACAAAGACAAGTGTGAATTGTTTACACCAACACCCTCCCATAAGTGAATGCAAGGGAGCAAAAAAATAAGAAAGGGTCCTGGATACTATGCCAAATAAGGTACCCGCTACAAACAAGAGAAAAGAAGAAGGAAATAAGGGACTTCATGTTGAATTCCCCCCGAGTACAACTTCCTTGACTCCAATATTTTCTCATAAAAGAAGATATCAAGGAGAAGAAAGTGGTTTAGTGAAGATATTTGTTATTTAATCCACTGTAGATACAAACTTCAAGTCAACGACATCATCCTGAATCAATTTCCTGATGAAGTGCATATGAATTTCAATGTGTTTTGTATGTTGATGTTCAATAGGATTGTGTGTAATATGAATAACACTCTGATTATCACACCATATGACAGAAGGTGATCTTTGTGAAAAACCAAATTCAGCAAGTATCTGGTGGAGCCAAAGAACTTCCTGACCTACTTTGACTGCACCTCTATACTCGGCTTCAGTGGATGAAAAAGTAAATAAATTTTGTTTTTTACATGCCCATGCTAGTGGACCGGAGCCAAGGTAAAAAAAGAAACCAGAAGTAGATTATCATGTGTCTCAACAACCTCCCCAATCTGATTTTGTATAGCCTTCAATTTCACAAGATCCTGTGGTGAATAATGTATGCCAAAATTCAATGTCCCTTTTATATATCTCAAAATTCTCTTTGTGGATTTCTAGTGACTCTCATGAGGCTCATGTGAAAAATGAGACACAAGGTTAATAGAAAAGGTGATATCGGGATGGGTATGTGTCAGATACAAAAGAATCCCAACCAATTGTCTATACAAAGAGGCATCAACAAGGTTAGACTTGCAATTAACATTCAATTCAATACCTAACTAAAATGGAGTGGGAGATGGCTTACAATCAACCATGTGGAACTTTTGCAAAAATTGGAAGCATACTTCCTTTTTCCAATAGAGATTCCTTCATAAGACTGAGAAACCTAAATACCAAGGAAATAGTGCAACAATCCCAAATTTTTCATGTTGAAGTTTACACTCAATTTATTTTGAATGTCTTGAATAATAGAAGATGAGCTGCCAATGAGGATGAGATCTTCAAAATATAAAACAAATATTAACAATTCATCATCACATTTTAGAACATATACAGTATTATCAATTTCACACCGATGAAAACCAATAGACAACAAAAAATCATCCATTTTCTCATACCAAGCTCGAGGAGATTGTTTAAGACCATACGGAGAACATCAGAGTCTACAAACCAGTGAATAATCCTACACAAAACTAGGGGGTTGCTCCATATAAATTTCCTCATGGAAATCACCATGCAAAAAGGCACTCTTCACATCCATCTGATACACTGACCACCTATGAGAAGCAGCAAGGGAAAGAACAAGGTGAACATAATCCATCTTTATTATAGGATAAAAAGTCTCAGATTAATACACCCATTCAACTTGAGAAAATCCATTAGCGACAAGGCAATCCTTATACTTTTCTACAGATCCATCAGTTGCATACTTAGTCGTAAAGACCCATTTACATTTTACCACTTTTCTTCCCTTAGGAAGAGGAACCAATTCCCATGTATTATTTTTCATTAAGGAGGAGTATTCTTATTTCATAGCTTCATCCCATTCAAATTTTCCATAAGATTCATAAAAAGTAAACAGGATCGAAGAGATAGCTTCACTTACAAGATTCATTCCTAAAGGCATAGATTGAGTACGATGATAATAAATATATCATGAAGTCTCATATCTTGTGTGTCGAGGATCACTCGGATCTCCTACCAAGTTACCAACTACCTGCATACTAGATTAAATCCATTTTGGATGTTGTTGTGCCGAAGGAGGGGAAGGAAGGAGCTGGAGGAGCAACCTCTTCTTTAGAAGCATCATCAAGAATCATTAATAAGCATGTCAGCCATGTCAGGCGAAGGAGGTATTGGAGACAGATGTTGATCTTCATCAAGAGTCTCAACAGAATTTATCTCATCAACACAAACATCCCTTCGAAAATTAACTTCCAGAGTAGAAGGATCCAGAACGTGGCATGCCTTCATGTGTTCACAATGGCCAAAAAAAATGATTTCCTTACTCTTTGGTTGCATGGAATTCATTTTTTCATTAGGAACATGAGCCCAAGTTGGACTTCCAAAGACTCAAAAATTAGAAACATTAGGCTTCTCTCCAGACCATGCTTCCTCAGGTGTAATCCCTTGAACAACTTTATGGGGAATCTGATTCTGAATATAGTTGGCGTAATTCATGGCTTCAACCCAAAACTCAGGTGTAAGGTTCTTTGACTGAAGCATGCAATTTTCCATCTCCTTAAGTGTCATGTTTTTTCATTCCGCAACACCATTTCTGTTAAGGAGTGTAAAACACTGTATACTGATGTAGAATTCCATGGTCAATACAAAAATCCTGAATGCATTACTAATATACTCCCCCATTATCAATGTGAATATTTTTGATGGAATGAGATGATTGTTTTTCAACAAAAGCCTTAAATTCTTTAAAACCATTGAAAACATCACTCTTATACTGAAGAAAATACACCCATGTTCTCCTCGTGAAATCATCAATAAAATTTAATACATATTTGCAACTAGAAAAAGAACGAGAAGGAAGAGTCATCAAATCATTGTGTACTAACTCGAGAGGAGCCTTAGCTCTCTTAGCTAATCCTTTGGGAAATGGATCCTGATGTTGTTTACCTAACATACAACCTGGACAAACACCATCAATAGAAGAAATTTTAGGAAGTCCAATTACCATGTTCTGAGAAGATAGCTGTTGCAGATATCTGTAATTTAGATGGCCAAATCTCTCATGCCACAACTTGCTAATAGAATCTGAGTGAGAAATAAGAGAAGATCCTACAAAATTCTCAAACTTGTTAAAGAGATACAATATAGAATTTGTATCCACAACACCTATAGTTACATTATCATAAAGATCATTCAATTCTCTTATTACAACTTTATCAAGTGATAATTCAATAGTATTTTCCTTTCCCTGAATTATAGATTTGATAAATGGACAAAAAATTGTTAGAAATGCGGGAACATGTAGAACATCATGCACTGAACCATTTGGCATGTTAACAATCCCTACACCCATTACTTTTAATGAAGTAGAATTGCCCACCATAATCTGAGAAACCTTGCAAGGAGAAACTAAACTTAGAAAATTATCTGAATGTGTGATGTGATGTGTGGCACTTGAATCAAAAACCCATCTATCATCCAATGGAGTGAAGGCCCGAGCTGAAAGGGCTTTCCCTTTACCAGAATTGGAAGAGGTTGAAGGTGTAGGAATAGAAATCTTATGTTGTTTTAGCATCTTCTCAAGTTCTTCAATTCTCACAAAACACCATGATTTTGGATGGTTTGTTTTGCTACAGAAAGGACAAGGTTCATACACCTTTATTTTGACATTATTTTTCCTTTTCCAGGACTAGAAGGTTTAGGGACTTCAGAACTTTTATCAGTGGTAGTAGAAGAGGGTTTAGAAGATTCTGAAATCTTAGGTCCTGGCTTCCACTTAGGTTTCCCTTTACCCTTAGGAGAATTTGCTAAAAGTGCCTTGTTTGAGGTTGGAAAGGCATCAAGTGTCATTAACTTAGTTTGTTCATGAGATAACCTCTCACAAAACACCTCAAATGTTGGAAATTTAAATGCATCCCTAGAGCATCCATAGTTGAAAAGAAAGTAGAAGTGAACATAGAAAATGGACCTTTCAATTTTGATAGAATCAACAAAATGCATTCAGGATCCTTTTTTTCTTTACCACCATCATTTAATTTACTTTTTCATTCTTTGAATTTAGTCAATAAATCTTTTATGACAGGAACATCAAAAGGTGACAGAGTTGTAAACTCCATTTCTAGTTGTAGTAACTTGAACTCGTTAATTTTAACAAATAATTTTTCAAAATGTCCCATACCTCTTTAGGAGATTTGGCAGCTGAAATATGAAATCAAGGTTATCCGCTACATTGACCAAAATATGTCTCAGGGCCTCATCTTGGTTGCATGTGTAATCGTACTTGTCCTTCTCACTTGTAAAGGCAGACACTGAATCTTGAAAAATATGCCACAAACCACAAGATTTGAGCAATTGTTCCATTTTTGGCTTCTAAACATGATATTTGGATGAATTTAATGGTTCAAATAGGCGACATCCATGTAGACTTCTTGACATGGCGGAAAATGACCAATTCTCCCCTGAAAATGGTACTTCCTTAAATGGTACTAAAAATTGAACCAATAGAATGAGGGTCAAAAAAACGTGCACTTTTGTAAAAAAATGGCACTCGATTTCGAGTTACGGGAAAAAGTTATTAAGCTTTCAAATTCCCGTAAAATAGGCCAATTTTAATTAAAAAGGACCCATTGATTAAAAAAAAAAAAAAAAAACAGAGGCAAAGGTGGTCATGTGACCACTCGTTGGAATCGAGAGAAGATGTTGATTATAAATATGCCTTCCATTTATAAACACCCCTAAAAATAACTATTAAGTTGACCCAAAACATGATTATTAACCCCAAAAAAATTATTTAAGCAAAACTCTAGAAAAATAATTTGTCAAAACTATAGTTTTACAAACAATAATTTAATTGGCGATTAGATAAATTAATTAATTAAATGTGCATGCAACAAATTAATTAAATAAATAAATGCAAGGCTTATATAAAATAAACGTGGAGTTGATCCAAAACTATGTTAACTCAAAGATAGAGATAGAGAAGTTGAGCCTCACAATTCAATGCGCAACAAAAAGATGGAGTTGTGAGAAATCTGCTCCTAAAAATGTCTAAATGCCAAGAAAAAACCTTCAATCTCCAGCAACAAAATTGCACAGACAATGTTGAGACTAGGTAACATGCAATAACCATCAACCTCTGAAACCATAAAGGAGAGCACAACCGGATCTTAGCATGAAAACAAAGTATGCAGCTTTAAAATAATTATGCAATTTGCAGAGAAAATCCAAATGAAAATATCATTCAAACTTATGTATTTCACATTTGTGAACACACAATTATATAGTGTTTACAAAGCTAATCCTCAACCAAAAAATAGGGAGGAAACACTAAAACAAGGAGATAATCACATCTCCATAAATCAAGGAGTGGAGGAAACAACTCAAACAACTCCAAGAAGTTACGGGAAGAAACAATATCCCATAAACTAATTAAAAATAATTATAACCTATGCTCTCAAATGAGCTTATTTAAGGTGCAAAATATCTAGTTCACAAAGACAAGTGTGAATGCGTTTACACCAACACTTGAAGGATCTCATTTAAGTACTTAAACTTGTTTCAAAAGGACCTTTCTCTGATACCAATTGTTGGAAGCACACTGATTGATTGAGGGGGATGAATCATTATTTCAAAACTTTTACTTCAGTTATCTTAACTTGTATACATCATACAAAGCATCCATTCAACATTCATTAATCAATGTGATTTTATTAATCATGAAACAATCATCCACAAGACCATGAAGCAAGAGTAGTCACTAAATCATCCACTTTGAGTTAAAATTTAGTCCCAGACTCATATTACTATTCATATGGTTTTTGAGTGAAGAAATTACTAATTAACCCATGTCCTTTGGCCTTTTCACTTTGTTTTTGTCATCACTTTGATCCTCCAACCATACTTTCCCAGTCTGTTTAGTCATTCGTGTTATTCATATTCGTGACCGGTGTGTCCCAAGTGCCCCTGGTCTCCTTTGGGCACCCTGATCCTCTTTGTAATTTGCTTCCATCTTTTGGGCACTTTCTAGTCGTTTGAGCTTTCCATATTTTTAGTGGTTGGCCTTTTCGAGGTTAATTACGAAATTAGAACAAGAGAACCATATAAATATAAAGTTATGAGACTATAATGAGGGACCAAGCACTAAGCATCTACTATCACCATCTAGAGTTGCATCCATTAAAGGAATTTAAAACTACATTTGCATCCATTTAGCTCTATCACAAGGCACACAAGGATGGTTCATTTACATCACACTTCATAGGAGGGAAGTCTATTATTTTTATGCACACATTTATTACATTCTACATCTAGCTATTGCTTGTTATTTCACAAAGTGCGATCGCTACAAGAGAAACCTAGGGCATGATTTACACACACACACACCTAGAACTACATTGGGTCTGAGATGTAGTGCAGTGCTCAATTAGTAAGTCCACCATTGTGGCCACTGAGGACAGTTTGACCCCTTCATATGTATCTTTCTTTTTTAGGGTTTTGATGCTTGGTTTGAATTTTTGCAGGTGATTCCATATTACAGGTCTTATAACGACATCTGATGCAGTCCACCAAATTTATTGCAATAAGAAGAAATTACAGGTGAACATCCAAACGAAACCTCATAGGAGGGTTTCAAATCATTTCCACATACTAGGGCACCCACAAGAACCCCTACCCATTTCTAGGCACCCCCATCCAGTCAGAGAGCTTGGATCTATACTTTCTCAGGATTTTGTGTGGTCGTTTCCTCCTCCTATTCACTTGGTTCACACTGCGACACGTCTCGCACCTTTTTCGAATCAGCTAAGGATTTTTTAACCCTCTCTTGCACATTAGGGTTTCAAATTTCTATTTACTTAGTTGCTTGAGTCATTTATTTAGTTGTTATTTATTGCTTTGCGTACTCATAGATTAGGCTAGGATTTTCTATTTTAGTTTAATCATTTTGGTGAACCCGTACTCGATCTTCACACTCTTAGGATCCCATTGATTTCTTTAATTTTCTTTCTCATCTTACCATCTTGTCCTCATGAATATATCTATCCATACCTATTTGCATAATCATCCTAATTGTATTAATAGACTCAAATCATATTTGGCTACTACTTATATTCCTCCTCACACATCACCGAATATGTATACCACAAGTTTACTTTGGATTTATCTCTTAATGAGGATCAAATCACTTTCACCTCAGATGAGCTACCCTCTCAAGCAATATTAGAGCATGACCCCCCACTATATATTCAGGTTTGTATTAACAATATCGAGGTCAAACATGCCTTAGTTGACAATGGGTCTGGCCTTAACATTTGTAATGTCACCTTTCTCCATCACTTAGGTATTTTAGAAATTTCATTAGCTCCTTCATCGGTCTCCATTCGTGGCTTCGACAATATTCCTAAGTGTGTATTAGGTACTATTAGCCTCCCTATCACTATTGGTCCGTGTACAATCACCATTCCATGCCATGTCATGCCCAATAACCTTAATTATAACATTCTTCTTAGGCAGCCATGGATCCATGCCATGCATGCGGTCCCATCCACATTATGCACACGAAACTTAAGTTTTTTTATCGAGAGTTGTTTATGTCATATTGGCTGATCCATCCCCTTTCGCATATTCCAATTCTATTGAACAATCTAGTGATACCCCTACTTCTTCCGATATTACTCAATAATTTTCTAAATATGGGTTAGGATATGAATACTTACGTCGTTATGGATTCTCCAAGTACAAACCCAGACCAACAAGAACTTGGAATAACAACACTTTGGGATCATCCCACGTAATCTAATAAATTTGGATTGGGGTATCACCCCCACCCATCCCTCCTTTAGAAGTTTATACCACCTTGCACACCTCTTCACTTCCACTCATCCATCCAGAATTCATCAAATAAATGCATCTATAGTTTGGAATACTTTAAACACTTTTTACTGATGATGCTATCATAGAACACATGGGATTTTATGATCAATTCACTTCCTTTCACCATAAACGACATTATCCACTATTGCTTCAAACTACCGCCTACTTTGGAGAGTCCGATACACCTAATCATGACATTGATTCTCCAAACACTATTCCTATAGATCCATACATCGAAGATAGGTCTTCCCTTCTTAATGAAGAAACCATCCAATATAACCTAGGAACATCTGAGAGCCCATGTATAGTTTTATTAGCTGCCTCTCTCACACCTAGTGAACAAAAAGATATCAAACAGGTATTACATGATTCCTTTGATATTTTTGCATGGGACTACAGTGACATGTCAAGTAATGACCCATATGTTTTCATGCATAACATTTTCCTTAACCCCAGTGCCAAACCAGTGCAACAAAAAATACGCAAAATACACCCAAAGGTGGCACTCTTAGTCAAGGAAGAAATTTAAAAGTTGTTTGACGTTGGTTTTATTTGGGTTGTCGATTATCCCGAATGGATATCTAACATTGTGCCCGTAATGAAACCAGATGGCCGTGTC
Organism: Taxus wallichiana var. yunnanensis; assembly: GCA_018340775.1. Taxonomy (NCBI): domain Eukaryota; kingdom Viridiplantae; phylum Streptophyta; class Pinopsida; order Cupressales; family Taxaceae; genus Taxus; species Taxus wallichiana. Next base: position 608,708,453 of record CM031239.1, on the reverse strand, counting down.
CATTGTTGCATAGATTTTCACAATTTAAATAAATATTTTCCTAAGGATAGCTTCCCATTACCTCATATTGATGTTATTGTTGACTCTACCACCAGCTATGACATCCTCTCTTTCATGGACGGTTTCACAGGCTATAATCAAATCAAAATCAATCTTGTTGATCAAGAGAAGACTTATTTTACCACACCTTGGGGAACCTTTTGTTACACTGTCATGCCCTTTGGCCTTAAGAATGTCGGGGCCACTTATCAACGACGCAATGACACATATATTTCATGATTATATTCACAATATTATCAAAGATTACGTTGATGACATCTTAGCTAAGTCCAGACATCGTTCCACCCATGCACGAGATCTAAGCATGTTGTTTGAGTATTTACGTCAATACCATGTCCGCTTAAATCCCAAAAATGTGTTTTCGAGGTCACAACTGGTAAACTACTAGGATATATTATCTCACAACATGGCATTGAAATCGACCCCAACAAGATTAAAGCCATTGTCGACATGCCTCCGCCTAAAAATCTACATCAACTATGATCATTGCAAGGGAAAATACAAGCTATCCGGTGTTTCATTGCACAACTTGCTAATAAAACTCAACCATTTACACGTCTTATGAAGAAAGATACTAAATTTTTATGGGATGAGAAATGCCAACAAGCATTTGAGGACATAAAGGCATATCTTCTAAACCCACCAGTCTTAGTGCCTTCGCTAGCTGACCAACCTTTCTTATTTTACATTTCTGCCACATTTCATGCCTTAGGGGATTTTCTCACACAACACAATGATGATAACTGTGAAAGAGCAATATACTACATTAGCCAAACATTTCTATCTTAAATGAAATTATAGCTACATCGAAAAGCTATGTCTTGGCCTCATTTTTTTGCAAAAAAATTGTGTCATTATCTCCTTAATAATGAGGTACATATTATTACCAAGATCGACTCATTACGATATTTGTTATCCCGCATGCACCTATCAGTATGCCTCGCATGTGGGTTATACTTCTTACCAAATTTGATTTCAAGTTCATACCCCAAAAATAAATTAAAGGACAAGTTATAGTCGATCAATTAGTTATTGCACCCTTCTAGACGCTTCACCTATCTCTGATTCTTTTCACGATGACTTTACCACTTATAATGTTGAACCACATACATGGACGATGTAATTTTATGGCTTGTGTTGGCACTCTAGTGCTAAGGTCGGCATTGTATTGATTACACCACATGGTGATCCACTTCCCTTCACATATCTCTTAGGATTTTCTTGTACAAATAACATCGTTGAATACGAAGCTCTCATCCTCGGTCTTCTCACCACTCAAAATCTCCTCATTCGTAGCTTGTGCATTCATGGTGATTCTCAGTTAGTCATAAATCAATTTAATGATACATACCATACAAAGGAGGAACATTTAATCCCATACAACACACACGTAAAAGATCTCTTCTACCTTTGAAACTTACTCAATCACTACTATCCCACACAAAGATAATTATCATGCAAACGCCATGGCTAGTGCAGCCTCACTTATCCCATAAGACATTACCGATGAACATGCCACATTCATTATAACACACCTTAGACATCCCTCCATATATGTGTTACCTCTTGAATTTTACACCATAATGTGCAGTCAAGATAACTCTGAATGGTTTACACCCATCGACAACTACTTTTATAAGAAAACTATCCTGGATCACCTACGACCTCACAAGGATCGACGTTTATGATGTAAGGATACTTGTTATGTCATTCTAGGAACATAAATATTTAAACGTGTCATTGATGGCTGACTCTTATGTTGCTTAGGACTTACAGATATCCCTATCACTATCTCACATATACATGACAACATGTGTGGAGGCCATTTTTATGGAAAATCTATGTCGCAAAAGCTTTTGCATCAAGGATATTATTGGCCTACAATGGAACAAGATTATCTTGAATATGCCACCCATTGTGAAAAATTCCAAAAGCACGAAAACCTCTACCATGCACCCACATACGACCTACAACCTATCACACCAACATGGCCTTTCTCTCTTTGGGGACTTGACCTCATTGGTATGATCAATCCCAAATCTACCGAAGGACACAAATTCATTATTACTGCCATAGAATATTTTACCAAATGGGTCGAGGCAGCTCCACTACACACGGTCTTAGTACTTACTGACATCTGTGGTTTCTCACTACCCACATCATCACACGCTTTGGTGTGCCTTCTACTATTATCACTGATAATGGATCCTCTTTTAAAAATAAGGACATTAAAAATTTTTGTGCAAAATTCAAAATTAAACAATCCTTTTCTACACCCTACTATCCATAGGGCAATGGCCAAGCTGAGGCCACCAACAAAACCATTGTCAAAATATTACGCAAGACAGTAGATTCTAGTGGTAATGATTGGCATAACCAACTATTCTATGCCCTATGGGCCTACCACACTAGCATTCACACACCTACTAACGCTACTCTATTTTCATTGGTTTACGGAGCTGAGGTTGTCATTCCATTAGAACTTGAAATACCTTCCTTGTGTGTTTCACTCAAAGGTATTCTCAAAGATAATGAATATCACGAAAACTGGTTACATGAATTAGAAATGTTGGACTCATGTTGAGTCCAAGCACTTGAGCATCTTCAGTGCATATCAATCTCACATTGCACACACATACAATTGTAAAAATCATTCCCGCAAGTTCAACATCAACAATCTGGTCTTAAAAGAAAATCAGAAAAATACAAATGTGAAGCCCCTCTTAAAGGTAAATTCAAGCCCAATTGGCTTGGCCCATACATTGTCACTGAAAAACTCAATGGTGGAGTTTATCGCCTCACCACCCTTTTGGGGAAACCACTCAAAAACCCACTCAATGTTATGCACCTTAAGAAATATTATGCCTAAATGTGTTGTACTCATTACTCGATGGCGCACTCTAGTCTCACTGTTCATACTAGACTGTTGAGGGTATACATCACAAATGGACCACATCACCCTCACATGCTCATCACTCGATCTTCTCATGTGACATTCCTAGGATTAGTTATATACGCTTTAGGCTATAGGGTCACTTCTTCTAACATCATCTTTTCATAGGTTATATCATCACTTTTTCTTACATCGTTTAGTGGTATAATTCCTATTCATCTAGTCATGATATATGTTTATGTTATAAGGTCACACATAGTTCCTCTCTATGTTCCATCTCATCACTTCATACTCATCACATGGCCGCACTACACATAACATATATCTTGACTATTTCCCGATGACACTCTCATTTATGGTTCATTCTTGACGCTAAGGGGGAATACTAAATGAACCTCACTACATACAACCCATTCACTCAAGAGGCACGTGGCTCCTATCATTCACTTTTTATTCCATTTCATCCATCCACAACATATTGCATTTTATGGTTTCCTTTACTCTTACTTACACTTGTTTTTACATATTCACTTTATTACCCATGTTATATAAATCTCTTGTATGTCATTATCTTTACCATACACACATGTGTGTTCATGTCCTTTTCTAATTGTGATCGAGAGATATAGTCTCTTACACACAACATGGATGCTTGGCTACTACCACTCCCATGATGATTACTAGGGGCATATGCATATGTATGCTATAGGTGCTATTGTTTCATTTTTTTATAACACACTACTTTGGTTTATACACGCTTTGACATGCTTGTTTTTTTTCGACATGCTAGCAGTGCTTCATGTGCAACATTTGGTATGCATGTATATTTACTTCCATACTTGTTTTTTGTTTTCTATTGCATGTTATCATTTGCGAGGCCTTGCCCTTTGTTGTGTATATGCACTTGTTTGTTTGTGGCCATGACAACCTTAAGTGTCTTGCGGCATCATGAGTAGTTTCCCATGTTTGCAACCCACTTTGTGTGGTCTATTATTATTATCATGGGTATTTACATTATCTACTTATGTTCTAGCTTACACATTGTTTGTTTGGCTTATACTTGTTCTCTACATGCATGCTTGTTTGTACTAACACTTGTTTTCTAGTCACTTGTTTGTGTGTGCCTTGGTATTTACCAAGAACATTCCCTTCCCCCTGTAGGGAAGAGTTTCAATATACGTGGTCAATCGTGTTTTGGGGCCACATTCTCCTATCCACGATGTTGCATGCACCCCCAACAAGGGGGCATAAGTTGGGGTTTACACAGTGCATCGATACTGATTCTCAGTCTACAATCATCATACATGGCACAGATTCACCCACAGTATAGTGAGTGGGTTCAAACTAGTCTACAAACCCCATACACAATGTATTTTATAGGGTAGATTATCCTTAGCATTTTGGGGAGTAGTTACAAGTTGGATGATACATGAACATTCCTCCCTACACTACTTTGGCTAGCAACGTCGAATCACATAAAAACTAGACAATACAAAGATATCTTCACCAATCTTAGAAGCAGTTCACAAGTTGAATAATAACACAAATTTCTCCCTACACTTCTTTGGCCATATTGCAAGAGATCACCCAAAACTCACACTTCACTCAAACAGCTGATTACATGATATCCTTTTCTACACCCTTTTCTCATCATGGATCAGGTACACATGTTCCTTTTTCATTGTCATTTTCATACTATTCTTACATGCTTTCTACATATACACATGCATTTTTACACATATACATGTGTATTTGACTACTTGATCGTCTTCTCTTTTACAGTTCGTCTGTATGGGAAGAAAGCAGTCAAAAACAACACACACATGGAAAGTACATCACACACATAGTACTAACCATGCAGTGCATTTAACACATTCGCATCCGCACATGTCCTTCCACCCTAGGTTCACTCTCATCACTTTTAAGTTTTTTACATCTTTAGTCTCTACGCTCCATCTTTTTCACTCCACACTTTGTCTAGTCCTTCGACATGTTTTCTACATCACTCTACATGGATATCAGGTATGCATCTCTATCTACTTTATGTTACCGAGAATTTTACTCACCAACATCACATCACAGAGAGCTTCAACTTGAGATTCCAACTCTTTGATGGTTTGATCATGCTCAACATTCATGTAATCGATCGATCTTCATATCCCTTAACCAAGGAATCCAAAATTACATTCCTCTTTATTTGACACAATAATTTTGTTTCGGTCTCGATGTTTTCTCATCTTTTTGCTTCAAGGATCTCCTTTAAATACTTAAACTTTCTTCAAAAGGACCTTTCTTTGATACCAATTGTTGGAAGCACAATGACTGAGAGGGGGATGAATCATTATTTTAAAACTTTTACTTCAATTATCTTAACTTGTATACATCATACAAAGTATCCATTCAACATTCATTAATTAATATGAGTTTATTAATCATGAAACAATCATCCACAAGACCATGAAGCAAGAGTAGTCACTAAATCACGTACTTTGAGTTAATATCTAGTCCTGCACTCATATTACTATTCATACGGTTTTTTAGTGAAGAAATTACTAATTAACCCATGTCCTTTGGCATTTTTACTTTGTTTTTTGTCATCAATTTTGATCCTCCAACCATACTTTCCTAATCTGTTTAGTCAATCTGTGTTATTCATAGTTGCATGATCGGGGCACCTTGGTCCCCCTGGGATCCCCGATTTTCTTTTGTACTTTGCTTCCATCTTTTGGGCACTTTATAGCCATTTGATTTTTCCATATTTTTAGTGGTTGGCCTTTTCGGGGTTGATTACAAAATTAGAACAAGAGAACCATATAAATATAAAGTTATGAGACCATAATAAGGGACCAAGCACTAAGCATCTACTATCACCATCTAGAGTTGCATCCATTAAAGGCAACTAAAACTACATTTCCATTCATCTAGCTCTATCACAAGGCACACAAGGATGGTTCATTTGCATCACACTTCATAGGAGGGAATTCTATTGTTTTTATGCACATATTTATTACATTTTACATCTAGCTATTGCTCATGTGGGCTATGAAAAATACACTACTAACAAGGAAGTAAAATACCAATAATCGTACCTCCTCCTTCGCGTTCCGTAGCAAACCTCGGAATGGGCTAGGAAACTTGGATTGAGCCCTGATTTTGTAATATGTAGGTGCTTTTCTTCAAGACGGAGCAAGACCTTCCTGCAACAACGATATTTTTACTTTGCACTAGATGGGAAGAAGGATTATGAGGCTATTTTGACATTAGGACAAGGTAAAAGGATGTTCTTTGCTCAAAGGATGCAAGAACTTAGATATGGCATGAAAGCTTATTCTCCGTGTGTTTAGAGGGGAGGGGTAAGGTTGTATTTATAGCTTTGAGGGAGTGATTAGTTTAGATTAATTTAAGTAATCATCGTTTGAAAATGTGGGCAAGATTAAGTGGGTGGTTTGAAAATGTGGGCAAGATTAGGTGAGTGGTTTGAAAATGTGGGCAATATTAGGTGAGTGGGGGCCACGAAGAATGGGTGAAGATTTGAATTATATTTTTAATTCATAAGTGGAGGATTTTAGGTGAGTGGGGACCATGAATGGTGGGTGAGGATTTGAATTTGAATTTTTAATTCAATAGTGGAAAAACATGGAGAATAATGACATGTGGTGAGGATTAGATTATTTTTTAGATTTTGAAATAGATAATTAATCAAATTATATTTGATTAATTTGAAGTGTATTTTTGTGGGAAATGAGGAAGGGGAATTAATTTATTTAGGATAGATGTGAAATTGGGGTGTCTACATTTGCCCCTCTTTGGAAGGGTACTATGAAAGTAGTGTTCTTTCAAAGAAAGTAGACGGTATGGGGGAAGAATTCAATCTACTTTTTAAAAGGTAGAGCGAATGTTTGTTGGGGAGAATAGAAGGTGGTGAGTGACGGATGTCATAGTATCCTCCAAGACAAAAATGTCATGAGAAGATGTGATTATGGATAGATGTAGTGATGCCCCCTCGAGAGGACTGACGAGAATGAAATATACGATAGAACTCTCGAAAAGAAGGGAAATGGATTCGGTGGAGAAGAGGACGATAATGGAGTGGAAGAGACTGGAATGACCGCATGACACAAATGGAGGAAGGATTCAATCGACCTTGAATGCTAGGTGTGAGGGTGTGTGGGAAAGAGAAAAGGGAATGGATAGGATTGGGGGTTGATTATGAGAAGAGTAAGGGAAATAGGGGAGGGGAACAAAAGGAAGGAAAAAAGTAGAAATAAGAGAGAGGGATGATAGGGAAAGAAGGGAATGATGAAAGACAAACAAGGCAAAAACAAAAAAGTGACAGAGTAGAGGGTGAAGGGGAAAAAGAGAGAGATGTGCAAAATGAAGGAAGCAACAGAGATAGTAAAGAGGGATGCGTGAAAGTGAAAAAGTAGGAAAGGATAAATAAGAAGGAGAAAACGAGGTGGGAGTAGGGGGTGAAATAGAGGAAAATAGAAAGAGGGCGAAAGAAGAAGTAGAACGGAGAAAAAAAAGAAACTATGAGGGGCGAGGAAAGTGTGAAAAAGAGGAGAGAAAGGAAGAGAAACATATACATAATGAACGAAAAGGTAGGGGTGGTAGAGAAAAGGGGAAGTGGTCAGAAGAAACGTGAAAATTAGGGGGGAGGAAAGGAAGATAGAACGAAGACAAGGAGAAGATGGAAGGAATCATGTCATTGCGAGGAAGACCAGGGCAAAGAATATGGAACAAACCGTATGGAGATGCATGTGGAGGGTGGTATGATAAAAAAGACAGGACAACGCTGAACAACCAGGTTATCAGTGGGGATGTAAGGAGGAAACGTGATGGAAAAAGGGGAAGAAGATGATACAGGGGAAGGGAAATAAGACGAGGGGTGGGAGAGAGAAGAGGATAACAGAGAAAATGATGTAGAAGGAAGAGAATACAGAAAGGGGGTAATAAGTGGAAAGGGAACAATAGAAGGAATGTTCAAAGAAGAAAGAGGCGAGGAATGACATCGATTGGAAAAGATATGGAGATGCATGAAATGAGGATACTACGATGACGGAAAATAGAAAAAGGATGTATGATGAAGACAGTAAAGATAGTGAAGAGGTCAAAGAGGAGATGGAGAGATGGGTAAGAAGCGACAAGAAAGGGTGGGAGTGAGGGAAAAGAATAGGAGAGAAAAGAGAATGGGGGATAGAAGAGGCAATGCCAATGAAAGGATGTTAGGGAAATCCTCTTGACAATGAGTGGTGGGGAAGGGTGAAAGAAAAAATGAAGAAAAAGAGAAAGCGAATGAGGACTGGAAAGGGTAACGCCAACAAAGGGACGTTAGGGAAAACCCGTTGCCAATGAGTGGTGGGCTTAGAGGAGGGAAGGAATGAAGGGAAACTCTAGAAGGTCCAAGGGAGTGAATGAGGTCGTGCGGAATGCGGATTGATAATTTTTAGGGAAAACCCGTTGACAATTATGAGCGGGAAGAGAAGATGATGATGAAAGAATGATATAGGAGTGTTAACAAGAATGGCGAATATGTGTGTGGGTAGAAATGTGGGGGGAATTTGAGAAGATGAAGTGGAAAGATTGAAGAAGATGGGAGGGATGAGTTGGGACTAAGTGAAAGCGAGGAGAGGATGGGGGTGATGAGGATGAACGAGGTGAGGATGAAGAACCAAGACATGAAAAGAATGGGAAGAAACGGTATGAAGGATGATGGATCAAGGAGGGGAAAATGGGGGAAAAGAATGTGATTGTAGGTGGAAGAGATGAGTTGTATGTTGTAAGAGAATATGTGGAGAAAGGATAATAGGAGGAGGAAAAAGTGGGTAATAGGAGATACCAGGTGGAAGAAGCGATCAACAAAGTGAACGAAGAATGAGGCGGGGGAGAAGTTCACGATGACAAGTTAAGTGTAGGGAGGACCCTGACATAAGATTGTCATGTGACGGAAGTGGTTAAGTAAGATTGCCATGTGAGCAAAACTGGAGATGAAAAATGGTCAAGCGAGAAGTGGTGTTTGCGAGAATCGAAAAGGAGGTGAAAGGATGTGATAATGGGGAATGCCAAGAAAAAATGAAGGGTGAAGGGTGTGTAGTAATGGGGAAAGGCAAGGAGACTGATCATCCTTAAGAGGGACTCTTAAGTGAGATCGCCATGCCGGGTGAGTGGTTAAGTAAGATTGCAAGGAGGAGGGTGATAGTGGTGGGAAAAAGATGCGATGATGGGGAATGAAGAGGAAATATGGATGGTGAGATTGGAGAGTGATGGGCGAGTGTAAGATGACATGTCATGCTTAAGAGAATCTCTTAAGTAAGATCGTCATACTGCTGGAGAAGTTTTGTAGGGTCACCCAACCGACAGGGATGATATGCAAAGAGAAAGATAAAATGATATTGGGGATAGGGGTGGAATGGTAGGGTGAAGAAGATGATCGCGATGAGAGGTGGGAGAAATAAGATGGGGAAATATGATGGGATGGGGGAAGGCCACAGGGCAGATCAACCTTAAGTGGAAGTATTAAGTAAGATTGCCATGCGGCTGGAATGGTTAAGTAAGATCGCCAAGCTGAGGAAGAAGAAGGATGATGTTAGAGTTGGTGGGAATAAGGTATGACAAAATGGACTGAAGGGGAACCCTCAAGTGAATTTTCCATACTACGAGAGCGTGTAAGTAGGATGACCAGGCATAAGGTGGATTTGGGGAAGGATGAGAAAAGAGTGAGTGAGGTATGCCTAAGTGGTATATGATATGAGATGAGGTGATAATAAGAAAGAAAGGACATAAAGGAGTGTAACATGAATGGATGAAGGAATATATGCAGTGGAGGGCGGAGAGTGTGAGGGGAATCCTTAATTGGGATGCCCACATGGTGAGAGTAATGATGCGGGAATGGGAAGTAGAAGAGGTGGAGTTGGAAGATGTGTTTGGTGGTGATGGTTATTTGATGAGAGGGCAGGTGGTGAAGAAGCTTCTACAAAGTGGGAAGATCTTAGGAGAGGGTAAACCTCCACTAAGGATTCCATATAGAAGGGGTTATTAAGTAATATTGTCAAGCGGAAAGAAAACGGGTGAAAGGAAAGAATACTAATGGGTGAGAGGGGACAGGAATGGTGAGAAGGGTAATATGGGTATAAGCGGCAGAGGAGTAAAAATGAGAAGTGAGAATGAATGGATCAAATACATAGTGATCATGGTGGGGGAGAAGGAGCTGCTGGATAGTGAATGCTACTTGAGAAAGATCGTCAAGTAGGATTCCCAAACTGGAGAATGCATTAGTATGGGTGAATGGATGGGGTGTAAAGTAAGATGTTGATCATGCAGGAAGATACTCACGTGATGAAAAGCATCTTAATTTTAATATAGCACATAACAGAATGCATCGTGATATAAAAGATCAGGATGACTAGACTGTAATATGCGTGATAAGCATAGACAGGGGCCATCAAAAAGGTTTGATGCCCCAGTACGATATGCAAATGGAAGAGAGCATAGACAGAGGCCATCAAGAAAGTATGATGCCGCAGTTCGACATGCAATCAGATAACATAAGAATATTACAGAGAACACCAGGATATATAAAATCAAGATGCCCCCTGTAATATATCAAGATACAAGAAAGCAATTAATAATTTGCCACTAATAATGCAACACAAGAACCAGTAAACATGTCCCTAACGTGTTCCACAAAGCTGATGATTGAGTAGATGTGCCCTGCCAGGGGTACAAGGATTGGGTCAGTCTCCTCAAACAAGGAAACAATGAGAGCCGTATTTTCCCCAAGCGAGGATTCACGCGAGGAGAAGTGGTTTGAAATTGGTAGTCATAAGGTGGTTGGACCATTCATTTGGGATAATAGTTCAAAGGATGAACTGTGTTGCTTATTGAGTTTTTTACGATTTTGTGGATGTTTTTGGTCTTTTGAAAATTTTGCAAATGTTTTTGTATTTTGGATATTTTCAAATGTTTTTGTTTTTGGATTTTTGGATTTTTTTAGATTTTCTAATGTTTTTGAATTTTGGGGATGTTTACACGGTGTTTGGATTTTTGACGATTTTCAAATGTTTTTTGATTTTTACATTGTGATTGACAATTTATGGACCAGAGTGCAGACTTATTTTTGAGAGACGATGTACCGTGTTCCGCATATTAACTTATGCTCAAAATAACATAAATTCACTTTCCATTGGCATGATATGGTGGTGATGATATGATGAAAAGAATTCCAACTCCATTCTTGACTCCACACAACTAGTAAGATGTGTGGGCTCATCACCAAGAATCAAGAAGGACGTAGGAGGTAGATAATGAATATAGAGACAAATGCTAACAACAATCCCTTTGGGAAATTGTGACTCCATTCTTCATAATGGTACTGAACCGGTTTCAAAAATGGCTTTCACTTTATGAGTCACATGCTAGACTTAAACAAGAGTTATGTGGCCTCATTGATTGATAAGATATAAGGTTAAGGGATAGTTCTCTCTTCACTTAGGCATCTAAATTACGTGTTTGGGGATTCTATAATTTGTAAGCACTGTAAGATTTTGTATTTTTGAAATGACTCCCTATGCCTTGCCCCATGCTACTAGTGAGAAGCAAGGGCTCATCACCAAAGGCAAAGTATAGGCGAGTGAATTCCTTTTTGTCTTTTTTTTTTGTTTTGTTTGGTTTTGTTTTTTAGTTTTTTTTTTTGAATATTTTGCAAGGTTTTATGCTTTTACGAGAATGACCCTCTACGCTTTGCCCCATGCCACTTGTAAGAGGCAAGGGTTTATCACCGAAGACAAGACGTAGACGAGTAAGGGCACCTTCCTCCATTCCCAATCTCACACTACCAGTAAGAAGTGTGGGCTCAACACCAAAGACTATGAAGGACGAAAGATGTGGCAATGAATTATTCATAAGTTATTGAACTGATAGATTTTTTTACAATAGTGCTTTGTATTTGGGAAGAAACGTCTGCCCCCAATCTCAGCCCCACACGACTAGTAGGACGCGAGGGTTCAACACCGAAGACTGAGATGGACGACCAAATGAACTGGGTAACGAAGTTTAGAGCTTTGTTATGAAAGAGAGAATGTCTTTGAAGGGAATATATTACCATCAGTAAGCTTCTAGGTATGACCATAGAGGAAAGTGACTGAAAATGGAAGAAGTATGATGCTCACAAACTTAATAGGATTTATACTAGCACTTGTCTCATGATGATAAATATGAAGATGTGATTTTGATAAAGAAAATATCTGCCAATGGAAATGAATGAATTTAAATTATTCGGAAATAAGCAAGACAAAAGGAACAATGTACACGTTGTTGTTTCCTGGAATATAGAGTTATTTCAAGAATAAAATTTCTTTGAATGGAATGCATTCATGGGTTTTTCAAGGACTTGGCCGGTGTCAATGGCCAATTTATAAGCTCCAAACCCAAAACTATCTATGATTTCGTTGGGCTCAAATTTTTCTTGTTTGTCTCGTTCTTTGGGTGTGTTCTTTCGATTTTCTTTGAGAATGAAATGATTGACCTTAAATTTTCTAGGTTTGAATTTTTTATGGTAGCTATGTCGTAGCTGATTTTGATATACTTGAAGATGATCTAGGGCATTAAGTTGTTTTTCATCAAGAAGCTCGAGTTCATTAAGGCGTGAATGTTGATAATAATCTTTATTGATTACGTCTTTGAGGGATATTCTAAAGGATGGGAATTCAACCTTGACATGTAAAATATCTTCCCCACCATAAACAAGGAGAAGGGGAGTGGCCTCGGTTGCATGATTTTTGCATTGTTTGATTTTTTTTTTATTTGTCCATGAATTAATTGATTTGACGATAGATTCAAAATTAAAGATGGAAAAGGTGACATAAAGATATTCCTAGGTATACATACCTCGTAGAATATATGCACATAGAAGTCTTGATAGGTGAGAATCATTAGTGATGAGATGCCCGCAAGATCGATCGTTGAAAGTATGATGGTCATGACAGTTGCATTGATTGCGCAAGTGTCCAAACTTGATGTGGTTGTGTTTCGACAAAAAGGCTAGAGATGTTAGGCATAAGAGCCAATATTGGAAGAATAGAATCAAACTTAATGGTACTGTTGATGGAACCTTGTCTCGTAGTGTCTACAGCGTGAATATCAAGGTTTGAAAGGGAGTCTTGAAATGAGATCAAGGTCTCGTTAGATGTTGGATGAATTTGTCACCCAAAACAAAGTTCAATATATGTTTGGGCTGAAAGAGAGTCTTGAAATAAGTTTAAGTGCTCAGTAGATGTTGGAAGAATGTTGTTGTCCAAAACAGGTTCAATGTATGTTTGAACTAATGGAAGGAAATTTGAAGAAGATATGGATTGGTTTGGAATTAGAGAGTCTTGACTGTTGTCGTCATGATCTCGTGGAATTTCAGTATATATAGGAGTTTCGACAGTAGTCAGCTCTTCATGGAAAGTTGTGGTATTGGATGTGTCGTTGGTTGCAAGAGCATTGTCATCAAGTTCTACAGAGATGACGTCGTCGTCAATTAAGTCTTGGACGTAATTCTTAAATCGTACACATTTATCTATGTGATGACCATCAATGTGATGAAAGTCACAGTATGTGTTAGGTTTGTACCAGATGGCTTAGCTTCCCCTTTGACAAAGGGTTTTGTAATTGGATATTTTATCAGTTTAGCCTCTTTTAGTTGATGAAAAACACTAGAGAGACTTTCTCCAAGGGGGGTAAACTGACGTTGGACTTTACGTGAACTGATTTCTTCGTGAGGTTGTATGATCGACTTTTTGGGTGATCGCTCACTGATTTGGGTAGCCATATGAGAGAGTTGTGTTGTCATCTTATTAATTTGTTCTAATAGCTCATTGTGTGATGTTTTTCGTGAATTCTTCATGTTTGAAAGAGAGGGAGAACGAAGAAATGTGCGATGAAGAAATCAACCTATTGATTATGATCTTTGTTTTCGCTCAATCAAGTTTTAACAAGGCTATAAGGAGTAAGCTCAAACAAGCTACTCGGGATACAAGTGAGATATAACTTAAACAAGCTATAACGAATATGTTGATTGGTTTGGATTAAACAAGCTTAACAGATGAAAATGTAAGGAGTACACTCAAACAAGGTACTCAATACAAGTGGGATGTAGCTCAAACAAGCTATGATGAATATGTTGATTGGTTTGGCTTTAATAAGCTCTAGATTTTTGATAGGAAGAGTAACTCAAACAAGTGACTCAACACAGTTGTGAACTCAAAATGAGTTTTGAAGGGATTTGTGTCGGATGGGATTTTGTGAAACTCGACAGCTGATGAAATAATGAGTGAACTCAAACAAGTCACTCAATGTCATTTTGATATAGCTTGAAACAAGCTAGAAAGAATGTTCTGACAATTGATGAGATAAGGAGTGAACGCAAGTCACTCAATATCTATTGGATATAGCTGAAGACAAGCTATGACAGATGTATTATTGGCTAAAGTGAGCTAATGAAATTGGTGTGATGTTTTGGTCTGTGTTGTTGGATTGTTTGGATGTTTTCGCTTGGTATTGAATTGGTCGAGAACTGATTTTTTTGTGGAACACAACTAGGGTCTGAACTTTTACAATGAACACATTGATATCAGCCAAGTTTTATGATAAAATAATGCTAAACTATTGTGTTTTCAAACAACAAGCAATCATGTGGATTCAATTGTTTTGGCTTATGAGGTAACTTCTTCAGGAATGATCATTGTTTCATGCAATCATACAAGTATGCTGTGAAATGGTGGATGCAGGCTCTTATTACTCCAAGAAGATGCGTCCTCCGATATACCCTAGTCCTGATATACCTAATTCTGTACGGGGACAGAATTGGTACGGGGAACCCTTAGAGCACTGGAGGAGACTCACCAATTCTTACTTGCCTGTTTCGGAGTGAATCACCACGTCCAGAACAGGTTTTGTGAAAAGGTGGAAGGTGATGGAGGGATGAATGTGTATGGTGTCCTTATAACTCCCGAATATTTACAGGGACGATGCCCAGGCTTCATTGTTACAGCTATTTAGGCGTGACTCGCATGCGCTGCACGACAACATTACCTGTAAGTGAAGAGCAGCGGCGAGGTAAATACCGAACGTTGTGATGAGACTAGGTCTCAAAGTGCAATGCAGATGCAAATGCTATTGGTGCGTGGTAGTCAAGTCCACGTCACCGGTGTAGCTTTGGTGGTGATGAAATCCACCTTGTCTACATGCTAAAACAATATGATGAAGTGATTAAACACAGGGTTCTTTCCAATTTGAAATAAATCACTAGCAGAAATAATTGCGTACCTGAGCGTATTTTTTTTTTTTTTTTTTCAGCAATTGTCTTTGAATGGTGGTATTTTTGCGGGATTTTTGTTGTTTTTGTTTTTGTTTTTGTTTTTGACAATATTACAGCAACGCAGTTCTACAGAAAATAAATTAGTAGTTATCCTATAAATGAAATGTTAGAAAAGTGATCGTGGTTGTTTTTGATTTGTCCAGATCGCTCAAAGGCACAGGAAAAGAGCATACACAACCAATGACCAAACAAATATTAAGAATATGACAAAGGAAAATAATTATTAAAATGACAGTTGGAAAACAAAGCTAGAGGATCCTGCAATGTTAGAACAAGAAACTAAAAAAATGTGACCGTTTCTGATTTTCCAGATCGCTCGAAGGCGCAAGAAAAGAGCATACGCGGATACAATTGGAATAGTTTCTGATTTTCTGATTTTCGATTTTTTTTTTTTTAAATGTTAATAATTATTGCAATTTAATCATGATTGCGAAATAGCGATAATGATTATTTTCACAAAAAAGAAAAATGATGAAAGAAGAGGGTGAAAACGTTATCTAGAAGTGTTGTCGTGGAAAATTTAAATGTAAGGCAAAAAATTAAAAATAAAAATTGTTTTCTAGAGCTCGAGTGGCCTCACGTTTCTGATTTCCAAGATCACTTTTGAAGTGCGAGGAAAGAGCATACGTGTGAGGATGTTTCGTGAAATAAAAATTAAAAATAAATAAATAAAACTATAATTTTGTTGTTTTTTTGTTAAAAAGACAGGTGTTAGAAGAAATGAAACCAAATTTTTTTGTAAGTCTAAATCTAAAAATTATTTTTTCATTGCATATATCTTTTCAATACCTTTCCGTTAAAAAAAAAATGAAGTCATTCCGAGTTCGGGAGCAAAAGTTATGGCTTCCGGAAGATGGGCTACGAGAACGCTCTGAATGAAAATTTTGAACGTGAGAAAAACGTCCCGGGAGCTGGTTTTTTTATTTTTGACTTCTGTACTTCACCTAAGAAGCTAAAATTTTGACAGCAAGGTTAAAAAATAACAATAATCAGAAAGAAATAATTAGATCATAAAATGATTGACTAAAATAAAAGAAAGAAAAAAATAAATAAATGATTAACTTCCTACAAAGCAGTTATTTTAGCAAAAGGAAATAAATAAATATATTTTCCGGATTGGTTGTCCCATGACACTAAGATGATAAACTAATGATTAGTGTTTGTGTTTCTATAGATTACGAGTGAATAGAAAAATTAGAACTACTAAACACCAAGCACCGAGGAGATCAAAGACAGGGATGAGCATTGCATAGTTTCATTGTTGCTTATAACTGCGCAGATACACCACAAGACACCACACAACAAAAACACTACCCAAAGCGTGAAGGTTAACCAAAGAAGACCAAAAGGAACAGAAAAGGAAATAATAATAAACAATAATAATCAAAGAACAGATAAAACCACTAATTGAGAAAGTAATGGTAACAGATCGAAAGTAACCGGGCGTGCCAGAATGTGGGCTATGAAAAATACACTACTAACAAGGAAGTAAAATACCAATAATCGTACCTCCTCCTTCGCGTTCCGTAGCAAACCTCGGAATGGGCTAGAAAACTTGGATTGAGCCCTGATTTTGTGATATGTAGGTGCTTTTCTTCAAGACGGAGCAAGACCTTCCTGCAACAACGATCTTCTTACTTTGCACTAGATGGGAAGAAGGATTATGAGGCTATTTTGACATTAGGACAAGGCAAAAGGATGTTCTTTGCTCAAAGGATGCAAGAACTTAGATATGGCATGAAAGCTTATTCTCCGTGTGTTTAGAGGGGAGGGGTAAGGTTGTATTTATAGCCTGAGGGAGTGATTAGCTTAGATTAATTTAAGTAATCATGGTTTGAAAATGTGGGCAAGATTAAGTGGGTGGTTTGAAAATGTGGGCAAGATTAGGTGAGTGGTTTGAAAATGTGGGCAATATTAGGTGAGTGGGGACCACGAAGAATGGGTGAGGATTTGAATTATATTTTTAATTCATAAGTGGAGGATTTTAGGTGAGTGGGGACCATGAATGGTGGGTGAGGATTTGAATTTGAATTTTTAATTCAATAGTGGAAAAACATGGAGAATAATGACATGTGGTGAGGATTAGATTATTTTTAGATTTTGAAATGGATAATTAATCAAATTATATTTGATTAATTTGAAGTGTATTTTTGTGGGAAATGAGGAAGGGGAATTAATTTATTTAGGATAGATGTGAAATTGGGGTGTCTACACTCACTATTTCACAAAGTGTGACGGCACAAGAGAAACCTAGGGCACGATTTGCACACACACACACCTTGAACTACATTGGGTATGAGATGTAGTACATCGCTCGAGTTAGTAAGCCCATCATTATGGACGCTGAGGACAGTCTGACCCCTTCATATGAATCTTTCATTTTTAGGATTTTGATGTTTGGTCTGGGTTTTGCAGGTGATTCCTTATCATAGGTCTTATAGCAACATCTGGCGCAGTCCACTGACATGATGTCATGAAGGTAGTGATGTGTTCTTCAAGATGTTTTTTTTTACCTTTGAACTTTGGAAATTTTTTGTGGGAACCCGTTGGTAGATCGTGAAGAAGGGGTTCAAGAGCAAGCAAGCCTGTATTTCTTCCCCATGGAACAATGGGTTGGGGTATTTTTACTTCATTTTCCATTGTCGTTTTCGCTTCAGCTTTTACTTTAGCAAATTCTTCTTCTTTTGGGAACCCAATGCTCAAGGGTGATTGAAAAATGAGAGAATTTGAAGGGGAGTATCAACAAGAGTTTGGATAGGATTTCCAGTGAACTACTTGAAGAGCCAGATGGAGAGGAGGATTGAGAGAAGAAGTATGGATTATCTCTAATTCGTTCTCACTGATTTTGTAAAGCCTCAAAATTGGAATCAACAACACCTCTCGACCTATTCAACCGGTGTATCTTCCTTCAACTAGCTTTTGGAAATTCTTGAAGTGGGAATATGAAAATACTGGAATATGAAAGGTCACGTGTAGGAATTGATAGTGTATCTTTCAACAATGGCTTTTCATGAACTCTTTTTTTAATATTTCATTTTTTTGTATTTTGGGACCTTGTGGTCATATTTTAGGTGTAGATGCTACTAAATTTTCCCCACGGTGGGTGCTAAAAACTGTTGGCAAGAAAACTTGTTAGGTGGACAAACTTGTGGATTTCTTACAAACACTGGGAGTCTAAGTCCCTCTACTTAACTGGTGCAGCTGTCGTATATGCATGTGCATGAAAAGGTGGATTTCTTTGGTGGCCTTTTGACCGAGGATCCAATAGGGACACTCCACTAACCTTGCGGTAAAGCTTGCAGATACCTGCAAGAGAGGACTTTGTATGTAGAGAGGGAAATAGGAGTGAGAAATTAGATAGGAGAATTAATGTTGCAAGTAGAAAAATTGGATTCATGCACACACTAGTTAGAAACTTCAACACATGCATTTATGAGAAGAAACAACTCTGTAAATAACAACAAGACCAAATAGAATTTATCGATCACAAAGTATCAAGAAACCCCTTAGTCAAAGAAAGCTAGAAACTCCTTCTTCTTGTATTGATTTTTTAAACAAAAGTTGTACATAGTGTGGGAATGGAAGAAATTTGAGAGTGGAGGAAAGTAGAAGAAATATTTCTCTAGGTACAATGCACTCTTGAGTTTACAAGATCTATCGCCAACCCTTTGAAATGGGAATGGCGTTACAATTTATAGAATGAGAGGTGACTTATCGTCTTCCTTGTGATACTCCATATGCCTTATTTATAACTTTAGAATATTCATATTCCTACAAAATATTTAAGTCCCTTTTATAAAATCAAGGTGACTTAATTTACATTATGTTTCTAAAGTCACTTTTAAGTGACTTAAAGGCATATCAAAAGTGCAAACCCCAACAAAGAATTAGAACATTTGAAGAGAGAGAAAGTTGGGGGAGAGGGAAGAGAGAGGAGGAGAATATGTTGCATGCAATGAATTTCGATGGTCCTCATTCATGGAAAGCTCTGATGCGACGAAGTTCTAAATGTCCCATTGTGCCAAAACTGCTCTTTCAGTGTGACTTTCTATTTTTAGCAGGTGTTTGTGGGACCACTTCGCTATTTTTAGAAAGTGGGATTCTAGAGGTCTGATTGATATGGAATGAATTTTTTTGATATGGGTTTTTTCCCAATATCGCCCTCTGAAATTTCAAACCCACCCACTTAATAGTCCAAGAGATTTTAAACTTTCAAATTTTAGACTGACAATGCTTCTAAACGCGACAACCATTAATGGACCTCAAAATTGCAGGTCTAGTTTTTTCCTCCATTTGCAATGAAATAAATTTCATTGTGATATGTTTTTTCTTTCTGGTGCTTCACGTGAAATTCTACTTCATTTCACCCAACGGTTTGACGGGAAATTGGTTTTTTCTTTGTTGAGCCAAAAGTGGGATTTCTTCGTTGTGGATGCTTTATTGCATGAGAGGAGAGTTTGAAGGTGTATTATTGATGGCCTTGGGTAGAGGAATGAATATAAAAATATAACTTGTTGTTTCACACATCCATTTGGGAGATTTCTTCAACTTCTTGTTTCATGGCCATGGAGTTTTCTCTGTTTTCTCCTTCTTCTTTTTGTGCTTCTCCTTCGTGTTTGCTCCAATTTTCCTTCTAGGACCTGTGTGATTTCATGGAGTGAAGGGAAGTACCTTTTTGGTAGGTCTAGTTTGAGGTTCAAAAATGGAGGAATGGTGGTGAGAAGTTGCAAAGGAAGAATGGAGAAAATATGTGCATGGGAGTGGAAGCAGCTGGAAGCACTAAAATGGCGAGTTAGATTTTTGAATTTTTGAAATCATGGAAAGAGAAGCTTGGGCAAATTTTTCATGACTTAATTTCCCAACCTCAGGGATGTGAGGGACATCAAATTCCATGGTGTTCAAGAGGACGACACGTGGCGGCGATCCAATGACAAGGAATGAAGGTGAGAAAAGTTGCTTTAAAGCACTGGGGGTTGAAAGTCGGTCACATGGATGACCAAAAGACTCCCCATAGGGTTTGGGTGCATTTTTCATTTTTGATGTCCCTAAACTTAGGGATGTGAGGGAAATCAATTTCCATGGTGGTCCTGGAGCTGACACATGGCACTTGATCCGACGTAGGGAATGGATGCTCCAAAAATGCACGGGGCTGAAATTCGGTCACATGGATGACCAAAAGACTCCACATACATGTTGGGTGAATTTTTTCATGTTTGATGTCACTGACCTCATGTATGTGAGGGACATCAATTTCCATAGTGGTCCTGGAGCTGACATGTGGCACTTGATCCGACGACAGGGAATGAATGCTCCAAAAAATGCACCTGGGGCTGAATTGTCAAGTCTGGAGGTCACATGAGGGTCCTAGAGGTCACATGGGGGCTGGGAACATTTTTCCAAGGTTGGTGTACCTAACCTCAAGGACATTGGGGACATGAAATCCCACTAGGCTCCTGGTGCTGACATGTGTCCTCCCGAAAATTGACTAACTCCTAAACTGCCTTTGAGAGGGAAACTTGGGATGATGATAACTTGAGCTCTTGGTGGAATTTCTTGGTGAAATTTTATATGATCCTGACTGGAAATGGAATTTTGAATCCAATGGTGGGTGTCTTATGTCTTGATTCAACCATCTGATCCCTAAAAAAGCATATTTTTATTTACGACTCCACTTGTGCCTGAGAAAACTTCTTGCAAATATTATGCGCCAAGGTGTTGTGAAAAATATGATTTCACCATCATGTAGGTATTAGAATCCTCTTTCCAATGATGTTTTTTTCTTCTAATTCCATTCGAGCTCCCAGAATCTTCTTTTGAAGCCTAGTAGTTGTTTTAGGCTTGTGAACCCTAATTCTAGCGAAACCGCCCAACTTCTCCAAGACCTTCCAAAATCTTCCTGAACCATATCCATGATGTCCCAAGACCTTTAGATCACCTCCACATCCACTTAGGATCTTCTTCTCTACTCCATGAGGTTTCTCTAGCTCTAGGAAGGCCAATGATAGCCCTTCCCACAACTGCTTATAGCTTTGTAAATGAACTCCTAAAATCACCTAGGGGAATGGTATAACATTATTTGGGAGGTCATTTGGACTTACTAGAAAGATTTGGGGTGTCTTGGAGTGATAGAATTGAAAATTTTGGCACATGGGTATAGTTTTCATGCTCATAAATTGTCAATTTCTCTTTTGCACATTTGCACGACAAGCAACATCTGACGTAGTCCACTGACTTTAGTGTGACAAGAAGAAAGTACAGACGAACATCCAGTGACACCTCAAAGAAGGTTTTTAGACCATTTATAGAGACCAAGGTGCCCACAGTGCTCCCGCCCCTTTCGAGCACCCCGGTCCATTCAGAGAGTTTGGATCTATACTTTCTCAGGCTTATGTATGGTTGGTTTTCTCCTATTCACCGGTTCACACTATGACACATTTCCACACCTTTGTTGAATCAGCTAATGACTTCTTGACCCTCTCTTGCACATTAGGGTTTCATATTTCCATTTAATTAGTTGCTTGAGTCATTTATTTCATTTATTCAGCTCTTATTTACTACTTTTAATAGCATTAGATTATGTTAGGATTTCTTACTTAAGTTTAATCAATAAGAGAGTGGGAAACCCTCAAAGACAAGAAAACCCACTAAACCTTTACATATATTACTCAACACAACGGAATCAAGTGAATATTACACATCACAAGAGATTTATTTAGTGAGGCACCAACCCCAATTTAGTAAGGCACAAACCCTATAAGGAGGCTATAATGCTAAAATGACTAAGCTCCCACCTAGCCACTTGAATATGAAGATCATGTGATGTCCTTGTTGCTTCAACAACTAATTGTGATCACTTTGTCAGCTCTCTTTACTCAAAACCCTCTCAAACAAATATCCCACCTTCTTCTCTCATGAATGCACCTATAAATGCTTATTAGGTCATGTGACCTTATAGCTCCTTCTCCTCTGCCCTTCTCGCCTTCTCATACTCCTCTTTGCTTTGTTCTAGAGCCTTTAACACACTCTCGCTCACCTCTTCTTGCATGTTGAAAACCCCATCTTCCGTACTATCTCAAATGATTTTTACACTTTGCTTTATGTACACTTCTCATTATCATAAACTAATCTAGGTTGGTAAAGACCATATGACCGTGCAAGGTCGGTCATATACCACATTTAGGAAAAAAATTAAGACCCCAAAAAATCATAAAAATTTGTTGGAGAATGTGTGAAAATTGACTTTCGAGCTAATGGCGAATATGAAGAAAATGCAAATATGTTGTCAGTTGATAGTATATGATGTCGGCCAAAAGAAATATGTATTTTTTGAAAAATTGTTTTTTGATAATAATAGTTAAAATGACCGGTTAGATGAGAAATCTGTCCTCAAAAAATATGGTGCAAATAAAAAAATAAAAAATAAAAGATTTTTGTGAAAAAATACAAATTTCACTAATTTTGTATGGGAATTTTTTTTGAAATTTTTTGATGTTAGTAGTTAAAATGATCGTCTCAATGAGAAATTTGTCCTCCCAAAATATGGCACAAGAAAAAAAAAAACCATTCTTTTATTTATGTATTTTTTAAAGTCTTACGACATCACTATAAAATGCTACTGGACAATAGCTTTTTGTATGCTACCAAATGGTAGCATAAAATATACTACAATCGGTAGCATTTTTTATGCTACCGATCGACAACATAATATATGATGTCGGTCAAGTAGCATAAAATATTCTACCAACTCGACATCATATATTATGTTATCGGTTGGTAGCATATAAAAATGTTACTAGCCAACAACAATAAGGAGAATTTATATTTTGCAGAATGGTGAATTGACCCCTAAAATTAAATTGTACCCAAAAAAATTGACTTAACCAATCCTAATTGGTACCCTAAAATTCACTAATTTCAAATTTCAAAAACTGGAATATTCATGAATTAACGAAGATTCACCACTAAAATTTTCCTTGACTACATTATACATTATAAACATAAATAAGCTTTATAAGAGGACCATATAGGTCGACATAAGCCTAAACAATTCAAACTTGCTCACAAGGCCTAAAACACTAGTCATAGATCCAATAACCATAATTTGATCTTCAAACACATGAGGCAACTCCACCAAGGATCCGATGGCTCTAAACATGTCATCTTCATCCTCTCAAGATCATCTCCATGCACGAAACACTCGCACTATCCATCTTCATCATGAAACACACCAAAAGACAAACACCTCCTATTAGGTCTCAAGCACCTAATTATCAGTCTTCAAAAGTGAGTTGGTTCACATATAAAATCACCTCTTCATGACACAACTAGTACATAAAAAGAAATATTTCAACCTTATCCAACTGAAACAACTCATATCAACCTTCAAATCAGGGGCACGAGTTTCCAAAACACCTCAATATCTAAAACTTCTCAAACTCGCTGCAATAAGGTCTCAAGAACCAGTCTTGATCTAACAAACCTCCAACGCCTCAAACTTAATTTTCAAGCACTACTATCACTTGGAAAAATTCAAGGGCACCCTAACACACCTCCTCAAACACTCACATCCACATGTTACATGAAGAAAACAAAACTATATTCCATCCATCGTTCCTGGAAAGCCTAATAGGGTTGATAAGGCCATAAGGGATTTCACATAGTTACACAACCTTTTATGATCAAACTAAGAGCTCCAACACATCATACTAGACCTCTAAAATCTATCCATGCTCATAAAACACTCGCTACACCACCTAAATCTATCAAACACCTCTTGAATGGTTTTGACCCTTTAGGTCATAAGTGGTAGGCAACTTTAGAAGAGAGGTTTCACTAAAATATTGCATAGAACCTACCCAAATATATTCATGAGAACTTATCACACATCCCACAATTACTTCCACAACCGATCTTTTATAATGACATATGGAACACATGTTTGTACTGTAAATCTTCACAAAATAGGGGTTTTGTTGTAGCTTCTCATCACACCTAGAACATGCCACCACCACAAAAATGAGCTATGGAGAATTTTCTACAACCCTGAACCTTCACATTAGCTTTCCCAAGCCATTTCATGGCCATACCCTTCATATTTTTCCTATCGCTTTAAAACTAGGGTTTTAGGGAGGGTTTATACCTACTTGGCTTCTTAACAATGGTTCATAAAAGTCTAACGACCAAATGAACCCATTCCACTTGGAAAACCTTCTTAGCTCCATGCCCTAACATTGAAAAAATTCCCTGAGTCCCAAGAAAAGTACACACATGTGGGTGAGCATTAAAATTTGACCTTCAAGCTGGGAATGCCTATTTTGAGAGCTTAATAGAGCCCAAAATAGTTTTTCATGCTTTGTCTTTAATATATTGACCTCAAACTTGGCATACACCTTTGTACT
Organism: Taxus wallichiana var. yunnanensis; assembly: GCA_018340775.1. Classification (NCBI taxonomy): domain Eukaryota; kingdom Viridiplantae; phylum Streptophyta; class Pinopsida; order Cupressales; family Taxaceae; genus Taxus; species Taxus wallichiana. The sequence continues at coordinate 608,683,744 of CM031239.1, read as the reverse complement.
AACCTCTTTGATGATATTTAATGCTCATCAATGCCTTCTTACCTCTAAAAATCACCATGTGTCATGGTTTTCCCATGCTTTCTTGCCTTGTCTTCATGATCTTTCTTCTAAAGGACCTTAAACATGCGCCATACATCTAAAACTTGACCTTTTACATCTTCCACACATGTTATGCAACCTCAAAACACTCGTCACATACTAATACTAACTTTCTCCACCTCGTAGCCCAAACTACCAATATAAATGCTTACACTAGGTCTAGGATTAGGCCTAAAATGGCTAGTATCAACACATGCCACACAAAACCGACATGGTCTTCACCTTTTAGACACTCACACACTTCTACCACAACTCCCTAAACCTCGTTAGACATCATAGAACCTTCATATAACCTCTAGAGATCATACACAATACCTTATTGCTAGATCTATGCCCTAAACCACGCATACAAACCTAGACACCATGCTACTACAACACTTCATGACACCAAAGCACCTCACTAATAATCAACCTTCACTCAATTCACCTTGTTTGACATCAATGAAATTCATTGACTACATCATGCACTCCAAGACTCCCTTTGACATCAATGTTATTTGACATCAATGAAAACACCAATGACACAATTTCAACAAACCTCGTATGCTTACAACACACTCCTCCCTATCTTTGTTTGGGTCACTTTGGTGGTCTACATTGTTCACCACATTTTGGTTACTTTATCAACATGCCTAGTAGTTTTATTTTCTTCAACACTATCAAGCACACTTGTATTTTCCTTTAAACTAATGAATTTATTCACTAACATAAAGGGGGAAATGTAGACACTAAAATTAGCACAAAATCATTATTACATCATGTTTTTGGAAAAATTTATATATGTGGGTCTTAAATGATGAAACTAAGTCTTAGTGGCACAAGTCCTTGTTGTTTCATTTTAACATCACTTGATTTTCCTTTTGATTTTTCACTTAATTGATTCTTCCTTATATTTTTATGTGTTATAAAGATCTCTAGCCTTTGTAATTTATTGTTTTTTTATGTCTTTGGTCCAAGACTATACAAATTTTTAGGAACCTACTACGGTCTTAAGAGAGATGTAAAATCTTGGCCCCTTCGGGTTTTGGGTCCTATTTTTCCATTGGGTCTCTTTGTTACTCTTTTCTCTTTTGATTCTTATGTTTTTGGTTAGCCTTACATGCCACTAAGATTCAAATTTCAAAGTAAGAGACTCTTATATATACAAGTTCACCCTAAGCATTTATTATCTAGCAAGCACTTATCTAAGTACCATCTATTGAGCTAAGAAAGAAAAAATTACTTCATACTACACATCACGACACAAGAGGGAATAAATCTAATTTACACATTTGCATACAAGGGTTTTTATGGGAGAAACGTGAAGCATAGCTGTTATCGATGTGCATACCCGAGGAAAATCCAAGTCAAAGGTTTTTTCATGTGTTGTTGTCAGCACCAAAATACCCCTCTTTTGAAGTCAAGTTTTAAAAAATTGAGTTTGTACCTTAGAGTATTGAATCGCATCAAGCCTGGCATTGTTTGCAGTTTTCCTATTCATGGAGAACGATTTGAAAGTCAAGCATATGGTAAAGTTCCTTTCCTTCTTTTTATTTTCTTCCCACAGTCGGGAATGACAGGCATATTTTCCCCATTAAATTTTTCCCCAACATCCATGGGTAATACGTAAATGTCTTTGATTAGATGTGGTTTGTCCATATTTCAAGGTTCAATGAAGCCTCCAAGTGTCCAAACGACGCAACCTGACTGGGGTGGTCTAAGGGACAGTCCTCAAATAAGCATAGGCTTTCCACGTGTCCTAAGTACAAAATGAAGACAAAATAAGCTAAAATTGGCTAAGTATGGAAGGCTCAATGACGGTGCCATGTGCCTCATCGGCGCAACTTCAAGAGTCAAAGATGGGGGTAGTTCTCAAACTTGCACCAATCCTCCACGTGTCCTAGGTCCAAAAAGAGACAGAGCCGATCGTTAAAATTGACTAAGTATGGGTGGGTTAGCGGAAGTCTCCACGTGCCTTAATGGTGCTAGTTTGGAAGTGAAATCAAAGGGTCAATCTCTAAGTAGCACCAGCTCACCACGTGGTTAAAGTCAATGAGGTGACAAAGTTGGCCATTGAAAATTCAAAGACCGGTGGAAGGGGACACACGTCAGCTCGGCACTATTTTAAGGGGTGCTTCCAAAATGGAAACTCAAATGAGTGCCAACCCTCCACGTGTCTAGGGGTCAACATAGGTCAAGCAGGAAATAGACCCGAATCGGTAAAGTATGAAGGAACCGCGGAGCTCTCCACGTGTCACTGGTGCAACTTCAAAGGTGAAAATTGTAGGTGTCACAAGCCCGCTCCAATTAATTTATCCCACGTGGGTGGCCCAAATTTGAAGTTGTAAAATCAAATCGAACGGCCCATGTTTTAATTGGTAAAATAATGTAACGGTTGTATACTAAAAAAACTATTTTTTCCACCATAAACGTTTCTTTTGCAAATAAGAATTTGAAAGGGCGTGGATGATTGGAATAAATTGTAACTATTTCTTTTCTTGCTCAAGAAATTTGTAACCATATCTTGTGAGATATATCGTGAGATTTCAAATCCATTATAAAGGGTTGGAATTTTGATTATTCGGAATGATAGTTTGAATTGGAAGAAATCAATACAAAGGTTTTTCCCTTTTTTTTCTACTTTCTCTTTCCTTCTATTTCTTATATGTGAATCATCTAATCCTTGTGTTCTAGTTTGTAAAATCTCCGTAACTTTGAGTCTGTGTGAATTATGTTTGTTATAAACGTGGATGGTTCTACTCGTATCTCATTTGCACAATATATATAAGGTTTTCTCTACCATCTCTTTTCCCCAAAAGTATTTTATTCTTCTTCCTCCATCCTCTCTTCAAATTCTTCTATCCTCATGTATTGATAAATTTCCGGGCTTAAAACACATTTCAAGATATCAGAAACCACCATTGAATGAAAGAATGAAAGAGTTTTGCTTTTAATAAGGGAACCTCTCCCATTAAAGAGGAGGGACTTACTTGTCCCCTGACCGTGGTTTCATTCCAAGTGCAAATCTAAAACCCAACAATTTTTGGAAACTCTACTTGAGGAATTTGTTCAAAAAAATTTATTTCTAAAAAGAACAACTAATTTCATCATTTATTTGATCTGGCGACTCTAAGATATACTCATGGTAGAAGGGCTCTTGGAATTGAGGATCCCCAATTTCAACTCTTGTATCAACAAGGTTTTCAACTTCCTCCAATAGGAATAAATAGAAGAGCTCGTTCCACAAGCACACCTCCTGTTGAAGATAGAGCTTCTGGTAGTAGCATTCCTCAAGCACAACTTAGTCCTAATCTCCGTGCCCTAATTCTTTTTGGTGTCTTAGTTCCACTTCAAACAATATTTCCAAGGATGGAAGCACCTCAGCCTTGGGGACAAAGAGTTGGGCCTCTAGCTCTTCCTCAACCATTGCATGAGTTACCTAGGGGTAACAGGAATAATTTTCCCAAATTTAGAGGTGATGGAAAATTATACCTGATGAACACATTGCAGCCTTCATTGTTGCATGTGGGGTCCTTGGATTTGAACATGAGGATGTCTCTGTGAGGTTGTTTGTGGAAACCTTGCAAGACAATGTTGTATATTGGTTTTACCATCTTCCTATTGGGACCATCATCGATTGGACTACTATGAGGACTGAATTTGAGCAGCGTTTCAAACTTGCTAAAGATGTGCATGCTTTGCTAGCTCATATTTCTCAAATCAAGAAGGAGCCACATGAGCCTATGAGAGAATTTGTGGCCAAGTTTAACAAGTTGATTAACAAGATTCCAGTAAATACTAGGCTTGTTGATCCAATTCAAAAGTGTTTCTTCTTGAATGCTCAATTGCTGGAAGTAAGTTATGCCCTAAGGAGAGAAAATCTTGCAACTTTGGATGTTGATCAGAGATTGGTTGTCAATGTGGAAGATGACTTGATCATGTCTGGAAAGTTGAAAAGGGAGTCTTTCAAATCCAAAGCATCTTCTTCTTCCCCTTCTCCTGGAGGTAATGTAGATCAATTGGTGCAAAAGTTGGCTAATGACCTCATTGCCATCAAGAAGAAATTGTCTCAACATGCTCCATATCAAGATGTTCCAAGGAAGAAATTTCATCCTAGGAACCGCTTGCCCTCTTCCCAAACCAGGTTGGCTATTGAAGTTCCACCCCTCAAGGTGCCTGTTAATGCTACTTGTGAAGTTCTTGAGCCTAATGATGAGGAAGAAAATGGGCTCTATGAATAACAAGAAGAGGAATCGATGAAGAACTAGAGGCACCTAGTGGTTCTTGAGTTCATTTCCTCACCACTGAGGGTGTGGATGATCAAGATGACTATGATGATGTAGTGGCTGAGATGAACAGTGAATCATATGTTGTTATGACCCGGGAGCAGACCAATAAAAAGGAAAAAGTGGTGCAACTTGAAAAAATATCCAAGGAGTACCCCATCACCATCCTGGTGATTGCAAGAAGAGGAGCTCCTATTCCTACTACTTCCACCGAAAGGTAAGCTCGCTAGTCCTTCTTCCTCTACTTCGATTCTAAGAATTATTGTCTAAAAATGATAAACTGAGAGATCAAAAGCTCCTCCTACTCCTAGTAGTGATTCCCCATCCACATCTAGATCTTTTGACATTATAGACCATCTTAAAAAGACCAAGATTCAGATTTATGAGGTAGAGTTCTATCAAACCCATCCTAAAGCCTTTGCCAAAATGGTTAACTTTGTAAATTCTAAATCTAAAACCCCAGCCCATTCTTCTAAAGGCCTTTTGCTCACTCCTTCTTCTCCGCCTCAACCCGGCCTTATGGATGCAATCACTTCACCCAATGAGAAGATCAAACCCTTCTATGTGACTCTCCTCATAGCTGGCCACAAGCTTAGTAATTATGTCATTGATTCGGTGAATCGATAATGTAATGCTGCAAAAGTGGCTCATGCTTTGGGTCTAACCTTAACCCGCACTTATGGTTCTTACTATTCCATGGAAAGTAGAGAAGTTCCTTTGGTTAGTAGAATCAAGGATGCACAAGTGGCTTTTGTTGCTTTACCAGAGAAGAAGGTCTTGGCTACCATCTTGGTTGCTGATATCCCTCCTTCCTATGGCATGTTGCTAAGTAGGAACTTTTGCAAAGATGTTGGAGGTGAGATCCAAATGGATTGGTCACATGCCTTGATCCCTATCAATGGGAAGATGAAGAAGTTGTTTCCTAAGAAACAAGCAGAGTATATTGTGCAAAAGACAGATGATCCTAAAGCACAAATACTGTATGAAGACATTGGGCATGGGAACTACATGATCATGTCACAAGAGGAGACAAGTATGCCAAAGGAAGTGTTGCTTGATCCTAATGGTGTGTGGACTTTGGAGTTTGATGGAAGTTATTCCTCAACTAGTTCTAGAGCTGGTGTAGTGCTCATTTCTCCTGGGGGTAAGGTTCATCCTTTCTCTTTCAAATTCCAATTTGAAAATACCAAACATAGTGCTAAGTATGAGGCCCTTATTTCGAGGTTGAGCATGGCGAAGGAAATGGGAGTGAAGAACTTTATTGCTCATGGAGATGTTGAGCTAATTATAAAACAAGTTAGAGACATTTATCAGGTAAAGAATAGAAGGTTGAAACACTATAGGAATCTGGTTTGGGATTCCATTGAATTCCTTGATGCTTTTTCCATTGAATTTGTGCCAAGGGAAAGGAACACTAGGGCTGATTATCTAGCTATTTCAAGGTCCTTGTTGATTCCTCATCCTGATTTCCCTCAAGAGAAATTCACCATTAAGATGATTCATAGACCCGGTGTGCTTGATAACGTAAATAATTGGCAATTTTTAATGGTGACCATCATTTTTTTCTTTCTTAGAGCTCAGAGACAACTTTGATCAATTGTACTTTGAAGGAAGTGATAATCTACCTAGAGAGTGTGTGTCATCAAATGAAGAGGGTGTCAAAGAAGAGATGGATCAAGATGGATGCATCAAGTGAAAGGCAAATAAAATTCCTAAAGGGTCTGGTGAGTTTGGAGGATATTTTTGATAAACATGATAGATATATGAATTCTAAAGTTTCCCAAGGAGCTCGGCAATTTGCCGAGATCGAGAAAGTGAATATTGGGAGTCTTAATGATCCCAAAATGGTCAACATTGGAAAATGTTGCACTCGGGAGAAGAGAAAAAGAAGGCGGTGAATCTGCAGAAGAGGTATGTTGATGTTCTAGCTTACTATTATGATGATCTTAAGGATTTTCAGCCTAAAGAAGTGTAACATTTCATTCCTCTTAAGCCTGGGATCAAACCCTTCAAACAAAAGCAAATGCAATATAATCCAAAGATAGCTAATACAATTTTCCAAGAAATACAAAAGCTTCTGAAGGCTAGGATCATCTTCCCCATCCACCATTCAACGTGGATTGCTAATATAGTGTCTGTCAGGAAGAAGAATGGTGAGATCCGGATATGTGTGGACTTCAGAAATCTAAATCAAGGTTCTTTGAAGGAAAATTACCCTCTCCCCATGATGGAACAAGTATTGCAAGTTGTTACAGGCTCGGAGATGCTATCTATGTTAGATGGATTCTGGGGTACAATCAAGTAGAGGTGAATACTACAAATCAACATAAGACTACCTTTACTACTCCTTGGGGCACCTTTGCATATAAGAGGATTCCATTTGGTCTCATCAACGCTGGTGCTACTTTCCAGAGGGCCATGGACTTGGCTTTTGGCAGTTTGAAAGGGAAATGCATTGTTGTGTATTTGGATGACTTGACCGTATTTTCTAAAGAAATAAAAGATCACTTCCAACACCTTGAAACAATATTGCAGAGGTGTAGAGAGCATGGAATTTCTTAAACCCTAAGAATTATGTGTTTTGTGTCACAGAAGGAAATTTGTTGGGACACATTGTTTCAAAGGAAGGGATCAAGATTGATCTGGAGAGAGTTTAGGCCATCCAACAAATTCCTCTTCCATCAAGTAAGAAGGGTGTCCATTCTTTCTTTGGTAAGATCAATTTCCTAAGGAGATTCATCCTCAATTTTGTAGAAATTACTATGAGCATTGCTCACATGATGTAAGGGAAGAAAACTTTTGGTTGGTCCTCCGAAGGGAAGAAATCATTTGAGGACATTAAACAAAATATTGCAAATACTCCAATATTGGCGTGCCTTGACTTTAGTAAATATTTCATTATCTATTATATGCCACTAAAAATACCCTAGCTGCTATGTTAGCCCAGAAGAACGTTGAAGATCATGAGCTCCCAATTGCATTCATGAGTTATGTCTTGAAAACTCGTGAGTTGAAGTACACTATGATGGAGAACCATGATTTTGCGGTTGTTGTCAAAGCTATCAATAGATTCAGGTTTTACATTCTTAATTCTCATTTTGTGGTCTTTGGTGCACGATACAAAAATCAAATCCATTCTTACTCAAAGCAAGAATTTGGAAATAAGAGAGGTAATTGGGTAGAAATGTACAAGAGTATGATCTTGATATCAGGCCAACAAATCTAGTTCGGGGTAAGGGCCTGTGTGAACTCATTGCTAAGGGAGCTGCCAAGGAGTTGTCCAAAGACGAAATTGATGTCCCTGTTGTTTTGTTCCTCAGCTCGACAGATGTATGGTATGCTGACATTGCTCATTTTCTGACCTATGGAGAGTGTCCATCTCACTTGAGTTCCAAAGAGAAGAGAGATATCAATCGAGGTCTGCACAATACGTGCTTTATGGGAGGATGCTTTATTCAAACGAGGTATAGATGGAAGGTTTTTGAAGTGTGTAGACAAGGAGCAACAAAAGAATTTATTCTCTACTTTTCATGACTAGGTTTGTGGAGGTCATTTCTCCTCTGCTGTAATAGCTCATAAAATACTTTGTGCTAGTTATTATTGGCCCAATCTATTCAGAGATGCATCAAAATGGGTTGGTAAATGTGAAGCATAGAAAACGTTTGTTGGAAGACCTAAGTTGGCTGCTTTGCCACTAAAGCCAGTAGTGATTGATGATCCCTTTCAATAGTGGGGATTGGATTTCATTGGAAATCTTAACCCACCTTCCAGTGTTGGACATACCCATGTGTTGGCTGCCACAAATTACTTCACCAAGTGGGTGGAAGCCATCCTAGTCAAGAGCACTACCTCCAAGGTAGTTTACAACTTCATTAAAGAGAACATATTGATCAGGTTTGGGATCCCAAACAAAATTGTGACTGATAATGCTTCCAAATTTTCTTTTGCTGAGATGATGGACTTATGCTATGGGTATGGGATCTCCCTTGCTCATTCTTCAGACTACTACCCCCAAGGGAATGGACAGAAGAATCAACAAACAAGAACTTGGTGAGAATAGTTAGAAAGCTTGTAAATGATTCTCAAAGGAATTGGCATAAAAAGCTATATGATGCACTTTGGGCTGATATAATTACACCCAAGAGAGTGATTGGAATGTCTCCTTTCCAAGTGGTGTATGGTGTGGAAGCTCAATTGCCAGTCATGGTGGAATTTCCAGCCTTGCATCTGATGAAAACCATTGAAGATTCAAGTTTTAGTAGCTCTTTAGACAAAATAATTTTGTACCTTTAGAAGCTTAATGAGGACAGATTGCAAGTGGTTGACAGGATAACAACTCATCAGTTGAAAGTGAAGGATTTATTTGAAAAGAAAGCCAAACCCATAGTTTTCCAAGTGGGAGACATTGTGTTGCTTTGGGACAAAAGACATGAGCCACGAGGAAGCCATGGTAAGTTTGATTCTCTTCGGCTTGGTCCTTTTAAAATCAGACATTTTGCTGGAGAGAAATCTTTTTATCTAGATTAAATGGATGGTTCTCCTCTCCCACTTCCTTCTAGTGGGCAGTATCTTAAGTTGTTCAAGTCCTAGGTGACTAGGTGGTCCTTCTATATATTATGTACAGTTGTTTTTGTTTTGGGTCGTTCCTTTGTTTTTCATTTATGTTATTCCCTTTTGGTTTGTTTTGTTTCTTTTCCAGTCTTGTGTGTGTTGCCTTGTATTGGTTTTTCCTTCGACTCCTTTGCCCAATGGATAAAGCACTAGTCCTCTTTCCCTAGAGTTATCTATAGTTCTTGATCTTGCCTTGTGTCTTTGTTCCAAGCCAAGTCATCTCTAGAAAGAGCCAGCTATTGTCGGCCCCAAAATTCCCCTCTTTTGAAGTCAAGTTTCAATATATTTTGAGTCTGTACCTTGGAGTATTGAATCATGTCGAGCCTGGCATTGTTTGCAGTTTTCTGTTCATGGAGAATGATTTGAAATTCGAGCGTATGGTAAATTTCCTTTCCTTCTTTTTATTTTCTTCTCATGATCGGGAATGACAGCGTATTTTCAAATTTTTCCCCAGCATTCATGGTAATACGTAAATGTCTTTGATTAGATGTGGTTTGGCCATATTTCAAAGTTCAGCGGAAGCCTCCAAGTGTCCAAACAACGTAACTCCAGGGGTAGGGTCCAAGGGACAGTCCTCAAATAAGCACAGGCTTTCTGTGTGTCCCAAGTACAAAATGAAGACAAAATAAGCTAAAATTGGCTAAGTATGGAAGGCTCAACAGACGGCACCACGTGCCTCATCGGCGCAGCTTCAAGAGTCAAAGATGGGGTAGTTCTCAAACTTGCGCCAGTCCTCCACATGTCCTAGGTCCAAAAAGGGACAAATCCGATCATTAAAATTGACTAAGTATGGGTGGGTTGGCGGAAGTCTCCACATGCCTTAACGGCGCTAGTTTGGAAGTGAAATCAAAGGGTCAGTCTCTAAGTAGCGCCATCTTGCCACGTGGTTAAAGTCAGTGAGGCAACAAAGTTGGCCGTTGAAAAGTCAAAGACCGGCGGAAGGGGACACACGTCAACTCGGCACTATTTTAAGGGGTGCTTCCAAAATGAAAACTCAAATGAGCGCCAGCCCTCCATGTGTCTAGGGGTCAACATAGGTCAAGCAGGAAATAGACCTAAATCGGTAAAGTATGAAGGAACCGTGGAGCTCTCCACATGTCAGCCTAATACAACTTCAAAGGTGAAAATTGTAGAAGGTGTCCGCAAGCCCGCTCCAATTAATTTCTCCCACATGGGTGGCCCAAATTTGAAGTTGTAAAATCAAATCGAATGGCCCATGTTTTAACTGGTAAAATAATGTAACAGATCGTATATTTAAAAAAACTATTTTTTCCGCCATTAACGTTTCTTTGCAAATCAAGAATTCGAAAGGGCGTGGATGATTGGAATAAGTTGTAACTGTTTCTTTCTTGCTCGAGGAAGTTGTAACCATCTCTTGCGAGCTATATCATGAGATTTCAAATCCATTGTAAAGGGTTGGAATTTTGATTCATCTGGAATGGTAGTTTTAAATTGGAAGAAATCAATACAAAGGTTTTTCCCTTTTTTTTCTTATGCTTTCTCTTTCCTTCTGGTTCTTATCTGTGAATCATCTAATCCTTGTGTTCTTGGAAACTTTGTGTTCTAGTTCGTACAATCTCCGAACTTTGAGTCTCGTGAATTGTCTCTTAGAAACGTGAATGGTTCTACTTTGTACCTCATTTGCACAATATATAAGGGTTTTTCTCGCCATCTCTTTTCCCTGAAAGTATTGTATTCTTCTTCCTCCCTCCTCTCTTCAAAGTCTTCTATCCTCATGTATTGATAAATTTCCAGGTTTAAAACACATTTCAAGATATCGGAAACCATCATTGAATGAAATACTATGCATTTGTAGATATGTTTTTCCCTGCTTTCAATAAGGGAACCTCTCCCATTAAAGAGGAGGGACTTGCTTGTCCCCGACCGTGGTTTCATTCCAAGTGCAAATCTTAGATAATTTTTCATACTCCCTAGAGGCTCTCTTTTAACCAAGGCATGTTGAAACTTCAACATAAAAGACTTCAATCTACATTCCAATATGAATGGTTTAATTTTCCTTGTGTCATGTTGTACAAATTTGGTTATGGATAAAAATGTCAATATAACTAGTTCAAGTAACATAATGAGATAATGGAAAAGCTTCACCAAGCCTCCTTTAATCATCCAGATATAGATTTTAGACCTTTGTACTATGTCCCTACATACTTGTACATGAATTCTTTGGCTAATCACAAGCCTTAAGATTTTACTTGCTCTAAGCCTTGAGGATCATATAAACTTCTTAGTCTTTACATCATACATACACCATACATGATATCAAATTTAGGTGTATTTACATCCCACCTCATATAGGAGGATTTTGTCCTTTAAAAGCTTATATTTTGACAAGATGAGGTACAACTTCCTAGTTTTCTTTTCGGAGTATTGTTAGTGTAGAATCACAACACCCCGAACGGCTGGGTGTGAAGTGGGGCATTCGGTGTGATTGCATAACATGGGACCATCTCTCAAGCTATGGGACTTGCAAAACTTGAGATGGACCTCCGGAGAAAGTTGGTTCTTGCTTCCTAATCTACCTGCCACAAGCTACTCCAGTGCAGGCAGAACCTATTCATTCCTAATATAACCATTCCACGAGGACAGAGAGAGAGAGAGAGAGAGGGTGAAAGAGCCTACACTAAGCGGTGATACACCAGAAAAGGAAGTGGTTGAATCACATACCCGACCACCTGAAGTGGAGAGAGGTGAGAAGAGGAGAGGGTGGAAAGAATGCACCATGGACCAAAGATATATTTCACACAGACACCACTTGAAACCCATTAAACACAACTCCCATGACCTACAACGAACATCAGAATATGCACAGTATACCCTGCAACGATGAGAGGTAAGAAGAGACAACAAAATAAGCCAAGGATGGACAAATGCATCACAAAACAGATTTTATTGCTCCAAAATGTTACACAGTACATCATCAGTGGGCAAGAGGCAAGAAAATGCCATTACAGAGCCATGGGAGGAGGCTTAGACTCTACGTTCTACCCTAAGGAAGAAAGAGAGAGGGGAGACAGAGGAGAAACAATGACCAACCCTTTGAATATGCCCCTTCATTACAATATATAGGAAGAATAAGAGAGAGAAGAGGGAAGAATTCGAATCCTGCTTCAACCACCATCAGATATGCATTGAATCCTGCTTCAAGGCTCAACCACTATCAATCAATGCCCCTTGTGGATCCGCCCACAATCTATCATGTTTGGTTCCCTGTCTGCTTGGCGTGCAAGGAAGAAGAATGACGGATCAAATCAAATCCAATCCGGTTGTTGGAGCAAATCGATTCTATATTAATGGCCTGGGAGACATTTTCCTACTTCTCACCCACCTGACCCTATTAAGAATGATATTTTATGTTTCCATGGCGTAGAGGGTATCGAGACGTTTCCAAAAAGTCTTCTCCCACCCAAATCTGATTTTCTGTCAAAAGATATGGCCATTTGAAGATTAGGTCGCAGGCGCATAATATTTAAAAGAGTCTGTCCATACAGGGTCCACGTGGCAGCCTCGCACTTCTTGGAGATTCGGCCCCCTGCCTTGTGCTCCTAAAATTGCACTAGATTGACACATGGCGGCTTTCACGAGCTCCTTGGGCTCCTTTGTATTTTGCCTGAGTCCTTCATGTTTGCTTAGCAGGCCAAAAGTCTGACCCTGGACATGTGGAGGCTTCACGCTCATTTGAAAACTACCCCTAGATTTTACCTTTGAAGTTGTGTGGTCGAGACACGTGGAGACCTCCGCTTGCTTTTGGAATTTTCAATGGCCGACTGCACTTCTTCGGACTCTGGGACACATGGCAGGTTGGCACTCATTTGGAAACCCGCCCCAAATTTTACTTTTGAAAGAGCATCATGTTGACACTTGGCTCCTTTCATACGGCTTGCTTCTACTTTAACTATTCAATCCCGACTCTATCCCTTTTTTGGACTCTGGGACATGTGGAAGGCTTGCACTCATTTGAAAACTACCCCTAGATTTTACCTTTGGAGATGCGCCAAACTGACGCGTGGCAGCTTCCGCTAGCACCTTTATACTTAACCAATTTTGGGTCCGCCCATGCTTTATTTAATGCACCCCAACCGCCAAAACATTGTTCAGGTCATGTCCGCATTTTTAGTAAAATCACCATTGATTCTTCATTGAGCCCCATATTTCTTGATCTCTGTGCATCTGGTTCGAAAGTTATGGCATTTTGAAGTTCGAGAGTCAAAGTGCGAGGCGCGGAAGGAAAACAAAGGAAAGGCGCACACGTAGGTGCACCCACAAGAGGAAGGCATACCTACAAAAGGCATGGAAACAGGCGCATGGGCGTTCAACTGAAGGAGGGCGTGTGGCTCTATAGGGTGTACGTAGACACACAAGAGGAAGAGTAGGGATGACCAATTTTAAGACGTCTGCAGAAGGGCGTGCGAGGAAGGCGCGAGGGGATAGAAAACGGGCATGCCGGAGGAAGGCATGGGAGGCGCGCGCACAAGATGGAAGCGTGAAAGGGGAAAATGGAAGTGTTGTCGCAAATCACCTTGCATCCTCGAATGGCTAGGATGTGAATAGGACGTTCGGTGTGATTGGGACACATGGGATCACCTCTCAAGCTATGGAACTTGGGCTCGAAGTGAACCTCCAGAGAAGGCTGGCTTCCTCTTCCTAAACTAAGTGTTATACTACTCCTAGTGTAATAAAAATGATTATCTAGTCCTATGCTAACATCTTCATGGGGTTTTAGGGAAAGAGATTTACAGAAATGAAACTATACTAGGGATGGTGATGCACCAAATAAAGGGTGTTTCCAGACTCAAGAAGGGTTAATTTGAAGAGGGTGTGTACACCACAGTCAACTTCACCTACTGCAACTTAGAGAGGGTACAAGATACCACAAACTAAGAGACATGCATTCCCTTTATTAAACTTGATCCGACAGATAAATATACCAGTTTCCCAGTGAAGAAGGATGAATTCAAGAAGGGTGAACAGACACCACAAATCAACTGCATGCAATACTCCACCACTCGATAAGCATAGAACTCCAAGAACCTGCAATAGAAACTTAAACTTGCACAGTGTACCTGAAAGTATGAGAAAGGCACAAAGAAGCACGAGAATGATGAAAGGACCAAGATTAGTCATAAAAAACACACTTTTATTGCTTCAATAACATGAACAATGCATCATACATTCAGAAGAGGCAATAGTTGCCATTACAGTCTTGAAGAGGAAGCTTGAAAGTTCTCTCAACACACAAGAACAACTTACAGAAGAGAGAGGACTCTTGAAAAGCATACACTCGCCTGAGATATCTAACTGTCCAACTTGTCTGAACTATTGGAACCCTTTGAAATGAGCTTCCAACTTACATTTATAGAAGAATATGTGAGAAAGAAGAGGAAAGGTCATAATTACATTCCTAAATTGAAGGCCCATGATGTATTTATTACAGTTAGTTGAACTACCTGAGAAGGTTCCATCATGGGTCATTAATTGCCTGATGACCTAGTCTTCTCAATTAATTAAAAGAATATTTAAATAAAATATTTAAATAATAATAATAAATATTATTATTAAAATATTTAAATAAAAATATTAAATTAATTAACATAATGTCGGGACCCCCATTGACCCGTTTGACTTGAAGAGGAGGGGGTCCATGTGGATAGAGTCTGCACATAGCCCAACTCGGTGAGTTTTGAATCCTCTAACTCGGTGTTGCACTCGATTTTGAACCCCACACCAACTCTTTCCTTGCCTTGGCAATCGAGCTCTTTTGCATTGAGTCCTTCGAATGGTGAGCTATCAAACTTGATTCTTATCATTTTCCTTGGTTAACTCGAGGCCATTTATGCATTCCACATTGCCTTTCGTGAAACATATGTGAGCTTCCCCACGAAGTCACCGAGCTCCATTGGTTAGTTTTATCCTTTCCGAGTTCCATTTTTCCACGAGCTTGGTTCATTCTCTACATGCTCATCCTCTATAAGCTTGACCGGAGCCAATTTACCCCACCGTCATGGCTTTTTGAACACCTTGTGAGCTAATCAAAATGAACTCAATTCTCCACAACTCGTCTTTCACCAGCTCTTCTCGATGCTCATGCATAGGGTTCCTTGACTGAGTTGTATATCTTCCTCATTAAGCCAAAATGCATGTAGATCCTGTGAACCTAGCCTGACGCAAGTTAAGACTCGCCTCACGAATGCCACTGCTACGGTCTTGCTTCAAACTCCAAATCGAGCCATTCTGAATTACCAAGCCACCTACATGCATCGTGAACATGAAGCTTTAAGCTCGAAATTGAAAGCCTCTACAAATACATTAAACTTCGACACCCGCGAGCTTAGTCTTTATCTTGACTTGGTACCAACGTTTCCACAATATGAAAAGTTTGACTCTAAATCATACTTCGTGGCTTTGTTCTATAATACATTGGTGACCCACAGAGGTTAAACAATTCAATGAATTTAAATTATTTCACTCCTGCATGTTGCGCTATTTAGAAATGATTTTGAGCTATGAAAATTGTTAGGGATCACGTCACGTGTAACATTCCCATTTTAAGACATTAGAACAAGGGGAAAAAAATATTTTTATTTATATAACGTTCTCTGTTCTAATTTATGTAATTTAGAACACACGACCAAGTTTTAATAATTGTTCTCTGTCCAAATAACGTAATTTAGAACACACAATACTTTTAAAACCAATGTTCTCTGTTCGCATATTTATAATATGGAACACACATTCAATGCCATTCAATCATATAACAGATACCATTTGCTGTTGTAATGACTCGAAGAACTACCGATCTCCCATTTCATGGCTCGGAGTTTCATCGATCTCTCATCTCATGACTCGGCTACTTACCGATCCTTCATGTTAATCCATGCATTGTATACTAAGTATACTTGGTTCTCTTTACCGTTTTCGGTTATTGAAGTGTTCCATTTAAGAGGCCTATCTGAATATCTGTTACCGATATTCATCTGAAATCCTGCTTCTTAAACCAGGTGATTAGGACAACGCAACTAGCAGCTTGCGATACTTTGGCCAAAGATTTTCACATGCTTAGCATGATCATATTCCTAGACGTTATACACATCAATGGAATACGTCCTTCACCTCACTTCATCTGTTATCTAGAATGGTCTTTTCTGAATTCTGTCAGTCCTCTCGTCCAAGGTTAAACTTTAACCCAAGATAGCAATATGAAAGAGTATAGGGAGGCACTCGTGGTGACTAAAGGTACGCAGACATACTTTGTCAACCCTAGTTGACTGCGTGTGTCTAGTTACCTTTAGTCTTCCTGAGTCACTCCGTATACAAGGTCACATTCCTAACTTGGTCCAAGCTTATGTAAACTTTGATGATTCGATTCGGAAGGGCATTGTAACATGTCAGCTACAACATTGTGTCATCATGAAGGCCCCGCCTTCATGAGGACACCATATTGCAGCTGGCGTGTGCCAACATCCTACGGAATCCTCCCATCAAGGGTTACACATCCAGCTAAAAGTGTGATTAGATTCTTAACTTTAATTCTATTAAGAATGAGTTTCAGCAACCGTGTTGATCCTCTAACCTCACGGTTCATTACAGTAGCGTGGCTAGAAAAGACTTGAATTGTCTCATAGCTTAATATACATTCACCCTTTCTTACTGAAGGATTGTATATTTTCATCTTAGTTCTTTAATTAAAGCTTCAGACTTACTAGTCCACTACAACTTAACGTAGTAAGATCAACTTACTAAGCTTAACCAAGTATTTATTCGCAACTGAATTTAAATTCAGAATTCCATTTCATTAGACGTCATTTGAATGAGGCCTAATCCCAATTGAATGTATTCATTTATTCACTATAACCTTACTTCAGTTAAGGTTTGTTATGAGGAGATATGATTCCTCATACCGAATATCCTTTTGACCAAAACATCCCAAAGAATATTACGAAATCAGAATACATAATTCAATTGTCCCTTTATTAATATCCATTAGTTTATAATCTAATTCGAATATTATTCATTTAAGAGTTCATAATTATTTTACTCTTTTACTAATGTCAATTTAAAATCCTTATTGACCTAAGTATTAATTAATTGCACATTCCAACTTAAAAGTTGTATTCAAGTAAAGAATAGACATTATGTCCCTTTAAAATCTAACAACCATCATTTGAATAAGTCCAAATTCAACGAATAAAATTATATTCTCAATCATATTCAAACAGTTCCAAGTGGTACAACCATTAGTATAACACACCATCTCCTTTTACTCATTCCTCTAGATTAAAATTTATACATTTTTACAAGTCCACACAACCGGACTTCATTCATGCCAAACAACATTATCAACTCGAAAAGAAAGAAGAATACAACTTTTTCTTTTTCCATTTCCTCGGAGAAGAATAATAAAATCTCAGAAAAGATCCATCCCTTAGTTAATCAGAAGAAGCATCATAAAACAACATGTCTTCATTTTTACTCACGGAATCCATCTACAAAATTTACTTGCACGGGTCAGTTCATCGAACTGAGCATATTAAGCACTTATCATTAAAATGAGGTGCTCTTGATTAACTGTCTCAATAAAAGAACTCTGCTTTTATGAAACATTTCTGAATTTGAGATGGACATCATCTACGCATTAAGTGCCGATAAGGATGAATAATTTAACAACCAAATCCCAATAATTATCATCACAATCAGACAAAAAGATTTACTAACAACTTTTTCCCAAATAATTACTGTAAACACGCAACACTTTATTCACATTTCCTTACTGTTTTCTTCCAATAACGCAAGGAGTTCATTCCGATTTAGACAATTACTACCAAGAGTATTTTCTCTAAATAGTTCCAGATTAAAAGCATCTGTAAGAACACACACACACACACACACACACACACACACACACACAGTTGTTCTAATGCAATTACTATCAATTCCCTTCCCTCATTATAGATGGAATTTCAAAGAAGAGAATTTAATTAAAATTTAAATAGAACTCCTTCCCTTTTATACTACTCATTTAATTTCAACCAAATCAAATGCAGAAGAGAAAGGTAGTCATACACCGTGACAACACTGGTGTTATTTCCCAGAATTCAACAAACAACATAGTACTTCTTTCAATTCAGAAAGGAAGAAAAACAATAGATAAAATGCAGTCGCTTACGCCGAAGGCAGTGGGAAATTTATTCAATTTCAGATAACATAATTTCAACTGGATAAGAGAAGAAAATAATTATTACTTCCGATTACCCACTCAATAATCTCTTTCTTTTCATTACAACCGAACTGGACGATTTGAACAAGAAGAGATAACAATCAATGGTAACAGTCAAGGAGAGAGAACAATTAAAGTCAATAATCGAATGAAAGGAAGAAGATTCATATTACCTCTTCTCATTGCTTGGCCGAGTATCAACTATTTAACTGCACTGTTTCCAACAGGTAATTTCCCTATGCAAGACTATTACAGTAATCATAATTTACTAACTATCATTCAAGGAAGTATTCCAGAATTCATTTTGCATCTGACCCGCAATATCAATAACAACTGAATCTTCCAATTAAAATCGTTTCCAATAATTATTTACCGAAAACAGACACATCCATCCAGGAAGAAACGAGTAAAAGTGTACAACAAGCTATATGACCATGATTTCACTGTAATAAATAAAGAAACCATTTTTCAACCACAAGAACAAGAATCTACTCAAGTTCAGTTCCAATCGAACACAATGAAGAAGTTCAAATATGTAGTTCATATATATATATATATATATATATATATATATATATATATATATATATATATATATATATTCACCATTGAATTCAAGGAAGAAATAAAACGATACGCTCTATTCCATCCATCAAATAACCAAGTTACTCTTTCCCAGGTTTAAATAAATTATTTCCCAACAATCATTCATGGATTTCAAAACCAAATAAGGAGTCATTATATCGTTTTAAATCAGGCAAGAGTAAGGACGATGCAATAAATCCATTGTCCCTAAAAGAATTCGCATTCCATACACTGTAATACGACCAGAAAAATAGTTCACACAAACCGTTCTATCAAAGCATTCTCACGGTTTTTCAAAACCATTAGCACACACAGAACTTAGAAAACAATTTACACATCACTGCTGCTTCCATCAAATCAAACCCATAATGGGCGATAAACCGAATACCCATTACATTTAAAAATTCAAACAACAGAGATGGATTTCGTTTCATTTACCATTTTAGTAAAGAAAATACCCATTTTCTCTAGTATGCATTAAGAAAATACCCAAATCGTATTTATCTTCAAAAGACAACTCAACCCAGAAATCACATCAAAACATATCAACATTTTTATTTTACAAAAACACCCAATATAAGAGCAGAGTTCTTTTAATGAAGACGCTTAACAAAGAGCAAAACAGTTTAAAGAAAAGAGCCTAACATGCCTGTATATTTTCTGGTTAGCTCGTAGAAGATCACAGCTGAGCTTCTCCCAAATTTCTTCCCTCCAACAAGTTATCAAACCAGATCTCTTAACTTCTTCCACGTTTCCACAGACCCAGAAACCACTCGGAGGCGGTCGAACCGACAATGGCCGGAAGCAAACTTGCAGGCTCGAAAGAGCAACAAAAGAAATGCAGAGCAAAACTCAAAACCCAAATGAACAACAATAACCCACAAAATTTCCTCTTTCTCTTTCCAAGGCGGGCGGGTGTCAAAACCAAGATCAATAAATGCATTGAATGCATTGCTTTTTCCTCTTTCTCCACGCCACCACCGACTCAGGTTTGGCGGGCCTTTTCCTCACAATTTTTGCTTGTAATTCGAATTTAGTAGCATGGTTAATTAGGAGCCTCCATCTTCTCTCCCGCCAAACTTGGCGTTTAAAACTTCAAGGACATCATTTAATGTTTTCATTAAAGTTTAAAACCTTCCCTTCTTATCCTTTCATCGACATGTATCCATAGGTCCCCTTTTAGGGCTAAAGCATTAGTTTAGGTCACATTGTCCATAGTTAGGTTTCCATCTAGGTCGCAAATCATTAGGATTTGCAATAATTTACATCTCTTTTAATTTAAAATCCACATAGGATAGTTATTAGGTTATAGGCTAAAACGTAGCCCGTAGTATTTTAATTAATAGGTTCTTAGTAAGTTTTACCAACTTACGTTCATAACCAGCATAATGCAGGACGTTTCGTCCAATGCTTAACATATACCTTGCCAACTTTATATCGAACCCCCTTCTTATCCTACGCTTTCCACACACTCGTATGTATTCGGAAATCGAATCTTTCCATTGGCAGCATGGTGTCGAGTATTTATACCTGTAACCAGGTTCTGTAAAATTTATAACAATCTCCAGCCTGGTTCCAGACTTCGTTCTAATTAGAAAGTAAATCGACAAAGCGACCACAAAGAAGGCCGAAGCATACCTTGGATCAATGAAATTGATTCAAGGTGTGTTGTCAACAAAAATATGAGTTCATCAAATACAAAAGCAAGTCTGCAGTTTCACACTTGCGAAACACAAGTTATAATGACCTCCGTCCCAAGTAAACAAAGTTACAATAAGCAAGGGTTTAGATCAGTAACACATTCTTTTTAAGATTAAAAGATATATCTTAACATAATAATCCTCATTTCCATAGTTACAACATCATGAAAAGAGGTTATCATAGTAGCTTCTAAAAATCAAGACGTTACATCACGTGGCCCTGTCAACACTCAATCGATTGATTTCTCTATGATAGCTCTAGCTTGACAGATAGAGTTATTTCTTCTTGTTTTGGACCACATATTCACATGCATTCCATGTTCAAACTCCATGAAACAACACCACGAGCTCCCTGAATTGTCATTCACGCTTTCCTGAGCCAATTCTTTCCAACTCGGTGAGCTCTACACGAAATCTACTGAGTTTTCCTAGCATCAATATCACCGCCAAGTGTGTCCCCACGAGCTCTTCAACTGACTCGGCCTGGCTTTGTTTTGCATGTCGACCCGAGCACCGGTTGGCTCAACTCGGACTCTCACATGTCTATGTACCGAGCTCATATTTACCATCTTGCACATCTGAGTTCCTTACTCCCTCAAAGAACAATGGGTCTATGCTCATTGGTTATAAACTCAAGCACTAGCTCATGCGTTGAGCTCTTCTTTGATTCGGTCGATCTCTCGAGCTATTCTATGCTTTGTATCTATGGGAAATATTAAGACTTGTTTGATCATGTTCACATTTTCACGCCTCTTCCTCGATGTTGATTCCTGCGATCACCCTGAGAAATTCATGTGGTATTTCAAGGGCTTCTCTTTGAATACATGCTTAATCCCTTTATATCATGTCGAGCTCCAAACCTCAACACGTCTTTTCGGATCGTTGTCTGATCATGCCTGATCTCCTTCCATGCATACCTTGCAACAATTTTTTCCCAAAGATTTTACATGACCCATTCGAGCTTCAAGCTTCTGCAAACATGGATATTGTAGGATAGAGTCCATCTAAGTGATCCCTTGAACTCGTGGCTATGAAAATATCATTTTATCTGTCGGGCCGAGTTCAGCCATATCCTGTTTTCCCATGTCATCTTATCATATCTACAACATGTCTCTAAGAACCGCTATGCCATAAGTGATTTCACTCAAGATATCAGTAAACTTGACCATCAATTCCTTTGGGTCTAACTAGGATTAATATTTTAACTGAACTTCAGTCTGAGCTATAAGCTTGATCTCTCAGTGAGCTCAAATGTTTCAACGCTGAGCTATTTCCTTTCTCCCAAGAAACATGCTCGACTTTCTGAGTGACTCGTTGAAGATGCTCATATAATTGCAAAGCAAATTGTGCTTCATGAATATTCTGATATGAAACAGATCCACCTCTATGAGATTCACTTCCATGAGTTACATCGTAAAACAAGTAAGGTCTCAATAGAGAATCTTTGTAATAAATTTCATCAGGTCTCCCGGTAACACTCTCACTTCACACTAAATCGATTTTGATAAAAATATCTTGAAGGAAAATCCATAATTTGAGGATGCATTCGATACTGAACAGATAACAACATAGTTGGACAACCTGCTTGTTGGAAGCGCTCAAAAAGGCTTCTACTATACTGCAACATGCCTGTTCCTGGTGCGTGGGAGCTTATCACCTATCCCTTCCATCTGGGCCAATTTGATCATGCCAAACACCGTCGAGTTCAAATTGATTGGCCTTTCTTTCCTCACATCCTTTGATCTCCATGCACTGGTTAATGCCGACTCAGGCCTCAACTCGGTCTTGATTCCCATTTGACGAACACTTGTTATTCATTTTACCAATATCCTTTCAATGTTTGGTGTTCCTCACTTTGCGATGCATTCAAGGTCCATGCGCCACTCCACTCGGCATTTGACTCGTTCTTCCAACTTGGCATCATTCCTTATTCACCTGTTTATATGGCGATTCACTCGCCATACCTCGGTCATCAACTTCCTCCTCCAAATTCGCCAACGTGCTCTGATCCTCCCGTTTACACGGCCCGTAGAAGTTTCATGTTGGTTTTCCATCCCAATATTTCCAATTGACCATGCTTGCCTGAATCTCCCCTACGCGGAGTTAACAGCTTGGCCTGCCATTCATGAAAACCCACTTGGAAATCATCATGGAATTTTCCCATGCGTGGAAATATCATATCGGCTTGCCATGACACTATCTCCATTATCGAGCCGAGTTCTCAATGCCCATGTATGAGTTACCTTAAAACAACGCTCTGCAATGACTTGGTAGTCTTCCTAACTCTAAGCTAACAATGGAGTCTGTGGAGACTGTAAACAATCTGATAACCAGCACAGTGAGGAAGATAAAGGGAGCTTTGAGCGTAGAACTGAAATTCTCCTAGGAAAGTGCCGTGAGGAAGTAATTGGCTATATGCAACAGCTACAGGGTAGAGAAGTAAACTTATCTCAAAAAATCAGTGGCCTCCAGAGAGAGTTAATTGCGGACCTGCGCAGGCGATCCCAAGGAACCGTTGGTGTTGATCCTAATGTTCTGGTTGCACGCGACCACAGTCGTGATCAATTGTTGCAAAATCTTGCAGCTGTAGTAGAAGAACGAGATAAAGTTTTAGTTGAGTTGTCTCGCCTTTTCATTTTGGAAATTCGCTTCCATGGAAGAAGCTCGATCAAATCTTGAGGCAAGTTTTGCAAATGAGGTTGAGATTGTGTTCACTACTGTTTCTAGTAGTGGCCGGAAGTTATTCCAGCGCCTAGCCCATGGGTTTGATATGGTGGTTATAGATGAAGCTACAAGCTAGTGAAGTAGGCGTGTTACCTCCACTTTCATCTCGTTTCTCACATTTTATCCAACTCTATGCATGGTGGTTTATTAGTCCAAGCCTGAGCTCCATTGGTCTCATTGCGAGCAACATCATATCGACCTCTTTAGATTTGACACCGAGCTCCCTATGATGAGATCCTTCTTCACCAAGCTGAGCTCATGATACGATCTCCCTTTCCCTAAACCAACTCGACGCATAACCCTTAGAAAACTCATCGCAACATGTTAGTCAACTCGCCGAGCAGCTTGTTGAGCTGCTTGGTGAGTCATCTGGGTTCAAAACCCTATTAGATATTTTCACATTTGTCTCCATAAAATTTTGAATATAATTGAATGTTCTTTAACCATGAAGATCATGAAATGACAAAAATACACCTTTAAATGTGATTAGTTAATTTTGACCACCTGTGCCGCCATTAGCTAGAAGTGGGTTCTGGTACAGACAATGCTTCATATCACGCGACACTGTGAATGTTCCTAAAACACAAAATTTTGGTTTGTAGGCCTCCAAGTTCTTCCGTGAATCCCTCTTCGGTTCAAAGGTATAATAGGACCCCGTTGTCCAATTTTGCCATGTGTGCAAAACTGGATAACAGGAAGGAGAGCAAAATGCAAAGGAAGAAATAAGAAGGAAGCGTAACGGCTGCGCGGAAAGAAGGCGACAAGGAAGAAAGGTACGCGACAAGATGAAAGCGCGCGAGAGGAAAGTAGGGAGAATGTATGCGCGTAGGTGCGCGCAAGCCGCATAAAAGAACGCATACTTGCGGAAGATAAGTATGGAAGGGCACGAACATCCAATTGGGGAAGGACGTGCGGCAACAACAGAAAGAAAAGAGGGCATGCGACAGAAGTCCCAGAACTTAGCCGATTTGGAAGGCGTCGTGGAGGGGTGCATAGAAGAATTGCAAGGCGCGGGGAGCACGCAGAAGGACTACAACCTATGCAAAGTGCCAAATGAGCAAGTTTGCAGCGCGCAAACTCGAAATGTAAAGCATCAGAGTCAGAATGAAGATACAAGTTATCCAAAATAACTAGGAGAGTTATTTGGATAACAAGTACCACTTGGCTTAAGTTTTTAGTTGTCCCTTTTGTTCAACGTATCAATATTCGTGGTCTCCACTCCTTTTCTTCCCCTTATGTTGTGGCATCATATTTTTGCTATGACACCATGTTTTTGTTGGGAATTTGGGGCAAACAATGGTGCAATAAGCTAAACCCGAGAAGTAGAAAATAAGTTGAGATCTAAATGACACAAACATGCACAAAATATTGACACATTATTTACCCTAGAAAAACTTTCAAGGAAAACACCCAATAAAACCTTGTTTATTGTATAACTTAAACCATGTTGGGAATTTTGGGCAAACCATGGTGCAATAAACTAAACCGAAGAAGCATAAAACAAGTAGAGATATAAATGGCACAAACATGCACAAAATATTGACACGATATTTATTTTGGGAAAACCCTTTCATATAAAAACACATCTAAAACTTTATTTATTGTATTAACTTAAACCAATTTACTAATACAATATAAAGCCTTCAAGACTCGAATCAAGACTTACACGCACACTTGTTTGTGATCCGGCTTTGCAATCTCCCAAAGTGCTAATTTGCCCCGATTCCTCCCTTACTATATCTAGACCGATCCTAAGATTCTTCAACCTCGCCAATTTGCTCCACCAAATAGTGTTTTCAAACAACATCCTTCTAGTGTTGAACCAAACTAACTCTTCCAAACTCTTAAGCTTCAATGACTCCACCTCAACAACTAACATCCTTTAAGCCCTCGTTTTCCAACCAACTCTCTAATGAGAGAACATGCACTATATAAAAATACACCTCCTTAAAACAACACTTGCTTGCACTCCAAGTCTCCCAAAAACATAAAAGTAAGCTTGAAACCAAGCCCTAGCTTTTTTCGGAAAACTCAAATTACAAGCTAACATTGGCTTCACTATATTTAGGCACTTCTTTTTACTTTATTCGCAACCTCCCAAAATAGTCAAGCTGCCTAGACCGATGCTTGCATGGAAGTACGAAACATATATTCCAACAATTTTAAGGGATAGAGTATCACATCAGCTTGAGGCAATAATAAACCTGAACGTTTGAAGAGTTTTCAATTGTTTTTATTAATGAGATTAACTACTCTAGTTGGGACTCTTCAATAACTGAACATTTCCCTTTAAAAACAAAGATATCGATCCCAAGATTGACCAACTAACTCAAATTTATGCCAGCCACCCATCTAGGTTCTAATCCCCCAAGCCTCGGGAGACCCATTACCCTTACATTTACACAGCCGGTTGGGAGAACTCGCCTTGCATTAACATGCCATGAAGTGTGCTGCTACATTGTTGGGTCATTAACTCCCGTAGTATCTATAAAAATCATGCCCACCTTACGTGTGGGTAGTTGTGACTGCAATTTACTAATCATATTTGTCAAGAGAAATCTTCAAACCCGTCCTTTTCCTCTTAGACTTTAAGATACATGCATCCAACGGTCCCTAAAAATTATGATTGCTCTTTCAAATTGCTTTGATAGAAAAAGCACTCCAGCAATTCCACATTTCCTCTTGAAGACTACTAGATTGACTCTTCTTCTTACTATTTGTACTCACCCCATTTCTGAGGAGTATCATATTAAAGAACATTAATTAAGATTTAGGTAAGAGTTTCTTACAATTTACTTTATTAGTTAAGATCTGTATCAAACATTAGTTAAGATTTATATTAGGGATCTAAATCTTTATCAACTAATTAAGATTTATATGAGTTTATTTCAATTTAACTGAGAACAGAAAGGAAAATGGAATGCCTTACAATATGTTCCACGTTAACTCTTTTTAAGGCCCACAATACCTGCACCACCCAATTCTGCTTAGACTGCAAGATGCCCATGGCTGTGCCCACATTACCTGCACCACCCAGTTTTGCTTAGACTGAAGGATGCTCCTGACTGTGTTTAGATTACATGGTGCACATACCTACCCCTCAAGATTCAAACCTGTGATGATTTACCGTCAAGTCCACTTAGAAAAACTACAATAATGGAAATTTACTTCTTCCTTTTAAACTAATATAACTTACAATGAAAATGCATAATTTACAAGTTTTTTTCCTCCCATACCATATAACTTATTTCAAAGAATTAAATTCTTGATTTAAAAGCCATTGAAAATTCCAAAAAAATAAAAAAATGAAATGAGAGTTAAACTAACATTGCAACTGCTGAACATGATTAAAAACATTTCCTAAAACAATTTACATAAGATTAATAGGACAAAAGAATTTGGAGGATGTGTTTGTTAATAATTATTTCCATTTACATTATTGGTATCACAATCGCAACCAGGGCAGAACATAAAAGCCCAATCTGCATTGGCTCCATTCCCTGCATCTCTTTAAACATATATCTGGAGCTTTTCTAAGCTTTTCTTTAATATATGAATTTCAAAATGTTTTAGTTACATTTTGTACATAGATGAGCGGGGAACAATTTGAGAAGAATAACACTATGTTGCATTCAATAATTAGACTGCTATACAAGAAAAGAAAGCAATGGGCCCTGTAAAATGCAGTCCATTTGATGCTTTCTATCTTATACACAAAAGAATACAAATTTCTCAAATGGCGAATTATAATTATAATAAGACAAAGTGATTAGCCACAGACTATGCAGTCTAATAACTTCCAAAGTTTTCTGGTTTTCCTGCTGAATTTCTTCATTCGTCTAGCAAAAACTAGAAAAGAAGGGGCCGGGTGTGGGTGCGAACAGGACTGAATCGTATTCACTACAGTTTTCTTGTCTGAGGAAAAATGTTCTGCTCCCCAATTCTCCCATTCTATCTGATCTCTTTAGACCTACATTGATCAATGCAGAGAAATTCTTTTAGAGAAAAAACAGGTTACAAAGTCCCTATTGCTTGTCTAATTTGAGAAAAACATAAAATATTAGGTGTAATTAGACATGTCAAATAGAATGGCAGTATCTACGACAGAGATGAGACGACTTTTGACATCATTTACGCCAGATTGGTTTGGATGACCTGTCAATTATATTTACTTCTTGCGAAGATTATTTCGATGGATGCCCGTTTTTAGAATAAATTCTCCGAGCTTTGTTTGATTTTTTTGATTTAAAATCTCACATATCGGGTCATGACTGCAGATATTTGTGTAATTGTGCCCAGCATCATTAGATACTTGATACTTAAACAAGAAAATGGAGCTGCATAGCTTAAAGATTTTTGTTTAGGCTCCACCTCCTGGTTTCACTATGTAGCTCATGTGAATTGGTTCTTAATTTCAAAGTCACAATTTCGTTTAAACTAAGAACAATTCTCTTAATCATCACAGTCATCTCAGATTTCATAAATTAAATGAGAAAAAAGGGATGGCTGTTATTGAAAACTTACTTTCCATGCTAAAATTTGAGAGATGCAACTCAAACATGTTTATGTCCGAATCCAGCACAGGATGGCGTCCTTCTTTGGCGTAGTTATCTAATGTTAATTTGATCAAGTCAGCGACGGTGTGTGCCTTTTTGACGATCAGTTTAATAGGTCCAGTGCTTCCTCCACTGTCACAGTCACTAGAAATCTGTCACACTCTGCAAAGGGTTTCTGCATTTTACGAGTCCAATTTCAGCCTCAAAACCAATAGTAATGGTTAAAATACCCTTCAAAAGAGATCGCTGTTGGGGATTTCATGCACAATGCCATTATAAAAAGAATCCACGGTCAGAGAGGTCTTTCATCGTAATAGACTATCCACTACATAATACATTATAATAAAGACATATGCAGCTCCGTATTATCTTGAACAGAAATTTTTGGACAAGGGAAAAGAAAAAACTTGAGATCTAAATGTAAAGAATTGAAAGGTAGCTAGCATTATAATTTATCTTCTATCTGGAAAAACTTTTCTGCTGAATCTAAAATGTCAACTGAAGATTTGTAAGAAATAAAAGTTGTTTATAATTTTACAATGTCTCTGATCCATTTGCCTTAATTTGTTATATCTTTGGTTTGGAAGTAGGATCCTTTGAATGGGGGGTAGATATTAATGTGGAATGAAAACCATGACAAGGAATAAGGCACTGTATTTTACTGAAGCTTCTCGTGTTTAGAACAATATTCATATTGGAAATAATCACAAGGTGAGAGAACCCACAAAATGCCAAAGTCCTGTTAGGCGATTTTAGTATGTGAGAGAAGAGGATGCTAAAGCATCAACCTGAAAGCTTGCATCCCAAAGCCTGCTCCCAAATTGATAAAAGGGGTTCTATAAAGAAGACATATTAAAATCTTAAGAGCTCTCATAGCTTACTAGATTCCTATGCTGGGAGCGTCTTAAATTCCCCAAACGGGTTTTGTTGGAAAAATGTAGACAGTTGTGGAAATATGGGCTTCCTAAATGTGTTGTTGAAGAAATCTGGAAACTTCTTGCAGAAAATTCGTCAGGATATTGTTGGAGACAAATTATTGAAAACCATTCGCTGTATTCAGGACCGACACTTGAATGAAAATATCTTAAGCGGATGTTGCAAAATTTTAGAGGTTCTGCAACGTTGTTGATAACAGTTACGAGAGTTGAATCTTTTTCCATTCTTCCAATTGACTGGGTTTCACGGGACGGGACATTGAGAACCAAAAATTGAAGCTGCATCTCGCTTTGAAGGGAATCCTGCTGGAGAGATTCATGGAAGGAGATAGAGCTACAACATTTCAGACCTAGTTGCTTCTAAAAACTATTATAACCCTAAAAAAACAGAAAATAGCACTAAAATTTTAAGAGCACGTACTACTTAGGAGCTATGTTACCGAAACGTTTTGGATACGGGAGCGGGAGCGGGGTATCCGATACGCGGAAACGGCAAATTTTTTTTTGACCCCGGATACGGCGTAGGATACGGCAGTACAAAAACTATATAAAAATTAAAAAATATATAAATTTCAGCCTTCTAAATAGGAATTTAATTATTAACCACATATTATGCATATGAAAGACAAGTTATAAGCTAAATAAGTGAATAACCACAACAAACAAGCTAGGATACCGATAAAACTTAGAAACTTAAAAGTTTAAAAGTTAAATTAAAATTTAAAATACTTAAATCAAACACAATGTGAATGTCATGAATCTCATGATATATTAAATTCAATCATAGATCAATATTCAAAGCTCAAACTATCTTTCATTGTCAATATTCATCATATTCCTCTTCATCAAGAGGATCAAAACCAGCTACATCATTATGTGGTTCATTAGAACCACATGGGCTCGAACCACTCGCACTAGGGCCACTGCCAGTTGCACCCCCTTGTGCATGTAGGTCTCGTGGTGCCACAGAACTCGTCTCATCATCATATGCTCCATGTGAGTTTGTTTGCTTTATGTTATGTTTGTGTGTTGTTCTTTTGTTTTATTGTTTAGATGTAGCTTTTAGGTTTTAGATTAGAAGAATTTATTATTTTTTATTGATTTGCGAGTTTAAAAAAGTGGAAAAAATTAAAAAAAAAATTAAAAACGCGTGTTTTTGCACGCGGGAGCGGCCAGGGAGCGGCCCGGCACTGTGGAAACGGCCGGGTACGGCGCCGTACCCGGCCGTTTCCAAAATTGCTGCCCCAGGCCGCTCCCGGCCGCTCTCGCGCTCCCCGCTCCCGCTCCCGCCCCAAAACCCGCGTTTCCGGTAACACAGCTTAGGAGCAACACTTTGAACTGTTAATGGAAGGAGGGCTGGAGATATATAGCTACAAAAATATATCTTTAAGTGGGTGTTTGTAAAATTTTAGATCCTCTACAACTTTGTTGCTAACAGTCGAAAGTTTTGCATTTTTACAACTCATCAGGGTCCGTCTCACCAAAGAGATAAATAGCGGAGTCGTAGCTCCCTGCAAGGAGGGCTGGAGATATATAGCTCCGAAAAGATATATCTTAGGTGCTTGGAAAATTTTAGATCCTCTACAAATTTGGTGCTAAAAGTTGAGAGTTTTGCATTTTCCCAATTCATCAGGGTCCCTGTCAACATAGAGATAAACAGTGAAACGATAGCTCCCTTCCTAAAACCTCCTATTACAGATATTCATGACAGGAGCTACTGCTGCAAAATTTGAGGGCTAGTTGGTTGCATGGAGATAGTTAATATTCAAATTACAAAAATAGAATCTACTACTGAAATTGAGAGCAGCCACTGCTTTTTTTTTTCGGGGGACGGGGGGGTGGGGTTGGATGTTACTGGATGCAGAGCAGCAGATACACATCTACAGTTTTAGGGTTTTGCAAATGACAATGTAAAGTGCAGTAGTAATTTATTTCACCACTGAATTTAAATAGGAGCTGTTAGGAAGGCCAGCCATAGGGCAAGATTTATAGATAAAAAATTTTAAAAATCGACGATCGCTCAAAGATGAGCTGAAGACACATGGTGACATGACAACCACTTCAGATTCTCAGAATATAGTTGCCATGTGGCAAGGTAGCATGGGGAATCCAGGAGAATTTTGAAACAGCAGTTTCCTAAAATTCAGCTCCTGACATCTGTAACATCTGTGGTCAGTGGTCACATATACTATTGGATCCCTAAAATCATTTCGTTCATTCAATACTTATATAGAGTGCAAGATGTGATCTTCAACCAAACTCTGTTCTTCCTTTTAAGAAAAAGAATAGTAAATAAATAAAAGAAAGGACCAACAGTAATCAGAACAAATTCTAGACACAAGGCAAAACAGTACCCGAAAACAAAAGTCATAACCTAGCAGCTTAATAACAATCAAAGTTCTAGAGAGGCAATCTGTGCATCTTGTTCTGTCATTGCTTTTGTAACAGTTTGAGGTGCTCCTTGACCTTAGCAATAAGAAGAAGGATGCAATGGCCCTCAATGTTGAGCTGATCCAGCTAGATAAAAATAGAAGAAAAGAAATGAATTTGTTGAATAGTTAGAAAGAAAGAAAGAAATTATATTTATGTTAATAGATGACCAAAATAGGCTAATGTGACGCGAGAATACAACCACATACAATAGAAAGTAATAAGGTAAAAGGATTCTAGGAACAACCCACAAACTAAACAAAAGAAGAAGAACATAAGCATAGAAAGTTGAGGAGGGGCGATCAAGGATCCCAACACCAAGCCCCAACCCATGTGATTAGGGTCCCAAAATGAATAGCCGTGTGGAGGTAACAAGAAAAGAAACATTCCAAAACGATGGCAGCTATTTGTTTAGATATGGAAGAGGATGATCAGCTGGTTAGTTTTCCAAGTGACAGAGAGGGGGCAGAGGAGGAGAGAAGGCTAAGCAAAGCAGTTTTCTCATATAGATTGGTGGGGAATAGGTCACAAAGAGAAGAGAGGAGAGAAGGAAAGGCAGTGCCACAAGAGATGGGAAATAGTTTTCCAGCTAGGACAGGAAAGACACATGCCTGATGAAAGATTGATTGATGATGTGTTAAGAAGATTGGCTCTTCCGGCAATAAAAAATACAAACTTCCTCAACTTACATTGGCAAAACTCTGCTTCTCAATACAGTAGGGTGGTGGTGGATTGTAGTGTCTGAGAGTTAATAATTACTGTCTGACTCTAGATTTGATGTCTATTTGAAATTTTGACCATTATATGAAAAGTTTAATTTTAAAATTGTTGTTCATTTAACTGCTATTTAGAAGTTTTTCTTTTCACTTTAAGAAGTCAATCAAAAGTCTTAATATCTTGGTTATATTGTGTACTTTAGAATTCAATGATCTTTTACTCGAAAAAGTTTTTTCCAAACAAACAATGATACAGCTAGATTAATACCATTTGTCACTGGTTGTAAGAAATGATATGTGAAAATGCAAGGTAAAAACTTTGAGATCGTTATATCTCTTCGTTTTAAATAAATGCACTAGTATAATTCAAATAGGCTCAATGATGAAGGTAAGTTGTACTCTATAATGTGTTTGAATAGAAAGCCAATAACATTGTACACCTAAATCAACTATCCATTGAATTTGTAGTTTAAAAAAACCAAAAACAATCATCTTACAATGCCCTTATCAATCAAATCTCACACACCAAATCATTGTCTTTTTCACAGTGACCTCACGAACCTGCTTTACCTTATATTTAACTAACAAAATTCTGTTGCAACATGGAGGAGTAAAACTAACCTCTGGATTATGGAAAGCGCAAACAACAGGACTTCTTGGCGGTAGCGATGGAAGGATGTAGGAGCCATCGAAGAGATCTGACAGAGTATGCGGTCTCCATAGAAATTCCTCCTTTCGTTTCATCTTCCCCCTTCATCTTCCCAATGCAAGCCACTCTGCCACAAATTCGGTTCAGAAGCCGTCCTCCTCAGAACACCGAGGTTCCTCTCATTTCTTGACGCAGAGCTTCTTCTGCGTGGTGTCGCATGTCCCGGGGTCGAATCCTTGCTCCTCCAATTTCGACTGCCGTCCCTGTTTTTTCCCGTACTTCGTGTTCGAATTGTTCTTTCTCGACTTCTGTGTCGAATTTCACCCCTTCTAGACCCGCTTGGCCTCAACCTTCTCTCAGACATAATGTGTTAAAGTATAGTTAACCTAACGAGATCTATCAAATTTTTACAGTATTGAAAGCAGGGATAAGACAATAATAAACATCAATAAATTCCATGTATTTCTGGTTCTCAAGCGAAATATGTAGAGGGGTTGGACATGGAAATCCATTGGGTAGTTGCAGTTGAAAGGAAGCTGTTCTTCTCTTTTGATTGTTTGGTCGGCTGTCGGGTTGCGGAAAAAACGACTTTTCAAAGAAATTGCGTAGGAAAGTGCGTAGGTATTTGAATATGCCAAATCCCTCGCAAAAAGCAAGGAAGTATTCAAAGCCGTTGATATTGTTTGTATTCATTTAATTTGAATATTAATGGGTAAGCATGGCATTGGCCTCACATTGTTAATGGGACTGGAGTGGTGTTTAAAACAATAATAAAAATCGCTGACTTAATCTTTATCGAAATTGTAATATTCTTCGCCGGCGTGGGAAAGGATTTGTTATTCTTTAGTGGGATGACACAATAAACTTGGGTTTATTTACTAGCAATCGCACGCGGGGTGTGCGATGAAAACGCCGAAAGAGCGGTTGGACGAAAGAAGAAGAGAAAGTACGAGGAAAGCAATGCAGATCAACTTAGTGCAATGAACAAGATAAAAGAAATAGAAATATGCGCCTTAAGTTGTTTTGAAACAAAAAGCACGAGATATATACAAGCGGCAGCGACACTAAGATGGAATGGGAATGCGGCCCCGCGAGAGCTGGAAGGAGCTAAGAAGAAAGATTTACGGGGAGAGCCAGAGAAGACGTAAGGCGAGGGCCGATATTCTTCTTGGAGCCTGGAATGCAGAAGGGGAGTGGAGGACATGCGAGAGTAACGGGAGAAAGAGAAAGCTGGAGAAAAACGAAGGGAAGAGAGAAACAAAACCCTTGAGATAGCAGTGAATGTAAGGCCTTGTCTTTCAGTCCTGCCAATGTCCACCGTAGCAAGTGGTAGTGTAAGACCTTGAGATTTGAGGATTGAAAAAGCCCAAGCCATTTTGAGCGTTAGTTGTCTGCGGCCTCCTCTAGAAATGGGAGGAACAGGAACATGCAAGGGGTTGTTTGAATCCCAGGGAGGTTCTGTGTAACGATCAAATTTGATGACGAAAAAAAGAGGTAGATTTGGAGGGCCGGAGGATATTCCATAGACTATGTCGAAGGAATATAGCCGGTGACGAGACCCTTCTATTCCATGAGTTTGGAAAGCATTACTTTTTGATTTATGCAGAGAAGAACTGGGCTTGAATGATCATCCTCTGTCGCCCGATGTAGAATGTCTTGTCTTTTGTAATGATCGGCTAGGAGAGTTAAGGGACTTGACATAAAAAGGTTGTGCGAGTCCACAAGGTCATTTTGAGCAAAAAGATGAGGGCCTTCTTAAAACTCAATCCTTTCTTGTTCAATAGGGAGGAAACGGATGTTGACATAAGAGGTCAATCGGATTAGAGGGACGGTGTTACGAATGTTTGAACTCCCGGAATGACTCATGCAATCGGAGCCTTGTTACGAATATTGAATGAAGGGAGACCGACATGTTGAATTCGCGCCATATGTCAAAGGTGCAGTCATGATCAATATTTCTAAACCAATGGAAAGCAAAGTTAATAGAAACCTAAACATTTACATCGAGGACCGGGAAAGAGAAAAGACATCATCAGGTTGTGTGTGACCAGAACAAGCACATACGAGATCAAAAGGTATACAAAGATAAATATCGATATAAATGACATAACACCCTTTTTGGCAAAAAAATTGTGATATGCGGGACATATTGTATTTTTTTGGCATAATTCAATTTTGTTTTTTTTTTTAAATTGAAGCTTTATAATACAGATGGTAGAATAGTTTCCAAAGCAAAGAGAATGGTTTAGAACGGAGATTGGAATCTGATGTTGGTGACTTAAATTAACTTCTAAGATTCGTAGCATGATCACAAGCATGTTAGCCGTTTTTGCTATGGAAAAATCAATTTTTTTCCTTCTTTATCATTTGAGTTTATATATGGCAAAAAAACTATTATAAAATTGTTAACAAACACATGAAAAAGTTAAGTATACTCCTATGAAATGAAAAAAACACATAGTAACTAAATACTAAATAACACAATCATTTAAAAACAAATAATTATCCCATAAAACAATCAATTAACTAGTTAAGCAACAAAATATGCAAATAATTAACTATAAAGACAATAGATATAGCAAGGAGTTAAAGCCGGATGACATTATGATTACGAAATTTGATGTGAAAGTATTGATTATTAAACACTATAATATATTTTCAAAATGCTATCTTGAATATAATTATGTATTAGACTGTGAAAGATTATAAATTTCGCATGAAATTCTATTTCAATAAAAACGAGACATTAGAGTATGTGGCTAATTATCCATAAATTCAAAAACAATGTACGTTGCGGGATAAAACCCACGACCTATGGTGGCTCCCAGGCACCGAAAATCTAAAACAATTACGAGCAAAGCAAGGAATAAGGATGACTCAATAGCAAAAAACCAAGAGAGCAATATTACATACTCGATGCCATTCAGTACTCATTCCTTTGTCCTCTCTCGCTAGGGCTGGTGCCAGCGATGATCCTCTCTGCATATACCATAAAATTATTTCTGTCAGGAATGTGCCCAAAATGTTGAAAATGGCAATTTAAAGCTTGAAAAAATGTGCATGTGCATAAGACAGTTATTCCATAGATATTCCCAACCACAACTTCATCTCCTAAATTACAGGATTAAAAAAACAACATACCATTTTATGCTTTTGCAATAAATGCATACATACAGAGTTTCTACTAAATTTTAATATTCATCATTTAACAGTCTCATTGGAAGTGAGAAATATAAGATTTTTCAGATCTCTGAATGAGTATTTTGGCACAAGATTGCAGGTGACAGTCAATATGCAAGTAAATCTAGGTATGAAATATAAACTCCAAGCTTCTTCGGTTCAAACAGTTGTAGCAGAGTAAAACTTAAGGAAATCTGGCTTACTCCAAAGACTGGTCGAGCAAGTGAAGCTCACAACGAGCTGGGAAGGGTCGAGTTGGAGAGTGAAGGCCACAAACAACGGCCAAGCTGGGTGTAACGGGTTGGATGAGCCAGTGAGGATCACAATGATCCAATGCAGCCGGGCTATACAAAACAACTCTCAGGCACACAATCAGCGAGCTCCCAAGAGGCCTCAACTTAAACCCACTAAAGAACATGGGACACCCTAACTCGTCTTTTATAGGCAAAGCAAAAATGCACAAATGGCAAGTCGAGCTCCCTACAGTGAAACCCCAATCGGGCCATACACGAATCAACCAAGGGGATCTGAAAAATCTTATATTTCTCACTTACAATGAGACTGTTAAATGATGAATATTAAAATTTAGTAGAAACTCTATATGTCAGGGATCTTTCTCACCACAACTATCTCTTAGATGTCTTTATAGGGATCAGACAAGAGATATGCTTGGCAATGGTGGTGACATAGTGCTGCAAAAGCATAAAATGGTATGTT
The DNA here is from genome assembly GCA_018340775.1 of Taxus wallichiana var. yunnanensis. Lineage (NCBI taxonomy): Eukaryota > Viridiplantae > Streptophyta > Pinopsida > Cupressales > Taxaceae > Taxus > Taxus wallichiana. The sequence goes on along the minus strand of CM031239.1, from coordinate 608,647,348 downwards.
GTTTTTTTAATCCTGTAATTTAGGAGATGAAGTTGTGGTTGGGAATATCTATGGAATAAGTGTCTTATGCACATGCACATTTTTTCAAGCTTTAAATTGCCATTTTCAACATTTTGGGCACATTCCTGACAGAAATAAGTTTATGGTATATGCAGTCCCTGATACCACATCATTTTGAGGCATTCTTTCAAACAGTTCATGTGCATTAGGTATCCTTTCACATTTTGTATAGATGTCTAGTAGAGTAGTTGCAACTACATCGACAAAATTCACAATTCTTGAGACAATAGGATTAAAGAATGGGGAATAGTTACATGTGTGAAAAGACGTCCATATCCATTTCCGAAGATCCTATTTTGCCACAGGCTGGGAGTATGTTCACAAATGTTAACTGATTGGGTTGAAGACCTGTTTCTTGCATATGGTGAAACAGTGTGAGTGCCTTGTGACAATAATCATATTTTCTGTATGCTGCAATAATTGTATTCCATGACAAACTGTCTCATCGTTTCACTTGGTCAAACTCTGTACATACATCTATCAAAACTTTGCACTGGACATACATTTAAATATGTTCTCTATGAAAACCATGCTCATGAAAATACAAGTCTGCAATAATTTAAAATATGTAATCTTTAGAGACGTTGTGTGCACCTGCCTCTGGCAGTGTACTATTGTTTTCGGCTATTCGTATTAGTTGCATGGATACAACATTTATTTGTTTTGACAGATCCGTGTTTGTCTTTGTTATGAACATTTGGATACATGCATTTCTCAATTTTTGTTTCTACAGAAGATAAGTCAGTTCATATGAGACCGTTTGCAAATATCTTTGTCTGTATTTTAAATTCTCAATCAAGTAAGCAATCTGATTCTTTTCTAGACAGAACCCCTCTGAATATTACATATCTTCAATTATTGCAGACCTGTATTTTCATGAGCATGGTTTCACAAGGAAAGACAGTCCACTCTTTCATTGCTCATAGGCGATACAATTATTCCAGCATACAAAAGACATGGTTATCCTCGTGAGGCAGTCATACTGTTTCACCATTTGCAACAAACAGGTGTTCAACCCAATCAGTTTACATTTTCCAATTCACTCCCAGCCTGTGCCAAAATGGGAGCTTTGGAACAGGGTATGGATATCCATCAAAGCATAAAGGATAGAGGAATTTTGTTAGATGTGGTTTCATGCAACACATACAACAATAAGATGTTTTAAGATAGCCAAATTCATCCACATAATTAAGTATATATGAAAATGTATAAGGGAAAAAATGCAAAAAAAAAAAACACATAATCAATAACCAATTTTATAAACAATATGGTAGGGAATTTTCCATGAGATAAAGGAAAAAAAGGTTATTTTGAGAAAAACCTTAAAGTTCATGAACACAACAAGTACATAAAGGCAAGTGAGACACTTCATTCACAAAGAAGAATATCATATTCTACGAGCAATCTTAAAGTTCATGAACATCACAATTATATCTTTGCATTAAACAGTCAACAATGTGCATTGAATGGAATTGTGGAGTTCTGTAAACCGAAAGGAAATAACTTTACATGAGAGTACACAAAGAAAGTAATGCAAAACAACAAGATCAGATCTGCACAAGACAATGTTTATTTCTTAGATGGTTTATTCTGCTAATACTTAAAGATATAATTTGGATAAATCAAGTATAAAAACTAACCATAGCGAATATAGAAAATTTAAATTAAAGTAACTAGTGATGGAATAAGCTTATAGATGATTTATTTGATTCAGGAAGAACTTTGCCAGGTAAATTTGTAAATTTTGATCTGGATTGTAACTAAACTATAAATCTATCTAGTTAAGGAATATGTGGAGGAGTTAGAAATCCTGAAGCTATCTCAGCGCAAATATGCATATCACAAGATAGCGAGTAGACTCTTTATGAACTGTGGTTTGTAGAATGTATGGGCCATGACAAAGCATTCAGCAGATCCTTTTTTTTTTTGTCAATACACGTATAGGTTGGAGTTGGTCAGAAGGTTTTCTACCAAGCATCTGGAACCAATGATGTCAGGTTTTATGCCAGTGCAATTTTCAAACCCTACGGTAAGAAAATTAGTCAATTCTTACTTTCGATGCATCAATCGAAAGGTATCCGATATCATTGAGGTGTTTTTAGACATCAACCTCCTCCAAAGAATGAAGAAAGATATGGGGACCCTAACCTTTCCAAAAGCCTAACATGTCCTAAACGCTCTACAAGTACGGAAGTATCTATGATATCATTGTTAATGCTTGGGCAATGTCAAATAAAGGCCAAAGGTTACAATACAGAAATGCATCACATTTGTGATAGCACAGAAACAGATTACATTCGTTGCAGCAGAAAGATGCCTCTGTCACATAAATCTAAAAAATTGTCCTGTGAATTTTAAGCTCAAAATCATACAAACAACTCAGCAAAGGTATCTTGAGTCTAGCTGGAGAGTTTGTAGTGCCATTTTGAAAATGCCTACACAACATCCCAGCCAAACTGATGGACAGTCAAGTTTTGTGAAGATTTCAGTCTCTCCACTAATTAGTGACCTATTTTGAAAAGTTGGGTTAAATCTATTTATGACAAAGTCATTTTTTTAGTTTATGGCTATCCAAGACACTAACTTGGCATATAAGAGCACCATTGTATGGAAAACACGTTGATTCTAACTTAGTCATATAATTAAATCTATGGTTCATAAATACATCTGTTATGGAAAATATACGTTCAGATTCTAACGGGTGTAGTCATATTAATTAAATCTATGGTTCATAAATACATCTCAGTTACCAAATAAAGCAACACCTGGTGACCATTGTCAGCAAATATACTAGCAAGATTATAAAACGATATTGTCACTTAAAAAAAGCTACCGATAACTGAAATTGCAGGAAGATTGTTTCTAACACAATTATACGAAAAAATATGTTTTATTCAGGTCTCTGGCGAAGGGCGTGCCATGGGTTGTTTCATGGCTGGGCCGTCATTCTATATGCAGGTCAGCTAGATGTCTCAAAATACAAAATAGATTCATTATTAAGGTTGCAATCAAGGTAAATATTAATCAAGGCAGAGCAATATTTACTTCATCAAAGATCTTAAGTCCTTTAACAGGCCCAGCTCATTCCTAAATATGACACGAGGAAGGCAAGTTTGCAGCCTAATAACCATGATTTATAGATAATTTTGCAAGAAAAATTACAAAGAGATATAATCCTCAACGTATCAATATTGTTAGCATTATTTTATTTTGGGATTGAAGCGAGAAAATAAAATGCCTTCCAAACTTTGCCCGAGACCCTGGAATCATCCACACATACGGAAGGAGCTGGCCTCGAAGCCATCTGGACCTAATGATTTGTCCAATTGAAAGGAGAAGATGACTTTTTAAATCTCTTCAAGGTTTATTTCCTTCACTTTCTTTTTAACCCTTTAAGCTTTATTTCCTTCACTTTTTTTTAATCTCTTTAAGCTTTATTTCCTTCAACAGCCTCTCATTCATATCTTCTGTACCAATATTTAGGATAACCTCAAGTAGATCTTCTCGAGTCTCAATCCTGCCACTATTATCATCAGATAATGATGTCTGAAAATGATCCTTGGCTGCCTCTCTAATTGTCTTATCCTCGGTTAAATCCTCCTCACCTTCTCTTTTAACCAGAGCAATATGGTTTGTCAGTCTGTGAGCAACCACAATCTCGTGAAAACTTTGGTATTTGCACTTCCTTGTTGAACCCATAAAGTTTTGGATCTGAGTCACAAGGAACCCTCCTCTTTCTCCAAGTTCTCCAACAAAGACGATAATTTTTTTTCTCTATTCTGATGTGGAAGCATACCTTATGCACATGAACTGTTTGAAAGAATGCCTGAAAATGATGTGGTATCAGGAACCGCCTAATGGTCTGTTAGATGTAGTTGCAAGTGCTCTCACTCTTTGACATACTAAAACAATTCATGTGCCTTGTTTATGCTTCCACATTTTGCTTTCATGGATGTTCATACCCTGTTCCAAAGCTCCCATTTTGGCACAGGCAGGGAGGATGCTGACAAAGGTTGTGGAATTTGGCTTTACATCTGCCAATTGCAATTGCATGAATGTTTCTAAGTAATTATAACACATTTTTAACAAATCCATTTTGGGCATATCTTGCAATCATGACTGTCCACGAAACTACATTTTTTTGAGGCATTGTGTTGAACAGTTCACATCCCTTGTCTACGGTTCCACATTTTGCATACATGTCTACAAAATTCCTCTATCCTTTATGCTTTGTTTGTTTTGAGAATTTAAAATACAAACAGAGATATTTCAAATGGTCTCATATCTACAAGATGCGGAAGTATCTATGATATCATTGTTAATGCTTGGGCAATGTCAAATAAAGGCCAAAGGTTACAATACAGAAATGCATCACATTTGTGATAGCACAGAAACAGATTACATTCGTTGCAGCAGAAAGATGCCTCTGTCACATAAATCTAAAAAACTGTCCTGTCAATTTTAAGCTCAAAATCATACAAACAACTCAGCAAAGGTATCTTGAGTCTAGCTGGAGAGTTTGTAGTGCCATTTTGAAAATGCCTACAAGCACCCTCCAAATCGATTTCTCAAGTTTTGTGAAGACAAAGATCTCCACTAATTAGTGACCTATTTTGAAAATTTGGGTTAAATCTATTTATGACAAAGTCGTTTTTTTAGTTTATGGCTATCCAAGACACTAACTTGGCATATAAGAGCACCATTGTATGGAAAATATACGTTCAGATTCTAACGGGCTGTAGTCATATTAATTAAATCTATGGTTCATAAATACATCTCAGTTACCAAATAAAGCAGCACCTGGTGACCATTGTCAGCAAATATACTAGCAAGATTATAAAATGATATTGCCACTTAAAAAAGCTACCGATAACTGAAATTGTAGGAAGATTGTTTCTAACATAGTTATATGAAAATATGTTTTATCCAGGTCTCTGGCAAAGGGCGTGCCATGGGTTCTTTCATGGCTGGGCCGTCATTCTATATGCAGGTCAGCTAGATGTCTCAAAATACAAAATAGATTCATTATTAAGGTTGCAATCAAGGTAAATATTAATCAAGGCATTGTGAGCAATATTTACTTCATCAAAGATCTTAAGTCCTTTAACAGGCCCATTCATTCCTAAATATGACACGAGGAAGGAAAGTTTGCATGCTTAATAACCATGATTTATAGATAATTTTGTAAGAAAAATTACAAAGAGATATAATCCTCAAACGTATCAATATTGTTAGCATTATTTTATTTTGGGATTGAAGCGAGAAAATAAAATGCCTTCCAAACTTTTCCCGAGACCATGGAATCATCCACACATACGGAAGGAGTGGCCTCAAGCCATCCGAACCTAATGATTTGTCGATTGAAAGGAGAAGATGACTTTTTAAATCTCTTCAAGGTTTATTTCCTTCACTTTCTTTTTAACCCTTTAAGCTTTATTTCCTTCACTTTTTTTTAATCTCTTTAAGTTGTATTTCCTTCAACAGCCTCTCATTCATATCTTTTGTACCAATATTTAGGATAACCTCAAGCGAGATCTTCTCGAGTCTCAATGGCCACTATTATCATTAGCTAATGATGTCTGAAAATGATCCTTGGCTGCCTCTCTAATTGTCTTATCCTCGGTTAAATCCTCCTCACCTTCTCTTTTAACCAGAGCAATATGGTTTGTCAGTCTGTGAGCAACCACAATCTTGTGAAAACTTTGGTATTTGCACTTCCTTGTTGAACCCATAAAGTTTTGGATCTGAGTCACAAGGAACCCTCCTCTTTCTCCAAGTTCTCCAACAAAGACGATAATTTTTTTCTCTGTTCTGATGTGGAAGCATACCTTATGCACATGAACTGTTTGAAAGAATGCCTGAAAATGATGTGGTATCAGGAACCGCCTAATGGTTTGTTAGATGTAGTTGCAAGTGCTCTCACTCTTTGACATACTAAAACAGTTCATGTGCCTTGTTTATGCTTCCACATTTTGCTTTCATGGATGTTCATACCCTGTTCCAAAGCTCCCATTTTGGCACAGGCGGAGGAGGATCTTGACAAAGGTTGTGGAATTTGGCTTTACATCTGCCAATTGCAATTGCATGAATGTTTCTAAGTAATTATAACACATTTTTAACAAATCCATTTTGGGCATATCTTGCAATCATGACTATCCACGAAACTACATTTTTTTGAGGCATTGTGTCGAACAGTTCACATCCCTTGTCTACGGTTCCACATTTTGCATACATGTCTACAAAATTCCTCTATCCTTTATGCTTTGTTTGTTTTGAGAATTTAAAATACAAACAGAGATATTTGCAAATGGTCTCATATGAACCGACTTATCTTCTGTAGAAAGAAAAAATGAGAAATGCATGTATCCGAGTGTTGATAGCAAAGACAAACACGAGTCTGTCAAAACAAATAAAGTACCAGTAAAATATACGGTGGGCAATGAAGGGAAAAGGGAGGACCAAAATCCTCAGGTGTGCGCTGGAGGATTTTGTTACTATTTCAGCCTAAAATAAAAGCAAGCAAACCAAAACCCAAAGTAAATATACACGACTAGGGTTTTCTACGATTTTACAGAGATTGACATTGAGAAACTGTATTGTCAATCATTCACCATATACAGAACACTGCTCTGAAACAAAGCCAGCCCCTTTTTTGGAAAAAACAAAAACGCTGACCAACTTGAAGTCATATGAATCTGAACACGGTGCTTAAAACTGCTTACCCAGTGTAGAAGTGGAAGAGGTGCGGTTAAAGATCTGTCTTCTCCTCGCAAGCTCTCATTCGGAAAGCGCGGCCACGCAGGTGCTACCGTCTTCCATTGAACCCGTCAATTCATACCACCGATTGAAAATCGTAACTTGTCCTGCATTTCTCCCTCGCGGAATGGCTCACCTTGTGCATGTCATTGTCTCTGACATTCCTGCTTTTGGAGGACACGCGTAGAGCTGATTTTGCGCCGTGCTTCGTCGACCAATTCATCTGGCGCGTTGGAGTCTCATTCACTGTCAGAAAGCAGGAGGCTTTCCCACATAGAACACGCCTTTCGGTGTAATTACTATTATTTATATGTACTCTATTTTTGCCTATATTGAGGTCGGGTGTGTGTTACTATCTTTAAGGGAGTAGACCTAGTGGGGTCCAATAGTTGAGAGGGTATTTGAGGGGGATATGTCTAAACCTTAGAGTAAATTTAAATAACAAATAGTTGTAGGAAATACATATTATTGTTCAACCTTACCCAACAATGGTTTAAAGTAGTCAAACACAAGGCAACACATTATCTCGCCTAACTTTTAGATACCCAAGGCACAAGTTTAGGTCTAGCTTTTTTAGCGTATATCAAATATATTATTTTAAATCAATTCAAAAGACAACTTTCCCTCCAAATAAATGCACGAAACAAAAATATATATGTATATGTATATGTATGTATATATATATATATACATATATGTATATGTAAATATGTATGTATATATATATATATATATATATGTATATGTATGTATATATATATACATATGCATATACATACATATACATACATATACATACATATATGTATATATATGTATATATATACACATATATGTATATATATATACATACATACATATATGTATATGTAAATATGTATGTATGTATATATGTATACATATATACATACATACATACATACATACATACATACATATATATATATATATATATATATATATATATGTATGTATGTGTGTATGTATGTGTGTGTGTATATATATATATATATATATATATATATACATATATATATATGTATATATATATATATATATATATATATATATGTATATATATGTATACATATATGTATATGTACGTATGTATGTATGTATGTATATATATATATACACATATGTAGATATATGTGTATATATATATATATATATATATATATATATATATATATATATATATATATATATATATATATATATATATATATATGTATATGTATATATGTATATATATATATGTATGTATATAACACATGCTTACTCAACTATGTGATAAATTTCAAGTGTTGAAGTGGTTATTTACACCCTTATTAGATTATGTGAAATCTAAGAATTAGTGAATTAAGTACACTAAAGGATGTAAAGGAGCTACAAGAGGTTATTCTGATTAATTAACTTCTAACATTAATTATCTAATATCATAACAATGCATTAATACTTGTAATTAATGTATGAAACAAGATATGAACTTGAAAACACAAGAGGATGAGTGTACTTAGTTGATCATATATGTTTTTGGTCACTTCGTCCCTAATTGTTTTCGAGCTATGTCCTATGTCTTGTTTTATCATTATATGCTTTTGGTCGCTTTGTCCCTAATTGTCTTGTGACATTGTGAGTGATGTCCCATGTATGAAACTCGCTTCTAATAGTCTATCTTGTCTCATTATCTCCTCTCGCATGTTAGCTTTACTACTAACACTTTTACTAGCCTACTTTTTGCATGTGCCTTGGTTTCTACCATGCACATCCCCTACCCCGTGCAGGTATCCACTTCATATCAATAACAGATCCTCTCCTTTGGGCCACATTCTCCCACTATCATCGCATGCACCCCAAACGAGGGGGGCATACATTGGGTGGACAAATCACCCCTACATCATCTCGAGCTACAATTGAGATCATCACAACATATAAATAACACAAGAACACATTCATAGAATGGACCAGAATCGATTTGGGTCCAAAACACAAAAAAACACTAGCTCCCGGAACCAAACACTAGCGTATGGGTGTTCTTGTCCTCCCCAGGCACTAATTTCATAGGGCGAAACAACCACTTTCTCAAGACAACATAGTCTATAATAGTTTATAGATTAATTCTACAAGAACAAGCACGGCCTTGGTCATAGACTACGAGTTTATCTCCTACAATCAATACAATCAAAACAATTTGGAACAAATTGGGACATACCATCTTAGTGGTGCTTATTGGGCACAATCATGGAAGGAGATTAAAACCGAGCTCTTTCCCCAACACTTTCTCTTTGGCATGAGATCTCCTAAAACTCGCTCTTGGCATGTGATTATGTTAAAATGGTCCTAGCCTAATCTAATGTTATGCAAAGCAATAAATAACAACTAAATAAAATAAAGAAAGTGACCCAAGTAACTAAGTAAATAGAAATGTAAAACCCTAATGTGCAAGAGGGGTTAGGAATTCCTTAGCTGATTTGATGAAGGTGTGAGGTTGTGTTGCAGTGTGAACTAGGAAAATAGGAGGAGGAAATGACCACACAGAATCCTTAGAAAGCACATATTTGAGCTCCCGACTAGATCGGGGCACATGTGGGCACCTTGGTATGAGATCTAGGCACCTGGTATGTGGAAATAGTCTAAAACCCTCCTCTAAGGTGTCATTGGATGTTTTCCTATAATTACTTCATGTCGCACTAACTTTGTTGAACTGCGTTAGATGTCACTATAAACCGAGAGATGAAGGAGAGACCTACAAAACCCCAAGACAAGTATCAAACCCCTAAAAAAGAAAGATGCAAATGAAGGGGTCAGACTGTCCTCAATGACCACAATGGTGGACTTACTAATTGAGTGTTGCACTACATCTCAGACCCGATGTAGTTCTATGTGTGTGTGTAAATTGTGCCCTAGGTTTCTCTTGTGTCAGTCACACTTTTTGAAATAGCGAGTAATAACTAGATGTAGAATGTAATAAATGTGTGCATGGAAACAATAGAATCCCCTCCTATGAAGTGTGATGCAGATGAACCAACCTTGTGTGCCTTGTGATGGAGCTAGATGGATGCAATTGTAGCTTTAGGTGCCTTTGATGGATGCAACTCTAGATGGTGATAGTAAGTGCTTAGTGTTTGGTCCCTCATTATGGTCACATAACTTTATATTTATATGGTTCTCTTGTTCTAATTTCGTAATTAACCCCGAAAATGCCGACCACCAAAAAGATAGAAAGCTCAAACGGCTAGAAAGTGCCCAAAAGGTGAGAGTAAAGTGCAAAGAGGATCAGGGCGCCCCAGAGGGGACTAGGGTGCCTGGGGCGCCCTTAGCCCTAGTTGGGTGCCCTAGTCGAGAATAGGAAAGACATAAAATGAAAAATACGAGACTAGGCAAGTGCAGGTGTAAGATTGGAAATATTATATCAAGTAATGCAAAAATGGCCAAAGACATGGGTTAATTATTACTCTTTTCACTCAAGAACCATATAAATAGTAGTATGAAGCCGAGACTAAATATTGACTCAAAGTGTGATGTTTAGTGACTACAACGTGAGATCTCCCAAAAACTCACCTTTAACATTCAAATCAACAATCTCTGAGAAACATGATATTTTTATCTTTTACTCTCTTACATATCAGGTGCACACTTTCCTTTTACACATTTTTACAATTTTTACATACTTTTACACATACTTTTCTAATCTATCATATAATTTTTTTACTATTCTCTTGCTCTTCTTTTGTAGTTCTTTCCTTACAAGAAGTAGCATACATGTTACATCAGCATGCTATAACGCATACACTTCACCCCTAGGGTCCACTTCCCTTTCATAGACTCCACGCTTCACTTTTCCACTCGACATGTTATCACCTACACTCTTCTCTACAAGATCATAAGGTACACATATTCTATCTACTTTATGTTATCGAGTATTTACTCAACAACATAAAGTGGGAGAAAATGTAGACATAAAATCACACACTTGGGTACATTTATAGGTCCTAAAAAAAGGCTAAAATTTATATGATTCCTAAGGAAGAAAACTAGTGGTTGACAACTATTGTTGACCTCTTTTCTTGGTTTTTTCTTTCTCTTTAGTCTTGCACACCCTACAACCCAGTCGAAACTTAACTGATTTATCTTGTATGGCTTCAGACACCAATGCCCAACCAGAGTTAGTAGTGCCTGGCATTCCTATCCCTCATGGGCACCCCTAACCCTTTCTTACCTTACTGGTATTTTGGGTCTCTTTTATCTTTTGGGAATATTTTTCACTTATGGGTCGGCCTTCAAGTTGTCAATTATGAAATTCAAATAAGGGAATCATATAAATACATAGTTATGTTTTCAAAATCAAGGACCAAGCACTAAGAATTACTATCATCACCTAAGCTTGCATCCAAAGGCACTAAAGCACTTCAAATTCATCCATCTAGCATCCGTTTAATGAGATAAGGGATGCATACTTCGCATATACTACATAGGAAGGGGAAATCAATTATATTCCATCCATACATGCTATACATTTATACATTTTAGATCTATCCCTCTATCATTTGTGTAACTTGCACAAGGGCATCATTTTTACACACAAGAACCGCATGGATTCTCGAGATGTAGTGCAAGAGTGTTTGGTCATAATTTCACTCTTCGAGTGACCATCGGGTCAGTCTAACTCCCCATTATGAATTTTCCTTTTTAGGTTTGATGTGTTTTGTGGGTATGTGTAGGTGAACTTCTTTATTTCAGTTACAGGTACCTTCGGCGATCAAGGAGCGAATATCAAGTGACAAACAAGAATAAAAAAGAAACCCTTGCGACATAGAAGAAAGTAGATCCCGATATTTTGTACATTCACCATCACCTAGGCACCTCGCTTTGACCTTTGGGTGCCCTTGTTTGACTATGTTCCTAAGTTTGTAGAATTTACAATGAGGATTTGCAACATTGTTTGTAGTCTTTTTGTTAGGAATTCTATATACAATTTATTGTGAACATTAGTCTAGTTTAAGTGAGTGTTTACAACTCATGTTGGAAAGAGTCTAAGATTGAGTATATCAAATAGAGATATTCCTGGTATTGGATATGGTAAATATCCATACTTTAAGGACTGGGAATCATATATATGTAAAGCTCTTTCAATGAATAAACGTGTGAGAAAATATTTAATATCATGGTTATTGTTTTTCTTAAGTTTGTTCTTGATTAACATTTGGTACATAGCAGGCGTAGTCTTGGGTCCATTTGCATTTGTTAAGGTAATGCGACCTGCACATTATGGAGCCCATGCATACAGCCTGACATATTTGATTGCCCGCACCTGAAGCATGGAAGAACCGGATGGATCCCTGACCTACACGAAGGTTTGAAGAGCTTGCAGCGACGAGCATGTCTAACTTCAATGTTCGGTGCATGATTTTGTCAGAAAGTGGTATTTAAAGAGCCGACAGGGGCATTAATGGAATTCCACGAACCTGTAGAATTTTAAAGGAGACCCTCGTGCAGCATGTGACCTCACACCCACAGCCTCGAAGCTTCCAACATGTCTTCTCGACTTGACTGTGCATTTTTTAATGCGAGCTCGTGCATTATTGGAATGGTTTAATAATCCAAGGTATTATTTAATTTGATATTCACTTGATAGTCATTTCTATATATTTCAATTTTTTAATTTATACTATAGAAATATCCATGTAAAATTTAAAAAGTAATTTTTAAATTATTTTTTAAATATATAGTGTAAATCGGGAGCATCATCGGTTGAATCCGACTCCCCTAAGAGTGCATTTTCGGTCAAAACCGACGCTCTAAGGTATAATGGACATTCCACTAGACAAATTCAATGGATTGAACTTTCACACCTGGAAAGTCAAAATCCAAATGCAATTAATGCATAAAAATCTATGGAGGATTGTATCAGGAGATGAATCAAAACCCATAGATGCTGGAAAACTAATAGAGTGGGAAACAAGGGATGATAAGGAAAAAGAAATAATAGGACTTTCCCTATTTGACACTGAGCTACACTATGTGGATCTGGAAAAATCCTCAAAAACAATTTGGGAACTACTTGACAAAATTTTTGGCTCAAATGCAGTCAATGCTAAATTTTCACTAAAACTGCAACTATTCAAACTCAAGATGAATGAAAATGTGACAATGTCAAGCCACATTAATGAACTAAGATCACTCATAAGGAAACTTGCAGAAGTGAAAGCTGTAATAGAAGATGCGAAGATACTTCTAAACAATCATAAGCCATACTTCTAAACAATCTTCCACCTAAGTACAGTAATGTTGTGTTCACTCTCAGATAGATGCCCACACAATCACTTGAAGACATGATATCTGCACTTCTAAGTGAAGAGAAAAGAACAAAAGAAGATGTAAAAGAAGAAACTGCTTTGTTTGTTAAAAGAAATATAAGAATTTTCCTAAAAAAAAAAGAAGACCACGAATGCTTCTATTGTAAGAAAAAAGGACACACATATACATATTGCAGAATTCAAGCTAAAGATCTACTCAATGGAAATCTTAAAACAAATGAAGAAAATGTTGTTGTGGAAGAAGAATCAGAATATGAAGAAGAACCAGCACCAGAAGAACCTGACTACAATTCTGATGAATTTCTATTCTAAATAAAGATCTCGGAGGCTAGAGGCAAGGAGGAGGAGGCTGATCGGCATCTCTTGTTAGTCACCAACAAAGAGACTGCTTCAAATGTATTGGTGACCTCTTTTATTTCAGTTGTGTGTTTGTTTTCTGCTATAATAAGAATAGAAGTGATATTCCTGTTCATATTTGTAATAATCTCCTTCTATGTGAAAAATGATGAGGGCCAATGATAGTACTGCATATCATGATGTGGTTGTAGGTAAACCATTTGTAAAACCTTCATACATGGTTTGTGGTAAACCATATGTAAAAACCACCATTCTCGGTTGTTGGTTAGCCATATGTAAAACCATCGTTCTAGGTTTGTGATTATCCTTTGAAAATCACCAGTATCATGAAAGTAGATGCAAGTACAGGATCTAGGTTTTCCCCATGTTCACACTAAGGGGGTGATTGTTAGGAATTATATATACAATTTAGTGTGAACATTAGTCTAGTTTAAGTGAGTGTTTACAACTCACGTTTGAAAGAGTCTAAGATTGAGTATATCAAATAGAGATATTCCTAGTATTGGATATGGTAAATATCCATACTAAAAGGACTGGAAATCCTATATATGTAAAGCTCTTTCAATGAATAAACATGTGAGAAAATATTTAATATCATGGTTATTGTTTCGCTTAAGTTTTTCTTGATTAACACTTTTTCAACACCTTTCCCTACCTAGATCACTTCTTGTTCATTTGGAAATCAGCTAAGTTTCCTTATCTCTCCCTCTTTCTTAGGGTTTCATATTGAACATGCTTTCTTTCTTGTGTCATTATTGTATTTTATCATGCTTATGCATTATTTATTACAATATTTAACTCGCAATATAGATTTAATTCAAATTAAATTAAATCACAAGTGTAAAGTATAAAAATTGCAACCACAACAACGTGAACTAAATACAATGACCTAAATATATATCATAAGTTCTTTAAACTTTTATAGCACTTTGTGAATGCCTAATAGGTGTAGAAGTTGAATATGAAGCTCTCCCAATTGCTTTTCCAAGGCCTCATTATCAAGAAACTCATCTTTCATGTATTGATAGATAGACATAAATTGTAATATGACGTCGAGTAAAGTACGTGAATTAAAATAAAACTACTTGAGAAATAGTATTGCATATCAAATATGTTATTTTAAATCAATTCAAAAGATGAATTTCCCAAAACTAAATGCAAAAATGAAAAATATATATTAAATTATACAAGATGACTCAACTATGAGATAATTTCAAGTGTTAACGTGACACCATTTAATTTCTACGTGGTGCCAAGTTAGGTATCACGAGTATTGGTTCTACTCCCTTAGTTGTTGCTAGACTTAGAGAGTGGGTGCTTAAAGGTAAGGCAATCCTTTATTTATTTATTGCAAAATGTAGGATTACATCACATGAAAATGTCTTAGAGGTACAATATCAAGTTCAACATCATATAATAGTTTGTTGATCCCATCACAAGCATAAATCCAAAAACTACAACCACACCGACATGAAATAAATGCGATGACATAAATATGTTTCATAAGTTCTTCAACATTTGTTATAGTCATTTGTGAATGTATTGTAGGTGCAATAGTTGAATATGAATCTCTCCATATTGTTTGTTTAATACTTCATTATCAAGCAACTCATCTTTCATGCTCGATAGATAAACAAAAATTGTAGTATGATGTCATAGTAAAGTATGTGAATTAAAATTACTTGAGAAATAATACTGCCATAAAAACATGAATAACATCTATTTTCCAAATGTGCAGAATGATGATTTTCCTAAATGTTTAAGCAATCACATTTTTGAATATATTCATCCCTATAAAATTAGGTTTCCAAGAAATATTCAAGGAAAACAACGCAGGTAAATTCTACTACACATCTAGCCTAATAGATGTAGATGACATGTAGTTCTAGATTTAGTATGCAATAAAGACTCCTTGGGTAGATGCATGATAATGGGGGTCAAATGGGGGATAGATGACAATCTTTTTATGAAAATAATAATATGTGACCTTGGACAGGACTTTTAGAGGCACCTACTTTAATAACATTTTGACAACATAAGAAGATAAATTATGAAATTTTGAATCTAGTTTCTAAATATGTAATTTTTGCAATACTCAATGAGATAAGTATGTGAAATTTACTCATTTATAATAGTGACATAGTAAATATTTTTGAAAACATAAGAAAAGTGCATGTGTACGAACACACTTTTTTTGGAGCAAACGAATGAATTTTTAAATAAAATTTCATACAAGGATTTAGAAAATGTTGAAGATTGTTGAGAATATTTTTTCATATTTTTTCAATAAATATAATAATTTTAAATGATTTTACAAGTCAAGAAAGTAGGAAAAATGAAAATGCAAGTGTATGACACAACGTTTTGAGCTTAACTTCATATATTTGATTTTTTTCTTTTTTAAAACAGTAGCCAATAATGAGTAGATTGTGGAGATATAAGTTTTGTAATTTGTTGGTTGATTGTCAAAAAGTTATTAAACTATTAGTAACACTAATGAATCAATCATAATGAGTTACATTATGTAGAAATTAAGTAGTAATTGAAAAATTAATTTAATTTGAAAATAATAATCGAAAATTAGATTTTCCCTCTACAAAACCATACAATATTTTTTTAAAATTACTTAATGATGATGAATATTTTATGTCTACAAAGACGAATAAATGTTCAAAATCCTCCAAAAGCCTTCTTGGTTAATCAAATGCAAGTCCAAACCTAAGGTTTGGATCCCCTAGCCAAAATCTAAGGCTATTTTGGAGGGAAGAACACTCAAAAGATCTCGAAAATAAGAAAAGGGCATATGCCCTTTGAAAAACTATTTTAAAACAATTTATGACACTACAAAGGTGCACGCCCTTTGTTTTTCAAAGGGCATATCCTCTATTTGAATCATTTTTTAATTTTTTTTTTTTCCGAACTTATTCAAAATAGGTTCGGAAAGATATTTACAAAGGGCGTATGCACTTTTTAGAAGGGTGTATGCCCTTTGCAAAAAACGATCCAAATGGCCATAAAATTAACCCCCAACTTTGTGTAGCTACCTACCCCTTTATTTCTACAAAAGGGAAATAAAGATTGACATTCAGAACAAATATGATCCTAGTAGTAACAGGAATTTGTAATGAAGTAACGGACTCACTTTTGAACAACAAATGTTCCTGGCTGGACACACAAGTAAATATTAGCAACAAAATTACATTTCCACTTAGTTTTCAACCATTGATTAATAGGTAAGATAGGTAGTAGATGAATTTAATAATATATAATAGGAAATTGGTCCAGACATGATCCATTTGGTCATCTCCAATCACGATAAAGTTACAAGGAATTATAGTAGACATTTTAGTCACTACATTTTCATTAACCAATGAAGTGATAAAGATGACGAATTGTTTATATTTTCCCTTAGGTAGAAGGAATTATTTATTAAAGGACATGGAGACCACTCCATAGAAGGTGAATACCACATATCTATGAAATTATAAATCGTTTTCTTGAAATTTTTAAAACCATGCAACAACCTTTCAAGGGATAGAAGTTGATTATCAAAAAAAAAAAAAAAAAATTACTCCACCATATCAAGGAATTAGGAAATATTAAACCATAACCAAGTGACTTATCCTTCCAAAAATAAGTTAAGAGACATCTTCCCATGATTTCCAAATGTTGTTGACAAGAGGTGAATCTTTTAATCTGATTTATTTAAAATTTAGAAACATATCCTAAATGTTAACCTATTGTCACTTGTGATCTGTAAACTAGGTGGATATTCCACGCTAGGTTTCACCAACATGGATACTTGTAATCCCAAAATAACAAGTGATAAGAAAAAAACTTTTGTTTACATACAAATAGATTTTCAAAGTGCTCAAAATAATCATGTAATAGACTTAACATGAAAATGAATTAACAATAGTTGTAAGAACACATGAACATGATAATTTACCCTATAAAAACCCAAGAAATGAATACACTCCAACTAGTGACGTAATAACACTCCCCTTCAACTATTAAATTCAATGGATATACATCATACTGTCATTTTCATGGATAGGAATCCAACTCTAAATATTTTAAAACAATTAACTTAATACTCTATAGGCTTCTCACTCTCACAACAAAACTTACACAAAACTGAAGTTAGGACTAATTGAAATGGAAATATAGACCCTTCATTTTCTTAACTACGGTGAAAGTTTCTCAAATTATAACTCTACTCATTCAAGATTCCCACTATCATTATCTAGACCCATACTCATGCCCTTAGTAATTAAAATTTTCTCGGTTAGGATACAAATAAATGTTTATAACCATTTCATCCCACACATCCTTTTGTGAGCATGATAAATCATCAATTCATGCATATCCGTGGTTACCAAACCACCGCTATGCATAAACCAATGGTTACATAACGGCCGGGATGATTATGCTACCGTCACTTCATGCAGAGCGACTATTTCATTATGATGAAAAATCAACCTAGATTGAAGGAACTTAAACTTTAGCCTACTTCATACAAGGATGTTTAAATCATCCCTCATACAAATTCAACCTTTGTTATATAGGTTTACTATGTTTTTTTGAGAAAGGTTTGTACACGTGCTTACATCTAATTGGGCACATTCGAGATCCATTTTCAGATCATACCTCCCAAATTTGAGGCTTTTAAGTTCCTTAAATATTTATGAACTTCACAAGTGAGGAAATTTATTCCCCACATCTCCTTTGGAATACCATTTAGCTTTGATAGATAGTTTCCCTATAACCCAACAAGCCAATGTTCTTTCTCTCTTCTTTTTGTTGTCCTTTTCTTTAACCTGTAATATAACATCCTCCTCCAACTCTATTTTACTATCAATATAAATATTTTCAATTTATAACAATAACCCTCATCTTCATTGTCTAGCATAGAAGACTTAAAGATATGTAAGTTCTCAATGTTGACAAATGAATAGATTTTCATGTAATGAGAAAAATCAAGCCTAAAGTATTCTTTCCCATTTTTTCTATAATCTCAAATGGAACACACCTCACAGTTTGATCTTCTTAGAAACCACTTGGAACATATATCCACTCAAGTACAATAATATCTTATCCCCAACAAGGAAAGAATTCTCAGTTCTATATTGATCATGTCATACTTTGTACTTGGCTTATGAATTATTTAACCTCTCTTACACATGAAGGAATATTTGTTGAATATTATCAATGAATTTTTCATCTTTGTGGACTTATATATCCACTTTCCCATTATCCCCACATGGTGGTATCAAAACAACATCAAACACACATGTAGGTAAATAGCCAAAACAAGTTTCAAAAGGATATTTACTAGTATAAGCATGAACTTCCCGATTACAAGAATGTTGGATATACAATAAATTCACATTCCATGTCTTATGATGCTTCCTATTATCACCTATCAAGCATTATACTAATTTTCTATTTATCACTTTGGTTTTCCTATCGATTTTGGGTGGAAAGCAATAAACAAATTCAACTTTGTATCCATCTTCTCCCACAATATAGCCTAAAACTACCATTTTTTTGAGTTTTGATCTGAAATAATAAAGTTACACAAACCAAAATTAACCCACACATTAGAAAAAATAACTCAACTACATCACTTCCCTTAAGAACATTCTTATAAGGAATAAGAATACACATCTTGCTAAACTAGTCCACAAAAACAAAAAGATAGTCATGCCCCTTTTTGACATAGGCAACCTAACTAAAAATCCATGGTGATATTTTCCCAAGGCCTAGAAAGAATTAGAAATAGCATACATAATCCCAAACATTTTACTAGGATTGCGAGTACTACATAAAACATAATCTCTTATGAGCTTGACAACATCAACTTGTAAATTAGGCCAATACACATACTTTTGTAATTTTGCAACCGTTTTTGTAACTCCAAACTGTCCTACAAAATTTTAAGTGTGTGTTTCAGTCAAGCAACTAAACTCTTTTCTATTTAGGAACACAAATCATAAACATCTTCTAGAGAAACCCATCTTAGAGACAATACTCTCCCTCAGAACAAAACCCATGCTTTGGGGCCTCTTTTCTTGAAGGAATGGCTCCCCAAAATATGAATCTTGCTCATATCCTTCTATGTAAGAATAACCCAAAAAGGCTCAATAAGATTTATGGTTCCCATAACTGAAAGAAAAGGAAGTGTAAACAAAATATCAACTAAATTTTTAGTTACACCTTTCTTATACCCGATAACCAACTCAAATTGTTGCAATAAAATCATCCATTTATAGTGTCGCAATTGTCAAAGTTTTTTTTAAGGTTGCAAATATTGAAGAGGTTGGTGATTCATATGAATAATATTTTCCTTACCTATGAGATAATGTTTCCATTTCTTGACCAATAAAATAATATAATACAATTCCTTATCATATGTACAATACTATAGAATTTCACCATGAAATAACTCGAAATGATAATGCACCTGCATCTACCTCGTTGAAGTAGGATAACCCCTATATCATAGTCACTAGCAGCTTTTTTCCAAATCAAAACGTAGTTTCAAGTTAAGAAAATCTAAAATTGGACCATGGCTAATATTCTTTTAATAATCTCAAATATATCTTGTTACTTCTTACCCCAAGTAAAATCTTACCAATTTGTGTAATAAAATGCATACGAAAGCAACCATAGAAGATAAGATCTTGATGAAAATTTGTAGATCTTGAATGAAACCAAAAAAATATCCTTATGTTTCTATATTAGAAGGCTTAGGCCCTTTCAAAATGGCCTCTATCTTGGCTGGATCAATCCTCAACTCCCCATCTCCAATCACATTCCTGAAGAAGACAAGTGATTGTTGAGAAAAATCACACTTCTTCTTGTTTAACTTAGACTGGTTCTTCTTCAAAACTTATAAATGTTTTTTTTAAATGAACAACATGCTCATCAAAAGTCTTACTGAAAATAATAATATCATCAAATACATAATGAAAAAATAAATGGTCTCATTACCTCATTCATAAACTACATAAAAGGAAGTTGGTGCATTACATAAGCCAAATGGTAGAGCCAACCACTCATACAACCCTTGCCTTGTCTTGAATTTTGTTTTCCAAATTTCATCTTCCTTGATCAACACTTAGTGGTATTGGGATTTCAAATCAAGCTTAGAAAATATTTAGCAAGATGCAATTGATCTAATAAATCATCAATCCATGAAAGAGGGTACCTATTCTTGATGGTTATTTTATTAAGTTATTTATAATAAACACACATTTTCCATGAGCCATATTTATTAGGTATTAAAATAATAGGATAACCACATGGAGAAGTATTAAGATGGATTGCACCTTGATTAATCAAAGAATCTAACTGTTGGTTTATCTCATTGGCATCCTTCAAGAACTTCCTAGACAAACTTATATTTGGAAGCGTCTATTTGGTAAAAGTTGTATTTCATGCTCAATAGGAATAAAAGGTGGAAACCCCATAGGATCTTGGAAAACCTCATTGAAAGTTTGTACAAAATATTTCATTTTATTCTTCTATTTGTTAGTAAACATAATGCAAGATGTTTTAGATGCAACAACTTCCTTATCTTGAATATCCAACAAAAGAAGCAAAGGAAACTTACCAAAGAGATTTTTGAGTCTCCTTTATAGGATGAAATGATGTAGCTCTTACCATCCTTTACCAAGTGATATTGGTTGGCTCTCCTCATGAAGATAAAATCATATATAAACAAGTAAGGGATGTCACACACTACACCACACATATTAAGAGGCACAACATCCACCACAACTTCATCAATGAAATGTGCATTAATACTAAACTTAACCTTACATTTATTAGTAACCTTGATGTCTAAACCTTTCGTCACCCAACCTAAGATGATATTTGGATGATTTTTATATCTCTAATTTAATCTTATCTACTAACTCCTTGTTGATCAAATTCACTTGAGAACAAGTATAAAAAGAGCATTCACTTTTATCTTCTTCGACTAGATTTTAATATGAAAAATCTTATCAAGTTCACTTTCTTGGGCACTAGTAATACCAAAATATAGCTCTTTATTGATGGATGTATAGTGTAAAGTCTCATCCACATCAAAGATGCAACCAACCATTTCTACTTAGAGAGTAGCCATATCCTTTTTCTTAACTTATTATTGAGTGGGTGTAACTATGGATGAAGCTTCCAACATTTTTCCTCAAAATGAGTGTCAACATTAAAATTCACCACAATTAAACTAATTATCCTTGTTAGAAACATAAGTAACATTCTTCTTACCTTTACCCTTTCCATTTCCCTTTTCCTTGGTGTAACCTTGTTGTTTTGGATCACTTTGAGAGGTAGATGTGCCTTTATTTTTGTTCATCTCTAAGTAGTGAGCTTGATAACAATCCTTATATACATCTATAGGCTTGGCCAAGAGGATTGGTCTCCTCAAATGGATATGGATTCCACCGACACACTTCATTAATATTTCTTTGTATGCTACATCTTTTCCCATTTGGACACCCTTCTCGTAAAACTCACTTGTGTACTCATGTACACTTTGGCCTTTGTTTTTTCCTAAGATATTGCTAATAATACATGGACCCCTCTTTTTCATAATGTGATACAATAAAATTACTTCTTGATTAACATCTTAAATTCATCACACTTATTAATAGGAGGTATATTATGTGATGCCCTTTAAAACAACCCACTTGAGACCCAAGAAACAACCCAAGATTAGTCGGAAAATTATGGAATTTTTTTTTTTTTGATTAGAAGTGTCTACAACCAGGTTGCAAGACAACGGTTGACACTATCAGGTACTGGAACAAGTTTAAATTACTAGAAAATAATTTTCATTTATTAAGAATTATTAGAGGTCATATGGTCCAAACTTTAGGGTTAGAAGCTTCAGTTAGGTTCAAGGGTAATTTAACACCATATCCACTCTCTAATAGGCTCATAGTTTCAACTTGATTTTTCTCACCTTTCCAATGATATAAAGAAGTCCTCCTAACTCCTTGTAAAACTCCAGTTATGGACCGGCAGACCTTAGGGGTCAAATTTTCCCAAAAGGGACACGTGTCAAGCGGGAAAAAAGCAATTTTCGGGTTGGCGGGTCACGGGGTGGTGTTTATCAATTTTCCCACACGGGTGCAAAGTCTACATTTCTCCCGCACCTCTGCGGGTCCTCCAAGGACACGTGTCGAGCTCTAAGCCAAGGTGGGGAGAGGATGAGGGAAGAGTGAGGCGGTAAAGGTGTTTAAGACATTTCACCCAAGGGAGGAAAAATTCCAATTAGCACCTGCGCCAAACGGTCCGCCAGGGACATGTGGTGCTCCACAAACCAACGCGGGGAGAAGGGAGAGGGACGGGTGTGGCGGCGGGGTCAGTTGGTGAAATTTTCCAAAGGGAGGAGGGGGGGTAAATGGCGCGTGCAGGTCCACGTGTCTGTGGAAGGGTCACACCAAGGCGAGGGCGGGAGTGTAGGGCAGCGGAGAAATATGCAAAAATTTTCCTAAAACAAAAATTTCAAGGGAGAGAGTTGCAAGGTTTTTTCCACCCCTGCTGTCACCCCATGCTACCACATGGCAGCCTCTGGTTGGCTGTGGTCCGGCGGAGGAAATTTCAAAAATTTTCTCCAAAAATTTTTCAACAATTTTTTTCTAAGGATTTTTCAACAGGAAAATTTCGGGCCGCATGGCCTCGCTAAGGAAAATTTTCCCAAATTTTCCCGCCAAGGCAGAGAAAACTTTAGAGGGCCATAACTTTTTCTAGAAAGCTCGGTTTTGGGAAAATGAGGACTTTCTGGAAAGCTCTTGATGCCCTCTTTGCACAAGAAACATAAATTTTAGATTTTGATAAAGTTTAAGGGGTCAATTTAAAAAATGATCTGTAGGCTTTTAAATAGCAAACTGGTAATTTCCAACTTATAAATTTGATTCAATTTGATCACCTCCTTCACTCAACATGCCGAACAGACATGGAGGATTATTCTAGGAAGGAATTAGAATGTTTTAGGAAGGTAAATTTTCTCAATTGATTCCAATTTAAATTTTTCCAACAATTGACAAAAAAACGACTGTGAAAGGGATTGGGCTTGATTTTGCAATTTTTAAATTATTTTCTTAAGTGTTCTTTGTCAATTTGAGTTTCTTGATAATACAACATGCTAAATTTTAACATTTCCAAGTTGATTATAATGTGCAGGCCCGAACTGTACATTTTAATTAAATTTATTTTCCAGTTTTAAATTTATAATAGAAATCCATTTCTAGAAAATCTGTTTATCAATTTCATCATTCAAGTGTGGTATTTCATTTCTAAACTAATCCAATACATTCATTTGTTCTACACAAACCATTCTAAAAGCTAAATAGTAAAGTCTAGTTTCTAATTTAATATATTTCCAAAAGAGACAAAGTAATATAATTCCTTCATACGTATTTCTTCTTTCTCCATTTTTCTAAATAGAGATTTTAATCACAATCTGATATTCCAATTTGAATCAACAATGCAATGAGGGAAAGTCTTGTAATTATTTATTAATTCCAACTATACAACTTTACATCTTTCCATGTTTGAATGCAAATAACACATTTCTATTTCTTTCTTTCCAATAAACAGAACAAAGTATAAATATCCTTCACATTCGAATGTACCACTTTCACAATCAGTTACAACATCTTTTCTTCACAAATATATATTACAATTTCATCCACTTCAAGTGGGAAAGGTTACAAATGAAGTATATTTCACAAGGGGCTGGAAAAACTGTCTTCTTCTACTCCAGAACAACAACATGCAAGTTTTCTTTTTCTTCCAAATTGATCACAACAAAAGTGGGGGAAAGGAAACGCTCTCCACCCAACCAAGACATCCAATGAAAGGATAAGCCATCCTTCATCATTGGCCCCCGAGCCCCAACCACAATACAATAACAGGTGTGATTCAACCCATGGCAACAACTAGCTTCCACTAAACACACAACATTCTTTCAACATGCATAATTCAATATAAAACACAGTCCAAACAAAAACAACAGTTTACAATTGCATTTGAAAACCATTCAAACAGAACTCAAGCTTGATCATGCAAGCCAAAGGAGAAAGGACTATGGGGGAAGCTACTTATGCCTCCCAATGGGAATTGGGCATCCACCTGTAACAAACCGCCAATAAAAATCACCAAACATATCCTTATGCCCCCCACAGATTTCCTTATGCCCCCACAAAGTAAGAAATGCAAGCTATTTCTTTTCCATGGTGGATCCCAAACCCAAACTCCCTCCACAAATATGATGCCACTGGCATTCCCTTATGCCCCCACATGGATTCCCCATAGCCTTCTCCTACACCATTCCTATGGCAGTCTACCTAACCACCAACAAATAAATTAAAAAAACATGCAATTCCTACGGTAGTCTAACCAACCACCAACAAGCTTTCAATGCCAAAAACACAGTCCCAAAACAACAATGCCAAGTATGAAATTATCTCCAATCTCCTCCACAATCCACAAGAGCTCCAAACAGCAAAAATGTGCCCCCAAAGAAGTTTGCAAAATGATTCAACAACCCAAAACAAACAAAGAGTTTGAATTTTATAGAAGAGGGAAGAGAAGAGGATGATGTGGATCCATGTAGGATGCCACATCACACATCCTCAACTCCAATAAAAAAGACAAAATTTCATTCTCCCAAGCACAATAAAGAGGTGGGTGAAAATATGACAAATTACTTGCACACTCCAAAAAGCCCACACCCCAAAGGACTGCAAATTAAATAAGATGTAAGAGAGTGCAATCAAAACTTGCAACATGATTAATAAAATGGATTATAAGAGTCTAAAATCACCTCTCCAACCATATGTATGGTTGGTAAATTAAATTTAGAGGTATGGGACAAGTTTTACTTGTCCCACAAGCCTCCAAAAATAGCCCCTAAGGACAAATTTGAATTTCAAGGAGGTGGAGTATTTCATACTCCAAAATCTGACTTACACTCTTACACAAACTTACACATCCCTTACATATTTACTACAAAGAACTAACAACTTCCATTATTACTTTCCCATATCCCAATTTGATTTATTTAAATTTTAACCATATGATTTATCACATTAATCTACCACAATTTTAAGTAAATAAAAGAAAGGAACACATTACTAATAAAATACATACAAACAATAATAAAAGGAAACACATTAATAAAATACACAAACCCATGGTCACATATAAAGGTGATCCCCCACATGGGAATCCCTAACAAAAACAAACACAACACAATAGAACAAGTTTTCATGGTGACCTTGTCGAATTCACCTAGAATTCCATTGTGGTTGGTCTCCAATCCCCCGATGTTTGTTGTGATATTAAGCTGCAATACACAAATACCTCATTCGGCCGTGTGGCCATATCGAACATCCAAAATGAATATAAATATAATCACAAAATCATCTATACGTATGAATCACAACCACATCAAGGCAATTAATAATATCACTTACAATCTATATCCACAACTATATCATCGTTGTATAATATCCATTTTCTAGATCTACTCATAATATCCAAAATCACATGTCTGAACAACATCCATAAAACATCCATGTCAAATAGTATATCATCATCCACATATGAGTGTCTCTAATAATCATCGTGCATCATAACCAAATCAAAATCAACAATAATCCATGATCAAATGTCTAACATCATACTAAATCAAAGCATAATAATGTCCATAATGTAAACAACAATATCAAAATAAGCATCCAAAGGGGTCAAAGGGAAGTGGGCACTACATATTATCAACAATGAAAGTATTTAAATTAATTTGAAACCAAGTTAAAGCATGATTGGTTAATCTTGAGGTAGGGAAATAATTTTTTGGCAATCATTAGTGTGATGCAAATAAAAATATATCTTTATTTGAGTTATCTAATGGTTTACCTTCTCAACATTAACATATCCATCATAGGTTTGAATATCTATCTTTTATTCATCCTTGAATGGATGTGGGGCGAGGTTAACATGTGGCGAATCTTCCTTCTTTTCATGCTCAGTAGTGTCCTCTTTATCTATTCTTAATGTATTTATAGCTACACCAAGTTTCTCTATGAGAATTCCTATGATGAGCTCAAATCGATTCATAGAAAGATAAATGTGAGCTACATCATCTTTAAGCTTGTGAAATACCTCCTCCGTTGTTTGTGAATATTATCATCCATATGGGCCATACTATGAAATCCTCACTTCTGATTTTGAAAATATATACTTAAAAGGGAACTAGGATACCTTCACCACTGTCACTACTATCTTGGGTGATGGGCATAAACTGCAGTGTAAAACATTAAAAAAACCTCAAAAATAACAATATTGATAATAACCAACTCTAATACAAATATGATCCACATACTAGGTGGATATTCGACTCTAAGATTTATCAACAAGAATATTTGTAATCCCAAAAAAGCAAGTGACAAGACAAATTAAATTTTTATATAAATAGAGTTTCAAAGAGTGGAAATGATCATGCACTAGAATCAACGTGAAACAAGAATGAACAATAGATGCAAACATACATGAACACAAGATTTTACCTTGGAGAAACCCAAGAAGGTAAAGAACTTCTACATGTGAGGCAATGACTCTCCCCTTTAGCTATGCAATTCATCGATTATACATCATAATACCATTTTCATGGCCTTTATGGATATGAATCCCTCTCCAAAGATTGTTAAACATCTACATATTTCTCACTCTCACAACAACACTTACACACATAATTGATGTTGGTACTAATTGAAACCGAAACGAATACCCTTCATTTTATTAAGTGCAATGGAATATTCTTAAATTATAACTATCCTCCTCATTCATGATGCTCGATATCACTATCTAGACCAATACTCATGTTATATACCCTTAGTAACCACTAATTTACTTAATTGGCATGAAGAAAGTGAAATGTATGTGATCATTTCATCCCATGCATCCTTTGGAGAGCATGAAAAAATTGCCACTCCACATTAACTAGTGATTACGCAATTGATGTGATAGTTACATAACCGATACAAAAGTTATGCAGCCTTATGCAAATGTTACACAATTTCCACTTCATGCAAAATGGTGGTTTTATCACGATGACCAAAACACTTGAATTTAAGGCACTTAAAATTTGGCCTACTTCATATAAGGATGTTGATGATCTCGTATTAATTTATTTCATAACAACACATCTTCTATATTTTGATAAGACCATTTTAGCCATGTTTATGTATTTCCTAAGTACATTGCTGAACATCACTATTAAAATCATGAACTTTTGACATAATGACTAATTGATATAGTTACATCTAATTTTATTCATTTTGTGATATTATGTGTGCATTTATTATTGTTATTCTAATAAATTGTTTGCATGATTATATGTGTTGATGCCCGATCCATAGGGATCTCTAAGAACACCACTTCATTAGAACAACCAAAATAAAAATAAAAATCAGATAGAAAGAGGAGCATATTGTTAAGTTATGGAACCACCACTTTGTGATGAGTAAGGTTGGTAACCACTCCACTACATAATTGTGATTACGTAACCACCTCGCCGGTTAATAGCGCCGCATGTATGTAGATGTAGTTGTAAAATCACACACTTTAGAAATTATTTAGTCCTAGTCTCATACTACTATTCATATGGTTTTTGAGTGAACAAAGTACTAATCAACCCCCATCTTTAGGCCATTTTACTTTACTTTCTTTCATTAATGTCAACCTCCGCATCTACTCACCCGATCGGTTATGACATTTGGCATCATTTTATCTCTCGACTAGGCGATGTTATCCCAAATTAACCTCCTAGGTTAATTTGGATATTTGATTATAAATGGACTTATCCATTTAAATTATGGGACGTGTGGGTGGCCATTAAATTCGGCCCTAGGATATTAAAGGGAAAGACAACTCAGGATGGTTTACAAGTTTGAATTGAGAATCAATCTTGCCACAATGAAGGTTTGGAGCCATCTTATGTTGTGCGCTAACCATGCATCAACACCCTTTATTGTCACATATTAGTCGTCGTCCCTCCTCGTCACAGTCAACACACTTTGTTGTTACATGTTATTGTTCCTTCCATCACACGCCAACATTCCTTCTATCGAGTGTCAACATTCCTTTTGTCGTATGCGTTAGCATTCCTTCCATCATGTGTCAAAGCATTCCTTTTTTCGTGTGTCATCATTCTTTCCATCAAATGTCATTGTTCCTTCCATCGTGCATCAACGTTCCTTCCATTGCACATCAACATTTCTTCCTATCGCGCATAAACATTCCTTTCCTTATAGGTGGCAACTCTTTCCATTCTTGTTTGGTGTTAGCAAGAAATTTCAGGTAAGACCATGCATTAATGGCATTGCATACAAGGTAGCTCAACAACTAGTTTAATGAAGCATGGCGCCCATGTATTTTCGAAAAAAAGTACCATTGGAAAGTAGACCGGTATGGCTGCCCATACCTATGTATAGGAAATTAATGAGGGTTTTCGGTAGGTGAGAATTTTTTCTATATAATGTATTCGACCCCCTCATTTTTAGGGGAGACATTCTAGGAGCTAGGGAAACTCTTTGCAAATTTTCCCTCAACTCCATTTGAGTTCATGAGCCTTCTCTTGGGCCTAACAATGTAATTATGCCTTTGTGCATCAAATGTAATGGTCTGTGCATACTTTGAAGCAATAAAAATTATGTTTTGTGGTGTTTCTTCAACCCTAGCTCATTTTTATTATATTTTCTTGCCTCTCCATTATTATTGTTGTATTTTGTGCATGTTCTTTCACTTGTAGGTTTATGATGTTGTGTTCTATGGATTTTTGATGGTGGATTAGGATGGGTCTGTGTCACATTTGTCTGACCTCCCTCACCCCCTTTTTTCTCCGTTTCATCCTCCCTCAACAGAGTATCTCACCCCTTTTCTTGGTGCTATCACCCCCTTAGTTTAGGAATTTCATTTTATGCATCTCTTTCTTCCCTAGTCCCTTGGAAAATCTAGGTTAGTGTTAGGATAGTTACATTTCCCTTTCTAGGAGTAGTTTAGCATTAGGATTAGGTAGAGGAAGTTGGCCTTCTCCGGAGGTCCATCTTAGGTTTGTAAGTCCCACAACTTGAGAGATGGACCCATGTTAGAAAAATTACACCGATTTCCCCACACATAGAGGAAAAATTGGGGGTGCTATAATTTTGACATTAGATGCACCTAAGTTAGTCTTGGGGGTACCAACAAGCACCCTAGTCCCAATTAGGGTGCCCTGATCCTCTTTCCACTTTCCCACCACTTTTTGGGCACTTTCTAGCCGTTTGAACATTTCATATTTCTTGTGGTCAACCTTTTTGGGGTTAATTACAAAATTAGAACAAGAGAACCATATAAATATAAAGTTATGTGACCATAATGAGGGACCAAGCACTAAGCACTACTATCATCACCTAAGGTTGCATCCATCAAAGGCTTCATTTGCATCCATCTAGCTCCATCAAAAGGCACAAGTCTGGTTCATTTGCATCACACTGCATAGGAGGGAAGTTTATTCTATTCCATCCACCATTCTATTACATTTTCTACACATAGTTATTGCTCGCTAATTTCACAAAGTGTGAATGACACAAGAGCACCTAGGGCATGATTGCACACACAAGCACATAAAACTACATCGGGTATGAGATGTAGTGTAACACTCAATTAGTAAGTCCACCATTATGTCAAAGAAGGACAGTCGAGCCCCTTCATTTGCATAGTTATTTTTTTAGGTTTTGATGCTTGTTTTGGGGTCTTGCAGGTTTATTCTTTGTCACTAATCATCGGTGACATTCGGCATGAGTAGTGAATTATATACACTAGACGCAGTGAGAGTTTCCCATCATCTTCCAACCTTTTAAATCTAGTTTCAAGACCTCTTGCACATACTAGGGTGCATAGAACTCATACTAAGGCACCCACAGGTGCCCTGATCCTCTCCCATGTGCCTCGGTTTGGTTAAACAACTCATATCTCGTCCTTTTCGGGACTTCTACATTTTTGTTCCTACTTCCAAAATATTAGTTTATTTTACAACATAGTCCAGATCATCTTGCGAATCAGCTAAGTCACTTCCTTACTCTTCTTACATATTAGGGTTTCTATTTTCATTAGCTTAGTTACTTGGGTCACTTTCCATATTTATTTACTACTTTTATTTATTATTATTTACTGTTGTTCCTAGTTTATATTAACTTAATAAATCCACATTTTAGTTAATCAACCGACGCTTGATGATGTTGTCACTAATGGGGAAAAAAAGCCACTAACGGTCACAAATTTCAAAGATCTGGCCATTTCTCTTCCCATTCTCCAATGCACAAGAGGACATGGGAAGTAACTATAAAAACAAAGAGAACAAGTGGTTTAGGCATTGAAGATGGAATGAAGAAAAGTGAGCAAGAAACCATTATTGTTGGAATTGTTTTGTAGAAGCAAGGTGTGAAAACATAACAAAAAAGTATAGAAGGGAGGTGTAGACATTGTTTACCTTCCTTCATATTATTCTAATATGTATTTTCTTTCAATTTGCCAATATAATATTGGGAAGAAAGATAAATTTCCCTTCCCAACTAGTTTTCCCTCAACTTGGGGGTTTCTAGGATAAATATTGTGTTGTGAGTTGAATTGTTATCTTTCCATTGTTGCAAAATAGTTCTAAGTTTCAGATTTCATTCACTAACATTAAGAACTGTCATTTTCAAAGAATTGGAAGTAGAACAATAATTGTTGTGGTCTTGTAAATTTTCCAAAGCTAGAGGTTTACAGATCATTTTGGTATCATAGAGTTGATTATTATCCAGGATTATGGTATTCATTCTTGTGATTTGTATGACAATGACAAGGTCTAAAGGTGAAGAATTTTTACCTTGCGATCTAGACATATCTATGAAGAAGTGGAAAAAATAGTCAAAGATCAAATGGAGGAAGATAAATTGGTCCGTAGAATTGAGATGTTGGAAACCATGATGGATAGGTTGTATAGACACCAATAAGAAATTTTAGATCTGTAAAAGATGGCTTCAGTTAAGAAAGATTCCATGGAATCAAGTGGTTGAGATTTGTCCAAAAATTTGGCATAGGAAAGAGCCACGAAGAGGAAGATGATGTGGAAGAGCGTGAAGAAGAAACTCTAGTTAGAAAGAGAGAAGGTAAAATCTGATCATGCTCCTTTTAAAGTTGAAACTAAAGTTGAGATAAAAAGCTTTGAAGGAAAAGTAGATGCATAATTGCTTGATAAATGGTTAAAAAATTGGAGGTTTATTTTAGTGTTCATGATGTTACTAAGGCACAAAGGATCACCTTTACATGTCTCAAAATGGAAGGACATGCTTTGGTTTGGTGGGAAACCCATCTAGCCACTTGTGAAAAGAATAAACATCCTATTGTAAGATCTTGGGAGGGTTTTAAAGAATTTCTTAGAGATAAATTTTATCCTATTGGCCATAAGACTAACCAAATGATTAAATGGTAGTATTTTAGACAAGGTAATGGTCAAAGTGTGTAGGATTATACTACGGAGTTTTAGAGACAAGCCATGTTTCTTAATATGGACTTGGAGGATGAGGATATTTTGACCAAGTATTTGGGAGGACTTCACACTCACCTTCAAAGGAAGGTCATCTCCACAAAGCCCAAGGATATCAATGAAGCATGTGTGAAATCCTACTATATTGATGATGAAAAGAAGAAAGGAGAAACATAGAGTCAGAGGGAAAAGTAGTCAACAAATCAGCCAAAGAAAGAGTAGGGACAAACAAGTAACAAAGGTAAATGGAAAGGGAAAGGTAAAAAAATGCCACTACTTTGAATACTTGTAAAGATCCTAAGAATTTTTGTAAGAATTGTGATATCAATGGTCATACTAATGCTACATGTTGGAAGTTACATCCGGAATTACATCCAAAGAACTAAACCAAGGATTCCAAGAAATCCATGACAACTATAAAGATAGATGGGGAGGTGGAAATAGAGGATGATTCGATGTAGATGAGAGGCTTGGATGCATGACCACCAACATGGACAAGCCAAGAACAAGAGGAAGAGATGAGTAAGCTATTTTAGATCAAAATCCAAATCAAGAGAACTAAGGTAAATGCTTTGGTTGATATTGGTTCTCAATCTAATTTGATTTTTGATGTGGTTGTAAAGAAGCTTGGTCTTGAAACTTATGAGCATCCACATCCTTATCCTTTGGGATGGGTGAAGAAGGGTGTAGAAATTTAGGTAACAAGAAGATGTAAGTTCAAGTTTGGGATAAATTCTCAAGTATATAGATGTATTGGAAGTTGATGTAATTCCACTTGATGCATTTGATGTTGTTTTTGGGAGTCCTTACTTGTATATTAGGGATTCTATATTCACGAGAAGGGAGAACCGATACATATGGGTCAAGGATGGAATTAGTTACAACATCTGGGCACACCAATGTAAGACAAAAATTTCTATGGTAAGTGCTAACCAAGCAAAGAGACTAATTCAAGAAAATCATAATCAGTTTTGTTTACTTTTATTAAAAGATAAACAAGATGGGGTAGAAATTTCAGATATTTCTAACAAAGGGATGAAGGATTTGGATAGCATAATTCAATATTTTCAGAAGTATTCCAAACTCCCAACAGGTTACCACCAAAATGGGAGGTAGAGCATGAGATTCAATTATTTTCCAGAGTCCCCTCTACCAAATATCGGGTTGTATAGGAAATCCTTGTTGGAGAGTACAGAGGTAAAGAAACAACTCCAAGAGCTACTAGACCAAGGGGTAATACATCCAAGCACCTTGCCATGCGGTTCACCTATTGTGATGGTGCAAAAGAAGGATGGTTCTTGGAGAATGTGCATGACTACCATGCTTTAAACAAGATTACCATAAAGAATAGATATCCACTCCCACACATAGATGACCTCTTGGACTAGACTTCAACATGAAAATTTCTTCATGAAGTTGGATCTCAAGTCGAGGTTATCACCAAGTTAGGATGAAGGAGGAGGATATATGGAAGACTACCTTCAAAACAAAACAAGGTTTGTATGAGTGGTTAGTACTTCCATTTGGTTTATGTAATGCACCTACTACATTTATGAGATTGATGAATGATGTATTGTGGGAATTCATAGATTCATGTGTCATTATTTATCTAGATGATATTATGATTTTTAGTGCCACATGGGAGGAACATCTAACACATTTGCAACAAGTCTTGCAAGTTCTCAGAGAGAAACAACTACTATGCAACATGAAGAAGTGTGAATTTTCCAAATAGTCACTTGTCTATCTTGGGCACATGGTTGGAGGAGGAGAGCTATGAGTGGATCCAAAGAAGGTGGAAGCCATCACCAACTGGCCAACACCAATGAGAGCCACAAGAGACTAGAAGTTTTTGTGGGAGCAGTATAATACATGAGGAAGTTCATTTGGGCTTCTCCACTATTACAACACCTCTACACACAACACCACAAAGAGTAAGGGTTTTGACTAGGGTAAGGAACAAGATAAGGATTTTGAGTTATTAAAATAAAAAATTAGTCATGCTCCAAGTACTTTCTCTTCCTAATTTTAGTATCCCTTTGAAGTAGAGACAAATGTCAGTGATTATGCTATGGGAGAAGTGTTGCTATAGGGAGGTAAGCCAATATGTTATCATTCTAAAACTTTCACTTCAATAGTTAAGGGATATTCAGTATATGATAAAGAAATGTATGCACTAGTTTAGGAAATAAAGAAATGGAAACATTATTTATTGGGTAAAGAAACTATTGTGCACACTGACCACAAACCTCTCCAATATTTACAAGCACAAGTCTAAATTACAGCAAGAAAGGCACTACAAGTGGATGGGATTCCTTCAAAGTTCCATTTGGTGATCAAGTATAAGAAAGGTAGCACAAATTTGGTGGTAGAAATGTTGTCTAGGATCCCCCACACAAGAGAAAATCTCTAGTTTGGCCACTATCTCTCAGATTGAGCCCTTCACGAAGGAAGCTTATAGAGAGGCATATGCTCAAGACAAATATTTTGGGGTAACATATCAATGAGTTGTAGTCTCAAGGGGCTAAAAATATGGGTATTGAAGATTGTTATCTCAAATATGGGATGCTTTACCGATGGGGGAAGCTTTGTGTGCCAAAAGAAGAAAGGCTTCTATTGATGAGGGAAGCACATACCTCAAAAGTAGTAGGACATTTTGGTGTTGGAAAGACCATGGCCCACTTGCAAAGGTATGTGTATTGGCCCAATATGCAAGAAGAAGTATCTAAATTCATAAGAGGATGTAAAATTTTTTGTACAAGCAAGCCTAAAATTAGGAAGGAAGGTTTGTATATGCCTTTACCGGTCCCTACTCATCCTTGGGAAGATATTTCTATGGATTTTTAGAGGACTACCTATGTATAAACATGGCCATGATTATCTATATGTTGTTGATAGATAGATTTAGAAAAATGTGTGTTCTTATGGCATGTAAAAGGTAATAAAAGCATATGAGGTAGCTGAAATTTTCTTTGCTAATGTATGGGTGCATTTTGGTTTGCCAAAGTCTATTGTTTCTGACAGAGATTCTAGGTTCTTGGGGAAGTTTTGGACTACTTTGTGGGACAAGATGGACACCAAGTTATAGAGAGCATGACCTTCCATCCATAGATAGATGGACAAATGGAGGTGGTGAACATGAATTTGGTACAACTGATTAGAGGATATAATAAAAATATCCATGAACTTGGGATGAGTCCTTAGCCTACATTCAACATTCCTACAACCAGGTAGGTACACACATCCACTATGAAGTAACCTTTTGAAGCATGCTTAGGATATCTACCTACTAATCCACTAGACACATAATAGTTGGGAAAAAGAAGAAGAGAGATACATGATTCAGAGGTGACTAGAGCAATAAAATTCATTGAGAGGATCTAACAAATCCATCTCAAGGTGAAAGAACAATTGGAGAAATCTCAAGCCAAGTATAAGGCTAGACACGATCAACATCGTAGAGAGCATAAAATTCATGTTGAGAGAAAATTTTGGCTTTACTTGAGCAAGGAGAGATTACAAGGAAAGAAAGGAAACTCAAGCCACTACGGTATGGACCCTTCACTATACTAGAGTAGGTTGGAGAAAATTCCTTTAAGCTTGATTTTGCCACATTTCATGTGGATGTACTTAGTAGTAAATTATGAGAACTTGCACCTATATGAGCCATCCATGCTTGATGAAGAAGAAGAATGTCAGTTACTACCTTCCATAGAGGATTGCATCTTGGATTCATGAGGTGAATTGGAGGAGGACGTAATGCTACAACAGAAGATCAGAGAGATAAGGAGAGGTCCACAGGAGTCTTGATAGGTTGGACTCAAGGGGAAGACACCAAGGCATGCCCGGTGGTACTCAAAGGAGAAAGTGAGGGAATTGTTTCCTCATCTACTTCCCCACTAAGCTTTTGTGGGACCAAAATCCTCATGAGTAGGGGAGGTGTGATCCATAGGGATCTAGAAGAACACCACTTCATTAGAACAACTAGAATCAAAAGAAAAATTAGATAGAAAGAGGAGAATATTGTTAAGTTACGAAATTGCTACTGCTGTGCAGAGTAGTGGTTGCATAATCACCCCTTTATACAATCGATGGTTACGTAACCGCCTCGGCCGTTACGTACACAGTGTCTCTGGTCTGTCATGTAACTAATGATGAAAAATAAAAAATTCTATCACTAATGGTAGTGGATTTCAAAAATCTTGGTTGTTTCTCTTCCTTGGATGTCTCTTCCCATTCTCTAGTGCATGGGAGGACATGGGAAGCAACTATAAAAACAAGGAGAACAAGTGGTTTTGGCATCAAAGTTAGAATGAAGAAAAGTGAGCAAGAAACCATTGTTATTGGAATTGTTTTGTAGAAGCAAGGTGTGAAAATAGAGCAAACAAGTATAGAAGGGAGGTGTAGACATTGTTTATCTTCCTTCATCTTATTGTAATTTGTATTTCTCTTTAAATTGGACAATATAATATTGGGAAGAAAGAGAAATTTCCTTCTTGGTTGTTTTCCCTCAAATTGGGGGTTTCAGGATAAATATTGTGTTATGAGTTGAATTGTTATCTTTCCATTACTACAAAATAGTTCTAAGTTCAGATTTCATTCACTAACATTAAGAACTGTCATTTTCAAAGAATTGGAAGTAGAACAATAATTAAAATTGAGAAATAAATAAATCTTTGATTTTTCATTGATTAAGAACTAATGAAGAAAATTATTGTTAGTTGAACACTTGTGTGTTTTAAACACGTGTTAAATATCTCACTTGTTATGTTGAAGAATCCCTGTTGTATTCTTCTTCTTCTCATGTTACGTAAATAATACGATATAAAGGAAAGGGCTGGTGCCTTGTAACAAGATTTAGATTTTGAATTAGAGAAAAAAGTGAACAAAGTTAGAAGAGAATCAAAGTAATCTCTTTTCTTCCTAGATGTAATATTTTATGCAAATAAATAAATAAATATGAGTTCTATCATTTAGTTTTTAGTTACAGAGTTAGGAAGGGATTAACACCCAAGTTAGGGCCCACTTGAGGTCTACTAAATCCCCTCCATTGTTTCATTTCATGCATATTTCCTTAGGAAAAATCTTCTCTCTGAATCTGTAACTTTGTTTCAGTAATAACATTTAGCAATAGTCCATTTTCAAGTCTAAGTTTTATTTTACTTTCAACATTGTTATGTGACAATTATTTCCTTTCCAAACTCTTAGATCAACTATAATTGTGCATATATTACGATCAATGTTTCAAGTCTACGTTCCTTAGTCTGATAAATAAATAAATGTAACCCAATGTATAGCATATTAATTGTTGCAAGTTGATTTACACCACCATTTTTGGCACCATTTTTGTGGATATTGCTAAAGTTATAGGATTTTGTGAGGTTTTACATTTCTGAATTTCTTAGAATAGATTAGGTTGTAGAAATTCCACTTTTAAACCCCCACTAATGAATGTTGATTGAGTTGATTTAGTTGATGTATGCACCATCATAGAGATTCCTATGGTAGATTCCTACCCAATCCTTAAATAAAAGAAATTACTTCTAATTTTGAAGAAGAAACATCCTCTTATGTATAGGGTTTGCTGATAGAACACTCCCTCCCAAGTGAGATTTCGAGGTTGTTCCTAAATAGTCTAACATGATAGAGGAGGTGAATCAAAACATGGAAGAAGAGGCAAGGGAACCAAGAACATTTGAATTTCCTATCTCCAATAATAATCATCCTGCTCAAATGAAGAACATATCTCTATCAGCTCTTCTTAATTTTTATGGATCTATGAATGCAAGACCTAGATACTTTATTGTTTGAGTTTGATGTCTTATATAGGTGTTATGAGGAAACAATTTATGCACACAATATGAAGTTGTTCCCTGTTACACTCAAGGATGCAACCTTAAGATGGTTTATGGGCCTAGGAAGAGATGTTGTTACTACCTAACAAGGGATGAGAGACAAGTTCTTGACCAAGTACTAAGACTACTATAGGACAAGTAACAGAGGAGGAGATGAACTCTTCAAGATGACACAAAAGGAAGATGAGCCACTAAAATATTACATGAAGAGATTCCTATTTTATGTTCAAAATTCAAGACATACAAGGATGCCTCCCTGAGTTTCTCAAGTTACTTTTCTTCAAAGGACTTGTTGAGGAAGATAGGGATGCTTTGGACTTAATAGTATCTGGAGACATCTACAAAGCCACTTTTGAGGATATTTATCAAACCTACAGGAAATATTCTAAAGAAACCATAAAATAATAAGAAGTATTAGACCAAAAGGTGGATCAAGCGCCACAGGAATTGGGAAAATATCTAAATCAAAAATTAAAAACATGTTTAAGAACATGAAACAAGAAATAGTTAATGACATGGCCACCCATCTTGATGCTCTACATGCAAATAAGAAGAGAGAGGATGCAAATGCAAGCAATTACGAGTTCTATCATTTTCACGAGAAGAAAGAAAGTTGATTGCACATGCAAAGGATTAGCCAACATTATAGAAGGAAAGGAGGTTTCACTGAGTTCGAAATGATAGAAATGGAGGATGGGCAAGTTTTATCGTTTCCCATAGGAAGCCATGACCTATAATACAATGAGGTATGTCATAATATCCTATACCATATTTTCACAATTGAGCTAGTAGTTAATATAATAATATATAAAACACCAAACTTTGGATAATACTCAGC
This sequence comes from Taxus wallichiana var. yunnanensis, assembly GCA_018340775.1. Taxonomy (NCBI): domain Eukaryota; kingdom Viridiplantae; phylum Streptophyta; class Pinopsida; order Cupressales; family Taxaceae; genus Taxus; species Taxus wallichiana. The sequence continues at coordinate 608,608,576 of CM031239.1, read as the reverse complement.
AAGAGGACTATCTCCTTACTCTATCAATACCAACAATCATTGAAACCTTAGTTCTCAAGCCAACGGTCAAACCACCCCCTTATTCATGGAAGCAACCTTGGAGAGGAGGGAAATAATGGAGCAATCAACCTCGTAACTACTAAAAACCTACCAGCAACCTCCCTACCCATAACAACAAGCTTTGATGCCAAACCCCCAATCTAGCTCTCAACCAAAAACTACTCAATTGCTAGCTCAAACAATAGCTAACCCCAAAAAATAAAGTTACTTGGCTAACCTATAACACTAAATCAAACCAATATTCTACTTATTCATTTAATGTCAATAATATACATCTTCATTAAGGAATATCACTTGTGCCACCAAGAAAACCTATAATCACAGAGATACCAAATGAACCATAATTGTTGCAAGTTGATCTGCAACAAAGATAGAAGACGTTACAAGATGATCCAAAACAACATGAATAAAATTACAACAAAAGTAAGATGCAATTCAATGGAGCCGCATTTTTAGAAATATTTCAACAGAGAAAATTTGACCCTAAATCTGATTATGATTATGATTTTTTCAATTAGTTGAAGGAAATTTTTGTAAAAATTCCACTCATTCAAGCCATAAAGGATGTGCCTATTTACAACAAGTTAATCAAGGATATATGTATAAATAAGTGAGGTAGAAAAACAAAATATCCATCCACTATACAAGTCATTGGAAACTTTGTGCTACCTAAGTACATAGATCCAGACAGTCCTTTAGTGAATGTTACTATCAATGGAACTATAATAAAAATACCCTAATTGACTCAGGGGAAAAAATCAATGTCATGACCAAGAAAATCATGGATGAATTGAAGTTGGAAGGAATGAGGCCAAAAACTACAATATTGCAACTAACAGATAGATCATAGTAAGGCCCTGAAAGAGTCCTTGAAGATATTGTTGTGGTGGTAGACTCTTGGGAATACCTTGCTGATTTCATTTTCCTACAACCAAAGGTAAGTATAGGAGGTTACCCTCTTATACTAGGAAGGTCATGGATGGCTAATGCTGATGCATTTATAGGGTACAGGTCTAGAAACATGATCATCTCAAATGTAAATGTTACCAAGAAACTTATACTCTATCCTCTTACACAACCATTGAATAATGAGGATCAAATAGTCTGGGTTGAAGAACTAGAAATTGATCAATGATTTGTACAATAGTTGTTGATGTTGGAAAATCCTTACACTATTGAATATCAAGAGGAATATGTCATTCTCTATAATATTCTGTAGAAAATATATGGAAAAAATGAAGAAACTGATGACATATTGAGGTGCTTGAGATGTCCTTTGAACCAAGTCTTACCACAACAAAGCACCATGAGTATTCCAGGTAAAAATTATATTTTTACGAACTTCTTCCTCATGATTGCATATTAAATTATATTAATAGAAACATGTGTTTAATGTTGTACCTCTCTAAGAAAGTAGAAATAACAATAGGGAGGCCACTAAATGTAAGCAAGATGCTGAATACACAACATGAGCAATTGTTGATTGTTCTTCTTTAAGAACATAATACAACATTTTATTGGGATTATAGTGATATGCATGGGATTCATCCTAGGATTTGTACTCACATAATTTATATTAAAGAATAATGTAAACCAATCAGATAGCCACAAAGGCACATGAACCCAACAATAAGAGAAATTGTGAAGGGTGAACTACAAAAGTTGCTAGATGTTAGATTCATATACCCCATATCAGACATAACCAATGGGTATCACCTCTAGTAATTATACCAAAGAAGAATGGGAAATGGAGAATTTGTGTGGATTACAGAGAACTAAATTCAGCCACAAAGAAAGACCACTTCCCATTTCCCTTCATTGATCAAGTGCTTGATACCCTAGCTGGTAAAAAGTACTTCTCCTTTCTTGATGGATACAATGGTTACAATCAGATCCAGATTACACCAGAGGACCAAGATAAGACTACATTCACATGTCCATGGGGGAAATTTTCCTATTCAATTCTCCCATTTGGCCTATGTAATGCACCTGCCACATTCAGAGGGTAGTCTTGAGTATCTTCTCTGATTTGAAAAATGACTGCATGGAAGTCTATATGGATGACTTCATTGTTCATGAAAATAATTTTGAGGAGGCTATGCAAAATCTAGATAAGGTCTTAAGAAGATGTAAGGATCACATTTTTTCCCTAAGAAATGAAAATTTCTATATGATGATGTTAGAGGGTATAGTGCAAGGGCACTACATTTCCTTATGATAATTCAAGTAGATCTAATAAAAGTGTCTATCATAGTCAACCTCCCAGAGACCAAGAAAACAAAATATGTTAGAAGATTTTAGGCCACGCTAGATATTATATAAGGTTTATAAAATACTTCAGCAAAATTGCAACGCCACTTTTTGATTTGCTAGGAAAGGATGCCAATTTTGTATGGATGAATGTTATGAAAGTACTTTCAAACTTTAAAAGAAATTCTAACTACTTCTCTTGTGTTGAGAAGACTTGATTAGAACCGCCTTTTCACATCCTCACAAATGCATAAGATCATGCTATAGGAGTTTTCTTAGGTCAAAAATATGTTAGTCTGAATTATGCAATCTAATATGTCAGAGTAAGAATTTGTAACATGCAAAATTGAACTATACAAAGATGTAAAAGAGTTCTTGCTAGTAGTATTGTTGGTGCTCAATCAGGCCCTGGATTAAGCTATTCTTTTCCTCGTTTCTTCAAAAATGTAAATATTTTTTGTGCTTCATAATGTTCCCGTGCTTCAAATATCAATATGAGTCTAAGAAAAGCCTCAATTTGTAATAAATCTTGTGCCTTAGCAAGATAAATGAAAGGATTCAAAAGAAATTTAAGATGCTTGGTTGATGGATTGCTTAATCAAAGTATTAAAGCTTGTATCTTGCGGGTCATTGAGATACATTTTCATCTTTCAAGAAAACTTGAAATCACCACCAAATGATTCATTTTCTCTAAAAATGAAGCTCTGAAGGCTCAATAGCATGCAAACCAACCATGAAGTATAAAGATGTAGAATTTAATGTTCCACGTGTTGCTCCAAACTATGAAAGAATAAAAACCACGACACACTGGTTTAGTGTTTTGTAGGTTTGTCAAAAGGGTTGACACTTCGTGGATTTCACCAAAAGCCACATCACACTCATAAATACACCAAAATCTGTGGAACACGAATGAAAAAATTAAAATGGACTTAGCCATTTAAAAAAGGGTTGGGACGTTCAAATGGCCGTCAAAGATCTACATCGCCTAGAAATTCAAAAATTCCTGAAGGACACGTGGAAGTATTCGGCATATTTCGTAGCAAAGCATTCCGTAGACCTTAAGTGCACAAAATAAACCAAGTTTCATAAAGGTGTCGAGTATGAGAAATATTTGAAAGGTCAATGGTACATGTGGCAAAAATATGGATGAGACAAACAACACATATCAAAGGTATCAAATAGACACATGTCAGCATTTCGCCACTCTTCAAGCCATTTGAGTTCCACAGACTTCAAGTCTGTGGAATGAACTGAGTTTCATAAAGCTTTGGGTCAGGACTGTGAAACCACAAAGATATGTGGAGCTTTCTCATTTGTCTATGCTTCACACCTGAAAAATTCTGAATTATGAGAAGCATAAAGCTTTCTCATTTGCTCACATTTTGCATTTTGACAAGGTCCCTATAAATAAAAGTAAATTGCAAAGTATCAAGGAACCTTATGATTGGTTTATGCTTCTTAATCTGATAAGGTCTTTGCAAATGAAAGAGAATTGCGAGAAGCATGGAGCTCTCTCATTAACTCATGTTTCGTAGTGGGTAGTCAAGCACGAGAGCAGTATGAGAAGGAAAAAATACGTTGAATTTTCTTATTTACCCACACAAAAAAGTAAAGGAAAATAAATGCACATTTGGAAAAAATTAGAAACCAATCTAAAGCTATCACGTGTCACCCTCATGTTCATACTAACAAGCAAAACTTCAAATGGTCATAACTATCAATCCAAAGCTCCAAATCAAGAAAAATTGGTCTCATTGGAAATGTCTCCTTGATATTTTAAATATGACATCATTTGATTCAATAATTGATGGCTTTTAGTGGGAGAAAATGAGAAAATAAAAATACACATGTGCACTTGGCAACATCAGCTAACTATTTTTACGTATGTGGTAGTGAAGGCATGGAATCAATCCCAAAATACTAAAAAAATCAGATATTTTCAGTTAGACAAATGTACATTCCCGCTTTGATTCAAAGATATTTGATTATGAACAGGGGGAAATTTAGTTACTCTTTGGGGAAATTTGATTGTAAGAATTGATCAAATTTATAAACCAAATTTGTATAAATATGGGGGCTTGTCCTCATATTAAGAGGTGGTTAGTTTTTCTATTTTTGAAAAGGTTGAAAGGTGTTCTTTGTAATACTATATTATTTCCTTTGATTAAATACATATGATTATTCGTTGTTCAAGCTCTCGTGTCAAGGTGGTTGCAATGTACAACCATTGACAGACATTGAGATCATTTGTTTTATGTTCCCTTATCAAGATATTGAATATATTAATGAAATATGTCTACTTATGAATTTAAATTTTGAATTCTAGGTTTCTTATGTTTGGATTTTGATTAATGAGTTATATTTTATGCTAAAATTTTGTGTTCATTAATTCTCTGAATTACATTAGATTTGTCCTTAATGGTTGTGCTTTGGTCATTAATTCAATATTATGATGTGAGCATTTACTTTGCAATATTGGATGTAATTATAAAATCCTTATTGTAACCATTTTGTCAAGAGATTTTTGTAAGTATTTGAGTAAATATCAGGAATATGAGATAATAATCAATAAAAAAATTATTAGGATAATTTCATGATCCTTTGTGTTTAGTGTTTTAGAAATTATGTGGAACTTTTGCATCTATTGAGTATCAATGAATGCAAATCTTCCTTAACAAAAACTATATCTACTTGATCAAGTGTTCTTTATTTTCTAGAATGACATGTTGTCTTAATGAGTGTTGAATGCTATGTTACAAGAAGATATGTCATCATATAATCCCCCATCTTCATAAACATAAACCTACTACAAATCTCGTCCTATCATACTAGTCTCTATTTGTTACTCTGTTGCTTTGTCTATAAATACTAGTGAAAGGACCCTTCAATTTCACTTCCCTTATCAAAAATATGCAAGATTAATGGAATTTTGTTTTCTATAGTAACCTATGTTTGGTAAATTAAGCATATGCAACATTTTTGTGACAACTTGTGAGAGTGAATTGTTGTGTCCATGACCATGTTTATCCCAGATTGATCCATCATTTGAAGAAATTGAGGAACTAAGAGTTGATATCCCCCTATCCATTTAGGTTACTCAAAGGGTCCTCTCACCTAAGTTTCAGGTAGGATCGAGATTAGTAGGAAGAAAAACCCCCTTTGTACGTGCTACTCGATTACCCAAAAACATGGTCTTAACTAGAGTGTTAGACATATTGCCATTTGCAAAAGACACATAACACACAAGTATATCATTATCCAACCATTCAAATTCTCGATAATGTTTCCATGCCTCAAGGGGGTGTAAGATTTAGTACCAACACACTTTTGGTGCCATTTTAGGGGAAGAAGATAGTGTCGATTCAGATTCGTGACCATTTCCGAGTTATTGTTACAATTTGATAAGTATTTTGGCTTTCAAAGTGTGAATGCCCATAAACAACATGCTTATGGTGCCATTGTTAGGATTATTTCCTTGAATTGAAAAATATATAAGTTTATGGTGGCACTACTAGGTGTTAAGTCTAAATTGAGGTTCAAAATACATCCCTTTATAAAGCTTTGCCAAAATATAGACCATTATGAAAGTATTGTCCCAAATTTTCTCATTATAGATAGGATTTCCATAAAACCTAACTCTCATGGGAAACATTTGGGAAGATTCATAAAGATCTACAAAGATTTGTCTACCAGTTTGTAACACTATCGTTTCAAGAGCTATTTGAGTTAATTTGTACATCTAATGTGCAAGACCTTAATGGTGGATTTATATTTTAAAGGAAAATATGGTATATGTCGAGTGCATTTTTTTTTTTGACTTCATCGATTAACTCTCCCCTTTTACAAAGATGGAAGGAAGGAGATCATTTTTCAAGTTTGATCCAACCAAAAGATTACTTCGAATTGGAAAGTATGCACAAGAAAGAAAAAGATATGGAAACTAGTGGATGGTCCAAAGTCATAAGGGAAAATTGTTCAAACTACTGAATGTGATTAGCCTTTCATGGAAGACTACTCTAACACACATAACAACTCTAATTCAAGTGGTCCTTAGGAAGATTTGCATACATTATTTCAAGAAGGTCCAACATCTACAAGTAACAAAGGTATTCTTCATCTCCCCCTTTGTTGACTCTTGATAATAGAGTATTTTTGAAACCGAGTCCCTAAAGGATTTATATTTTGAAGATCATACTCTCTACCTTAGAGACCTCCAGTTCCCCACCATTTTAACCCTCTTGAAAATCCTCCACTAAACAATATGGAACAACCTCCACCAAGGGATCCTTTTGTAGTCACCACCTATAGGCCAATAAGGTTCCATGGAATGGTGGGCTATCCAAATGAAGTGCCAAATGAAATTAGAAACAGGTTGCCTAAGTTCCAAGGGAATAATGCCATAAGTGGGGATCAACATCTTAGAATTTTTTAGAATGTTATGGATGAATATGAAGTAGAGCATGAAGATGTCTATGTTAAGTTTATACACACATTAGAAGAAGATGTCAGGGAATGGTACAATTTTCTACCTATAAATTCAATTGATTCTTGGGTAGAAATGAAGAATGCATTTAAATTACAATATGGTGATAATAATGACCCCAATTTTCTTTTATCATAATTTGAGAATATCAAGAAAACTCCTAATAATTGTGTGCAAGACTTTAATACTAGGTTCAATAAAACCTTGACTAAATTTCCAAATAATATAAGGCCTAGTGATGATTCTTGCCTTATTAAATAATCGATACCTTTGATAAGAAAGTAGCTTATTACATGAGGGATAAGAACCCCTGAAATTTGAGGCAAGATTTCTCTATGGTGTCAGGCATTGAAAAGAATATTAAAGCAGCCAGGAAACCTCCAAAGAGGGAAGGTGTCAAGTTGATTAATCTAGAAAATCCTAGGAAAGTAAGGATGTAGACTTGGAAGAAGTGGTTAAAAATTTGGTCGGGGTGGTCAAGGAAATTTCATATAAGCTTGCCGGAGCAAGAGAAAGGATTGGTTCCAAATCCTCAAGCTTAGTACCAGGACTAAGGAAAAATAGATTTGGAAATCATTCCAAAGGAGATCACGTGGATGAGGACCATGGAAAAAGACTTATGGGTTTAGGAAGTAAGAAAAAAACCTTCAGAGATAATAAAATAGTCCCAGATCCATTGACAACAAGGATTCATTAGTAGAAGAGGAACACATCATTGAGTGGTGTGATGAATGTTTGTTACCACATCCCCATTGTGAGTATCTTGTTGAAGATGATGATTTTAATAAGGAAACTGATTTTGGTGATATATGCATGATGGAATGTCCAAATGATGCACCATAAGGAACTACTTCCATTGATCTTATATGTGCCAAAAGCTGAGAAGAATTTTGGACTTGCATAAATAAGGTATTTTCCTCCCTTCTACAAGTAATGCTGATATAGATATGGTTCAATAATTTGAGCTTCCAAATCACGACTTTGAGTATTTAAGAGATTTAATGATTAAAAATTATGATGGTGGAATCCCTTCGAAGAAGATAGGTAGTTATTATTGACTATTGTTGTTTTTCAAGAAAGATATTATAACCTTTGAAATAGGTAAGTTAAAGGTCCTACCCCTCCTTCAAACCAAAGATGCCTCTCTTGATCAATATCCCCAAAGGTGCTTCTAAGAAAGATATGCCTAATAAATTTCCTGTCAATACTTCAAAGTAAAGCACCTATGCTTCGCTCAGCGAGTAAAGAACAACATCTCATAAATAAATACGGTCACCTTGCTCCCTAATTCAGCCTTTCCCAAATATGTAACATGTGACATGGACCAAATCTTGAGTCAAATAAATATGACTGTCCCAATTGTGGAGTTACTCAAAATTCCCAAACATAGAAAGAGGGCATTTGAATATTTGGTATTAAATAAAGATACAATTGTCAAGGTAAGGGAAGTAAGTAATGTGGTGTTTCCTCCTACCATAGCTGAACTTGAAGTAATAAAGGAGTGGGAATGTATGGAGGAACCCCTAGGAGTATATTTGGGTACTTGGTTGAATCCTAATTGGATGTGGATCCTTTCTTTACCACTCTAATTGTCAATGAATGACTTCTCCACAATTACATGTTTGATTCAGGATCTTCATGTAATACCATGCCTCTAGAGATCATGAATGAATTAGACATCAAGATAACAAATTTTGGAAGATGTTCTGCCATGGATGCAAGAGAAGTACCTGTTGTTGGGTATGTCAAAGGTTTAGTAGTATAACTTGTTACTTATCTTGACAAGTATTTAACTATGAATGTGGTTATAGTTGATTTCCCGGCTAAATGGGGTATGTTTTTTTGTTAAATTTTAAAATATACCTTGAGAAACAGATGTTAAAACCGATCAAAACAAAATTTTGAAAATCCTTCATGAGGAAGTATTTAGCGTTTTTGGAAATTCTCCGAATTCTAAAAAATCTGAAAAAAATTTGGAGTTCAGATTTGGGATTTTCCCATTCGGAAGTGTTATAGAAAAATTAAAATTGTGATTTTGAAGTTCCAAACTCGAAAACCTAAAAGTCCAAAATTTCACACTTAGGGCTTTTGGAATTCAGAGACTTCCCTTGGTAATTGGTGATTTTGGCTTTCGGACTTCCAAATTCGAAAGTCTAAAATTTTGGACTTTCGGGATTTTGGGTTTCGAAATTCTATCTCGCTTTTTGGGTAAAATAATTACTTGGAGTCCCGAAGTCCAAAACTCCAAAAGCTGAAATTTCAGTTTGAACTTTCCCAACCATTTTTTGGTATTTTGCTTTCAAACTTTCAAAGTCCGAAAGTCCAAAATTTTGGACTTTCAAACTTTCAATTTTAGGTTTTGGAGTTCTTCCATCGCCAATCCACGATTTTCAGCTCCTAATTTTTGAAGTCCGAAAGTCTGAAATTTTAGACTTTTGATTTTTGGGTTTCAGACTTTTAGAGTTTTTATGCATTTAATCCTTACCTACTTCTGTACATGTTAAAATATGGTATTAATGTCTAGTTTTCTATTTAAACTCACGATTTTATCTGTCATTTTCACCTGACATTTTTCTCTGATGATCTAGTTTTTATTGCATCTTGTACTTTTTGGCGTCATTTTCAAGGTATTTTATTTTAGTTTATTTATTTTTGGTTTAAGATCTTTATGGTTTGTCTTCTTCCTTGTTTATTTTCATTTGTTCTTCCTTATTGTGTTTGAAAATGGAACCCTTGGCGTTTGCCATGTTTTCCTTTAAGGTGTTTCATGACCTACACAGTTGCAAAATCCCATTTTTATAGGCATCCAACTTAAAGTTCATCATAAATTTTGAGGTCTGTGGGTTTTAAAACTTCTTACTCTTTGGAGGTGTTAATTTTTGGAGTTTGGAGGTGTTTTAAGTTCGGAGGGTGTTTGTTTTGGAGTTCAAAGGTCTCACTTTTTATAGGTGTTCGAGTTTTGGAGTTCGGAGGTTGGATTCTTCGTAGGTTTCATTTTCGGTGTTTGGAGACTCATTTTTTTAGACTTTTGGACTTTGACATTTGGGACATTTGCATTATTTGTTACAAAGTTCCAAAGGATTTTTCAGATTCCGAAACCCAAATTTAATGTCAACATCTTCAACAAAGGGCAAAGAGAAAATGAAGTATACATTCCTAGGAGTTTCTCCTCACTCTTGTTTATCTTCAGACTTAGGGAACATAGGAGATATTGATCTCGGGCAGGTTGATTTTCCTAATTTTTGGGAAAGGGTAAAGGATCCTAACAAGAAATCTTAGATGCAAGCTATCTATAACAGTGGACTTGTTCTTGATACCAATTTCCCTGCGTCAATGCATTGCCCCAAATTTTTCTTGGCTGCAGTAGCCCATTTTGATGAAGACTCCAAGTTAGTAAAGGATGTTGATGGCAAGGTGGTGATTCAATTAGACACTAATTTCTTTGAAGACTTGTTCAAACTCCTAGACATTGAAGACTATGCCACAATTTCACCGGAGGCAGCTATTGAACACTGGGATAAAGAGACTGATTTATGTACAAAGGTCATGATGAAGAGATACTTGGCCAAGAGTTTCACCAAGTTGCCAAAGACCCTTTATCGATTAGACTTCATCCAGGAAGTGAACGATATTATCGTATTATTAAGTAGAATTTTAGGCCTTGCCTCTATGAAGGAATTTCAGGAATGGATGTTCTTATACATTACCACCATCAAGAAAAACAAGGAACTTATACGATGGGGGAGCATATCAACAACTCCATTTGTTATCAATTAAGGTTTTGTCTTGAAGAAATTTTTCATGACCTCTTTCTTGGTCTATGCCACCGCTGCTATGGGATATTTCATTGGTTTGAATACTAAAGGTGTAAGGAGTGCCTCAAAAATTTATGATTTTTATCCTCAGCTTACAATGGATGAAGGAAGCAGACACTTCTGTAGGATAAATGATGCTTTCTTTCATTGTTATCCTTTACCGGTTTGATAAGGATTTATACAACAAAATAATTTTAGATGAAGCTTTCAAGGAGGTACGTGAGTGGGGGATATTTACCTGTAGTTTCCTACATTCACATACATATGGATTCCTGGTTTTGTAGGTGCTCCTAGTAAGCTACCAAGATGTCCTACAGACAAATGGGTTTTGTTGGAATTGGTTCAACAATTTTTGGACTACCATAAAATCTAGAACAAACGACACAAGGTGGGAGTCTAGTTTCCCATTTCAATCGGTAGATATACATGTGCAAGTATTTACAAGGAAAATAATGTGGATGCAGAAATTTCAAAAGTGACCTTGCGAACATTTCATCCTCGAATTTTTTTGATTACTAGGAAAGTTTAGTGAAACATGTTTATCTAGTTCTCATGTACCTCAGTTAGAAGACATTTGGATTCATTTTTGAGATGAGTTCATTATCCGACAACGAGAATATGAAAGGTTGACCCTGGATGAGGTTTGACAGTTTGGGATCGCAGAGATTCCAAAGGGAATGGAGGATGAAGAAGAGGTATTGGATGCAACTTACAAAGATAACGATGTTGTCAATTGTTATCACCAATTTTGACTGCGTTAAAATTGTTTAATTTTTTGTGAATTACTAGGTTTCATGAAGATTCGAGCTTCATTTCACTCAAATCGGAATAAAATCCCTCTTCTTTATGAATTTAAACGTAAAAATTATTATTTAATTAATATTAATTAAAAATTGTTCTTCAATTAATTAAATTGATTTTATTAATTGATGGAGATTTTTGATTAAATATTATTATAATAATAATTAAAACTTTATCGAAGCAAAGTTTGTTTAAATTTCCCAAAATGATAATTCGGCTTCCCGCACCCGTTTTCCCACTTTCTTGTCAGAACCTTTGGTTCCTCCACCGGTGGAAAGTAAGCGCTATTTGCCAATTTAATAAATTGGAAAATGGGAAAGGATTTTCCCAAATCCCTCATGGGAAAATTTGATGGGAATTGCCAAATTCTTATGACATTCCCGTTTGCAAAATTCATCCAATCTTCCCCTTTTCCCTTGGCCATTAATGCCACTTCCCATGATTCAAGGAGTTTGTTTTTCTATTAAAGGAAGAAGGAATTGGTCACTAACAATTCTCCTATTCTTTCTCCTTCTCCCGTGAGAATTAAAGAAACAATTTGTTATACTCATTTCATTCATGCATTTGAATAAAGAAGGAGAAACATCATCCATCATTTTAGGGAAAAGCTGAAGTTTATTCTTTCTATTTACACTCGTACATTGGAGAAAGAAATCCAAACAACCGGAGTCTATTCAATAGTTTTCATGTATGGCATACAAGGAAGGTGAATATTAATGCAAAAGAAATTGTAGTTTCCACGTAGCGGTAGGAGGGAGAAATGGAGGTTCACGTGGCGGAAGGAGCATTCAACAGTTTCAACGTAGCTGTAGACCTTCACGCCTTCACTAGTTCCATGCCTTTTCCTTAAGGCCACGTAGGGGAAGAATAGTCATACCAGTCCGAGCCACGAAGCAGAGACAAAACCCAACTCCACCAAATGCCTCTCACCGGAGAAGAAGAAAGGAAAGAGAAATCCACACGCCAAAGGAGGAATATCCATCATCTGTCAAAGGTGAGTGCAAGGAGAAGAACACGAAGCTTTCCATGCATGCAAAGGATGAGAATGCAGAAATAAATTTTAAATCCCATGCCAGAGCACTTTCCAAATGATGAGGAGCAGCCTCCAGCAATGCCCGAATGTTTCACACCAAATTTTATTGACCATCTTCATAGGAGTTTCAATGGTCCACAGCTAGCTACAATTCAGTGGGCTGCTATGCATATATTAGCGGCTAAAATCGAGTTGGGTCTGCTAGACGGCAAGAACCCTGGCCCTTCACTTTGGTGCAAGGTCCACTAGGGACAGGAAAGACACACACAATCTGGGGAATTTTGAATGTTATTCATCTTGTTCAATATCAACACTATTATGGTGCACTGCTTAAGAAACTTGCTCCTGAAAGCTACAGGCAATCTTCAAGAAAAACCAAAGTCCGGCACACCATAGTGACGAGTTTTAGGACAGAGATCTATGGGAATACCTTACACAACCTCTTCCAGAATCAGTATGGGGAGCTCGCACATAGGCTTGTACACCATCTATTTGTCTTGTGCATGCAAACAATAATGAGCGATCACTATGGGGAACTTTCATGCAGCTAGCCCTGTGCACTATGCATTTGGATTGCACTCACCAACGATAATGAGTTGTCACCTTGCACGTCTTCTCCGATCTGCCTTCTATCTAATTGAATCAAATATCAATCGAAGAATTTCAATTAGACAGTAATGCGCCCATGAGTGATTACTTGTAAACCAGATTTCCTCATCCAATTGAGACCTGGAAAAATAAATCTTTATTGGAAAACACATATTTATTCCTCCCTGGTGGTTGCTATAAATAGAGGGATTGAATATTTTAAGAGGTAACTATGAATAGCCAAAAGGAGGTGGAGCCTAAGTATGATCATGGTCCATTGGCATCAGGATCAATCGATGATGTTCTTCGGAGTATGGATCGCACACTGTTCCGTATGCTTCCTAAACTTTGCCCTAAACCACGAATGCTTGTTTGCGCTCCATCAAATGCTGCAACAGATGAATTGCTACAGTGTGTTCTGGATCGTGGATTCATTGATGGTGAAATGAAGGTCTGTCACCCTGATGTTGCGAGGGTGGGTGTGGATTCTCAAAATCGTGTTGCACAGGCAGTATCAGTGAAGTGTAGAACTGAAAGTCTCCTAGGAAAGTGCCGTGAGAAAGTAATTGGCTATATGCAGCAGCTACGGGGTGGAGAAGTAAACTTATCTCAGAAAATCAGTGGCCTCCAGAGAGAGCTAAGTGCGCTGCCGCAGGTGATCCCAAGGAACCGTTGGTGTTGATCTTGATGTTCTAGTTGCACGTGACCACAGTCGTCATCAGTTGTTGCAAAATCTTGCAGCTGTAGTAGAAGAATGAGATAAAGTTTTAGTTGAGTTGACTCACCTTTTCATTTTGGAAAGTCACTTCCATGGAAGAAGCTCGATCAAATCTTGAGGCAAGTTTTGCAAATGAGGATGAGATTGTGTTCACTACTGTTTCTAGTAGTGGCCGGAAGTTATTCCAGCGCCTAGCCCATGGGTTTGATATGGTGGTTATAGATGAAGCTACAAGCTAGTGAAGTAGGCGTGTTACCTCCACTTTCATTGGGTGCTGCAAGGTGTGTTCTTGTCTGGGATCCACAGCAACTGCCTGCAACAGTAATAAGCTAGGCAGCAGGCATGTTGCAGTATAGTAAAAGCTTTTTGAGTGCTTCCAACAAGCAGGTCAACCAACTATGTTGTTATCTGCTCAGTATCGAATACATCCTCAAATTCGGGATTTTCCTTCAAGACATTTTTATCAAAATCGATTAAGTGACAGTGAGAGTGTTACCAGGAGACCTGATGAAGTTTATTACAAAGATTCTCTATTGAGACATTACTTGTTTTATGATGTAACTCATGGAAGAGAATCTCATAGAGGTGGATCTATTTCATATCAGAATATTCATGAAGCACAATTTGCTTTGCAATTATATGAGCATCTTCAACGGGTCATAATCATGGCAGCATTAGGTCTTTATCGGTAAAGGCATTTTCTCATCGTTTGGAAGGTACAATTGTGCTTATTATGGCAAAGCCAAAACATTCTTACTACAAGTGTTATATAATAAGGAAGAACCGTGAGCATTGTGGTAAAACCATTCTTTTCAAAAATGTTGGGTTAAGCTCGGTATTCAAGTGAGTTGAGCCAGAGAAGAACTCAGGGAGTTCGGTTCTGGAAAGAAGGTAAGATGACATGAAGGGCATGGATCGCCATGGGAGTCCGAATTCAAGTTGAAAATGCATGAGCTCATAATCAAGCTAGGAGCGATACGATTGAGGGCTCATTCGTGAGTTGAGTCGTCTAAACACCTAAGTGAAGAAGGAGCACATCTCGAGAATTTCTCATTCCAAGTCATCATTCATCTTTGCATGATTGCCCTAATTCTTCAGGCCTAATCAACAACACAACACTATAATTCAAAGCATTGGTTCATGCGCAAGCACCTGTAATCTATATCACACAATTTCTAGAGGTGGAACTCGTTGATGAAGTACCTCAAAATATACTAGCCCAACTTGTAGAAGTAGTCAAAACTTCTCAACCAAAAGTTGATGATCCGGTTCTTTCCCCACCTACATTTGAAGAATCACCAAAAATGGAGAAAATGGCGACAACATCTTTCTCACAACAAGAAGATCCAATTTCATCAACACCCGAAAGTGATTGCCTTTAGCGTGATGAAGATCAATTCTCAACGAACACGAGAACCATGTACAATGAGGTACTTGGAGAGGTTCCCACCTGGCTACATGATATCTTGATGAATTGAAAGAGGGTCATCAAGCCAATAGTGATAAACTTGGAAGTGATTGCGTAAATGTTAGAATCCATCACTCCAAAAAAGACCAAATACTACGCTAAGGTGTGTGTCAACAAATTCATAAATCACTTCGATGATTCTTCAACACCACTCATTCACAATGGGGCAAAGGAGATGGATTTCCAAGACTCTGAAGTCTCACAAATTCTGCTCGAGAGATCAACACTTTGGGATGGTAACAAAGACAAAGGACATAACTCCAGGGAGTGAATTGCAATTTTGGCTCTTGGAGATCTCCTCAATGGCGAAAGACCAGAAGTTGGATTCTGATAAACCAAGGTGGCGTAACGACTACGGTCTCACGAAAAATGAATAATTCACCATGGAAAGGTACTCGGAGCATGTGGAGAATTGTGAATGTGAATACGAATGAAGACAAATTTTCTCGCATTAGGATATTGCTCAAACAGAGGGGTGGATGAATTGCTCAAGTTTCAAGCTCAGCACTCTTGTCATTTGGTGGATTGCAGAGCACAGTCAATGAGTTCATTCCCGTATGATCGGGATAGGTGGACTCTTGGCCCAATGGATAAGGCACTGATCCTAGGTGTCTTGATCTGGGTGGCACATTGCTAACTAGGATGTCTATGTGTGCATACAAGTCATTTAAGTGGGGTCCACATGTACCCATTTCTTTTTATGTATTTTTCCTTAAATGACCCTTTAACTTAAGTGGTTTCTATTTTTAGTCACTTTTTAAAAGTTGGTTGAAAAAGTCAATGTCACTTAAGTGCCCTATTTAATGTGCATTTAAAACCCTAACTACTTTGTAACCAACTTTCGGGTTATAAAAGGAAGTGAGGGGCTCATTTGTACGGGTGAATTTGAGAGAGGAGAAGAAGATACTTTTGTGCAAGCTTTGTTTCAAGAAGAAACTTTGTGTTCTTTGTGAAAAACATTTTGGAGTTAATAGAATAAGAACTTTGTGTCTCATTCATTGTCTCTTGTAGCATTTGGTGTTCTTATGTTCATTAGATGTTAGGTGTTTGAATCTTGCATGCAAATATTATCTTTGATCTTATTGTCAACATTAGTAATCAGTTGTTCTAGTTCACAGTGATCAAGCTCTGACTATCTACTTGCTCATGTGTGTTCCCTTTTACATGTTCTTGTTTGGCTAACTCAAACTCCATTTTATTTGTGTTGGTTATTCATCTTTTCTCTTCATGCAATATTAGGCTCTGTTTTTACCTAACTCTTGCATGTTCTTTCAGTCCATTCCATTCCACTCCTTTCTTTCATTTCATTCTATCTCCTTCATTCACTTTTCTTCCATTGATGTTCCAAAACACCCCCCACATACAATTTTGAATGTACAGATGTAAATACAGTTTTGGTTTTCAATAAAGGTAGCCTCACCTTCATTGAGGAGGGACTTCGTTCCCACATTGTTGCATGTCATTTGCATGCATGCAAATCCATATGCTAACATAAATCAACCATTACCATGGATTGATTGGTATGTAGAAGAATGTTGAAATGCATAAAGAGAGGGCAGGGCCCATTTTGCAGAGGACATATAATTAGTTGGCTACTTTGGGAATCCCACCCAAAGTGTTAGATTAACCAATAAGAACAAAATCCCAATCAACAATGAGTCTTCCAACACCTACTAAAGGAAAGAGGGCTACCCAAAGGGCCCATATAGTCCCCAAGAAGATTTCATTTGTTGTTGGTAGTTCATCTCTCTCTAAGGTTCCTACTTCTAAGGCCATGTCTCCAACAATACCAATGACAGAAATAGTTGAAGTCACTGATTCTCCAAGTATCTCAAAAGCCTGTCATCTCCCCTTTCTCTTCCATTGTCACTTCCTACATCATTTCCTTCCATTTCTACAATCATTTCTTCTTTCCCATCTCCTTCTATGGCCCAAGTATTCTCATCTCTTCTAGTTCTCTCAGCAGGGGAAATGATTGGGTCACCCATCTCTACTTCACTTCCTCTAACACTTCCATTTCCTTCCATCTCATCTTCTAATCCCATTGTGTCCACTCTTATGGCCATCCTCACATCTACCCCATCCATTATTGCCACCTCTGTTCAAATGCCAACTAATGTTACTAGTGCTCTTATTTTGAATAGTGCTTCAGGTACCAAATCGGTGGTGCCATTTTCATCAACATCCGTTATACCAGAATGGATGTTTCACCAGACTCTGAAACAAAAATAAATTACCTCTGGTGGATGTTATAGACCTAAGCGTGTTGGAACACACACTGAAAAGGTAGGCCAAGAGGCTGAAGATTGTTTCTAGCCTGTCGATAAATCAATTTGGAGAAAGGGTCATAGAATTTACTACTCCCATTGAAGGGAAAACCAAGGAAACTATTACAGTAGTAAATTATCAAATTTCTAGATTTTCACTGGGAAAAGCAACACATGAAGGGGAAAAACAGATGTGCAGACTGCTCTTGGAAATCTGTTAGAAAAATATGACAAGGACAAGGCTTCCAAGGATGAGCTCAAAGAAAGTTGAACAACTCACTGCATTGTTGAGAAAAGTGACACAACCTTCTCCATCTATTAAGATTTCAACTACCACGGCTCTGATAATTTCTTCCACCCTCGATGATATTTCTTATCACAATATTGAGAAGATAGGTCAGAAGGGAAGATCATGTTGTTGCCCTAAAAATCCCCCCCTCATTTTTAAAGTCAAATTTGAAAATTTTGAGCTCACACCCTCTATACGTGTTCAAGTAAAGTTAGAAGTCTAAAAAGATAGGGAAATTCATGCTTTGAAGTTGTTTAAACTCTCTAGTCTCGCATGCGTTTTGATAAATTTTTAGTTTTCTGTCTGGATGTGTGAAATTTTTATTGTTGTCCTCATTTGAATGAATTTGTCAATATTTCTATGGCCATGGATCATCAAACCTTGTATTGTTTTCAATTCCTTTGTTCACGAAAGAAATTTGAAAATTGGGTGCTAAATGGTGGAGTTTTCTTCTTCTCTGCATTTTTCCATGATCGTGAATGACGGTGTTTTCTTCCCCATTATCCATGGGTACATGGACATATCTAATTGGATGTGGCGTAACGGGTCCTTTTTTTTGTTTTGAGGCATTGTGGTGAAAAGGGCTAAAATTCATAAATTGACCCACGACCCGATCCTGCTAAGAGGGAAAAAGTCAAATGTTGAGCCCGCATCAAAAGAGTCAAAGCAGGGAGGCGGATCATCGGAGCCTTTTGAGTTTTGAGACTTTTTGTAAAAAGGGCTAAAAGGCATAAAGTGACCTGACCCCGATCATGCTACAAGGGAGAAAATCAAATATTAAGCCCGAATAGAAAGTCAAGGCAGGGAAGTGGGCCATCGGGAGATTTGAGAATTTGAGCCTTATTTTCATTAAAGGGGATTAAAGTTAAAAAGTGACCCACAACCCCACCCATACCAAGGAAAAAGTCAAATATTAAGCCCACATCGAAGGTCAAAGTGGGGAGGCGGGCGCATGAGCAATTTGTGTTTTTGATCCTTTTTGTAAAAAGGGCTAAAAGTCATAAAGCGAGCCGTGATTCCTTCACCAATCAAGTGAAGCCACGTGTCAGGATTATATCAAAAGTGGAAGGGTGGACCAAAAATGTAAAAAATTCCAAATCTCTATAAAGTCACAAAATGCAAAAGGCATCCTCCATGCCCGCTCCAATAAATTTCTCCCACATGGATGACTTTGGTTTAAAGTTTCAAAGGAAAGATGAACAGTTCAAATTCAAAGTTACAAAACGAGTGTAATGGCTACATTATGAAAAGTCTGGTTTTCTCACCATGGCATTTCTTAGTGAATCAATAATCCAAAAGGACTCAAATGATCGAAAATATTGTAAACCGTTTCTTGCTAACAAATAAGAAGTTGCAACTATTTCTTGCATGATATTTAATGGCTTCTTCACGCCATTGTAAAGGGTTGGTGATTGATCTTGTAGAATCAAGAGTGCACTACACCTGGAGAAAGCAAAGGAGATAGCCATTTTTCTTCCATCCCCCCTTCTCAATTTCCTCCATTTCTCCACTATGTACAACTTGTGTTTAAACTATTAAGACAAGAAGGAGTTTCTTGCTTTCTTTGAATAAGGGGTTTCTTGATACTTTTTGATCGATGAATTCTATTTGGTCTTGTTGTTATTTATAGAGTTGTTTCTTCTCACGAATGCATGTGTTGAAGTTTCTAACTAGTGCGTGTAGGAATCTGATTTTCTACCTACAACATTAGTTCTCCTACCTCTTTTCTCACTCCCTTTCCCACCTTCATAGCAAATTCCCCCTTGGTAGATAACTGCAAGCATTTTCCATAGGGTCAGTGGAGTGCTCTTGTTGGATCCCTAGTTGAAATATCACCACAAAAATACACCTTTTCACGTGCATGAATATATGGCAACTACACTGGTTAAGTAGAGGGACTTAGATTCCCAAAGTTTTGGCAAGGAATTCAAAAAAAATTCCACCCAATTTTTTTTTTGCCAACAATTTTTGGTGCCCACCATGGAGCATATTTAGCAAAGATATGCACTGAATGCAACCGCAAGGTCGAAAATTCAAAATTCAAAAAAGAGAAAAATTTCTAGAATTTGAATGGCTATATGATCCACATGGATTCAAATCATGGATATTCTAGGAAACTCTCCTGTTGAAATACCTGAGCTACTCTTCCACATCCAAGAAGACATTGCTTTAGATTTGAGGGAAGATATCTGGCATAATAGACAAAGTTCCAATCACTACTTCATTGCCACGAGAATTATGGACCTTGAAGAAGAACGCATTGCTGAATTGGAGAGGCAAAGACAAATTCCAGCACCACAAAGAAGTGTATAGATTTTCAAGCTGGCAGATAAAATATACACCCAACAACAGAGACAATGAGGACAAACTGATCCCATTTTTGAGGTAGATCAAAGGAGACAAGAGCTACTTGGAATCCAGAGGCTTCGTTTTCAAGAAACCGGTCATGTTGGGAACCTGAGTGTTGCCAATCCTTTGGATGGTGAATTTCCATACATCAATGAGAACCTTGAAGATTTCACTGACGTAGAGACCGAAGAAGAAGCTAGAGAAAGAGAAGCAAGAGTGGAAGAGGAAATAAAATCTCAACTCGAAGAAATTGAAAGACTTGGCCGAGGCATTGACGAAAGAGCAGCAATAGAAGTTGCAACCTTAGCAAGGTTGGAAGCTATAAATAGAAATAGAATGGGGGATCATGATCATGAACATGAACGTGATCATGAGGCTCGTAGGCCTAATGTACCATGGGGAGGAAACACTTGGTCCACTGGCTCTTGCTCAACCACTCCATGAGCTACCGAGAGGCTCGAGAAAAAATTCCCAAAATTTAGAGGGGATGGTTCTCAACTCCCTAAAGAGCATGTAGTAGCATTTATCACTTCTTACAGTGTGTTGGATGTTGAGGATGAAGACATGTCAGTTTGACTCTTCGTGGAGTCACTTTAAGAAAAGGCTATTGAATGGTTCTACATGCTACCCCTGAGGTTGTCACCTATTGGGAAGATATAAGAAGTGCATTTGAACACAGGTTCAAGACCACGGAAGATTGTCAGGATCTTTTGGTCCAATTGGTACAAAAAGAAAAAGAGACTCTACGAGTCAAAGAGACTTCGTAGCAAGATATAACAAAGTCATAAAAATAACCCTTGAAGATGTGGTGCCTCCTAAAAATAATTTGAAGAGATTCTTCATCAACACCTTGCCATCAGAAGTAGGTTTTTTCCTTAGAAGAACCCTACCAAGAACATTAAGGTAAGCTCAAGACCATACAATAGAAACCGATGATGATCTAATCTTGTCTAGTAAAGTGAAAGACCCAAATGGGAAACAAAAGGGTCAGAATTCAAACTCAGTCACCATGGATCCAATGTTCCAAAAATGAAAAACGACTTGGTTGCCTTGAAGAAACAATTGTCCCATATCACAATGCAGAATGATCCAAGGAAACCAAACTCCCTAAATAGGCCAAGGATTTCTCCACCTCCTCGCTGGATTGCTCTCGAAGCACCACCAGTCAATGCCGTTTGTGACACCAAAGAACTAGAGGAGGAAGCAAAAATTGAAGAAACTGAAGAAGAAAATATGGAAGACTATGAAAACTATCTTGAGATCGAGGAAGTTGATATGCACAATGGCATAATTGAGTACATTGATGATGAAGATGAGGATGATGAAGAAGCTCTAAGTTTCTCATGTGCTGTCTTTCAATCATGCACAACCCAGAAATGTGCTTCATCCTTAATGGTTGAGGTAAAGGATAAGAAGAATAAATAAGATTCTCCTCTAGAGGTCACAAAAAATAAAATCATCAACAGAGGATCACCATTACCACCTTCTATGGAGTCGGTCACTGAGAAAATCCAGACTCACTTTGGTTATCAGGGATCATGCTACTATGCCAAGTAAGTCATCTAATTCTTATCCCACCTCAAAAGTTGCTAAGAAAAATTCTCCTTTAAATTTTGTTCTTGCAAAAAAATCTAAGGTTCAATCAAAAGCTACACCCTCACCCCCTTCCAAGCCAATTGCTACACCCGAAAAGGAGAACTCAACACCCAAAGTAGAAAAGCCTCTACCATGTAAATATTCCTCCATTTCTAAAACCTCTTCCTCACTCACCATAACCCCATTTGACTTTGTGGAACATGCAAGAAAAACCAAAGTCCAGCTCTCAGAAATAGAATACCTACAAACACACCCTGCCCAACTTGACAGGGTCATTAATGCGATTTTGGTGGTAACCCTATATCCTTGAGTCCTAATTCTAAAGGCTTACTACCCACACCATCCACACCACCTTCCCAAAACATGCTATCCCTCAGTGCCTCCAAAACCAATAGGGTTGAACCTTTCTACCTGTCACTCCTCATTAAAGGCTTCAGCTAAATAATTGTATCATAGATTCTGGAGCCTCATACAATGTGATGCCAGCCAAAGTTGCAAATGTTCTAGGCCTAACCTTGACCCAGTAAATGGCACTGCAACTCAATGGAATCCAAACAAGTTCCATTGGTAGGAAGAATCAAAGATGAGCGGGTAGCACTAGCTGATTTTACGAAAAAGAAGTTGCTCCTAACTATATCTTGGTAGCAGACATCCCAACATCCTTTGGTATGCTATTGAGTAGGAGTTTCTGCAGAGACCTAGGTGGAGAGATAAAAATGGATTGGTCATATGTAACTATCCCAGTAAAAGGTGAGATGAAGAAGTTGCTACCAATAAGAAAGATGAAGTTCACAGTACACAAGTCTAATGATCCGAAAGAAAACATTCTCTTTCAAGATTGTGGGATAGGAAACTACTTCCTCACATCAAAGAAAGGGGAGAACTTGACACTTCTCATTGAGGAAGAGGAAGATCAAATTTGGAAAATGGAATTTGATGGTAGTCATTCTAGTGCGGGCTCGGAAGCTGGTGCATTATTGTACTCTCCTTCCAATGAGTTATACCAATTTTCCTATAAACCGCAATTTGATAATACAAATAACATCTTGTAAAGTATAAAGCACTACTCTTAGTCATGGGTATAGTAGAGGACATGGGAATAAAGAAATTGAGATGCCAAGGTGATGTATAGGTTGTAGTAATGTAGGTCCACCAACAATATCAGGTGAAGAATCCAAGACTCGACATTACGTAAAAAGCAGTGTGGGACCGCATTGAATCTTTTGATGCATTTTCCATTGAAGATATTCCAAGGAACAAAATGAAAAGGATGATTCTATTGTAGTGTCAACTTTCCTAGTGAAACCTCATCCTTCTTTTGGTAAAGAAAAAGTGACCATCAAAATGGCATTTAGGCCTAGTATACCAAAAATGCAAATCATTGGCAAGTCTTCAATGATGATAACAAAATTCTAGCCTTTATAGAGAAAAGGGATAATTTCAATAATATTTTCTTTAAAGGAGGTGAAAATCCACCGAGAAGTAGTCCCCAAAGAAGAGAAAGAAGGAATTGAAGGGATTGATGATGAGGGAGTAATCAAATTGAAAGGGAAAAAAATTCCTAAAGGCCTAGTCTATTTAGAAGACCTCTTTGACAAACATGATAGATTCAGCCAAACTAATTTTGATAAAGAAAACATTGGTACCGTGGAGGAGCCAAGGATGGTCAATATTAGAAAATGTTTCTCATCTAAAGAAAAATAAGGTTTGTTGCATTACTCAAGAAATACTTAGATGTCTTGGCCTACTCTTATGATGAACTCAAATCCTTCCAGCCAAAGGAAATGCATCACTCAATTCCTTTGAAGTAGGGTGTTAAGACCTTCAGGTAGAAACAAATGTTGTACAACCCAAATATTGTTGATACCATCAAGGAGGAGGTAATGAAGATGCTTAATGCAAAGATCATATTTCCCATCCACCATTCAATGTGGGTGGCTAACATTGTCGGTGCGGAAGAAGAATGGTGAGATAAGGATATGTGTAGATTTTCGCAACTGAAACAAGAATCCCTAAAGGACAATTATCCTCTTCTTATCATGGACCATATCTTGCAGGTAGTTATTGGATCTGAAATTCTTTCATTACTTGATGGATTCTTAGGATATAATCAAATCAAAGTGGTAGAGGAGGACCACACCAAGACAACCTTTAAAACACCTTGGGGCACTTTTTCCTACATCGAATGTCTTTTAGCCTAATCAATGTCGGAGCTACATTCCAAAGGAGATGGATTTGGCCTTCAAATATTTGAAGAATTACATTTTCATATATCTTGATGATCTCACAATATTTTCAAAGAAGAGGGAGATAATATCTATCACTTGGAAGAGGTACTTGCAAGGTGTAAGAAACATGGAATATTACTAAATCCAAAAAGTGCATTTTTGGAGTCACAAAAGGTAAGTTATTGGGGCACATTGTGAAAAAACATGGAGCACACCTTGATCCTGAGAGGATTAGATCCATTCAAGCATTAGCCCTACCCACAAGCAAGAAAGGAGTTCATTCATTCTTTGGAAAGGTGAACTTTCTTTGTCATTTTTGCCTAAGTTTGTTGAGTTAATGAAGCACATCACTTCCATGATGAAACCAAAAGAAAAATTAAAATGGAACAATGGAGGGAAGGTGACATTCGAAGAGATCAAGAAATTAATTTCAAGGCTCTGACTCTTGTATCTCCAGATTTTAACAAATAATTCATCATGTATTATTATGCATCAAAACATACACTCTCTGCCATTATCATTCAGAAAAATGATGAGGGCATGGAAGCACCTATTACTTTCATGAGTTGTCCTTTAAAAATCATGAGCTAAAAATAGCCAATTGGAGAAGCATGCCTATGCAAAGTGGTCAAGGCTATAAAAACTTTAGGTTTTACATCCTTAATTCCCATACGGTGGTGATGGTCCCAACATTACAATCAAGTCCATCTTGACACAAAGCATAATCCTGAAGCTAAAAGAGGAAATTGGATTATAAAGACTCAAGAATATGACTTGGATATTTGACCCTCCAATCTGTAAGGGAAATGGCTTGTGCAATTTGATCACCGAAGATGAAACATTCAAAGTTCAACATGGCGAAGAAAATTGTGCTTGCTCAACTTGTTTAGAAGACAACCCACAAGTTCTCTTTGTCACCACTAATGATGAGTGGTATGCTAATATTGCCTATTACCTAACTTATGGAGAATTCCCTCCCCATCTTGATTACAAGAAAAGGAGAACACTCAAGTCAAGGTAGCTAAATTTTTAATCTGGAATAACACGCTTTACAAAAGAGGCCTAGATAGTTGTTTCCTCAGGTGCGTAGATAAAGAGCAACAAGAAAATTTGCTTAAAGCATACTATGACCAAGAATGTGGTGGTCATTTTTCAGCAATGGTCACTGCACACAAGATCCTCTGAGGAAGGTATTATTGGCCCACCATCTTTACAGACACTCAAGATTGGGTTTCTAAATGCAAAGCATACTAACAGTTTGTTGGAAGACCACAACTCGCTGCATTACCACTCAGGCATGTGGTTATTCAAGAACCATTTCAACAGTGGGGGATGGACTTCATTGGTGTTCTGAACCCTCACTCAAGTATCGGGCACACCTATGTACTCACAACAATAGACTACTTCACCAAATGGGTGAAATACATTCCAACCAAACAATCCAATACCGAAACAATACGCAACTTCATTAAGGAGAATATCATAGTCTGTTTTGGAGTGCCACAGAAGATTGTAGCAGATAATGCTACATATTTCTCTTCAAGAGAGCTGACCAAGTTTTTTATAGCTACGGAATCTCCTATCTCATTCTTCTGACTACTATCCACAAGGAAATAGACATGCCAAATCAAGCAACAAGAACATTGTGACCATTTTCCATGCAAGCTTGTAAATGAGAATCAAAGGAATTGGCACAAAAGGTTGTACGATGCATTGTGGGTGGATAGGATCACTCCCAAGAAGGAAATAAGTATGTCACCATTACAAATGCTTTGTATGGAGTCGAAGCATAAACTCCCTCATAATCAAGATTCCAGCTCTCAAGCCACTACAGGACAATAGAATATGGTCAGTACAAGGATTCCATTGACAAGAGGATCCTCTTTCTTGAGAAGCTAGAAGAAAATAAACTCCAAGTGGTGGATCGCATTAAGGAGTACCAATTGAAAGTAAAGAAGATTTTTGATAAGAAGTCCAAGGCAAGAGAATTCAAAGTTAGAGACTTCATCCTACTATGGGACAAGCGAAGAGAACCAAAAAGGCAGCCATGGAAAGTTCGATTCATTATGATTCGACCCATTCCAGATTCGTGAAGCTTGTGGTGAGAACACTTTTCTTCTCTCATATTTAGATGGAACGCCATTGGAATTTGCCTCAGAGTGGGAAATACTTGAAATTGTATCATCAGTGAAAGCGGGTTGTTCTCTCACCTTGTACCATAGGTGTGTTTCCCTTTCCGTTGTGTGGTTTGGTTTTATTGTGTGTCGTGTGTTTCCTTCCCGTTGTGTGCTTGTGTGTTTCCTTCTTCTGATCTTTCTTTCTCAAATTTGTATATGACTCTACAAGGCCCAATGGATAAGGCACTCGTCAACAAATTACAGGGTCTAGAGATTGAGATTCTAGATTCCCATGTCATGTCTTCACTATGCTTAGTCCATGTCATGTCCGCAAGCTAGAGCCAGCTGTTGTCGCCCTCAAAATCCCCCCCTAATTTTTAAAGTCAAATTCAAAAATTTTGAGCTCATTGTAGACACCTTAAATATGCTTACACTTAGCATTTCCTCTAATACAATCGATTGACAACACTTCGTTAATCAACCTATCTTCGCTCCACTCTCGGATGCCCATTTATGACACCTTCTTGGTCATATTCCTCCTATAATCAGCTTATTTGGCTAATATCTCTCTTATTAGCTAAACATTCCTCCTTTCGACCATTCAAAACCTCCCTAGTTCTCTCTAGACCACTTCTATTGGCTTCGTAGGCTATCTATTAGTCACAATTGGTTATCCAAACCCCTCTTAACTCTCAATGAGTCTCTAATCACTTGCTAATCAAGTTTAACTAGCCTAATCCTAGCTTAACTAAGCCTAAAGCATGTTTATTCTAATCTAATCTAAAAGTACTTTTGAGCTTTAGTCCCACATGCACCCAAATTCAAAATTCTCCCAAGTGGAAAACTATAAATACAAGGCTAATCCTACCCATTCAAACCACAACTTTACATACAACTTCACTCACAAGTCCTTCTCTCTCACATTTGGAGAAATTGACATTAGACATCATTTGCATTAGCCAAGCTAATAGGAATTTGATCTTGGCTATCCTCCATTGGTGAAGCTCTTCCATCTTGCATCCATAACTTCATAGTAGGTTAGTAGGAGGGTATCTAACTTGGTCTTGTAGCCATTTTAGAGAGACCTCTTCACCTCCATCAAGCAAACAACACATCTAATTTGATTGCTTAGAATCCAACTAGGTTCATTTTTATTAAGCTTTCATGGAGTAGAGAGTAGTATATATTCTAGGGTTTTAATATTTGTTTCAAATTTATATATGCATAGATATTTTCTTGTTTAGCTCTTATCTCGGTGTGCACAGATGAGTAAAGTAAAGCTTTGAGGTTCTTCAGCCTCATTCCATAGCTTTTATAACTTTTCATTGCACACATTTGCACGCCTTGACGAGAAAATTTGTCCATCCTCCATTAATGGAGTCACTTTGAAGCTTTTTATTTTAGTTTGTAATTTTTTTTTAGTTTCAATCTTTCTAGATTAGTTTCAAGCTTTCTAGATTAATTTTTCAAAGTTTTTTAGATTAGTTTCAAGTTTTTGATTTCACTAACCTTTCTTGTATTAATGGCTAAAATCAGGTTTCCTAACTAGTTAAGCTAGGTTTGTCTTGTTTTTACTCTTTGTAGGATCAAAGGAGGTGAAGTGCTGCCAAAATTGAAGCAAATCGATAAAAATTGATATTTTTGAGATAATTTTTGAAAAATCCCGTGTTTTTTAGCCACCTACAGGAAAGGGAGCACACATACCATTCTATGCGTGCAGGTACAACTCTGACTATCATTTTTTGAGAGGTTCACAGGAACCAAATTATTGGTGTAGGCACCAAATCAAGGGCACATGTACACAAACAGTGGCACATGTACACAAACAGTGGCGCATGCACACAAACATGGCGCATGCATCATTAGCAATCTTCCAGAGGCCATAACTTTTTCTCCCGAACTTGAAATGACTCTATTTTTGTTGTGTTGGAAAGGTATTGAAGTGAAATACACAATGAAATCATAAAATTAGGATTTTGACTTACCAAAAATTTATGGTTTACATTATTAGGTAAATAGTCATTTTCTAACGTATCTTAAAGTTCAAAAAAATGTTTTCTTGGCCATTCTAACACTTTGAAATATTTTTGTAGCACTAATCAGTTATTTGCAGGGTTATTTTGGTTTTATTTTTGACTAAATTAGTTAAGTGTTTCATTTCTTAGCTTGAGCAAGGTTTGTAAAGTGTGTATGCTCTCTCCTTGCGCCTTCAAAAGTGATCTTGGAGATCAAAAACACTTGCACAACTTTGTATCATATGTTAAAAACACTTGTTCTAAAAGATAAAGTAATTTTTATGTGATTTAGTAAGAATTTTCACACTGCGTATGCTCTTCCTTCGTGCCTTTTGGTGATCTTAGGAATCAAAAGCAAGGTGTAAATTCCCTTTATTGATATCAATTTGCAATGGAAAATTACTAAACTCGTTGTCTACAGGACCTAACGCTTGTCAAAGACAAAACACAAACCTACTAATACACATGTTTCTTGCAGGTTACCAAATGGTGTGCTACTTAAAACCACATTAAGTTAAGCAAGATAAAAACACACCATATTCAAAACATTGTATTGCAGGTTTTGGAAAAGGGTACGTCCCTCTCCACTCAACTAGAACATAACCCCTTTGGCATAACGCCTTAAGCTACAACAATGGGGGTGGTTCTAGGAACCCCAAAGTAGTCCATGCAAGAGGGAACCTTGTGGAAAAAATGGGAAGTGCTCCACACTACCTACTTGACTAGTGATTCCTTTGTGAGATAGCGTTACAAGTTGTCCCTATGTGACCCTTTTAAGTACACGATGGACGCATTTATTGCCCACTGTGCTTGAAGGGGGAAAATTCGAGATACTCCCAAGATAGTTGGGACTATTTGGGTAAATCACCCCACTCGTGGACAAATTTGTAACACCTAGGATGAGAGAACCACCTAGGAAAATATACTTTGGCTAGGAGCCCACTTTGACCATTCTAAAATAGTGTTGAGTTGTGAGCCATCTTTTCATTACGAAACATGTGACGTGTTACTTTCGCTTAGTTTTCACTTGCCTTAAGGTGAGGCAAAACTCTGCCAAAGTGAAGCCAACATTTTTCATCCCCATTTTGATCTACTTCCTTCACATTATTTTGACACTTTGTTGATCAAAAGAAGGGTGACTACCTCTGTGTTACCAATTGATTATTTCTACCACTTTTTTTCTCGTTTACGCCCATCCATGTTTGCAGCTAGGTAAGTTAAACGTATAAAGTGTGCGGAGGAATATTTATATCATTAGTAGCCTTTGTGATCTTGATACTCACGTCAAGATCATCATCATAGTTTGGATTAATTCATCATTTGATCTCCCTTTTGACGTGTTACCTTGTTCGCATTATCTCGACACAATTAAGATACTTATGTCATGTTTTTCGTAAACGTGATCTAAATATCCACATTGTGGTGTTACGCTGTGCACATTTTAACACATCCTTAGTATACTTTGACTTGGTTTGATTTCAAACATTGTCCCAAATCTTGAAAGGTGTTTCTTACTTTGTTTACATCGTTTCAATACCACTTTGACACTAATATCTCACTTCTCCATGAAGCTTGATAGACATGTCCAATTGGTGTGGTTACGTGGCTTAAATTTGTAAACCCCACCCTTTAACATTTAGGTCTTATTGGTTGTTGAACTTGTCATGGTATCCTTTGATTGGGAGTCACATCTACCCTTTGTTAATATTTACACCTTTTTCATTTCAAGCTTGACGTAAATATTGACATTGTGTTGATCACCTTTGCATCGAACTATCACTTTGCACACGTATTTACATAGGGTTTATTTCCTTGTTGATTGGCTTTGTGTTTTACACTTCAGGATTGTTCCTTGTGATTATTCATTCAGAAAAATTATTTTCTAGGACAATCCATTTTTATCTCATCAATATTGCGTTATCACGATGTCTATTTTCCTTAGACCTTCTTCAGAAAATCACACATGCATATCAATACTTACGAAATGTCTAGCTGGTTGTCCTTATGCTACCAAAATCGACATGTCACTTCCTTACCTTTGAAGGAGTTCCATCAAACTATCTAGATCTAGACATTTGTGCTTAAAACAATGCCAAAAATGATTGACTATCGTGCGGTTCCCCATACTTACAAAAATATGGAACCTAGGTTTAGCAATTCAAATAAAAAGATTCCCATTACAACTAAACCTCATTTGGTTCTTCGTGCTAGAGATCCCATATGGGTAACTTGTTCCCCACCTTCATCTCATAGTAGGTGGTATGGTTTGGACACTTTTGATCCAAATTATTATTCAGGGTTCCCCCACTCTTCTTCTGATTCTAATCCAAACATTTCCTCTTCTTCTGAGGATTCCAATCCAAACATTTCTTCTGATTCTAATCCAAACATTTCTTCTGATTCTTCTGATGATTCGGATCCAAACTACTATTCAGATTCATCTAATTCAACTCCTAAGTCATCTAATGTGACTCCTATGTCATGGTCCTCCCTATCTTCACAGGTACCTCTTCATCATACCTTTAATATGACTCCTATGTTGCGGTCCTCCCTTTCTTCACAGGACCCCTTTTATCAGTTGCCTTGATGACATCTTCTTCCTTTGAAGATATGTGTGACTCCAAATCCTTCCAATCAAACATCTAATACAATTCTTGAATCACGGTCCTCTCTTTCTTTGCAGGACCCTTGTTATTATTCATCCAATACAATTCTTGAATCATGGTCCTCCCCTTATTCGCAGGACCTTCTTAATCAATCACCCCAATAAGTCTTCCTCCTTTGAAGATTCATATGACTCAAATTCCTTCAAGTCAAATGTCTGAATCAACCCATGCGTCACAATCTATAGACTTTGGACTTAATCCTACTAGTTTACAGATGATATATCATCGTATAGGTAGGTTCAGACCACCTTCTTCTACTCATGAGACTTCTAGCTACATATCTTCTTCATCTCTCACATCATATTCTTCTATCAATCATCATCAAACATCTTCTAAGTATTCCACACCAAGTGAACCTCTTTCTTCCAATCAACCCCTGGTGATCGATCAACAAATCATACCGATTGACCTCTTTCAGAATGAAGAAACAATCAGGGCATTTATAGGGGCACATGAAGATATTCCTTTAGAAGATTATGAGCAAGGATTCTCTTTAGACTTTGATGTGCCCGCATATTCTGAAAAAAATGTTGATTCCTTTTATCAAGAAATAGAGGAAGAGCCTCAAATCATGCAACTTGATCCTCCTCTTATTCTTCCATCTTCACATTCTTCATTATGTGATGAAACTCCTTGGTCTTGCATTGATCTATGGCCTATCTTCTCATCACCCAACAACTCTTTGTCTATCATAATTACTTAATCACAATCTCTTATGGGGTCAACGCCAAGTAGCCCTTCATCTTCGTCTAGGTGTGGGTCACCTTGTAGTAGCCCTCCCTCTACTATTTATGGGACATTTTCGAGTAGCCCACTATCTTCTATTCTTGGGGCACATCCAACTATCCCCTTTTCTTCTATGTATGGATCACCCCTGGGTAGTCCATCATCTTCTATTCTTGGGCCACATCCTAGTAGCCCTTCATCTTCTATCTATGGGTCACATCCTAGTAGCCCTTATTCTTCTATTCTTGGGCCACATCCTAGCAGCCCTTCATCTTCTATCCATGGCTCACCTCCCAGTAGCCCATCTTCTTCAATTCTTGGACCATATCCTTTTCATCCATCACATATTTCTTCTATCAATGGTTGTGGCAAGCCCATGGTCATTTCTCACATCAGTTCTAAACATCCATGCTCACTTTCTTCTCCTTCTTGAGATCAGACAAGTCAAGCATTAGCTTATAAGAAACCCAAACAGGTTCTTTATCAAGCCAAGATAAAAAATATGAAGAGATCCAAAGCTACCAACAACTCCAATGATCATAAAATCCAAAATCAAACGTGATTCCAGAATGCACACCAACGTACCCATCAAGTATGGCACAAAGTGCAAAAACCTATGGATAGGGAACTCAAACTCCCACATACAAAACCCATGTTTCAAAACAAATCACATTCATTTGTTGAGTGTGAACTCACCACGATCATCGCGATCGGGGATCATATCACTCTTGATAAACAAACGCGCCTAGTCTCCCTTATCAAGGAAGTTGCAAACATTTTTGTTGGATCTTATCATGCAAACTAAATTTGTTGGTCCCACCTTTCCAAAAACTATCAAAAATATAAAAATCAAAAATAAATTCAAAAATGCAAAACATTGAGAAAACACAACAAAAATCAAAGGTACATTTTCTCAAACATTGCAATCAGGTAGTGCGTACACATGGATGTTTCTTTCTTCCCTTGTTTTTCTGCAAGTCTTCCTACCATTTTCATCCCTTTAGTGATATTTTGGTTAGCCTATTCACACGCATTTTGTGACATGTATCTCTATGGTATCTGTTTGACCCTGGTCTTTTATCACCTTGGTAAATTAAAGAACGACTGACCTCTTAGAGATCCCATCAAAATAAACATCTAATAAACTTGTTATGAAGAACTTTTGGACATATTTGTTGACACTAGCCAATGTCATCATCACAATCACTTCCACCTCCTTCCATCAAGCCATATGTGGTTCTTAAACCCTTGTTAAACAAGAGAGCTGAAATAAGTTTTCAGAAAGCAAAAGAATCAAAATCAATCAAAAATCATAAGCTAAAAGCTAAAAGCAAAAAGCAAAAGCAAATTGATATATAACTCTCTCTTGGGGTATTTCCAATAATCTCTATCAAGGCTATGGATTCTGATTGGAAGTAGAGAAATTTTGTGATTAGAATCAAATACATCTCCATCGAGCTATGGACGCCTAGCTGGTAGCAGAGCAATGTATGACTATCCTTCCACCCTTCATTCACAAATCACCTATCACCTATAAAAATAAATCATTCCTACACATTGGCTAGGGTGTCTTCACTTTTTTTTCTATTAAATCTTCCCTTTAAGAGGTAATAAATTCCACGTGCACACATTGGATCTCTATGATTAAATAGGATTAGTATGTTACCAAGTGTCTTTTTGGACCTTGTTCAGACTCTTACTCTAGTCCATATCTCATCTCACGATTTGTGCCTTTGGTTAATCACTTCTTTGCATGAGGCTTCTAAGATACATTCATATCATTCACATCATTCTTCTACTTCATTGTAACATCCATGTGTATAAGATTACTTTTTTGCCATGTTTTTGGGCACCTTTGTCCCCTTCTACAAAAATAATCTTCTCCTTCCTTTCTATCATGTGATTTTAGGCCAACTTACGTTGGGGGCATCCTTGCTTCTTCCCAACACTTCATTGGTTTATGTTCATCATCATGTTGAACCTATCCATAATGGCCTTGGGTCCCGCTTCTACATGTGAAGATTTTTCCTTTGAATACTCCCACCTAATCGTTGGGGCATTTTTGCATCTTCACCTTTCTCGCACGCACGTGGCCTTATGCCCTTGTACATCCCATCTATTGCTAGGGGCATCCACGCTTCCTCATCTTCCTATACATAGTTTAGAAAATTTTCAAAAAAATAAAAAACATTCAAATATGTTAGAATCATAAAAACATTCAAATATGTTAGAAAAATAACAAAAACATTCAAATATGTTAGAAAAATCAAAACATTCAAATATGTTTAAGAAAACTTCTAAAAATTGAAAATCATCCTACAAAACATCGCTCTTTGGTTCTCACTTGTCCATGTGCACGACTCGCGGATCATCTTGATCTACCTCCATCAACAAAAGTTAGGCTGCTTACTTCGTCTATACTTTGGGGCACAATGAGTTTCCTGCATCTTGTTTCGTAGTGCACATTTCTTTTTCATCGATGAAGTGTCCTTCATTTTCCCTTTGCATGTATCCTTGCTTGGGGCACCATCATTAACCCTTGTCATTAATTCAAATAGGTTGGAACTAAAGCTTGATAACAAAAACATGGTACTTGTTTCTGTTAGGTTTAGCTTGTTTACTTTCTCGTATTGCATTGCATTATGTATGTTGCATGGAGTTGGTGTTTTTAGCAATGGACATTTTTTCGTATATGGCTTTTTCATGTCATACTACACTTTTGTTCATTCTTTTTAATAAGGACTGATGATGAAGATCTTTAGCAATATGATGAAAATAAAAGTTGTTTAAAAGGCACTTTGGATGGATGTTAGCTTATTCCCCTTTCTCATACTCCTTTTCTTCTTCTTCACATTATAATTTCTTCTATTATCTTTCTGTCATCTTTTCAATCATCGATCGAGTTCTTCTATCACCCCATCGCCAATCAAGGGGCATCCTTCATTATTCTCATTTTTCTTCTATCCCTTCAAGATTTTCTACTTGTTTATGCTTGTCTACTTTCTTTGAAGTGATGTCGCTTACATCACCCCAAAGAGGGGAAAATGTAGACAGCTAAAATATGCTTACACTTAGCATTTCCTCCAATACAACCGATTGAAAACACTTTGTTAATCAACCTGTCTTCGCTCCACTCTCGAATGCCCATTTATGACACCTTCTTGGTCATATTCCTCCTATAATCAGCTTATTTGGCTAATATCTCTCTTATTAGCTAAACATTCCTCCTTTCGACCATTCAAAACCTCCCTATTTCTCTCTAGACCACTTCTATTAGCTTCATAGGCTATCTATCAGTCCACAATTGGTTATCAAGACCCTCCCAACTCTCAATGAGTCTCTAATAACTTGCTAATAAAGTTTAACTAGCCTAATCCTAGCTTAACTAAGCCTAAAGTATGTTTATCCTAATCTAATCTAAAAGTGCTTTTTGAGCTTTAGTCCCACATGCACCCAAATTCCAAATTATCCCAAGTGGAAAACTATAAATACAAGGCTAATCCTACCCATTCAAACCACAACTTTACATACAACTTCACTCACAAGTCCTTCTCTCTCACATTTGGAGAAATTGACATTAGACATCATTTGCGTTAGCCAAGCTAATAGGAATTTGATCTTGGCTATCCTCCATTGGTGAAGCTCTTCCATCTTGCATCCATAACTTCATAGTAGGTTAATAGGAGGGTATCTAACTTGGTCTTGTAGCCATTTTAGAGAGACCTCTTCACCTCCATTGAAGAAAACAACACATCTAATTTGATTGCTTAGAATCTAACTAGGTTCATTTTTATTAAGCTTTTATGGAGTAAAGAGTAGTATATATGCTAATATCTCTCTTATTAGCTAAACATTCCTCCTTTAGACCATTCCAAACCTCCCTAGTTCTCTCTAGACCACTTACGTTGGCTTCGTAGGCTATCTATCGGTCATAATTGGTAATCCAAACCCCTCCCAACTCTCAATGAGTCTAGAATCACTTGCTAATCAAGTTTAAATAGCCTAATCCTAGCTTAACTAAGCCTAAAGCATGTTTATCCTAATCTAATCTAAAAGTGCTTTTTGAGATTTAGTCCCACATGTACCCAAATTCCAAATTCTCCCAAGTGGAAAACTATAAATACAAGGCTAAGCCTACCCATTCAAACTACAACTTCACTCACAAGTCCTTCTCTCTCACATTTGGAGATATTGGCATTAGACATCATTTGCATTAGCCAAGATAATAGGAATTTGATCTTGGCTATCCTCCATTGGTGAAGCTCTTCCATCTTGCATCCATAACTTCATAGTAGGTTAGTAGGTTAGTAGGAGGGTATCTAACTTGGTGTTGTATCCATTTTAGAGAGACCTCTTCACCTCCATTGAAACAAACAACACATCTAATTTGATTGCTTAGAATCTAACTAGGTTCATTTTTATTAAGCTTTTATGGAGTAGAGGGTAGTATATATGCTAGGGTTTGAATATTTGTTTCAAATTTATATATGCATAGATAGTTTCTTATTTAGCTCTTATCTCATGGTGCATGGATGAGTAAAGAAAATCTTTGAGGTTATTTAGCCTCATTCCATAGATTTTGCAACTTTCCATTGCACACACTTACGCCCTCCAAAAGTGTTCAAGTAAAGTTGGAAGTTTGAAAAGATAGAGAAATTCATGCTTTGAAGTTGTTTAAACTCTTCATCTGCACATTTTGATAAATTTTCCATTTTCCTGTCTTGACGTGTGAAAATTTTATTGTTATCCTCATTTGAATGAATTTGTCAATATTTATATGGCCATGGATCATCAAACCTTGTATTATTTTCAATTCTTTTTTTCGTGAAATAAATTTGAAAATCAGCACTAAATGGTGGAGTTTTCTTCTTCTCTGCATTTTTCCACAATCGTGATTGCATGACATTTTCTTCCCGTCAAATTTTGGCCCCATTATCCACGGGTACTTGGACATAACTAATTGTATGTGGTAGGATGGGTCCTTTTTACGTTTTGAGGCATTGTGGTAAAAAGGGTTAAAAGTCATAAAGTGACTCTGCAACCTCGATCCGCTAAGAGGGAAAAAGTCAAATATTGAGCCCACATCAAAAGAGTCAAAGCGGGGAGGTGGATTGTTAGAGCCTTTTGAGTTTTTGAGCCTTTTTGTAAAAAGGGCTAAAAGGCATAAAGTGATCCACATCCCCGATCATGCTATAAGGGAGAAAGTTAAATATTAAGCCCGAATATAAAGTCAAGGCGGGGAAGCGAGGCCATTGGGGAGATTTGAGAATTTGAGCCTTGTTTTCATTAAAGGGGCTTAAAGTTAAAAAGTGACCCGTCGCCTCACCCATGCTAAGGAAAAAGTCAAATATTAAGCCCACATCGAAGGTCAAAGTGGGGAGGCGGGCTGGTGGAGCAAGTTTTTTTTTGAGCCTTTTTGTAAAAAGGGCTAAAAGTCATAAAGCGAGCCACGATTCCTTTGCCAATCAAGTGAAACCACGTGTCAGGCTTATATCAAAAGAGGAAGGGCAAACCAAAAATGTAAAAAATGTCAAATATCTATAAAGTCACGAAATGCAAAAGGCATCCTCCATGCCCACTCTAGTAAATTTCTCCCATGTGGACGACTCTGGTTTAAAGTTTCAAAGGCAAGATGAACGATTCAAATTCAAAGTTACAAAATGAGTGTAATGGCTGCATTATGAAAAGTCTAGTTTTTCTCGCCATTGGCGTTTCTTTGTGAATCAAGAATTTGAACGGAAGCGAATGATTGAAAATATTGTAAACCATTTCTTGCTAACAAATAAGAAGTTGTAACTGTTTCTTGCAAGATATTTAATGGATTCTTCATGCCATTGTAAAGGGTTGGCAATTGATCTTGTAGAATAAAGAGTGCACTGTACCTAGAGAAAGCAAAGGAGATAGCCATTTTTCTTCCATTTCTCCACTATGTACAACTTGTGTTTAAACAATCAATACAAGAAGAAGGATTTTCTTGCTTTCTTTGACTAAGGGGTTTCTTGATACTTTGTGATCGATGAATTCTATTTGGTCTTGTTGTTATTTGCAGAGTTGTTTCTTCTCATGAATGCATGTGTTGAAGTTTCTAACTAGTGTGTGCATGAATCTAATTTTCTACCTACAACATTAGTTCTCCTACCTATTTTCTCAATCCCTTTCCCACCTTTATAGAAAATTCCCTCCTTGCAGATAAATGCAAGCATTTTCTGCAAGGTCAGGGGAGTGCCTGTTGGATCCTAGGTCGAAAACCACCACGAAATCCACCTTTTCATGTGCATGCATATACGGTAGCTGCACCAGTTAAGTATAGGGACTTATATTCCCGAGAGAATTGGAAAGGAATTCAAAAATTTGTCCACCCAAAAATTTTCTTGCCAACAGATCGGTAAATGGATAGACGGAGCATATATTTGCAAGAAGCCAATCCTTTGATAAAGGAAGCAGTTGACATATATACAATGATTTAAAAGATGAAAGAACCTCTATTTAAAAAATGGATGAAACCTTCTTCAAAGATAATAATAATTTGAACTTGAATTTAACTACATGGAGTGAAATCAAAGAAGAAGATTCATATTTTCTCCCAAGAAGATGTAATAGATGATGCCTCAAAATTGTTCAAGTATCAAAAAGCTATGGATTTTCGGTCCCAGGTTTTGTAGGATCTAATTAAGAAATTGGATGATAAGCATATAGAGATAATGGATGCTCTAAATGACATTTCAGAGGAGTTTGATAATATCAATTGTAAATTATTCAATGAAAACATCGATGCTCTTCCTAAGGATCAGATCAAGATGAATTTCAAAGACTTGGTCAAAAGGGATGACAAAGTAA
Organism: Taxus wallichiana var. yunnanensis; assembly: GCA_018340775.1. Classification (NCBI taxonomy): domain Eukaryota; kingdom Viridiplantae; phylum Streptophyta; class Pinopsida; order Cupressales; family Taxaceae; genus Taxus; species Taxus wallichiana. The sequence continues at coordinate 608,570,270 of CM031239.1, read as the reverse complement.
CTAGAACCTTCTATAGTGACTCCATTGATAGGTTGGTTTCATGCCATAATTTCACTGGCTGACTAAGAAAGGTGGTAAGTAAAATCAGAAGAGTTCTAGCCAAAATAACAAGAGAGATTGAGATGACAAATGTAGTTAATCACTATACATGTGGACCAGAGGATGAATAAATTCAAGGAATTATTAAGCATTTCATTGAATACAAACATCGGATGGCTTCTTAGGAGGACCAAGGAAAAGTGGAGTTGTAGAAGATGTTGCAGAGCCCAACCAAAGCTAGGTGGCCATGAGAGGACTGATCCAAGCTCTGGATCGGTCAAAGTTGTAGGGTTGACTAGGTCAAATTCTTGCAACAAACTTTTCTATTTTTATGGGAGCATGTTCCCTAGAACTTAATAACATTTCTATTTTTAGTAATTTGTTAGTTAAGGCCCAATTGTAATGGCTCATCCTAAGGAACTTATAAATAGAGAAGTACATTAAGTCTATTGGGAGATCAATTTTTGAGAAGTTACTCTTCAAGCTTGGAAGAGTGCTTTGAATATTCGAAACCTTTCAATTACATTCAAAGTGATATTTTTCCATGGAAAGCTGAGTTATTGTGTTAATGGTTGATGTGTTTATGCTTTGTGAATGCATAGTTCCTTAGTATAAGTGGTTGGCTTGCCTTTATCTCAGAATATCTTATTTCATTCTATTGGAAAGTGATATAATTGTTTGAATATCAGTTGTGGAAAAGGTTATCTTCCTTATATTATCATTGACTGTTATAAGTGAAATAGATGTTTGACATGTGCTTAATTTATATTATCGTGACGATTGATTGTGTTTCTAATTGAATTTGATCTATCTGTTACGCATAATCTAAGATTAACGAAAAGGAACATATCCTTCCTAGTTTGTGATATTTTGTATCATCTCTAAGTTGTAGTAGGTGAAGTTGACTTGTGGTGCACATACCCTCTTTGAATTAACCCTTCATGAGTATGAAAACACCCTTTACTTGGTGCATCACCATCCTTGGTATAGTTTCATTTCTTGAAAATCTCTTCCCCAAAAATCCATGAAAATGTTAGCATAGGTTTAGATAACCATTTTTTTACACTAGGAGTAGTATAGCACTTAGTTTAGGAAGAGGAAGTCAACCTTCTCCAGAGGTTCACCTTGAGCCCAAGTCCCACATATTGAGAGGCAATCCCATGTGTCCCAATCACACCAAACATCTTGTTCACATTCGGCCATTCGGAAGATCATTGTATGGATGTCAATGCACACCTTGAAGATTTCAATGTCCCTTGGACCATGTATTTTTATGGAACATGTTCTAGCATTGGAAATGGAGCTGGAGTGGTTCTAACTTCTCCAAATCATGATTCTTTTAATTTCTATTTCAAATTTAAGTTTGAATGTATTAATAACATTGTTGAATACAAGTCATTGCTCCTTGGTTTAAGATTTGCATGGAGACATGGGATTAAGATACAATTGTCAAATGACATTCGAATTAGTTGTAAAGCAAGTCAAAAAATTATATGCAACTAAGAACCAAAGGTTGAAACAATAAAAGCATGTAGTCTAGGATCTCATTAATTTTTTTATTCTTTTAATATCCTTTACCATGAAGAACTCGAATGCGATGGTGACAAGTTGGTTGTTCTTGTATCCCAATATGATAATGAGACAATGTCTCCTTATTGCAAATTTGAAGTAGAGGTATTGGTCAGACCATCAGTTCCAGGTAATATCCAACATTGGAAATTTTTATAAACTGTAAGGGTGAGTTCACCAATCAACTCATTGATCCTGAGCCAATGGTTGTATTATGTGATAGAAAAGAAGCCGTCTTTAGGAAAAATATAATACGAGTTGAAAGAATCAAATTTTGACCATCTTGACAAGGTCATAAACAAACCTATTTTTACATCTAGGGATGTTTAAGAATGCAACTTGAGAACTTCTCAAAATCCCAGAAAGGTTTGGTTGGGATGTAGCTTGAGCAAAGAAGAAAAAAAGCTTATACTAAATTGCTAAAAAAGTATCAATATTTTTGGCATGGTCTTACTCTGAATTAAAGGCCTATCGAGAAGATTTATTCCAACATGAGATACCCCTAGTGCCTCATACTAAGGATTTCAGGAAAAAAAAAATCCTATCAACCCCATCCTAAAAACTAAGATGCGAGAATAATTAACAAAGCTAAGGGATGGTGGGATAATATAACCTACTAGATACTCTTCATGGGTGGCCAACTTAGTGCTAGTCAGAAAGAAGAATGGGGACATAAGGATTTGTGTGGATTTCAGAAATCTAAACAAATCATCAATTAAAGATAATTACCCATTGCCTAATATGGACAATATGTTACAAAAGGTAACAAGATCAGAGTTTCTATCTACATTGGATGGTTTCTCTGGATATAACCAAGTGGTGGTGAAACAATTAGAACAATTCAAGACTAATTTCACTACCCCATGGGGAACATATGTCTATGCTAGGATGAATTTTGGATTGATGAATGTTGGAGAAAATTTTCAAAGAGCTATGGATGTGGATTTCTTTGGTCTTATTAATGATTTTATCACAATATATTAGGAGTATACAACCGTATTCTCTAAGAAAAGGGGTGACCACTTGGGGCACCTTGAAAAGATGTTGCTCAGATGTAGAGAGTATGGAATTTCATTAAATCCTAAGAAATGTCACTTGTGGTGCAAAAGGAAATTTTTTGGGGAACATAGTGTCACAAGGAGTCATGATAGACCCAGAAAGGGTAGAAGAAATTGGTAAGGTTCCTATTCCTATGTCTAAGAAGGGCATTCAATCTTTCTTTGGAAAGATAAATTTTTGAGAAGATTCATTTCAAATTTTGATGAGATCACTATCCCCATCACAAGTATACTAAAGAAATATCATGTCATTAAGTGGGGAGAAGGGGATGTCTAAGAATTTGAAGGAATAAAGGAGGCACTCAAAACTACCAATGTATTGACTAGCCCTATGATTACAAGAAAGGATTCCAAATGTTTTCTTTTTCCTCTAAAAATACAATTGCTTCTGTGTTGTTACAGAAATATAAAGAGGGGCACACAAATCCCATTGTATTTTTTAGTAAATTTTTGCAAGGATCAGAGTTGAAATACTTCATTATGGAAAAGAAAGCTTTTGCCTCAAGTAAAGACCACTAAAATTTGTAGAACCTATATTATGAGTTCCAAAATCATAGCCTATGTGCCTCACACAATGGTGAAATACATTCTATTAGAAATGGAGATGTCAAGAAAAACATGCAGATGGGTTAACAAACTTCAAGAATATGACATGGAAATTCAGACAACAAAATTGGTTCGAGGATTGGGCTTGGAAAGATTAATGGCATAGAGAAATTTACAAGTGGCGAGAGATATATAGTGTTGAAGAAGATGGGCCACATCCTCATGAAAAGGTGAGAACTTCATTCTGGTATAAATATATAGTCTATTACTTGATGAACTTGAATTGTCTTATGTACTTAGATAAGAATTAAAAAAGGACACTTAATATAGTTTCCCAAAAGTATATCCCGAGTAATCATGGACTGAATTGGAAGAACCCAAAAGGAGTTTTTCTAATATGTATCACTGAAGAAGAAGCACCTAAGATAATTATAGAATTTCATGGAGGAGTGTGTGGAGGCCATTTTGTTGGTAGAGTTACTGCTCAAAAAATTTAAGGGTAGGTTATTAGTGGCCTTCATTGTTTAAAGGTGCTTCCTTGTTGGTTTGAAAATTTGAAAGTCACAAGTATTTTTATGGAAGATTGAATTCCTTTGGGGATTTACCCTAACATATAGTGTCTATAGAATCTCCATTCAAACAATGGGGAATGAATTTTATTGGTGAAATATTAGACTCTTCAAGTGCTGGTCATAAGTGGATATTGGTAGCCATTGATTACTTTACTAAATGGGTTGAAGCCATTCCCACCAGGAAAGAAACCCATCAAGTAGTCATGGATTTTATTCTCAATAACATAATATATAAATTTGGAGTGCCTATCAAGATAGTTACTAACAATGCCACGAGCTTCAGATCTAAACCATTGGAAAAAATGTGCCAAGAGTATGGTATAAATTTTTCCTATGCATAAAATTATAATCTTGAGGGAAATGGCCAAGAAAAATCAAGTAATAAGAATCTGCTTAAGATCCTCAAAAGGACACTAGAGACTAACAAGAAGAAATGGGGTGAACAAATCAAGTTTGCACTATGGGTAGACAAAGTTACCACTAAGAGGTCTATTAGAAAAGTCCTTTTGAGTTAGTCTATAGAATTTAGGCCCTTATGCCTTTGCACCTACAAATTTCAGCATATCAGTTCATGTAACAATTTGAAGATGGGGAAGAAGTAAGTCCCTATGAGACAAGGATCAATCAGATTATGGAATTGGATGAGGAAAGAAGAGAGTCCCATCAAAAAATGTAAAATTCAGAGAAAAATCAAGAAGATATTTGATAAGAAGGTCACTCCAAGAGTTTTTAGTGTTGGAGACTTAGTCTTATTATGGGACAATAGACATGAAGATAAGGGAAAACATGGAAAATTTAATACCCTGTGGATGGGACCATATTATATTAATCTCAGGATTGGAGAACATACTTTATTTATGAAATATTTGGAGGGATAATTGCTGGAGTTTCTTGTCATTAGGGGAACCTCAAACACTTCTTTGACTAATCCAAATGATCAAGTATGATTTTATACAATGTAAAATTTTGATGTTGTTTTAGTTTTTTTGTTGTTGTTTCCCTTTTTGTGTTTTGATCTACAATGACCAGGTTTTGAGATATGTCAGTATTATGTTATGTATCTACTCAAGAAACTATGTACATTTTTCCCTCGTGACTCCTTTCTCAATGGATTAGGCACATGGTCTATCTGTTAAAATATTTTCTGGTTCTTGTGCTACCCATAAGGGGTTCCCATCCATGAGTTGGAGCCAATGTTGGTGCTCATTTTGATCTTTCACCTTGACTTATAAATGATCCCCTCAAATTTTCCATCCTTCTTGTCAAAACTCTATTTTATACAAGTTTTAAATTCCATAAGAACGTCGATGAAACTAGTTTCCCATGAGACCAAACAAATCCATGCCAAGTAATGATATATTTGTGAAATAACGCTTTTGTAAAGATTTCTTGATTTATGGGGCAACCATTATTGTATTGGTTTGAAGTAAACATGTATGGAACTCTAATGAACCAATTATGAATGTATGTAAATCCATCACTGAAGATTACTTATCTTCACTCTGTGTTATGCCCGTATGCAAAATTTAATTTCTTCCCCACCACTGATGGCGTATCGCTCCACGGGAGGACTTCGCGATGGAAAAACCTACATGATTTTTTGCAATGTTGTGTAAAAAAGCAAAATACAAAAATGGCTCTAGGACTCGATATGGGAATATTCTAGAGAATATTCTTGGGGTAGTTATACAAAAGTGCACTTTTACAATACACAACTCACATGGAAAAGTGTAAAGTGAAATCAAAATCCCACCCCCTAAAAAGGACATGTGTCACCAGAACACGGCATTGCGATATCGAGCATCTCATAGATTATTACACTTTGTAGTTTTACACCTCAAGGAAAAGGAAAACTATGTCAAACTCTTGGGGCCCGACACGAGACACATGACTTCATGCCAAAGCAACTCAGTATTGGGCACATGGGCCGAGTTGTAGTTTTAAATTATTGTAGTTGTAATAAAAAATGTAAAAGGCTTCTCGAGCCCCGACTCCTGCCAAAAGAAGACAAGTGGATGGTTTTCATGTAAATAGAAAAGGTGCGATCAAATGGTGGAATTTGAACACATTTATGGATTTTTCCATTAATGTTACTCACATGAATGAGTAAAGGTTTAATTTTTTTTTAATGTTTCAACATCCAAACTATTAGATGTAGATTTTAAGCATTTTGAAGCCCCAAGATTATGAATTTGCATCACGAGAAGGTGACAAATTATCACAGATATTGGTGTCTGAAATAATCAAGAGAGCTAAGTGTACCTGTGCAACCTGAGTGCTGAAAAAATTCACAAGTATGGGTAAGTCCCCTTGAATACTAGATTGTTGCGTGAATTTTAAGGGTTTCATGTGGTTTGTGTTCTTTTTCTTGTGCCTGGTTATTTCCATAATCTCTATACTATCGGAAAGAGATAATTACAAGTAGTTTTTCAAAACAAAATGAGGATAATGGAGGCTGGAACCCATGTCACTTCACATATCACAAGTAACTTGGATGAAGTGACAGACACTAACCTAGGGAACACAAACCTAACTAAATTCTTACAAAGACGACATGCCTCGAACATAAGTGATTATATGACAACAATCGACGCTAGTAATATTACTTTAGCTACCACTTTCTTGCCTTTCGTAAATTTCCTAGAATTAGTATGGGTTCAGACTTTGAAAAATTACAACTCAAAGAAATAGGAGGTTCATAGATGGAAGTAGTGATAGGGTTCTTTCCTTAACACCGAAGGCATTTAAGTTGATATTGGGGTTACCCTAGGTTCAAAAGGTGGTAAAAATTGACAAACACAAGTAAATGAACTTGTGGAATGTTGAGCATGATGAATGTACCAGTATTATGAACACTTATTGGTTGTTGAAAAATAGATGATCTTCTCTAGGATCCCAAATAAACTGGTTAGATCACACTTTGTGGCAGAAATTGATGACATCATAAATTTACTGAGTAGGATTACAGGCTTGAAATCAGCCTATGGTTTCCAAGAATGGATGGGTAGTTATATACGGATTATTCTGGATAGCACCAAGATTTTTTTTTGAGAAAAATTCATAGCCACATCTATTCATGAACAACTCCTTGAAATGGATGTGAAAATCAGAGAAGGAATCACTTTCAATTGTGAATTCTATATGATTTTGTAGACACAAAATTTGGGTCACACTTTCTTTGGCCCCCTTTCAATTAATTAACATAATGCATTTAACTAACCATGACCCCTTTACCCCATATTAATATTCATCCTCACATTATTAAGTAGTATACTTATTTTAATTAAATTAATTTCACCCTCACACCTCCTTAACACCGAAGGCATTTAAGTTGATATAGGGGTTACCCCAGGTTCAAAAGGTGGTAACAATTAACAAACACAAGGAAATAAACCTCTAGAATGCTGAGCATGATGAATGTACCAGGATTATGAACACTTATTGGTTGTTGAAAACTATATGATCTTCTCTAGGATCACAAATAAACTCGGTTAGATCACACTTTTTGGCAGAAATTGATGACATCATAAATTTAATGAGTTAGATCACACTTTTTGGAAGAAATTGATGACATCATAAATTTAATTGAGTAGGATTTGCAAAATTTGGGCTTGAAATCAGCCTAACCATGATGGTTTCAAGAATGGATGGGTAGTTATATCTGATTATTACTAGATAACACCAAGAAAACTAGATTTTTTGGATCTCAAAAATTCATAGATCCACATTGATATTCATGAATAACTCCTATGGTTTGAAATGGATGTGAAAATATGGATAGAGAAAGGAATCACTCCTCAAATTTGAAAATCAAAGAAGGAATCACTTTCACTGTGAATTCTATATGATTTTGTAGACACAAAATTTGGGTCACACTTTCTTTGGCCCCCTTTCAATTAATTAACATAATGCATTTAACTAACCATGACCCTTTACCCTATATTAATATTCATCCTCACATTATTAATCAAGTATACTTATTTTAATTAAATTAATTTCACCCTCAAACCTCCACCTCATCATGACACCTCACCCTAGACCCATTCCAGGGGCATTTAACTCACAGTGACTAAGTCATTACCTTCAACACTGAGTCATTACTCCCAGTGCTGAGTCATTAACTTGACCTAACTAACTAAGACTTGTTGCTAATCCTAAGCTGGAACTCTCCTAAGTTCTTCCTTCCCTTTCTCACTTGAACTCCATTTTCCTAAGCGGACTCAATGAGGAAAGCACAAAAATATAAGAATATCTTCTTATTTTTGGTAAATAGGTCTTTTTCCTAGTGCACCGCACTTGGTTTCCCTTTACCGACATCGGTTGGACATAACCAATGTTGGTTATCCTTTTTGACCCCATTGCACCATATTGCACCACATCTTCTTGCTTGAAACCTTTTCCACCTAATGCAAAGTTGACCTTGACTTTACACTTCACCCTCATGACATTATTACCTCTCACCCAACCTCACCATCAATTAGGGCATGTTTGTGCCCCTCACTGGCAGCCTTACCTACGGCCTTGCCTAAATCACCCAACCGACACTCACCTTTTGTGACACTTGAATTCATGTAGTCATTATACCTTGTGATGTGATACTCGTGTTGTTCAGCTTAATGACCTTATCTTGCCTAATGCCGTGCTATTTATCCCGACCATACCTTTGGTGCTCGGAACAAAACCTATCACCCTTTACTACACCTGGCTTAGTGGTGTTTGAGGACCATATCCTATACCTTGGATACCTGAACCACTTCAACCTTATTTGGATAAGTGTATCGACCTTTGACAACGTAGAGTTTACAAGCTCTTCAACCTGGTACCTTATTGTAATCTATAAATGTGCGTACATTATACTACCATTACCTATTACTCAACAAGACATTACCATTACCTATAACCCACCTACTCTTGCTTTTATCATTTACCTATTTATCAAACCACTCACCGACTTTGTTTCACACCTCCACACATACAGGGCATCTTTGAATTCTTGTTTTTTTTTAGTGTCACTTACCAATACAAGCTACACAAAAAAGGGGCAAATATAGACACCAAATTTTGGTCACACTCTCTTTGGTCCCCTTTAATTAATTAATGTAATGCATTTAACTAACCATGACCCCTTTACCCCATATTAATATTCACCCTCACATTATTAATTTGTTTAATTATTTTAATTAAATTAATTTCACCCTCAATCCTCCACGTCATCATGACACCTTACCCCGGACCCATTCGGGGAATTTAACTCACAAAGTGGATCGAGTCATCACCATAAAAACTAAGTCATTACTCCCATTACTAAGTCACTAACTTGAAATAACTAAATAAGACTTCTTCCTAAACCTAACTAGACCTCTCCTAAGTTCTTCCTGCCTTCTCTCACATGAACTCCACTTTCCTATGAGAATCAATGAGGAAAGCATGCCAAATTTGGGAAGATCTACCTATTTTTGGTAAATAGGACTATTTCTCCCTAACCCACACCTTTGGTTTTTCCTTGGCCGACGTTGGTTACCTAAACCGCCATCGGTTCCTTTATATAAAACTTTACAACCTTTTACTCGGGTTGGTCATTTGAGTTTTGAGAGTTCTATTGCAATCAAGTGAGGATATCAGAGTCATTGCTTCATCCAAACAACATCTACATACCACCAAAGGTTAGCACAGGCCAAGGATTCCCTTCCAGATCATTGGAGCATTCACCAAAGGACACAAGTCATACCGCGCGACACCGAACTAGCTACCACCTCATCTATAAATCACTAGCCTCCATCCAACAACAAGATCTTCATAGTAAAAAGTAAGGAACGTGATCTTAATCATTTGTGTTTACTTTATTATAGATCTCTTTCCTCCATTATTTTTAGTTTCTACTATTATCCGGATATCTCCATCTTCTCACCAATCCACCAACCCAGCCAGTTCAAGCCCTTTCACCCTTTGTGACATCTCCCTCTATATTCCTAAGTCTTCTCAGTTATATTACAACCTAACCACACCCTCATCACTCTTTGTGCAATCACATAAAATACCCAAAACCATTGTTATTAAGTTATTTCTAATTGCCCCTACTGATTTTGGTTTAGCCTACTACCGTTAGTTTCATCCTTGCACCGACATCGTTCAGCTGACCGATATCGGTCTCTGTGTCATTTTCTACCTTTTAAATAGTAATCCTTCTAATCAACCAAAATCAACCCAAAATCCCCAATAATTCCTAGACCTCATCATGCATAATGTAAAATCCAGAATAACCTATCAAATCTCCATATTTGATCATAAATTTTCTTGTTAGATTATATTTACTTATTGTATTTGCATAGATACCTAAATCATATAACTACAATAGGATTTATTTATTTCATGATACTTTCTGCATTAATTTGTATTTGAAAGGGGATTGACAGCCTCCTAGGAAGCACCTCACTTCCCGGATCTAGCATTTTCTAGGAAGTCCACTAACCTATATTATTAATGTTATCTTGTGGTCTTGTTTTGTTTCTTACATGTCATTCACCCTTGCTAAAGGGAATCTCTTCATGATTAGTTTGGATCAAAATTCATTAATTGCACATTCAACCTTTGACCTTCGATCTTACAGGTATTCCTCCTAACCTATTTCCTATTCAGTTTTACGTGAACAAATTAGGTGAAACATATTGGCATGCTTGGTGGGACCCATTTGGGGTTCTTTGAATTATTCATTCTTAGGGAATCATTGCATGTTATTTATTTTTGAAAGAAATTTAACATTAAAATATGTTCCCTTGGAAACATTCTTCTTCCTACCGATCTCGGTGAAACTTGTATTTTGGATTAAAAAGAACACTTATTTTTATTCTGATTGCATTAGTGAAAGACATACTCTTTCCTATTCATTATTGATCTCATCAAATTTCATTGTGAATTTGGGTTTAAAATCTTTGCATCTCATTTTTATGATGCATTCTATCTCATCTAAATTGTGGGCAACCTATATACTAGAATTCATGCCCGAGTTGATGGTTGACCAACTAAAACGTAGTTCACATTTTACACACTCTTTATACCAAATCACTGAAAACAAACTACACATTTCTTAAATAACATCTTTCTCGGGAAGAATCTATCAATGATCACTCGATCAGAGGATTGACAGTGGGCTCCATCTGGTTTTCTAGCCAATCATCATATTAGAGAAGGACCCCCATGCCAAAACTTACCTGAAACCAACCATACTTGTCGGCTTTCTTATAGCACACCTTGGTAAAAAAAATATACTTTATCCAAGTCAGTTCTAAATGGCATAAGCCACAACATTAAATCTACATCATAGAATTTGTGTTTTTATAGATTTTGCTTCATTTGTGTTTTGAGGTGCGAGTTCATTCTCTTCATTTTTCTCTCCCTACACTCCACCATCATAGTTGGTGTATTCGACTATTTCGAGTGTGTTAGGGATGATCATTTCCATATTCAATCTCTGAGTTGGTCTTGTTATTTGACCTAAATCACCAAAAATTAACTTTTTCCATTTTTCACAGATTTCACAAGATCTTGGTGTTGGTCTAGCGACCACCATCGGTTGCATCATCATACCTCGCTAATCGAGTTAAGCGCCGCTTTAGGCTATTTTGGTAAATTTTGTAAAATTAGCATCAAATCTTCATTTCATTTCTTTATGTGGCTTCCTTATTCATCTTACTAGTCTCCAAGTCTTTGATATTACCTTCAGAGTCCAGTTCTATCTTGTTTTCACCATTTATTGCAAGATTTACCAATATGACATTTTTCCCACTATCACCTGACATCGGTCTATCGACTAGTGGCGATTACCCCCTCATACCTAGGTATCGGTTACCCTGACCAATGTTGGTATCTATGTTGTGATTTTTCAATCAGAACAATGATCAAATCACACATTTTAGACCCATTTTTCTCTATTCCTTCTGTGTTTTTACATTATCAACAAATCTTAGAATACCTGTTCTATTGTTAGTCACATGGTTTTGACTTATAGACAAGCCAACACTCTCGTGTTTCACGCTAGCCGCTAACTTCTCCCAATCACCTATGGACCCCAATAAGGATCTTTCCATACCCACTGGTGATGAGGAGTTCGTGAGACTCCTTGTGTAGACACCAAAATTGAGTCACACTCCTCCCTTGGTCCCTAGTCAAATAACCGGATCAAACATACTCACCTAACCAAGGGCCCTTCCACCCACACATTCATTATTAATTAAATATATATATATATATATATATATATATATATATATATATATCCTCACAATATTTATTATCTAATTACCTTAATTTTTACCCCACCACCTCACCTAGACACCTCATCACACCACCTCACCCTATACCTATTCTTGGCATGTTTCCATAACCAACAATAACTAAGTCTTACTTGCCTTAATGAGCTAATATTTGGTCTAACCCTAAAATAAATCCCTAAAATCTCTTTAACCACATTCCTACTCATTAGAAGGGAAGTTTCCATTCTAATCCGTGAGAAAAAAACTAATCGGGCCCAAGAAATTAGAAATATCTACCCATTTTAGTAAACCTAGGGAATCCCTCCTTAATCGACGCTGGTCACCCATAAACTAACGCCGGTCAACCCAGAACCGTTTTCGGTTACCATTTATTCACCTAAACAACCTTATTTTTAGCTTGGCACATTCTGAGAGCAGGAGGACAAGAAGAGAGCTGCATGCAAGGAGAACCAGATTTTTTCACTCACCTAGACATCCATAGCTAGCACCAGGATAGATCCATAAGCATTGGCACTCACAGTAACATTCCAAGAAGCGTCACTATTGCACCAAGTTCTATTCTATCAACCGATCATCACCACCACCCAACCATTGGACCTGCAATATTGGTAAGTGTTTTATCATTAATCATTTACATTCCTATTTTGTTCATAGAGTTGTTATCATTTCTGTTACCATTCTTCTATTAACATTCCCATTCCTCCATAGCATTATTTCTAACAAAACCAAAACCTCACCCACCTATTTATCAAATTACCTATCCTAGCCCTTCCACCTCTTTGAGTGTTCTCGGTATTCCTATAGACCTCAAAGCATCACCTTCTTTAGACCCATGTAACCCCACATAACCTCTATGATAAAATTTTCGGTGAATTAATGTCATCTTCTCATCGCGACGATTATCCATAACCGTCGCCGCGGTCTCCCTTAACCATCACCAGTTATACCCGAATGACATTTCTCTCTATGTTTTATACCCGCCCAAGATCAAATCCAAACAACCTCCTACCGGTTGACCCAAACAACCTAGAATATTATCTTGACTAGTCCCAAGACTTGATGCAGACACCTCATCCTTTAGATCCAACTATAGCCTAACCTGTTGTGATTGGATTTACTTATTGTATTTGAATGAGATACCTAAATCATATCAACTACAATAGGAATTTACTTATTCCTTGCATTAATGTTTTTTGAACAGTGGATTGACAACCATCTAGGAAGTATCACACTTCCTAGAACTAGCATACACTAGGTAGTCCACTATCATATATCATTTAACTATCTTTTTGTGGTCTTGTTTTCTATTACAAGTAGTTCCTCCTAGCCAAAAGGAAGCTCTCACAATTGGCACTAGATCAAGAAGTTATAATATTGGTAAGTATTTTATCATTAATCATTTACATTCCTATTTTGTTCTCTTTGGGCCCCTAAAATATTAGCTAAGTACATAAAGGTGCATGGGCATGCAAGGCCTAGGTTGAAGGATGGGCATGCAAGGATAAGGCATGTAAGGAAAGGTTCTAGAAGGGGTTTTGAATGGCCATGTTGCATGCCGACAAAAAAAAACTCGGGACTTAGCCATATTTGGTGTATCGGGCAGGACATGAGAAAAGTGTGACTTGACTGTGCATGTGGAGTGGATAAGGTACTATCTTGATGACAGTTGGCCTAAGAAGGAATATGCCCTGCGATAGAAGTTTCTAGAAGACATCATGGAAAAAAGTGGAGAGCTCAGGCTTGGAGGATAATGCTCCCATGGAGGACCACATTTAGACACTTGGTGTTGGATCTGAGGCCATAGAAGGATGAGTTGGCACTTCGGGATGCCCATATATTCAAGCACCCACGGGAGAAAAATATATAGATAGCATATCGAATAGAGAGCGGAGCTTTGCAGAAATGCCACAATTAACTCTATTTGGGTTGGGTAGATAAAACATAGGAGATGGATGTACCAAGGGCTTGGGGTTTAAATTTATTTTGAGAGCTAAATGATATGGATCTAGTTATTATGCATGACTTTTTGTTCGCCTTTTCGTGATGCTTTGTAATGAATCTAATGAATGTAATGAGGTTACCCGTTTATATGAATATGATCGTAACGATTCTCAAAGTGCGTTTACATATCTTCATGGTTATGTTTTATGCATGTTTATGGAATGATTCTGAATCCTTACGCATTTCCCTTTCTATTTTGATTTAGTTCTTAATTTGTTAAGTAATTTACTGTCTCAAATGATTGCACTGATCTAGAAGCCATTTGAGCTCTATGATGCTTGCATGTCTCATTTCCACTCACTTTCTTTAAGTTTGGATCGTTGATGATATTTTCCCACTCAAATCACATAAAAGAGAGAATTGGCACCCACACGTGCCTCGAGTGAGCACCAACGCTCATTTGTGTGATAGGATGGTGTGCATGGGATTCCCTTGTTCTTTTGATGGGTATAAAAATGACGAGATGTTCATAGAGTTATTATTTTCGTTACCATTCTTTTATTAACATTCACATTCCTCCATAACATTCTTTTTGAGAAACCCAAAGCCTCACCCACCCATTTATCAAATTACCTATCCTGGCCCTTCCACCTCTCTAAGTGTTCTCATTATTCCCACAGACCTTGCCATCACCTTCTTTAGCCCCATCCAACCCCACCTAGCCTCTACAATAAGGTTTTTAGTGAATTACTGTCATCTACTATATTGATGCGGTTACCCATAACCTTCGTCGGTCTCCCTTAACCGTCGTCGGTTATACCTAACCGACATCGGTCTCTGTGTTTTATACCCTACCCAAGAACAAAGCCAAATAACCTCCTACAAGTTGACCTAAACAACCTAAAATCAGATCTCGACGGTCCCCAAGTACTTGGCAGACACCTCATCCTTTACATCCACCTATAGCCTAACTTTGTTGTGATTGGATTTTTTCAATGTATTTGAATAAGATACCTAAATCATATCAACTACAGTAGGAATTTACTTATTTCTCACATTAATTTGTTTTAAATAGTGGATTGACAACCATCTAGGAAGTATCACACTTCCCGGAACTAGCATACGCTAGGTAGTCCATTGTCATATATCATTTAACTATTTTTTTGTGGTCTTGTTTTCTATTACAAGTAGTTCCTCCTAGCCAAAAGGAATCTCTCACAATTGGCACTAGATCAAGAAGTCAGAACACGTGCATCAACCTCCAACCAACCCATTTAACATGTATTCCTCCTAGCCCTTACCCTTATTTGTTTTGTCATTCAAAATGTAAAGAAAATGGTGAAATATTTTGGCATGCCAGTGGGACCCATCAGGGGTTCTATTGCATTTTTCTTCATTCCTAGGTAAAATTTGTGTGTTTGTTTCCCTTCAAAAAGATTACACATTAATTTTTCCTCCTTGGTAATCTTCTCTTCTCTCTAATTTCTCTAAAGGATACATTTTCTTTTGGTGCATTTAAAAAGAACCATTCTTCTTGCTTTTTGCATTTAGTGAAAGAGCATACCCTCTCCTATTCTCCATTTGTGTCATCAAACATAATATTTCGATTTGGGATTTAAATTGGTTGCATTACATTTTGATTTGCTGCATTTAGCTCACAATAAAATGAGGGCAACCTATATGTTGGAAGTCATGCCCAATTGATGGTTGACACAAAGAATCATAGAAAGCACACTCTCTCTCTCTCTCTCTCTCTCTCTCTCTCTCTGTGTGTCTTACCAAACTTGCACAAAATTAAAATATACACATCTTTCTTAAACAACATCTTACTTGGGAACACCTATCCACAATCACATGATCAGATTGGTAGGTACTCCCCAGCTCATTTCCTCTGTCGAGTCATCATCTCAGAGGATGGCCCACCCCTACCATAACATACCTAAAACCTCTCCTTTTAGATATCCTTCTTCATAGGACACCTTCCTAACCAAAAATTCTGTTCTAAATACACACAGTCAGTTCTAAATAGCATAAGCTGAACACACATAAAGAAAAATCACTCTTAGGATCATATTTTTCTTAGCGTTCTTGCTTTGCATTTTGAGGTGTGAGGACACGATTCCACATTTTTATTTTTCCTTGCACACTCCCCCATCATAGTTGGAGTATTTTGACTTTATCTGAGTGTGCCAAGGCCCCATCTTCTCATTCTCAAATTCCTGAGTTTGATTCTTCACTTGATTTAAATCACAACCCAATTTTCTTCATTTCTATCTCAATTTCATAAGAATGGTGTTGGTCCAAAGGTGACCGTTGTCGATTTTCATCATCGATCGTCATCGGTTAAACCTAACCGGTGTCGGCTCCTGAATTTCTAGGTACTTTGGCCTGGGACAGTCTTCATTCATCATTCTGTTCTCATTTTTGGCCCTTTGGGCACTAACATATTTTATTGATACTCTATTCTACTATGTTGATATTACCATCATACAGAAAACATCTCCTTGTATTGCTTTTCACCTTGTTTCATTTTCTGAAACTGGGGATTTTCCGTAGTAACCGACATCAATTTCTGTGATCAACTTCAGTTACCATAACTAGTCAAACTAATTGTCATCAATGTCTATATTTGGTTTTCTAGATCCAAATCTTGACCAAATTCACCCTCCCAACCTCATTCTTTTCTATCATGCTACTTTTTGTGTCATCTACAGAATACAGTCTTACCAGGTCAGCACTTGTTCACATGGTATTGACTCGTAGCCAAAATAATGCCCTCACATTCCACGCTAGTCATTAACCAATCCTAACTAGTCCTTCACTTCCTTCCATCTTGTCACCCATGGATCCAACCTTACCTACCACCATTTCTACAGGTGAGGAAGAATTTGCACGACACCTTGATCGAATCTCGCGGCCTTATAGTTCTACCTTTCCCACTCTTCCACCTGATACTCCTCAGGTCATTTGATATACGACATACCGGTATCCATCTCCCGCCCTTATTCCTACTTATGCATCAGCCCCTACTAATACGGTGTTACCCTCACTTGCTTCATCCCTAGTAGTTTCGCAGATAGAACCCATACCCTCTATGATTCTTTGTGTTTGCAGTGATTCATTCATGCTCGTCATATCTGTTGTCCCCTCATCGACCACCTAGGCCATAGCCCAATCCACACCCATTTTCTCAAAAATACCCATTGCAACACAACCTCTCGTGGTGTTGGTGACCCCTACTCCATTCCATAATCTTGTCCTCTCCATCCCACAAACATTGCCCCCAATCACTACTAGAGTCACGACGACCATCCCACCTACATACACATACTATCAACAACCCCCTATCTCATCTGTCACCCATTCTGGATACATACCCTCTATGTCGGTCCCCTATTCTCAACCTCCCTATTTGGAATCACCATATAATGGAATACCGCCCACATCATAGGTTCAATACCAACCCCCTTATGCCATAGGAGGAGCCCTTCCACCACAACCTACCAATGACCTCATCAAGTTAATGATGTAAACACTAGAAGCATTGGTTTCGGATCACACAATTCCTCATGTATGATGAAATTTGTAATGAGCCTATTCACCCATCCATTCCTATTTGACCATACCTCATACATTGGGAAATGCCAAAATTCAACCACTTCAATAGCAAAGAGGACCCACAACAACATTTGCGGTCCTTTAAACATGGGTGTTACCTGATTTCCCATGACGACGCTTTACTTCTGAGGACTTTCCCAATGTCCCTGACAGGACCTGCATTGGATTGGTACAGTGGGCTACCAAGACACTCCATCTACTTGTTTAATCAAGTAGCCCAAGCCTTCCTAGATCACTTCTCCATCAACAATGTTAAGAAGCTTACCATGACTGATCTTTATTCCACACGACAGTATGACGATGAGTCTATCGTTGACTTTATCTCTCACTAGTGCAGCCTCATTAACCAACTCACATTTTAATTACCTCAAACTGAACTCATAGAGCTATTTACTTGGGATTGTGCTAGGAACATCTCACCAACCCCACAGGCACATACCTTTCACACTTTTGACGAGGCATTCACTATGGCACAGAAATTGGAAATTCATGCTATCGAAGAGAAAAAGATTCAACTTCATAACAAGAGCATTACGTTTAAATCAAATGATGCTTATTCATCTTCGAAACCCAAAAAAATATATTTAAAACCCAAAGGATCTGCCAACGCCATAATTCTCAAGGCTGGCCCACCTCATCAATCAAACCCAACCAAACCCCTTTCTAATCTCTCTCCTGTCCAAGCTTCTAGTTCAGACGAGAACAATGAAAGTACACTTTCACAAGAGAATCTTACTCTTCTATTTTGGAAAAGCTTATTAAGGCTAGTACCATTACCCTTTCACCTATAAAACCACATATTGGTTTTGATCTGAGCGATCCATTCCCGCATGTCATAAGGAACATGATTCTACAACGATCATCATGTTAAAGGTCATACCGACAATAACTCCATCACCTTCAAGAATATCATCCAAGAAATGTTAGACAATGAAGATCTAGTCTTGGATAGTCTGAATGCACCGCTAACCAAAACCTACACATATCTTCAAAAATCCATTTCCTAATCATGCCCCTTCTTCCAACCAAGCTGGTGACACCTTAAACAATGATAGCAATGTCTGTGAGGTCCACACTATTTTTGATGACATACTAGTTGCTTCCCAATTGCCTCATGTTCCTTCCATAGATGAAATCTTAGCCCAAGCTCCCCTACTTATACAAGAACCTATTTCATGTACTCCTCCACCAACAAAGGAACCACCTTCATTTTCTCCTTCACTTGTGGAAGAGCCTATAATCAACATGCCACCTTTGAACCCTCAAATTTCAAGCAGTTGTCAGTGGAACCTCTCCTACTCATAGGAGATACATGTCCACCATCTACACCAACAAAAGGAGAGTCCACTTCGTCTAGCCCATCCTCTCCTCTACCCATGGAGGATTCTATAGAAGCACTATTGCCTTTAGATGACCACTCACCATTGGACCTTCAAGAGTCTTGTTGACCTACTTTCATCTCTCTTACCCATAGAGTATAAGGCTAGCCATTTCCCAGTATCTCAAACACATTTTACGGGGATTGCCACTCAATCCACATCAGCCTCACTTACAACAACACCATTTTCATGCTTGGCGATTGCCTGGATTATGTCGATAGAGACTTACTTTGGGGACACCTTCTACTTCTTGTTTTAACACAAATGCATTTGTCACTCATTGACACCTCCACTATCTATCCAAAAGTGTTTCGAGTGACCAAACCAAACACAACCAAAACTATTGCAATACCTTCTATGTCACCACCCATGGCCCAACTCACACCTCTCCCATATCCCAACATATATCTACACCCAAACACCTACCCATGCCTATATCATCTCCCTTACCTAAACCTATCACTACCTTAGGGGTCATACCGACAGCTAGCCTTACTCACCCACCCATCAAATTAGATTTAGCCACATCTTCTAAAACTAACACTAAACTTAACTTGGCCCTTAAAAAGAAGATCCAACCTCCTAGACCTCATACACCAACCTCACCTACCACGCCATTCTCACCTTCACCCCTTCCGTCCATCCTAGGACCTCACCCCTTGACCCTGGCTAAGAAACTCCCATCCACTAGTAAACCAAGAATGTAACAACCCATTTTCCCATCACGGACCTCTAATTTACCCAAGTGACCCACACAACTTCCACCCTTACCCATAACCTTCTTACCACCCATACCTCCACTACCATCAATAACTTCCTCACTACCCATAACACTATCTTCCCTTTCACTCACACCTCCTACCCAACCCACTAACGCACCCTATTACACCATTGGATTATCCTCTACATCTCATACACCCATATCACCTTTTCCCAAAAGGATGCAACCTAAAGCTAAAAATCCACTACCCTCTAATAAGGCGCGAGTTAAACCAACCAAACCTTCCATCACGGTTCTTCTACCATGCCCCTACCAAAGCATTACAACCAACACCTAAGACCACACCACACACCAAACTAGTAGACCAACCTACTCCCCCTCTTGTAAAGACTCTTCCTCCTTAATCAGTCAGGCTGTACCCAAACCCACATTCACCTCCCATTATGATCCACTAGTAGGGTCCTACGCCAAAATCCTAACCAATCTCCTCGAAACTTCTATCATCACATTACCACCTCTTATACCTTACGACCCACTCAAACCTAAACCAAAAGGGGTTGAAAAAAAAAAAAATTGTGCCTACCATCGTGTGTTAGGAACGATGTAGAGAAGTGTAAGGCTTAAAAAAACCGATCTTGTCAATTGTGTCCTCCCAAAGAAAACTTTGACGATGACGATATTCTTAACGAGGACCCCATTTAACCTTCACTAATTTCCACAGATCTTCTCCCGTTACCTACTCGGTGACCAAAATATCCACCCCCACAACTCTTCGATCCACCCCGAGATTCGAGATCAACATGGTTTGTATAAGAGAGTTGGCCAAACCACCACTAAAATGCCAATGCACCTTAGTGCTATCACAAGGATCATATCCCCCACTAGGATTTTGTCCCTCATGCCACTATACCTTCCATGACACACCCTCTTCATCCACCTCCCCTCAGATTAACATGATCAACATGGCCACCTATTCTCGAAAGATAAGGGAAAGGAAAAATTAATTGGCGATCAACCAACCCTGTACCAAACATACCATCCACACCCATACCCAAAGTCATCATTCGAGGTCCTACATATCCTATTTCCAATGGGATCACACATCACACAATTATAAAACAAATACACCAACCCCCTCAAAATGTCTTTATATGACCTCGCACAAACCTCGAGTCACATCATCAAGCCCTCATGGAGGTCCTTTAATCTATTAAAGTCTTACCAAATGACGCCACATGTGTCACCTCCATCATTACCCCTCATCACGTAGCCTCTCTCACTAGGTCTTCATCTTCCTCTACACCTCCACTTACTCGCCAAGTGGTCGCCCTCAACTTTTTAGATGAAGAGATTCCTCCCTTCCAGATTCGATGACCCCGACCCCACTCTTTTCATCTCCGTATTTATTGATAATATACGCATACAAAATGTTATGATCGATGATGGTGCTATCATTAATATCATCTCCTCCCATGCATATAACCAAATGTGGATACCTGCCAATTACATGTATGGTAACCCGGTTATCATTGTGCTCCTTCAATGATGCCATGACCTCTACCTTGGGTACCATTGTTCTCCATGTCCGCGTTGGCCCCCGCAATGCCATGAAAATTTTCTATGTTCTAGAAAGAGAGTTCCAATATAACTTTCTACTCGGCTAACCTTGGATCCATGCTATGGGTTGTGTCCCTTCGAATTTGCATCGATGCCTCAAATTTGAACACGAGGGACATAATTACACCATCCCTTCCGACCCATCACCTTTCAAGACCTGTAACATGATATATCGGCCCAATGATGTGTTTATGCGGTTAAGGCATCTCGCGATGTCACCACTTTAACCTTCACCCATGAGCCCATCCACCAAAATTGCCACTACTTCTGCTGCATCTAACCTTGTTATCCCCACTACAGTTGTAGCCTCTACCGCTGACGCACTTGTTTCCCCAACATCTAGTGAGCCATCTATACCCACTACCCACATACCAACTACTAATCCCTTAGAAGGTGTTTTTCAACACCTCACTTTGGGGGAATACCACCTATACAATATCGATACCTTCATCACCCCACAAGAGTATGGGAATCTGCGTCAACACCCCAACTACGACATCTGCATTGGTGATGTTTTTCCTTATGGTCCTCCCCACCTTCACACCAACCTAACGTATGGGGGACTTGATATTTCCACTTATAAACCCGAACCTCCATCCCAAACCCAACCATTTTTGTCTGACCTACACTCCCTCACTAACCGCCACTTCACTCACACTTTCCTCCATCGGTGCGCGTGGAAAGGATTTGGCTTCGGATTTTATGAACAAGGCTGCCATACTGTCATTTCCTGTACCTCTTGTAAACACAATGACCTTAGTGGAATTGGTTTTAACACTCCACCCTCTAAAAAGGTTCATGTTGACCTTATCCAGGATGAGAAATATTCCCCCTCTCATTCACCCACATTACCATCTACACCCATGGAGTTCATAGATCTTGAATCTATTCCTCCTAAATTTTTTTTTCGTAAACACCATTTCCCTTGGACTTCTGACCTATCAACGCAATGGAGAAGATCCATCTTCTCTCCCATTCCTATATCCTAACATGATCGATGATGATACACCTTCAATTAATGTCGATTCAATGTTAGGATGATGAGTCCATCCTCACCTACCTTAGTGCAGAAGACTCTTATATTCATCGGTCGTTACCCTCTAAGATGTAAACCATGTTGAACAAATCAACCATCGAAATCAACATTAATACTCAGGATGACCCACACATTCTAAAGATCGGCCAATCCTTAGATGCTACTGAATAAGAAGCCTTCACCTCTTTCCTTTGGGACCATAGCAACACATTTTCCTAGTCCTATGCCGATATGCCTAGTATTGACCCAAAATCATGGTTCACAATATCGTAACCATTCCTGATGCCAAACCCATCAAATAAAAGCTGTGGAAAATGCATCCTCACATTGCTCTTTTGGTCAAAGAAGAGATTCAATGCCTTCTCTCAATTTCCTTCATTCTACCCATTGATTATCCCCAATGGATTTCTAACATTGTTCTGTCACAAAGGTGACAGAGGGACTCATTTTACAGATTTCCGTAACCTCAACACCACCTATCTAAAAGATGATTTCCCACTACTAGGCATTGACCAACTAGTTGATGTCACCGCTGGCCATGAAATGTTATCACTCATGGATGGTTTCTTAGGCTACAATCAAATATTAGTAGCTCCTGAGGATCAACACAAGACCACTTCATCACCCTTTGGGGAATTTCTGCTATCGAGTCATGCCCTTTGGCCTCAAAAATGCCGGTGCTACATATAAGTGAGCCATGACTTACATCTTCCATGAAATCATACATCACATATTGGAAGATTATGTTGATGATTTGCTTGCCAAATCCAAGCATTGAGACCGAACACCTACCCATTCTTAAAGTCATCTTTGACTGCCTCATCAAGTATTGTGTTTGTCTTCAACCAAAAAGTGTGTCTTTGCGGTACTTTTTGGAAAACTCCTAGGTTTCATCATTTCTTTGCATGGCATAGAAGTTGATCCTACTAAAGTCAAGGCTATTCTTGAAATTCCGCCACCCACTAATCTTCATCAACTTCATAGCCTACAAGGAAAGTTGCAATCAATTCGTCATTTTATCTCGCAACTTTTCGACCATTTGTTAACCATTCCATCATCTTCTCAAGAAAGATGTTTCATTCAAATGGGATGTTGAATGCCATAAAGCCTTCAAATCCTTGAAACAATACCTCCTTCAACCACCAGTGCTCATCCCTCCTAAGGATGACCAACCCTTCTACCTATATTTCGCCACCGACCATTCTCTAGGTGTCATGCTTGCTCATCGCAACGACTAACACCAAGAGCAAGCGGTTTATTACATAAGCCATACCCTTCTTGACTACGAAACTAGATATACCCACACCAATTTTTTTTTCCTAGCCTTAGTTTTCATCGCCACCAAACTCCGCCATTACCTACTCAACCACAAAACCTTCGTCATTACTAATACTGACCCATTACACTACATGTATGCCAAACGTTATCAACATCAATGTGCCGCACGTTATCTTATGCTTTGGGCCGACCTCAACCTCGAATTCATCCATAAAAAGTCCATCAAGGGCTAGGATATCACCGACCAATTAGTTGACGCACCTATTTCTGGGGATCAACCCTCTAACTTCAACTTCCTAGACGAGTCTATAGCTACCCTTTCCTTGGATGAACCCACTTACCAAATGACACTCTTCTTCGATGGCTCCAAGTGTCAACGTGGGGGTGGGGCTGGTGTTATCCTCATTCCACTTGATGGTGAACCTATGCATTTGTCTTTCAAACTTGATTTTTATTGTACAAACAATATTTCTGAATACGAAGCACTCGTATTGGGTCTCTAGGCTGCTTATGCCTTAGATGTTAAGTCAATCAACATCTTTGGTGATTCTCAGTTGGTCATAAACCAATTCAATGGTATATACCAGTGTTGTAATGAGATACTTCAAAAGTATAAGCATCACGTAGACATACTTTTTACCACCTTTGACCGTTACACACTTCAAACCACCCCACGTTCTACCAATAAATTTATGGATACCATGGTCTTCTTGGCTTCTCAGATACCTGCTTCACCCATTGACTCTAAAATATTTGTCACCAAACAAAGGCTAAAATCAATCTCTTATTTACCTTGTGAAGTTTACTCCATCATAACCGTTGTCTCGACCCACGTGACCTTTGGTATAATCAATATGCAGACTATCTTTCCCTTTTTATTCTACTCACTAATCTCGCTCGTAATGGACAACGTGCCTTTCTTAAAAGTGTCTCCTATTATGCCATCATGGGTGGTCTTCTTTACAAGCACGGTTTCAACAAAATTCTCTTATGCTACCTTACAAGCTCTGAAATTCCTTACACCATTAAGGAAGTCCACGATGGAATTTGTGGAGGTCACTTTAGCGGTTTGGCTGTCATAAAATGCATCCTTTGCTTAGGCTATTATTGGCACACCCTAAATCATGTTATTATTGTGATTATGTCAAACATTGCGTGAAATGCTAGAAACATGCTAATCTCCATCACACCCCTAATCATGCCTTATAGATCACACAAGATATTTGGCCTTTCTCTCAATGGGGTTTGGATCTTGTTGGTGAAATCAACCCCCATTCTTCACAACACCACCAATGGATCATAACTGCTACTGAATCCTACACTAAATGGGTAGAAGCCATTCCCCTCATTTCTACCAAAGATGAGAAGATATGTGAGTTCATCAACCATCACATCATTTGTTTTTTGGTGTCCTCACCACATTATCACTGATAACAGAAAACAATTCAAAAACAAAACCCTACGCAAACTATGTGATGCTTTTGGCATCCAACTCAGTTTCTCATCACCTTATTACTTGCAAACCAATGGTCAATCCGAATCCACCAATAAAACCTTGAAAAAATTCTTATGAAGGTAGTCAATGATACTGGGAAAGATTGGCATACACACATTCCTTTCACCTTGTGGGCTTATCACACTAGTATTCACACTTCGACTGCTGCCACCCCCTTTTCTCTGGTCTATGGTAATGAGGTTGTCTTACCTCTCGAAGTCCATATTCCATCTCTACATCTCACTATAAGACATGCTCAATGACAATGACTTTTGCCAAGATCGCTTGATGTAACTTGAGTTATTAGATGAGCGTCGTCTCATTGCTCTTGACCATCTCTAAATCTACCAAAAGCGTATCAAATGTGCCTATGAAAACGTGTTCAAAAATGAACCTTTCGGGTTGGTGAACTTGTCTGAAGGAAAATCAACATGTAACCAAAGAGGAGAAAGGTAAATGGGGAAAATTTTCTCCTAATTGGCTTGGACCTATATCATTACCCATACCTATGGATTAGATGCTTATCTTTTGTCTCCACTCGAAGGTAAACCCAAACTTGAGTCCCTTATCACCTTGCATCTTTGACCATTTTATTATTGATATCGAGTCGTATATCACTTTCTGTCCATTGATCACTCGTCCCTTGAATGCTGTTCACCTTCCATGTTACCTTTTTTTAAGGATCCGTGACTCAAAAAGAATCATGTGATTCTCGATACCTTTCAGCCCTATCTTAAATATGAGTACCATGAATCTACTCATAACATGATTCTCATGGATACTTTTTCATCTTCTTCAAGATGGAATCCCATGGTCGTTCATCATTTGAAACCACCTCTTTCATAATTAATATTTGTGTGCTATGGTCTTGTCTTCTAAAAAAGAACCTAATCATCCTCTATAGTCTTGTCCATGACTTAAACGTCTAAAAACGATAAGGGATACAACTCCTTGAGTCAAACTTCCAGCAAAAGATGACTCCCTCAAAAGGGACATCTCTTCTTTATATGTCACTACTATAAAATAGACTACTCCCTTGAAGGATAGCTATATCTAGTCATTACAAATATGTAATAAATATCCCGAAGCTTCCCGCATCGTTCAGCTTCACAAATACCTAAAGGATATAGTATACTCATCCCATATAGACTTCCTGCATCGATCAGTCTATTAAAAACAAACCAACAAATGAAGAAAAAGATGAAATTTTCATCATGGACTTGCCTATTCTTGATCCTAGGTTTCTTGTGCCGAAAGACACGTTGTCGTACACTAAGTTACACTACACCACCCATTCTCACCTCCTTTCCTTTTTCACCTAAATTCCTTGTTACTCAAGGGACTACCGCAAATGTGACATTTCATGATTATGTGATTTTCTTCACCCTTAGAATGGTCCATTATGCAACACCTTTAGGGTATTTTGTTCATGAGCCCCTCTTAGGTATGATCGACTCATTAGGGTTCTTATCAATTAAGTGGCTCTTTTTACCACCTCTTACCATTCACCTTCCTCATTACTTGTTGACTATCCTATATAGGGCTAGATCATCAACACCTCTATTTAAAAACCACTCAACCACACCTATGATCTAAAATCAATCATGCCTATGACCTACATTCACCCATGCCTAGCACCCATCAACCCATTTCGCTATTTCACCCTAATCTTCCCTAGCTTATGGGAGAACTACATCGGCCTGAGGTCCCTTTTCGTTGGGACTATGTAGGCAGCACTTCGAGGGCATGGGGCCCTTGGAGGTTAGCTTGGCCACTCTCTACCCTAACCAATTCCCTCTTTCCCTTTCCTATTCACATTCTACCCTAGTTAGTTTCCTTTCTATATCAATAACTGGAAATTACACCCAACAAGCAACAATTGTTACACATCTTTACCATCATAATTTACACATTCATTTCATCTTGTCTACAATTTCTTTACCGTAATCAT
Source organism: Taxus wallichiana var. yunnanensis (assembly GCA_018340775.1). NCBI lineage: Eukaryota > Viridiplantae > Streptophyta > Pinopsida > Cupressales > Taxaceae > Taxus > Taxus wallichiana. Next base: position 608,543,180 of record CM031239.1, on the reverse strand, counting down.
AAATTTTCCTACAAATCATCTTAACACGATCCACATCATCATTAATTGCACAAATTAATGAATTAGAAACTCAACCATGCCTAAGTCAACCTGACTCGATCCATTCCTAAGTCAACCTGACTTGATCCATGCCTAAACCAACATGACTCCATCATGCCTGAACTAACTTGACTCAATCCATGCCTATGACCTAACTCCATCCATGCCTATGACCTAACTCCATCCATGCCAAAACAGACCTAACTCTGCCATGCCTACATGACCTTGACTCTATCAGGCCTAATCCACTTGATTTCCACCTATCTATATATAGCAATGCAAATTAAAACATGTACACCATCCATACTATAAACACCATCATCTATAAATCAGATAGTCTATATAAAAATACATGTGAACATATATACCAATAATAATCACAATCTCTCAAAATATCTCATATACAACCTCACCATCTTTGACACGCAGGCTGGTATATGATCAAAAATAACAAAAACTCTCATCTACATCCTCATCATCTTCGGCATGCAGGCCAGTATACATATCAAAATATGTCAAAAACATGGATACATTGATCATCAATGATGACTAATCATCACCCCACTGATATCCATCCATGTCTCATCAGTCTCCTCCATCTCCCCTCCAATGGGGTGCCCTACCAACCTCTCTCCACCACGCCCGATCTATCCTCTGATGGTCCCTCACCTAAAGCTAGCCTTCATACACTAGTAGTCTTTCCCCAGCATTTCCCAGGCTCACTTGACCCCTTATACTCTCTACACTATGGGTACACGACCTGGTCCTCTCACTTGAGGCCTACTATGCTCTATACTCCCATAGGATAGAAAATATATCCTTGCGGCCATCAAAATATCCTGATAATACTTGACCTCACCTAAGGCATCCCTCAACCTACCTATTAGTACTGTCTATGGTGGTGCCATCGTCCTCGGCCCCTATACTGTCTCTTGGGACCATGTCCCATTGGTACCTATAAAGAGGGACCCTATCCCTATGCTTGTGATGTCCCGAGGACCTGTCCCACTCCTACATGTATATGGGCCTAAAGGGCCACAACTTGTGTCTCGTGGCAAAGGCCAATTAGCCCTAAAACTTGTAATTTGCACACTGTGGGAGGCCACCAAGCACCCCATTCCCATCTCCACCCTATGCACAGTACCTATCCCTATGCTACCTGGGCTATAGAGTGGCCACCTATGCCTGTAACATAGCAACCTATGCCTCCGAACTCGCTCGGATGCCCCTGTATTGTCCCCAACTATGTAATTAGGGTCGCCACCTGACCTTGTAGGGTGTCCCTCGAGCAGTGATGGTGGCTAAATCAAGATGCCCTGGCCCAAGTGGTACAACCCATAAATGTGTGGCCCACCACTACCTGTATCTATCAGTCACCCTGGCATCATCAATCTATTGGTCTCTCACCTGCTCCTCTTGCCCTATTGGCACTATCGGCTATGGTAGAGGCAGAGGTCTCTCTACGTCATCCCTCCTATATTGTGGGAAGGGTGGAGGTATATCCTAAAGTAGCCCGAACTGCCATCTGACCCTATCATAGGTATCATCTCGTGCTCTCCTGCACATCACCCCTCTATCCATAGAGTAGCTGTAGCTCTTGTAGCTCCTCTTCCATCTGCCCATATGATGGAAAACCCACATAGGGCCTCCAAATGATGTCCACATCGGAAAACCCCTCTAGAAATCACCTATAATAGGATACATCATGTGTAGTTATAGTAGCTTGAGGCTCCCCAATCATAGGAACCCATCACCTGAAGCCCACTCGAACAAAACCCATCTCAAATGCATCACTGGGGCATACCAATTGGATGCACACATATAATGTGCTCATACGCCCAATAATGAAGTAGGAAAGTACAACAAAGGCTAAACCTCCGTAGTTGCCCATAAGCCCATAGCTCTCTATAAAACTGTACCAAGAATGTGGGTGCCCATGAAAAATAGGTCCTGTCCTCCACCATGTCATGCATAACCCCATCAAGGATCGTGGGAATCTCCCACCTCTACATGTGGCGGTCTGCAAAGCAAGTAGACTACCTCCATCAGTAACACTGCTAGCCTCATCTCCTCTAGATGGGCCAGTACATATCTCCATAGCTCATACTGACACTATGGAACCTCATCTCCACCAACCACTTGCCAAAAAGATCAACATCAAATCCTCGGAGGCCTGCGAGGAGATAGAATACACCTGCATCCCCACTATCGGTAGCCACAGGATCTTGTACACATCCTCTAAGGTGACTATGATCTCACCCATCAGAAAATGGAAGGTATTGGTCGTTGAGTCCAATCTATTGATGAGAATGACCATCAAATCTCAGCTCTTGGACCATGTGCCAAAGAGCGTTTGACCCCAATTAGTCCAACCCTCGTAACATGGTGCCATTCATTAGCTGTCGCACCCCCTATACCTCCATGAGCAAGGGAGGTACCCTATCTCTCATCCATAGCTGGTCCCTGACCTGCATTCAACCAATCACACACATTATTAAAACTTGATTTTACCCAACATTGACCTTCAACCCCTCCCTTCTTCCCTTCCCCCCCCGCTATCTATTTTATCCAATTTACCTAACCTTTTCCCTTACCCTTCCTAGATCTCTATCCCTTTTACCCTAAGCGCACCGGTTACTCCTGACCATCACTACGGTCCATTATAATCGGTACCGATTCCACTCATCTTGACCAATGTCGGTGTAACAAGAATGAGGCTAGCCATACCTTAACCAACATACATCACATTACTACACCTAAACCCGAATGCCCAATTTTCTCCCCCCTTTTCTCTCCCATTTCTCCTAGACACCTACCCAAACTTCCCCAAATCCCCCCAACCCTATTCAACCTACTTATGCCTTTTTCCCACCCCTTCTCTCACCCATTTTAACCACCAAATTTCAAATTCTCTAACCTACCCACACCCCCTGACCCATATTCCCTTCTACATTTAACAACAATACATAGAAAAGCTTAGATCTTACCTCGTCTCGATGTCACCTCCATGGTGGCACGTTTGGCCACCTTTGTGCTAGTGGTCCACCCAAACCCTCTCCTACCTCCACCATGTCCAAATCAACCTCCAACCTCTCTACCAATCACCTCACTCTTCCCGATCACATGGACCTGTCTACCTAGCTCTCCTCTCCAACCGGATCTCTCCACCTCACCTTGGTATGGTCCCATGTACTTTCCTCTTGCCAAGCCACAAAATTCTCATGCTCTCATCATTTTCACAAAATCCAAAATGTACAAATGAATCCATATTATATGGATTTTTTCTTTTATATACCCACATTGACCTGACCGACATTGGTTATACCTAAATCGACATCGATCATGTGCCCTAGCCAACCATGGTCGGTTGTACCTAAACCAACATTGGTCTTCTGCCCTAATAAATCATGATCGACTTACCTAGACCATCACTAGTTAAGTATGACTGGCATCAGTTACCTATCATACTCTTGTCCATACCCTTTCCCCATTTCCGACCAACACTTAACCAACCTAGCCACCATTTGACCTTACCCACCCTTATTGCAACCAACCTCCACACCTACCTTACCTATGCATGTCCTTCATTACGTTTAGGAACTTGTTATTTTACCCATACCTCAGCCCTACCCATGTCGTGACCTCACTACCTAGACCTGGAACATTGTTAATGACCTATGAACTCATGTGCTCACTATACCTTGCGACACTGTTACCCGTGTTGTTTGACCTAATGACCTTACCTTGCCTATTACCGTGCCGTTTATCTTGACCCAACCTTTGGTGTACCGGAACATACCTAAACATTCCCAGAATCGACTGCGATGTGCTTCCGTACCATATCCTATACCTTGGATACCGAAATCACTTCAACCTTGTTTTGATAAACCTATCAACCTTGGATGATGTATATTTTTCATGCTCTTCAACCTGGTACCATGCCGCAGTTTATACATGTGCGTGCATTTGACTATTTCTACCTTTGACCCTGGCCCATTACCTTGATTACCTGATTGGACCTTTACCCCATTACCCCCACTATCCACCTTCCTCTTCATCACATCCACCTTTATCAAACCACTCATAGATTTAGTCTTCTACCTCATCCATTCCTAGTTTGAGGGGGATCACCTTCACTCACACATGGGGCAACCACATCTTATTTTTGTCAGCATCGCTTACTAATACAAGCTACACAACAAAAAGGGGCAAAATGTAGACACCAAAATTAGGTCACACTCCCCTTGGTCCCTAGTCAAATAACTGGCTCAAACATACTCACCTAACCAAGGCCCCTTCCACCCCACATCATTATTATATATTATATATTTAATTAATATATATATATATATATATATATATATATATATCCTCACAATATTTATTATCTAATTACCTTAAATTTTACCCCACCACCCCACCACCTCACCTAGACACCTTGTTAGTGCAAAATCACAAGCACCCCGGATGCAGATCGGGCTTCTAGGTTGATCACTCAGAATCCGAAAGTGTGATTGCACAACATGGAAACCTCTCTCCAGCGTGGGACTTGTGAAACCGAGAGAGGAATCTCCAAAGAAGGTTGGTTCTGCTCCTAAACTACCGCCACAAGCTATATTCCGGTGCGAGACAAGCTAATCTAATCCTAATCTAACAATGCCAAGGAGAGAGAGAGAGAGAGAAAGGAAAAGAACAAAAGCCTACACTAAAACGGTGATACACCTGAGAAGGAGAATGTTGGACATCTATCAAAAGCGCCATGGAACAAAGAGAGGTGAGCAATGGGAAGGATGGATAGATGCATCACGAGCCCAAGGATAGATTTCACACAGAAGATGTCCCAAAACTCCATGAACACACTCCAAACTGTAATGAACATTCAAACATGCACAAATACCTACAATGAAGAGAGGCAAGAAGAGAACAAGCAAAAACGAGCAAGGATGGACAGATGCATCACAAAACACGTTTTGTTGCTCCAGAAGTTTGCACAGAACATCATTTCAATAGTAAAAGGCAAAAATGCCATTACAGAGCAAGGGAGGAGGTTCGAACTCCATTTTCAACCCTAGAGATGAAAAGAAGGGAGGGCAGAGTAGAAAAGATGAACCCCCGTCATTTTTTTAAAAATGAGCCAAATCTGGCTTTATACAATGCATGGGTCGAGCCCAGGAGACAGAAAACATAGGAAAATGTGTAAGCAGCCCAACCATTGACCAAAATGCATTCTTCATTAAAATCAGTGGTTGAGACATCACTTCTGGCCATGCTAAAGAAGAATGCGACCCATGTGCATTAAAACTGGTTGTTGAAACTTCGCCGCCATCTTTGAAGAAGAATGCGACCATGTGCATTAAACCGGTTGTTGAAAGCCGCCGCTCGGCCATTATCACGCGTCGAGGCATTTCTTGATTTTCTCTCTCCAGACTACACCAAAATTCGAGATTGATCCCATAATCATGTAGAGAATTTCATAAGCTTTCCGTTGATATAAAGAACGTGCAAATCCGAGCTCTGGATCGAAAGTTATGGAGGTCTGAAGTTTTAGGGCACAAAACAGGCGAAAAAACGTTTTGAAATCTTTCCCGCGCTCTGCCACCTAGATGACACGTGTCAAGCGCTGATTGGTCGAGCAATTCTCTCTCCTTCACCTTTCGGCGGGCTTTCTTTTGAAATTTCCTTGTGGGCCCCTTAAACTTGGACACGTGTCCTCTTCTGATTGGCTCGGGCTGACCCTTCAAAACTCGCCCTTTGACTTTTGGACTCTTTCCCCTGCGACACGTGTCACGATTCGATTGGTTCTCGGGCCTGCCGGTTTTTAAAATAGTGGATTGACAACCATCTAGGAAGTATCACACTTCCTAGAACTAGCATATGCTAGGTAGTCCACTGTCATATATCATTTAACTATCTTTTTTGGTCTTGTTTTCTATTATAGGTAGTTCCTCCTAGCCAAAAGGAATCTCTCACAATTGGCACTAGATCAAGAAGTTAGAATGCGCGCATCAACCTATAACCAACCCATTTAACAGGTATTCATCCTAGCCCTTACCTTTATCTATTTCTTCATTCAAAACATAAAGAAAATAGTGAAACACCTTGATCACAACCCCACCGCTCTGCAAAGATATTATCTCGCTCATTCATCTACCCGATTCATTAGGGTAGTTTGTATATTACATGCATGTGTCCACTCCTACCTTCACACCCACTTCGAATCAACTACTACTTACTTGGTCTTACCCTCTTTCACCTTACCACTTGTGGTTTCCCATTGACCCTACATCATTGATATTTTCTACACCTATGGCTTTGTCTCACCTTTGACATGTGTCACTCTCTACAATGTCAACCATGCCTTTATCAACTACCTCGAGTGTAGGTCCATCTGCATCCAACACCTCTCATATACCTATTGCATCTTAGGCACCATTGGTGTCACCAACCCACACTCCCTTCCAAAACATTGTTCTCTCCATCCCCCAGTTTCTTCCTTTGATTATTCAAGGGTCTTTACATCCATCTTGCCTACTTAAACCTATCACCAACAACCCTCTATTTCATCGATCGATTATTCGAGGTACTTTCCTATACATCTATTCCAGCCCATGGTCCTTTGTCACAATTTTTGTACTAAAAACAACCACATATTGGATATCGATCATGTCATACCCTCCTTATCTACCCCCTTATATTGTAGGGGGTGCCCCGTCGTCAAAACCTACCAATGATCTTATCAAAATGATGATGGACAAGATGTAGACATTAAAAGCACCTATCTCAAGCTCACGTAACTCTTGGGCATATGAAGATATTTGCAATGATCCTATTCACCCATCCATTCTGATTCATCCATACCCTGCCCATTGGGAAATACATAAATTCAATTGATTCAACAACAAAGAATAATCGCAACAACACTTGCATCCTTTTAAACATGTGTGTTATTTGATCGCTCACGATGACACTTTTCTCTTACAGATGTTCTCAATGTCCTTGACAGGACCAACTTTAGATTGGTATAGTGCTCTACCCAATCACTCCATATTTTCATTTAATCGGGTAGCTCAAGATTTTTTAGACAACTTTTATATCAACATTATCAAGAAGGTCACCATGACTGACTTATACACGACACACCTATATGAAGACGAATCTATCACATATTTTTTCACTCGTTGGCAGAGCATGATCAACCAATTCACATTCCAACTTCATCAAACTGAGTTAATATATTTGTTCACCATAGCTTGTGCTAGACACATATCACCAACTCTCCAAGTTCAAACCTTTTGCACATTTGACGAGGCATTCACCATGTCCCAAAAACTTGAAATTCGTGCCATTAAAGAGAAGAAGATACATTTACGTAATAAGAAAGTTGCGTTTAAATAAAATGATACCTCTTCTTCTTCCAAAACACAAAATAATCATTCTAAACCAAAAGGATCTATCAACACAGTAGTTTTGAAAGCCAAACCATCTCATCCATCCAAGCAATCAAAACCTTCTTCCAACCTTTCTCTTGTTCAGGATTTTTAGTTCAAGTGAGAGAAAAAACAATATACTCCCATAAGGAAAACCTACTCTTCAGTTTTAGAAAAATTCTAAAATCTGGAGCAATCACTCTTCCACCTGTCAAACCACATACTAGTTTTGACCCTTCTCATCTTGTGCCTGCATGGTACAAATAAAATGATTACTACAACTATCATCGTGTTAGAGGTCATAGTGACGGTAATTGTATAACTTTCAAAAACATCATCCAAGAAATGTTAGATAATAGAGATATCATCTTGGATAACCCTAATGCACTGGATAATCAAAACCTTCACATCTTCAAGAAGCCATTCCCAAATCACACCCCGTCATCTAACCAAACCGGTGAAACCTCAACCAATGATAGTAACGTTTGTGAGGTTCATGTCATTTTCGACATCATACTAGCTCTTCCTGCTCAATTTCCTCCCATTCCATATATCGAGGAGATTATTGCATGAGCTCATTCATCCATGGAGGTACCTGTTTCATCTTCTACTTTACCTAGAGAGGAGTCTCCCTTATCTTTTCCTTCACTCATGGAGGAGTCCAACATATGTGCTGATGTAGTTTCCCCAATCACCTCTCAACATGATGAAAAACTCACAATACTTACTCTTCTACCCATGGGAGATTCATGCTTACCTTATTCTTCACCAAAAGACGAACTTACCTCATCCAAATTTCCATCTACCCTACTCACATGGGATCCATTAACAAAGTGTCCCTTCCTATTGGTGACAATTCTCCATTGGATTTCAAGGATCTTGTTGATCTTATCTTGTCTCTTCTACCCACAGAGATCTGAATCCAACCATTTCCCTATCTCACATACATTCTTTATAGGGATTACTACCAAATCAACATAGACCCCCTACATCGGTGCCATTCTCATGTTTGGCTGATTACTTGGATTATGTTGATAATTCCATGCTTTCAGGACACCTTTGACTACCTGTCTCAACTCAAATGCAAATGTTATCTGCATACACTTCCACGATCTATCCAAAGGTGTTTCAGACAACCAAACCCACCATGCCCATGCCAGTTGTAGTGACCCCTTCTTCTATACCATCACCCACACCTAAACCTTTACCATCAAATGAAATTTTTCCTATGCCTAAAACCTTACTTGCACCTATATATTCCTCTACATATAGACCCATTACCACATTAGGAGTCATGCCAACATCAAGCCTAGTCCATCCTCCTATCAAACTAGATTTATCCACGTCCTCACAAGCCATCGTAAAGACTATTCCCCCACCCAAGAAGAAGACACAACCTCTTAGGATGCATACACCAGCTTCGCCCATTACCCTCAATCAACTTCAACACTTCCATCTATCCTAGGTTCCCACCCATCAAACTTGGTTAAACATCCTCCTACCCAAAGTAAACCAAAAGCAAATCAGCCCACCTCCTCATCACTATCCTCTATTACACCCAAATTACCTACACACGACTTATGCCTTCATCATCACCTACACCATTTCTTATATCCTCATCATTACCCATGTCATTCCCTTCTCCTCAACCAGTCCCTTCCACATTGCCTCTTACCACAACCTTCATTGCACCTCCATTATTGGCTTGGCTAACCTATCAACTTCCACCATTTTTCTTCCCTTCTACATCACACTTATTCTTCACCTTTACCCAAGAAGGTGCACCCTAAAGCGCAAAAACCCACTACCTTCTAAAGAGGTAGTTAAACCTACACCACCTTCAACAACTAGTTCACCTGTTACACCTTTACCCAAGAAGGTGCAACCTAAACCTAAAACTATACTATCTACTAAACAAGTAGTCAAACTTACTCAACCTCTAATTCCACCTCCAGTGACACCTTTCCCACAAAATTCAACCACACTTTCATCCAGACCCACCCTTGCTTCACATTGTGATCCATTGGTAGGGTCTTACACCAACATCTTAGCTAACCTTTTGGAAACCTCTGTCATCACATTGCCACCACTTAGACCTTATGACCCACTCAAACCTAAACCAAAAGGGTTTGATGATACCAAAATTTGTGCTTATCATCATGTGTCAAGGCATGATGTGGAAAAATTTAAGGTGCTTTAGAGTATTCTTCTCTAACTATGTTCTCTCGAAGAAAACTTTGACGATGATGATATTTTAGACGAGGACCCTATAGTTATAGAAATATTGTTCATAGTGTGAAAAATTAGGAGTGGTTTCGGTTATTTGGTAGTAATAGGTTTTTAATAATTATAAAATAATATATGAGTGTGTAAAATAGTTGTAATGCACAACTCATAGTTGAGAGATATTTGGGATTAGCCTTGACTCCTTACTTATAGGAGTTCATTGAGATATTTATATGTAATCTCTCCATTAGGAATTTGTCCCGAATGAATTACAATATCTCTAGTTTTATTATTTTATTGTGCAATGTTTTGTTTTTTATTTGATTAAATCATAGATATTTACAAGATTTGGTATCAGAGCGGGTTAGACCACAATGATAACCTATAGGAATTTGTGAGGTATTTAGATCTAGATCAAATTTGTTTCATTGGAATCAAATCTACAACCTACGTGTTTCATTGGAGTCAAGTCTGCGACCTGCATGTTTCATTGGAGTCAAATATGTGACCTGTGTGTTTCATTGGAGTCAAATCTATGACCTGCGTGTTTGTCTACCAACAGATGTGAGGCTTCACTCAGGTGAATCCATACTTGGCTGTGACATGACTTCTTTCAATATCTCGGATCCGCAGTAATAAGAGGTATTGCATTTCTTTCCTTTTTGGACGCAGATGAAAAAAATAGAACAATTTTATTTTCCAAATTTGGAAAGGGTCCGAGAAGATGTTGGAGTTATAACTTTCAGCTGGTAACTCAAATTAATGTGCCATTTTTTTAAAAATGTGTATTTTTGATCTCTACACATTGATCCTGTGTTTTCTATTGCTAGACAAAAATTATTTTTTCCTTTTTTGGCAAATATGTCAGAAAATTTTACTTTCAGTGTTTAAAGTTTATTGTAAGGGTGCATTTTCGACTGAGTTCGACACCTATTATGGAAATTCCATTAGATAAATTCAATGGATTAAATTTTCACACATGGAAGGTGAAAATACAAATGTAATTAATGAACAAGAACCTTTGGGGAATTGTGAGTGGAAAAGAACCAAAACCAACAAATGCTGCAAAATTGCTTGAATGGCAAACCAGGGATGACAAAGAAAAATCCATTATTGGGCTTGCTTTATCAGATACTGAGTTGCATTATATAGAATTAGAAAAAATATATAAAGATATATGGGATTTGCTAAGTAATACATTTGGTGCAAAGGCTATGAATGCTAAATTCTCACTTAAGTTGCAGTTATTCAAGTTGAAAATGAATGAGGGTGTAACTATGTCAAGTCATATTAATGATCTTAGATCTCTTCTAAGATAACTGACATAAGTAAGTGCTCAGGTAGATGAAGAAGATGCAAAAGATAATTTATTAAATAGTTTACCTCCAAAATACAGTAATGTAGTTTTTACTCTTGGTCAAATGCCTTCTCATTCACTTGAAGGTATGATTTATGCATTACTAGCTGAAGAAAAAATAACAAAAGAAGATATTGAGGAAGAAACTGCTCTTTATATTAAAAGGAAGCATACTAATTTTTTTCAAAAACAAAGAGGAATTAGAATGATTTTATTGTAAGAAAAAAGGACATAAATCTTCTTTTTGTATTACTCGTGCTAAGGACATCATAAAAGGAAAGCTAAAAATGGATGAAGCTAATACAATTGTTAAAGAAGAGTTAGAGAATGAAGAAGAAGATGAACCTGAACAGAATGAGGATGAAGATGACTACCTATACTAAGTAGTGTCTGATGGAGGATGGAGGCATAGGAGGATGGAGGAAAATTGGCATCTCTTGTTATTCACCAACAAAGAGATTGCTTCATTGTATTGGTGACCTTTTGTTTCAGTTGTGTGGTGTGTTTGCTTTCACTGTAATAATGAATGAGTAATATTCTGTTCAAATCTTCTGCATAAGCATAATTTTTGTTTTGTAATCCCTCTAAGTTAGAAACAATGATGTGAGCAAAATAATGTATGCTACTATGTAGTGGTTGGTTCCACTAGAAAACCATTTTCTGAGTTGGAGGTTCTCTTTGAAAACCTCATATTGTTTGAGTTGTTGGTACTCATTGAAAACCTTCATTTCTTTGTAGATCATGAGCGGGTATAGGAGATAGCTTTCCCCATGTTCACACTAAGGGGGTGAATGTTACAGAAATATTGTTCATAGTGTGAACACTTAGGAGTGGTTTGGGTTATTTGGTAGTAATATGTTTTTAATAATTATAAAATAATATATGAGTGTGCAAAACAATTGTAATGCACAACTCATAGTTGAGAGATATTTGGGATATTGAGAGGACTTAAAGATTAGCCTTGACTCCTTACTTATAGGAGTTCATTGAGCTATTTATATGTAATCTCTCCATTAGGAATTTATCCTGAATGAATTACAATATCTCTGGTTTTATTATTTTATTGTGCAATGTTTTGTTTTTTATTTGATTAAATCATAGATATTTACAAGACCTATTCCACCTATACCTATCACCACACATCCTCATCATGTACCTATTCAATGACCTCCATCTCCACCTCTATAACCCTTTTATCCTCCTCTAACATTTGAGATTAATATGGTCCACATAAGAGAGCTAACAAAACCTCCACCAAAATGTCAAAGCGCTGCATTGCTTTCAAAAAACCAGTATATTCCCTCACCATATTTTTTCTCGTCTGTCACTACACCTTCTCCTTCACTACTGAGATCAATATGGTTAAAATTTCCACTTGATCCCATAAGGACAAAGGAAAGGAGAAAATAACTAGCTCATCCGCTACTCTTTTACCAAAAATTCAATCTCCACTCGCACCCAAAATCATCATCTATGGACCCACATATCCTATTTTTGACAGGGTTTCCCATCGTACAATGCTTAAAAAATTGCACCAGTCTCCTCTCAAAATGTCTTTTAGAACCTCGTGCAAACCTCTGAGTCTCATCGTTAGGCCCTCATTAAGGTCCTACAATCTATTGAGGTTCTACCTAATGACCCTATGCTTGTTGCATCCATTATCACCCCTCACCATGTTTCCTCTCTCACTACTTCACCCCTTCCTCTGCTCCCGCTACCACTCATCAAGTAACCGCTCTCAGTTTCTCTGATGACAATATTATACCTCTCTAATCGGATGATCTTTACCCCACCCTATTTATTTCTTTCTACATTGATAATATATGCATTTAACACATTATGATCGATGGAGGTGCCAATATCAACATCATTTCCTCCCATACGTACAACCAAATGCGCATCCCTACCAATTACATGCATAATAACCTAGTTATGCTGCGTTCATTTAATGATGCCATGACTTCCACCCTTGACACCATCATTCTCCACATTTACATGGGCCCTTGTGCCATTCCTGAATTATTCTATGTCTTAGAGGGGGAATTTTAGTATAGCTTGCTACTTGGATGACCCTAGATTTGCACCATGGGTTGTGTTCCTTCAACCTTACACCATTGTTTAAAATTAAAACATGAAGGGAAAAACTACCATTCCATCGACGAACCTTCACCATTCAAGACCTATAACATGTTTTATTGACCCAATGACATTCTTATACCCATTAAGGCATCTACCAATGCCCCCACTTCTTCTTTAGCTGCTGCCTCATCCACCACTTCTACCACTACATCTTCCATAACTAACTCCTCTATTCCCACTACTACCATAGCTTTTGTAGCTGACCCATCAGCCAACCCATCTACTTCTCAAACATCCAATGCTTCTTCTTCCTAGTTGTCTAGTGATTCATCCATTCCTGCTACCCACATACCAACTATTGATCCCTTAGAAGGTGTTTTTAACACTTCACTTTGGGGAGTACCACCTTTATAACATTTACACATTCCTTACTCCTCAAGAGTATGGAAACCTTCACAAACATCCCCGCTATAATCACCGCGTAGGTGAAATTTTCCCCTATGGTCCTCTGCACCTTCACACCAACTTAACATATGGGGACTTGATGCTTTAATCTACTCACTTGAGCCACCTTCTCAAACTCAACCATTTTCCTCCAACCTTCAATCTCTCACCAACCACTACTTCACCCACACCTTCCTCCATCATTGTGCTTGGAAGGGCTTTGGCTTTGGTTTCTATGAACAAGGTCACCATACTATCATTCCTTGCACCACTCGTAAGCATAAAGACCACAATGGTATTGGATTTTCCGAACCACCTTCCAAGAAGGCCCGATTCAAACTCATTGAGGATGATAAACATTCCCGTCCCATTCACCTACCTCACCACCTTCACCTACAGAGTCTATAGATCCAAAATCCATTCCTCCTAATTATTTTTCATGAATGTCATTTCCATGGGACCTTTGACTTATCAAAGTGTGATGGCAAGGCTCCCTATCCTCCTCCCTTCTCGTATCCTAACACGATTGATGACAATACGCCTTCTATTAACATTGTTCAATGTCGGGACGACGATTCTATTATAACCTACCTTGGTGCGGAGGGTTCTTATATTCTCTCGATCGTTACCTTTTGAGACATAAACCATGTTGAATGAATTGACCATCAATATCAACATTCACACACGAGGAAGACCCACACATTCTAAAAATTGGCCAATCTTTAGATGCTTCTGAATAGGAAGCTTTCACTTCTTTCCTCGGGATCATAGCAACGCTTTTTTTTTTGGTCCTATCTTTGATATACCCGATATTGAACCAAACATTGTGGTCTATAATATTGTAACCATTATTGATGCCAAACCCATAAAACAAGCTGCAAAAATGCATCCTCGCATTACCCTTCTTGTCAAAGAATAACTCTAGCACCTCCTTTCTATTTCCTTCTTTCTACCAATTGATTATCCCTAATGGATTTCTAACATTTTTCCTATCATAAAGGAAATAGGGGACTCTACATTTACATGGATTTCCATGACCTCAAGCTAGCTTTCCCCAAATATGAATTTCCTCTACCTAGTATTGACCAATTAGTTGATCTCACCACTGGCCATGAGATGCTATCACTCATGGATGGTTTCTTAGATAACCAAATATTACTCACCCCAAAAGATCAACACAAAACCACCTTCATTACTCATTGGGGGACCTTTACTATCATGCCATGCCCTTTGGCCATAAAAATCTTTGGTACTACATATCAATGGGATATGACTTATATCTTTCACGACATCATGCATAGCATATTGGAAGATTACGTCGATGATATTCTTGCTAAATCCAAATGTCGGGCCAAAAACCTTATAGTATTTAATGTTTTCTTTGACCATATCATAAAATATTGTGTTTGCCTTCAACCTAAGAAGTGCGTCTTTGTTGTTCTATTAGGAAAGCTCCTTGGTTTTATTATTTCTTTGCATGGCATTGAAGTTGATCCCACTAAAATCAAGGCTATTATCGAGATGCCTCCACCTACTAACCTTCATCAACTTTGTAGTTTTCAAGGAAAGTTACAATCTATTCGTCACTTTATTTCTCATCTTTTCGACCACTACCATCCATTTCATCATCTTCTCAAAAAGG
The DNA here is from genome assembly GCA_018340775.1 of Taxus wallichiana var. yunnanensis. Lineage (NCBI taxonomy): Eukaryota > Viridiplantae > Streptophyta > Pinopsida > Cupressales > Taxaceae > Taxus > Taxus wallichiana. The sequence continues at coordinate 608,527,966 of CM031239.1, read as the reverse complement.
ATGTCTCCTTCAAATGGGATGATGAATGCCACAAATCCTTCGACACCTTAAAACAATACCTCCTCTAACCACTTATGCTCATTCCACCTAAGGATGACCAACCATTTTACCTTTACATTTCTCGCCATTTAGTCGGTCATTCCCGGGTTCCATGCTCACTCATTGTGATACCCAACACGGGGAAAAAATAATTTATTATATAAGTCGTACACTTTTAGAATAAAAACTAGATATACTCATGCTATAAAATGTTTCTGGTCTTAGTATTTGTCAACACTAAACTTCTCCATTACCTACTCAACCACAAAACCTTTGTTGTCACAAACATTGAACCCTTACATTATAGGTATGCTAAGCCCTACCAACATCAATGTGTTGCACGTTGGCTCATGCTTCTAACAGATCTAGATCTCGAATTCATCCATCAAATGTTTGTCAAAGGAAAAACCATTGTTGACCAACTCGCAGATGCACCTCTTTCCGGAAAACAATATTCTAACTTTTATTTCCCTAATGAATCCATTTCTACCCTCTCCCTGGATGATACCATTTACCAGATGACCTTATTCTTTGATGGTTCTAAATGTTTGTGTGGGGGTGGTACAAGATTTATTCTCATTCCTATTGATGGTGAGCCTATGCCATTATCTTTCAAACTAGATTTTGATTTTACTAAAAATATCATCAAATATGAAGCACTCGTGTTAGGTCTTCAAACTGCCATAGCCTTAGATGTTAAATCAATTAATATCTTTGGTGACTCTCAAATGGTTGTGAACCAAGTTAATGGTATATACCAGTGTCATAATGAGATACTTCAAAAGTATAAACATCATGTTGACATGATTTTGACTACCTTTGACCATTATGAACTTCAAACCACCCCACATTCCACTAATAAATTTGTAAACACCATGGCCTGTCTCACTTCTCAAATACCCACTTTTCCTCCGACTTGAAAAATATTTTTCATAGTACAAAGGTTGCAATCACCTTCTTATCTATTACGAGATGTTAACTTTGTAGGAAACATTGAAACTAACCCACGTGACCTTTGGTATAAGTAGTTTGTTGACTACCTTTCCCTTTCAATTCTACCTCTAAATCTTACTCACAATGGACAATGAACCTTCCTCAAAAGCATGTCTCGCTATTTCATCATGGGTGGTATTCTCTATAAATGTGGATTTTACAATATCCTCTTACGATGCATTACAAGTTCTAAAATCCCGTACACTATAAATAAGGTTCACAATGGGATTTGTGGGGGCCACTTCAATGGCTTAGATGTCGCTAAGCGCATCCTTCACCTTGGCTATTACTGGCCAACCCTAAACTATGATTATTGTGATAATGTGAAGCATTGTGTGAAGTGTCAGCAACATGCTAATATTCACCACACCCCTAGTCATGCCTTACAGGTCGCACGATACCTTTGGCCTTTCTCTCAATGGGGTTTGGATCTAGTTGGAGAAATTAACCCTCATTCTTCCCAACGTCATCAATGGATTATTACTGCTACCAAATATTACATTAAATGGGTGGAAGTCGTACCTCTTATTTCTACAAAAGTTGAGAAAATATGTGAATTCATTAACCATCACATTATTTTTTGCTTTGGTGTTCCTCACCACCTTATCACTGATAAAGGTAAACAATTCAAAAAAAAACTTTACAAAAAATATTTGATGCCTTTAACATTTAGCCTAGTTTCTCGTCACATTATTATCCTCAAGAAAATGAACAAGTTGAATCAACTAATAAAACCCTAAAACAATTCCTATGAAAGTGGTTGATGACACTAGTAAGGATTGGCACACACCCATTCCTTTTTCCTTATGGGCTTACCATACTAGTATTCATACCACTGCCACACCTTTCTCTTTGGTCTAAGGTACAAAGGCTATTTTTCCTTTTGAAGTCAAAATTACATCTCTTTGTATCTCACTCAAAGATATGCTCAACGATGACAATTTTCTCCAAGACCATTTGACATAGTTTGAGTTATTAGAAGAGTGCCGTCTAACTGCTCTTGATCACCTTCAAATCTACCAAAAACATATCAAACGTGCCTACAAAAACATGTCCAAGAAGGAACCTTCAAGGTCGGTGACCTCATCCTAAAGGAAAATCAACATGTAACAAAAGTGGAGAAAAGTAAACGGGGAAAATTTTCTCCTAATTGACTTAGACCCTATATCGTTACTCATGCCTATAGATCAGGTGTTTATCATTTATCTTCACTTGAAGGTAAACCCAAACCTGAGCCCCTTAATGCCTTGCATCTTCAACCATTATATTGTTGAATCAATTACTATATCACCTTTTTTCTATTACAAGATCGTCCCCTAAGTACTCATTCCTTTCATCTACTTCTTTTGAGGACCAACGACTAAACAAGAATTGTGTGATTAACCATCGCCATTTTAGCCTTATCTCAAATATGAGTACCACGAATCTACTCATGGCATGATTCTCATGGATATTTTTCACCCTTTTCAGGATGGAATCCCATGGTCATTCATCATTTCAAACCCCTTTTGCATAGTTGAACTTTGTATGCTATGGTTTTTCCTTCATAAAGGAAGCCTATACTCCTCTATAGTCTTGTCCATGACCTAAAAGTCCAACGACATTTACTAGTAAAATGGGATTCAACTCCTTGAGTCAAACTTCTTGTAAATAGATGAATCCCTCAAAAAGGACATCTACCTCTCTATTTCACTACTATAAATAGACTTCTCCCTCAAAGGACAGCTATAAAATTCAGCCCTAAAACACATAATCTCTCCAAAAAGAGGACTAGCTCTGTACAAATGAAAATAAGACATTCTGAAGCTTCGTGCATCAATCAGCTTCATGAAGACCTCAAGGAGTAAATTCTATTCATCTCACATAGACTTCCCACATCAATCAGTCTATAAAAAGAAAAAATAAAAAGATAACATTTTCTTCATTGACTTACCTATTTTGGTCTTGGGTATCTTGTAGAAGAGATATGCCATCTCACACCAAGGTTACACTAAAAAAACTCATTTCACCTCACCGTATTTACTTTATAATATTCTACTTACTTAAGGGATGTGGCACACATGTGACATTTTTGATGATGTGAATTTCTTCACCCTTAGAATAGTCAATCATACAACACCTTTAGGGTCTTACATTCATAAGCCAATCTTTGGTATGATAGACTCATAATGGTTCTCACCAATTAGGCGTCATTTTATCTCCTCTTACTAAATTCACCTTGTTTCTTACTTATAGATTCTCGCTACAAAAGACAAGACCTTCAACACACTGCATTCTTGGAATTCCTCTCCCACCAAAATCACCCACGGCTATTCAAACTAGACATCATCGATGCTTATTCAAGCTAGATGTCAACCATGCCTATTAAACCTAAACTCAACCATTCCTAAATGAGCTAAAATCAACCATGCCTATTCAACCTAAACTCAACCATGCTTAAATGACCTAAAATCAACCATGCCTAAATGACCTAAACTCAAAAATGCCTAAATGACCTAGAATCAATCATGCCTAAAACATACCGACCCATTCATCTACCTTATCATATTATTCCCTAGCTTATGGGAGAACTACATCGTCTTGAGGCCCCTTTTTCTTTGAGGCTATGTAGGCAAAACTACGAGGGCGTGGGGCCCATGGAGGTTAGCTCAGCCACCTTTTAACCTTCTCCACCTTTCCCCCTTCTACACATTTTTACCCCTAACCACTTTTCCCCCTTTACATTCACATTCTACCCTAGTTAGTTTCCATTTACACAAAAACTTGGAAATTAATATATCATAAAAACATACATACCTACCATTTTATCACCACAACCATATTCTACTTAAATCATTTCATATTTCCATGATATCAATTACTTGGAAATTTAAACACAACATACATACAACACATTATTTCCATAAGATCAGTAACTTGGAAATTACCTAGACTCCACCATGCCTATACTTGACCAAACCATGCCTATACCTGACCAAACCATACCTATACCTAACTCCACCATGCCTATACCTGACCAAACCATACCCATAACCGACTTCACCATGCCTATACTTGACAAAACCATACCTATACCTAACCAAACCATGCCTATACTTGAATCCATCATGCCTACAAGACCTCGACTCAATCATGCCTAACTCACCTAGTTCCCATGATACACAATAACAATGGAAATTAAAAAGAGTACATCATCCATCCAATAATAATCATCAACTATATAAGGGGAATGTCTTGTGTATCAATACATATGTACATAGGGATACAAGTGTCTTAAAAACTCTCATATACAATCTCACAAAATCTTCGGCATATAGGCCAATATATATACCAAAATCAAAATGATAATACAATATCAAATATCATGACCAATCAGCCCCACCTGAGGCCCTCCTCTCTCCCTCGTCAATCACCTTCTTAACATCTCTCCACCCTCTCGATGGTCTCTTCCGACCTCCATTTTATCCTCCTTTCCATCTGCTGGGCCCGAGTCTCTGAGAGCTGGTAACCTCACCACCGAACTGTCTCTCGGGGCCGACGATCCCTGTTCTACCCAAGATACGAGTCTTGGATCTAGTCCATTCACTGGTTTCCTACTAGGTTTTGTGCTCAACATAAGAGGGAACATCAATACCTATAGTGGTTAGATGGTCCTGGTAATAGCGGGCCTCATTCAGGGAATCCTTGAACCACTCCATAGATATGGTCTGCGGTGATACCATCAACCTAACTACCACCTGTGAACTATGCCCTACCAATGTAGGACCATGTCTTGGTCTCGATGCCTATACTATGGGACCCTATCCCAGTGCCTATCTTTGGTATGTGTGCAGCTACTTAGACTTGTAAGGCCATAACTTGTACTTGTGTGGCTACTAACTATCCAGTGTAAACTAGTGACTTGCACTATAACGCTGCTACTGTTCACCATCCACGTAGGAGCCTATACCGTGTACGTACTCGTGCTGAGAAAAAGTCAACTAACCTGTAATGTAATAATTTTCCTGTCAAAGTAAGTACTGTACTATGTCATCATTGAACTCCTGCGTGGTCACTTATCCTCGTAGGGAATCCCTATGAACCATCACTATGGCTAAGTCTGGATGACCTGGCTGTGGTTGTGCTTCCTATAACTCCACTTCCCACCATTGTTTGTATGCCATAGTGGTCCCTACATCATCAATCTCATATCCATTGGTACCTCCTCTTGTCTTGTGGGGTTTGTGGCATGGGGTGGAGACAAAGGTCTCTCCACATCATCCTCTGCAGTCTTATGGGAAGGGTAACAAAACATCATCTTTAATCTGAATTGGCATCAAACTATGTCAGCCGGGATCATCTCATGCTCACTAAAACATCTACCATGTATCCACCATAATAACTATAACCCTGCAGACTCATGAGCCTTCCCTCTAAAAGATGGAAAACCAACATAGGGCTGCTAGACTACTGTGCATTGCATATAATCCCTCCTCCCATGCCGTCACATAGTATACTACATTATGACTTGACTCCTCTACTTGAGGATGACCACCTATGGCCACCCACCTCCTATAACCTGCCATCTATCTTGCATGGTGCCAATTTGGTACCAATAGTTCTCATGGATGCATTATCACAATATGTTTGTATGCTCGGTAGTGTAATAAGAGCGTATACGGATGTTATAGTGTCACATAATCTGGTAAGCCCACAACTCCTTGTATAGATGCATTACATATGTAGGTTCCCCTGCAAAGAAAACCCAATCCTTGATCATATTGTCCAACCCTCCCATCAATCCCTGGGAAACCAACCAACCTCGAATGCGGAAGTGCATAGCACCCCACTGCTACCATCATCAGTATTACTAACCACGTCTCCTACTGGTGTGTGCAACATATAAAGCTCCATAAGTAATAATGGTGATGTGCTTAGTCAGTCACTTGCCATCTCCACAAATACTACAATCATCACCTTAAAGGCTCCATCTACTGATACTAAATACAATGGATCACCAGCAATAGGTAGCTGTAGAATCCTATACACATCCTCCAACATGATTGTCATCTCATTGGTGGGTAAATGGAAGGTGTTGGTCATTGTATCCCATCTATCGATGAGAGTGAACATGAGACTATGATCTCGTTGGATCCACTTGTAGTGCCTAATACCCACCAATCCGACATCTCACATGTACGTCCACTAGTCCTTAGTAACGTTGGGAGGCATCTTCCCTATTAACGGTGGGACCCTATCTTGTATTGTCAATTGATGTCGTGCCTACATCTATACAATTTAACAATGTCAAGTACTAAACTAATTTTCTTATTTCTTCAAACCTAATTACCCCACCCCCACCAACACCCCATACCTACATTTATCTTCCCAAATATCTAGTCCCTAACTAATATATCCCATCCGTCATCCATTTTATCTTCACCCACACCCATACCTACCTTTTCCTAGGTATATCTCACCTAAATCCACTTATACCTACATCTTATATGTCTGCATTTTACCTCCTAGTTTTCTGCACCCATTTCCCCCTACTTTACCCCTTTTTTGTGAAGTAGGTCACTTTTAACAGTGACCAACGTTGGTTACATTCAACCGACATTGGTCACCACTAACCGGTACTAGTCCCCTTTCTAGCTACCGACGCGGTATACCCGACCGATGTCGATCGGACGCCAAGCGGCACCGGTCTCTGGTTTGGCCCTAGGGCTGAACCCCCATGCCCCACATTTCAATTTTTAATAAAACACCCTAAATTCTACCCCAATCCCACCTAGAACCCACCCCAATTCATTTACCCACCTATTTAACCTACATTTCACCCTCCCCATACCCAATTTCATTCATTTTTACCCAAATTTCAAATTTATAAATTTCCCACCCCATTTTTTATTTTTATCAAATTTCACTCAAAAATAACAAATGGAGATTGATTCCTACCTCAACACTGGTGTTTCCTCCTCGGTGGAACCTCTGGTCTCTATACGGGTGGTCCTCCAACATGCTCTCCTACGTCGGCCATACCGAAGAACCCTCTCGGTCCTCTTCCCAATCAAATTTCTTGTAGTGATCTCTTGGACCCATCTACCTTGCTCCTCTAGCCACTCAGCTACCTCCAACTCATCCTAGCAAATAACCTTGTCCTTTTCTCCTTTAAAAGAGATGAAATTTGTCTCCACTATCGTTTTCTATAAATAGAAAGATTATAATGAATCTGTAAAACATGGATTTTTTCTTTTTTAACCAATGATTGACTTGACCGACATTAGTTTTGTGCCCTAGTGCACCACACTCGGATTTCCCTTGACCGACATCGGTTGGCCATAACCGATGTTGGTTAGCATTTTTGACCCCATTGCACCATATTGCACCACATCTGCTTTCCCGAAACCTTTTCTACCTAACCCAAAGTTGACCCTGACCTTACACCTCACCCTCATGACCTTATTACCTCTCACCTAACCTCACCATCAGTTAGGGCATGTTTGTGCCCCTCACATGGCCTTACCTACGGCCTTTCCTAAATCACCCAATCGACACTCACCTTTTGTGACACTCGAATTCATGTACTTGCTATACATTGTGATATGATACTCATGTTGTTCAGCCTAATGACCTTACCTTGCCTAATGTCATGTTGTTTATCTTGACCATACCTTTGGTGCCCTAGAAAAAAACCTATTTCCCATTCCTAAAAATAGCATAGTGGTGTTTTAGGACCATATCCTATACCTTGGATACCTAAACCACTTCAACCTTTTTTGGATAAACCTATCGACCTTTGACGATGTAGATTTTGTAAGCTCTTCAACTTTGTACCTTATCGTAATCTATACGTGTGCTTGCATTAGACTGTTATTACCTATTACCCAACTTGACATTACCCTTACCTACTCTTTCTTTCATCATTTACCTATTTATCAAACCACTCGCCGAATTCGTTTCACACCTCCTCAATTCCTGGTTTGAGGGGGATCACCTCCACTCATATCTAGGGCACCAACTTCCTATTTTTGTCAGGGTCACTTACCAATACAAGCTACATGATAAAAATGGGCAAATGTAGACACCAAATTTGGGTCACACTCTCTTTGGTCCCCTTTCAATTAATTAATGTAATGCATTTAACTAACCATGACCCCTTTACCCCATATTAATATTCACCCTCACATTATTAATTAGTTTAACTATTTTAATTAAATTAATTTCACCCTCACACCTCCACCTCATCATGAAAGCTCACCTTTGGACCCATTCTAGGGGCATTTAACTCACAAGTGGCTAAGTCATCACCTTGACACCGAGTCACTAATTTGACCTAACTAACTAAGACTTCTTCCTAAACCTAACTGGACCTCTCCTAAGTTCTTCCTGCCTTCTCTCATGTGAAATCCAATTTCCTAAGTGGAATCAATGAGGAAAACATGCCAAATATGGGAAGATCTACCTATTTTTGGTAAAAGGACTATTTTTACCTAATCGACACTTTGATTTTTCCTCGGTTGAAGTCGGATTACCTAAACCGCCATCTATTCCTTTATATACAAATTTAGACCTTTACCTTTTACCCAGGTTGGTCATTTGAGTTTTGAGATTTCTATTCCAATCAAACAAGGATCTCATAGCCATTTCTTTATCCAAAAAGCATCTACACACCACCAGAGAGTAACACAAGCCAAGGATTCCCTTCCAGATCATTGGAGCATTCACCTGGAGCACACGGGTTGTATTGCCGTGACATTGAAATAGCTACCACATCACCTATCAATCACCAGCCTCCATCCAGCCACAAGATCTTCATAGCAACAAGTAAGTAACGTGATCTTAATCATTTTTGCTTACTTTATTACAAATATCTTTCCTCCATTATTTTTCAGTTTCTATTGTTATTTAGATATCTCCATCTTCTCATCAATCCACCAACCCAACCAATTCAAGCCCTTTCACCCTTTGTGACCTCTCCCTCTATATTCCTAAGTCTTCTTAGTTATATTATGAACCTAACCACACCCTCCTCACTCTGTGCAATCACAGAGAAGCCCAAAAACCATTTTTATTAAGTTATTGCCAATTTCCCCTATCGATATTGGTTTACCCTACCACCGTCGGTTTCATCCCTACACCAACATTGGTCACCTGACTGATATCGGTCTCTATGTCATTTTATACCTTTAGACCAGCAAGCCTTCCAATCAACCAAAATCACCCGAACTCACCCAATCATTCCTAGACCCTTTACTAGACCTCTATTAGACTTGCAAAACCTAGAATAACCTACCAAATATCCAGATTTGATCATAACTTTTCCTGTTAGATTAGATTTACTTATTGTATTTGCACGAGATACCTAAATCATATAAATACAATAGGATTTATTTATTTCATGATACTTTCTACATTAATTTTTATTTGAAAGTGGATTGACAACCTCCTAGGAAGCACCTCGCTTCCCGGATCCAACATTTTATAGGCAATCCACTAACCTATATTATTAATGCTATCTTGTGGTCTTGTTGTGTTTCTTACAGGTCATTCCCCCTAGCCAAAGGGAATCTCTCCACGATCAGCTTGGATCAAAATTCATTAACACATGCATTCAACCTTTGACCTTTGATCTTATAGGTATTTCTCCTAACCTATTTCCTATTCCGTTATACGTGAACAAATTAGGTGAAACAAATGTCATATCTAGTTTACAATATTACACGCCACAAAAACTTCCCTAGTGTCCCAAGAATGAAGAGATTTAACACTCATAGGGTGTATGGTGTTTACCCCATTTAAATTTGGATAATTGGAAGGGAACTTTCAAAGGATAAACAATTCTTTTTTGCACCAATCATATGCCTCTTTAGGATAGAATGGGAACAATACAAGATGTTTGTAGAGGCTAAAATAATGATAGGAATATGGATGTTACTTTATCCAATTTAGGTTCTTCACTTACATAAGGGTAAGTGGATTTGAGGGACAACCATTCATGTTTCCCAAATACATACGTGATAAGTGGGCACTCGAAACTCTCAAGGCAATTAGCGGGAGTGCATAAGTTGATAGCAGGTAAGCATAAGACAAACATCAAATTTTCTATCAAAATAGGAAGATATACTTACCCAACTGTTGTAAATGCTAAGATCTTGGAGGAAGAGATGGACAAACTAGAAATGGACAAGTTTCAACCTAAACCAAAATATGATATCATATGGGCTGTAAGTTCAATCCTAGGGAGCTCATATGAACATGAGACCCACTATGAAGATTATTGGATGGAATGTAGAGATGAGGAAGAGGTCAAGTTAAGATATTATTCCAGAATGACCCTTAGGCAAATCATTGACTACAAGATTGCAGTTGTGCCACAAGGTATAGATGATGACAAACAGATAGTAAGTTAGTATTATTATGAGATGAAGCTAGCATCACAACTAATTATACCACTAAACTGGAATGAGATATAATCAATTAGTCTACATACTAGGACAACACGTGTGATTAGAAGAATATTCACATGGTTAACAGTGAAAGGGTTGTATCATGTCCTTACAAAATACTAAGATATTAAAGGATTATAAGGATACGGGGATCCTTGAAGAGGATCTCCCTCCTTTGAGGGAAGGAGATGACCAAATAGACCCATTGGAAGGAAATCCCCTCATATTCCATTCAAGATGCCAACCATTGGAATCATAGAAGAATGGACTACAACTACAAGAATAACAAGAACTCCCATGTTTATCTTGACCGATAAAGATGAAGAAATGTTGACAAAAACCATAAAGGATTCCCCTATTACTCAAGCAATCCCATTGTAAGTCAAGGTAACAGGTAAATCAAAGCCCATAACTCCAACAATAACTTCTCTGGGTCATCAAGTACATGAAAAATATTGAGGGGAATCTAAAAATATTAACCCATTACTTAGGGTGTAGAGTGCTAAGGAGAAGGAGAAAACTGATCTCAAGTATTTTGAGAGAGCTAAAAATCCATGGTTATATATCCTCTAGAAAGAGATACAAAAACCTCAGGGACCAAGAGCATCCTAGCTATGAAAGAGCATAAGAAAGGAAAAAGGGAACCTGAAGTTATTGATCTAGTCCCTTTAAATGAGGCTCAAAAGACTCTTATTACAACATTGGCATAAGAGATAACAACATCACAACTTGAGGAAATAAATCCCATCTCATTAGCTACATTGTAAGAAACCCCAACTACACCATCGGGTCTTGAATATGTAGTGCTAAACTTGGCCAAAAAAATGATTGATTATACTCCTATAGACATTTAGTCCATGGAAATATCGGAGAATATAAACAAGAAGGGGTGAAGGTAATTCAATAATTTTTAAAAAGGGAAGGACAAGAAGTTGTTATGGCCACTATACCTCAAGAAGAAGTAACTACATTAGTTGAGGTCATAAATATAGATGATAGAGAGAAAACCCATGCACCGGGGTTCTTGATCTATTTCTTAGGATGGAAATAGTAAAATAAGAAAGTGTTACATCAATGGATGCCCAATTGCTAGAATATCAAAACTCTAAGATGACACAATGAGTATGGCACCCCAAGATGTAAAAACTAAGGTTATATTACCACCAGTTGAGTAAAAATTGATACAAAGAAAGAGTTATAGGTGAGTCATCATAAGAGATTATCCTTTCCATAGAGAAGTAGCCTCAAGAAGAGGTAGGTGTTACAGTGATAGAGAAACAGTGTAATATTGCAAGCCCTACAAAGGAATCATTGAAAGAGGACACTAATTTAGTTGTAGATCTAGAAGTGGCTAAAGGCAGGGTTGAAACATTTGCTCATGATAAGGCCCTTGAATACAAAATTGCAATAAAAGGGAGCAAATACTTTGATGTTGAAGAGTAGAAATCATAGCAAGAAGGAAAAAAAGTGCCATGTATGTTGAAAAAAAGGAACAGACAATGGGAATTGAAGTCTCACATACAGCAATACTAGTCCCACAAATGCCTAAAGCTATTTCTAAGGAAATAGTAGTGTTCTGAGGAACACCACAACCTACATCACAAGTATCAAGTGGGGGAAATGTCCCCACAACAGGGTGGTTGGGAAAACTCCTCCAAAGAAAATAAAAGTAGGTGATTCAAGTGGAAACTATTGACATTAAGAATATTGTGTTTTCAAAACCACAAGAGCTCCCAAAGGGCTAAGATATTATCAAAAACTCATGTTGATCAACAGGGATACAAAACATTGGAAGTTGTTACCCCACAAGGAAATAAATTGAAGATTGAGGTTACAATGAGTGACTACCAGGTCACACATATTCAATTATGAAAAATAACTATAGAAAACCTTAAGCAAGAGGTTACATTGGAGGCCTTATCTAGAATATTGACAAAGATAAGGAAACTAAGAAGTAATTGAGGGAAAAAGTTGAAGTATTGTCAACTTATGTACTAAAGTGGATACAACCCTCTGTGGAAGGAAAATAAATCTCTAATGTATTAACACAAAAATCCTTAAATACAATTGATAAGTCAAGGGAAACAATTGGTGTTGTGGCAAGATGGAAAGAAGAATTATACAAGAAAGGGAGCAAGGTCATAGAGGATACTGTGAAATGCTACAACCAATTTTTTGAACAATGAATGATGAAAATGATCAACAACAAAAATGTGAGGAATAATTACACTTTGTTGGGAAGGAATCCTTCCCAAAATTGAAGAAATAAATCGACTAGATGATCAATTGGTGGAAAAAGAAGGGATTGTCCCCTTGAAGAAAAAGGAGTACAATATACTTATGAGGGGTCCATCAAGCTAAGGATTACAAATCTGAATCAGGTCATTGAAAGATTCACCCTAGAAAAGGAAAAAATAGCAGAGTGTATTGATGATCTTGACAAAAGACTTGGGAAAATAATATCAATGCAATACCGGTTCACTTATGGGTATTTAGGTGCAGAAAACTTAATACAATCATTTTATCAATACATTACTAGAGAACCTAATACTATTGCTCCAAGTTTCAAGTTATGACACCATCCAATTTTTTTATCTTGGAGCAACAAATGGCCAAATTATCAAAAAGGGTGAAAAAGAATAAAGGTACAATGCATGAGTTTGATGAAATGTTAAAAGAACAGGTATTGATATTCATGTTCCATGTTGGGCCTAAGAAAGAGTACATTTCCCATATGTTCCATACATATGATGCATACAAAGAAAGGAAAACTGAAGTAGAAGAAGATGATGTCACTGAGCTTGAAGTTGATGTCATTAGGCTTGATCAAATATAGGCTTGTTCCCTAAAATTTCTCTTCTTCATCTGGTTTCTTCTTATTTTTGTACTTTCCAAAGCGAGAAAATGTTAAAGTGTTAATTTAAAAGATTGGATATTAAACTAGTTAAATAAAAATCCATACATGAAACATATTGAAATGTTATATATTACTTGTGTTTTCGAAAAAGATAGAATGGGGATTCTATGGGGCCCCATCCTTGAAATTTATATAACTTCTAGTCTACTTACATAAAAGGGAGGTTCTTATAAAAGATATACATTATCGATTTATGGTTATAAAATCCTTTGCAAAGGAAGGAATCTAATTTAATAGCTTCTTATTCCTAAAATAAAATTCTTTTCGATCTTGAGACCCATAAACATATTATATATCCCGCTGAGGTCACATGACATACCCATCTTCATGAGTTATTTAATGTCTGCTTTGGGGCCTTCCAAGATCTTGATCAAATCCAATTTTCTCCTATAAGAGGAGACCCATTCAAGAAGATTAGACCCACCTTTGAGGTAAGCCTTAGTACCTTTCCGAATAGTATTTTTGAGGTTGAAGATGGCCGGGAACATTAGGCCTGGTGCCGCAAGGGTGGATTGGGAACACTAGGTTCATCTATAGAAATTGGATGGCTTGCACATGCTAGATTGAGCACACTTGTTTGCGTATTTTCAATAAAGGTAACGACACTTTAGGGGACCTCTTAGAATAAGATCTCATTGGTTCTCTCTCAATGCGTGTAAGTCTTTGCTCCATTGTAGTTATTTTATAGGAGATTGAAGATATGTCTTCTACGGGATCATTATAAACTACATAGAATTCAACTAGAATTTCTTTTCGCACTGAGTTCCTCATTAAAAATAACAAAGATATATTTATTATTTTCTTACTAATGACATGACTACATTATAGACAAAACATCTTTAATAATTCGGGAGTTTTGTGATCCTCCACACAGAATAGATGATGATACATAATTTGAAAAATAGAGAAGGAGGGAGTCATCTTGATAATCCTTCATATCAATGCTACCGAAATGCATGGGGTGTTAATGTTCCTTCAGTTTGTACTTGATCTTCAATCATGAATAAAATACTCAAAAAGACTCATCTAGGCCAGAAAGGTTAAAAATTACGTGTAATATTTCTAAAGAAAGCTCCTTCAGATTGGTTCCTAATTCCACATTCACCTTTGTTTGAGAAGGATTAACACAAACTATTTTTCACTCAGAATGCTCAAAGGAAGGTGTAATATTATGGAAAATAAATAATAATTTATAGAGGGATGAATTTTTAGAGTAATTGTGTGAGGTATCATATCAGGATTGAGTGTCTAAGTAATTCTGGATACTCACACGGGTTTGAAAAAGGGAAAAAAATGATATGTTTCAAAAGATGGTTTTTGGATTTATTTAGAAAATTCACACAAAGGAGGCATCAAGTTTAAGAAAATATCAATGATCATCCATTTCCCAAAACATATCCTCCAAAAAGGGTAAGTGTCAAATCAATTAAGATAATTTACTCATTTCCTAATGTTTGTCAATAATTTACTCATTTCCTAAGATATGACTTTCACAAAAGAAGAGATAAAATTAATGCAAGGAGTGACATTTGTGTTGTTTTTTTGTTTTTTTGCTGTTGTTTATGTTATTGTTTCCATTTTGTGCTCTGGTCTATAGTTACAGGTTTTGAGACATGGTAGTAGTTTGATACAAATGTAATGTATCTTTTCAGAAAACCCAATGTATTTTATCCCCATGAATCCTTACCTAATGGATTAGACATATGGTCTTTATTCTTGTGGCACCTAAAGGGGCTGCCCATCCCCAAGTTGGAGCCATTTTTGGTGCTCAATCCAGGCCACTAGATTAATCTAGTCTTTTTCCTTGTTTCTCTCAAAATGTAACTATTCTATGTGCTTCATATTGTTCCCTATGCTTCAAAGATCCGTTTGAGTCAAGGAGAAGCCTCAATTTGTAATAAATATCATTCCTTAGCAAGATAAATGAAAGGATTCAACAAAATTTTCAGGGACTGGCTCAATAGAATGGTTAATCAAAGTATAAAATCTTTGGGTTTGCAGGTGATTGAGACACATTTGCATCTTTCAAGAAGAACCTGCAATCACCACCAAATGCTTCATTTAATCCAAAAACCGAAGCTCGATGACTCAAGAACATGCAACTTGACCAAAAAGTATAAATATGCATAACTTAATGTTCTACGAGTTGCTCCAAACCATGAAAGAATAAAAGCGTGGCACACTTTGTTTTAGTGTTTTGTGGGTTTTTCAAAAGGGTTTGCACTTAGTGGATTCACCAAAAGCCACAGGACACTTAAAAATCCACCAAAAGTTATGGAACACCAAATGAAAAATTTAAAATGGACTTAGCCATTTAAAAAAGAGGTTGGGACGTTCAAATGGTCATAAAATATCTACACTGCCGAACAATTCAAAAATGCATGAAGGACATGTGGAAGCATTTTGGCATCTTCCATAGTCAAAGCATTCCACGGACCTCAAGTAAGTGGAATAAACCAAGTTTCATAAAGGGATTGAGTCCAAGAAAGAGTTGAAAGGTCAAAGGTACACGTGTCAAAAATATGGATGGGACAAATGACGTGGATCAAAGGTATCAAATAGACACTTGTCAGCATTCCTAAAATATTCAAGCCATTTGGGTTTTGCATACTTTAAGTAAGTAGAATGAACTGAGTTTCATAAGGATTAGGGTTTGGACTGTGAAACTGCAAATATATGTGGAGCTTTCTAATTTGGCTATGCTTCAGACCTTGACAAAGTCTAAATTGCGAGAAGTGTGGAGCTTTCTCATTGGCTCACATTTCACACTTTGACAAGGTCACTATAAATAAAAGTAAATTTTAAAGTATCATGGAACCTTCTGATTGGTTTGTGCTTTGCAATCTAACAAGGTCTTTGTAAATGAAAGAGAATTACGAGAAGCACGGAGCTCTCTCATTGGCTCACATTTCACGATCGGTAGTCAAGTACGAGAACAATATGAGAAGGTGAAAATAGGTTGCATTTTCTTATTGGCTCACACAAAAAATTAAAAGAAAATCAATGTACAAATGGAAATTTTTGAAGCCAATCAAAATATATCACATGTCACCCTCATGTTCATCCTGACAGGAAAAACTTCAAATGGCCATAAATTTTGATCCAGATATCCAAATCAAGAAAAATCAGTCTTGTTAGAAATATCTTCTCGAGATTTTCAAGTTGGCATCGTTTAATTTGATTATAAGAACAAAATAAATTTGTATAAATATGGGGGCTTGTCCTCATATTGAGAAAGGGTTAGTTTTTCTATTTTTGAAAAGGTTAAAAGGTCATATTACAATACCGCAATATCTCTTTTGATGAAATACATATGAGTTTTGGTTTTCAATCTCTTGTGTCAAAGTGGTTGTAATGTATAGCCATTGAAAGACATTGAGATCATTTGTTTTATGTTCCCTTATCAATATATTGAAGATATTAATGAAATATTCCTTCTTATGAGTTTAACTTCTACATTCTAGGTTTTTTATGTTTGTATTTTGATTAATGAGTTATATTTTCTGCTACAATTTTGTGTTCATTTCTTCTCTGAATTACACTAGATATGTCCTTAATGGTTGTGCTTTGGTCATTAATTCAATATTGTGTTGTGAGAATTTACTTTAAAATAGTGGATGTAATTCTAAAATCCTTATGGTAACCATTTTGTTGAGATATTTTATCAAGTCTTTGAGTAAATATTAGGCGTATGAGATCAGAATCAATAAATAATTTATTAGGATACTTGCATGATCCTTTGTGTTTAGTATTTTAGAAATTGTGTGGAACTTTTGCCTCTATTGAGAATCAATGAATGCAAATAATCCTTTCTGAGTAAAATGTATCTACTTGATCAAGTCTTCTTTATTTTCCAAAATGGCATGTTGTCTTAGTGATTGTTAAATGTTGTGTTATAAGAAGATCTGTCATCATATAATCCCCCATATTCATAAACATAAACCTACTACAAGTCTCATCCCATCATACTAGTCTCTATTTGTTACTTTGTTGCTTTGTCTATAAATACTAGTGAAAGGACCCCTTAATTTCACTTCCCTTATAAAAAAATGTGCAAGAGAAATAGAATTTTATTTTCTATAGTAACATATGTGCAGTAAAGTAAGCATATGAAACATTTTGTGTGATAACTAGTGAGAGTGAAGTGTTGTGTCCATGGTCATGTTTATCCTAGATTGATCCATCATTTGAAGATATAGAGGATCTCGAGTTGATATCCCCTCTCCATTTAGGTTACCCAAAGGGTCCTTTCACCTCAGTTTTAGGAAGGACCAAAAGTAGTAGGGAAATACCATCCCCTTTGTATGTTCCACTCAATTACCCAAAAACCTGATCCCAATGAGAGTGTTATACATATCCTCGGTGTAAACGACACATACCACACATTTTATCATTCTTCAAGAATTACAATTCCTTGATAATTTTTTTGGGCCTCAAGTTGGTGTAAGATTGAGTACCAACAAGTATATTCCATAAAAAAATTAGACATTATATCATAGGATACCCAATCTTTATTCACACCAATCATGTTGTAATCAAGTATCGGTAAACAAACAAATAGTAAGCAAAAAAATCATAATGTGGCTACTTCTCTTGCAAGAATTTGATGTCATTGTAGTCAAAAATCATGCACTTTAGACATTATTTATCCCGGTCTCATACTACTATTTAGAAGGTTCTTGAGTGAAGAAAGTACTAATTAATCCCCATCTTTTGGCCATCTTGTTTTATTTTATTTCATCATTACCGACCTCTTGTATCCATATGAAAAGTTAGATTCTATCATTCCACACCATTTTAGCCTTGACTAGGGTGGCTAGATTATTATTGGGGTGCTGTAGGTTTCTGGTCCCACCAGGAGCACCCTGGTCCTTTTTTCACTTTTTCACCACTTTTTGGGCTCTTTCTAGCCATTTGAGGTCTTTATTTTTCTTTTGGTCGGCCTTTTACATAGACTAAGGAACCTAGTTCTGAGACAGAGTGCCTGCAGTGCACCAGTCCCTTCAGTGCTCTAGTCTAGGAATCATTCCAGATCCATCCTTTTAGGAGCTTGTGCATAGTTGTCAATACTTCTATATTTTCTAATCACCTATGTGACATAGTTAATTATAAAATTAGACAAAGAGAAACCTATAAATATAAAGTTATGAGACCATAATGAGGGACCTAACATCACTTACTACTATCACTCATCTAGATTTGCATCCATCTATTACATTGGAGATCACTTACATCCACATAGCTCCATCATCAAGGCACAAGGCTAGGACATATGCATCACACTTCATAGGGGGAGGGATTCTATTCTATTCCATGCACACATACTATTACATTTTCTACATTCGAGTTATTGCTCGTTACTTCATAAAGTGAAAATGGTAGAAGAGCACCTAGGGAACATTATGCACAAACTCACTAGAACTACATTTAGGTCTGAAATGTAGTGTAATGCTCGATTAGTAAGCCCACTATTGTGGCGCTGAGGTTAGTTTGACCCATTCATTTGCATATTTATTTTTAGGGTTTTGATACTTCTTTTGGTATTTTGCAAGTCTTCTTATCATCTTGGATTATTGGCAACATCCATTACGAGACATCAAACTCAATGCAACATGACAATGAGGATTTGGACCACCTCTCATCCATGTGAATATCAATATCAAATCTTTTACACAGACTAGTGTACCTAGTTTGCATACCAAAGCACCCGTTTGAACTCCAAGATTACCTTCCCGGGAACTCCACTTTGTAAGGAATCGGTCTAGATCCATCCTTTCTGGAGCTTCTACACATTCACCGATGCTTCTTGATTTTCTAGTCACCTCTACGACACAACCTGTAAGCATCTTTTATTCAAGCTGAGTTCTTTCCTCTACTCTCTTATACATTAGGGTTAGCATTTCATTTTGCATAGTTAATTAGATCATTCACGTAATTTATTTACTACATTTATTTACTTTATTTACATTTTTGCGTAGCTTAGATTAACTATCCCCATACTACATAGTTTTAGTTAATTTTAGTTAATAAGTCACCATAGTGGACAATCCTAGAAAAGATAATGTGGTGGATGATTTCCTCTCAAGGATGGAGACCAACAGTGAAGAGCAAGTAGTTGATGATTAATTTCTAGATGAGAAACTATTTTATATTTCTACAAGAACACCCTGATATGCAGACATAACCAACTACTTGGTCTTAGGTAAAACACCTCCACATTTTTCATCCTTTGAGAAAAGGTATTTAGTTGAAAATAGTTTACCCTTTACTTGGATAAATGGACTTGTATTTTATAAAATTCAAGATCAAGTAATGAGAAGTGTATAGATGATGAAGAGATATTTGATGTCTTCACATCCGGCCAGGATCAACCTTGTGGAGGGAATTTTTTTGCAAAAATAACATAGAAGGTGTTGACTACTAGCTACTATTGGCCAACTTTACATAAGGATGCAACACTATACACTAAGAGATGTGACAAATGCCAGAGAATGGGAAAGCCCACTAATTCTGATGAGATTCCATTGTAACCTCAATTGGTTCCGCAACCTTTTGATAATCGGGGATTAGATTTTTTTCCCTATAGAACCTCTATCTCAGTAGAGAGAGTATATCCTGGTCTATATAGATTACCTAACTAAGTGGATAGAGGTAAAAAAATTTCCAAACTAGACCAATGAGAAGGTGGCTAAATTTATGTATGCAAATATTTTTACCAGATATCGAGTCCTAAGGGAGATTGTGACAGACCAGGGTACATATTTTACTGTCGATGTGATTGGTGATTTAATTTTGAGTTTTATTTTACTTTCAACATTGTTATGTGACAATTATTTCCTTTCCAACCTCTTAGATCAACTATAATTGTGCATATAATACATGTAGTATTTCAATTCTATGCTCCCTGGTTTGACAACTAAATGAATGTAACCCACCATATAATCCCTCATACAAATTTAACCTTTTTACATAGGTGTGTTTTTTTATGAGAATGTATTATATAAGTGATTACAAGTTAGAATTACATCTAATTAGGCACATTCAAGATCCAATTTTAGATCAACTTGTCTTGATTAGTAGCTAGTTGAATCCTATGTCTAAGAAGAATCTTCCATGGTTCATTCTCTCTTAGATATATCGCCATCCACTTGGTAATGAGAAATTTTCCTTGTGTCCATAGATCAATGATACATAGCCCTCCCATATTATTAGGTTGAATATGAAGAGACAAAGAATCCACATGTAACCGTCTTTGTTCATCTGTTTAGTGAAAAAAATAATAGAGTTTTTGCACCATTACGCTCTAAAATTTTTTAGAGAGCACCCAACATAAAGAAAAATAAACATGAGTAGCCAAAAATGTTGTTAACAATTTGAACTATGCCTGTCAAGGATTAAAATTTGACATCCTACCAATCAATTTTTCTATCAAGGCTATTGATTAATGATTTACACATTTGATAAGAGAAATTCCAATACCAAAATGAATGCTACTTGATATCTCATAATATCACAATGTTTGAGTTTCCTCTATTATTTTGGAAGCTAATACAAATAAATTTATAAATTAATAAATATGTATTTTGTTTATGTGGTGAAATATGAGAACCAGAGCTTGAAAATACAAATCTAAAACTTGTAATGCATTATTCACTTCTTCTTCCTTATTATGCATAAGCATAATACTATCATCAAAAAAGTGTGAGTTGAGCATAAGTATTTGTTGGGGAAGGCTTGTACCTTTAATAAATTTAGAATTCTAAGCATTTTATAACATATCTAGTCCACGACATCATATATCAGTACATAAATTTATGGTACTAATGAACATCCTTGCCTTATGTATCTTTGAAGATAAAAATAATCAACGAGTGAACCATTAACAACAATTATGGAAAATGCATCAACAAAGAGGAGTTTGACATGATTAATAAATATCATACCAAAATCAATACATTACAACATTTTAAGTATATAAGACCATCTAATCCTATCATATGATTTGTGAAAATCAAGCTTATTAATTATTGCCTCTTACCCTAAACAAACAATCCAATTCGTAGTCTCCCAAGCCAAAATTAAATTTTCAAGTATAAACCTACCTCCAAGAAATATAATTTCTTCATATATAATAATATCTTTAGCTACTAGTTTTAGAATTGCAATTAAAGCTTTAACAATGATTTAATAAATAGTGTTGAGAAGGGTTATAGGATGTTATGGGCTAAAAGCGTATCTCTATTTGAATCTTTGAGAATAGTTTTGGTTATCCATTTTTATGTATTATCCCAAAGACCTTAAAAATTAAAATTCAAGATAAATTTGATAAATTCCATTGTGTATAATCGACCACATTGTTTAAAATAACTCATGAGACATCCCTTTGAGACCAAGACTATTATTTTTATCCATAGAGAACAAATCCCTTCCAAGATCTTCAAGAGTAAGAAGACAATCCAAATTTTTTTCTTACCTCTTATGAAATATTTCATGAGATGCATTTCTTAATGGTTTGGTTTAGTAAAATTTGGAAATTAACCTCATCCAAGGAGTTTCGAACAAGATCTTATAATATGTAATGAAAATATGTTGGATTCCCATCTATGGAGTTCTCAATTATCCCATATGGGCTCAGTAATATAAGTATACATTATTTACTATTCTTGTGCTTAATATATTGAAAGAAAAAGTTATAATTCTTATTTCCTCGCTAATCCCAAGTAAGCCAAGATCTGATTTTATCTATTTTACCTTTGTATATTTCAAATCGGTGAAGTTGATCCTCAAAATAAAATATAGTTTTTACAAACCGTTAATCATGGTATTGCCAATAAGGGAAGATATTTTTTCAATGATTTGTCTCCTAAGAGCATTCTCCTTTATTATCCTTTATCTAGTGACCAATCTTACAATTGTTTTACAAAATATAGTGTATTTGGATAAAATTTGGGACCACAAAACAATCCATTTTTATCCTTTAATTAGTTTAGGGGAAACAAGCCACATAGATTTCATAACATGAAGAAAAGTTTAATTTTAAAGGCAAGAAACATTAATTTTGAATGGGTTAAGAAAATTGAAGTCATTAGAGTCCAAAAGAGAAAAAGTTAAGATGATAGGAGTATACTATGAAAGAGTAGTGAAGATATCATTTCAATTAGTGAACCATTTGAGGATGGGGAAGGAGAAAAATAATATTAATATAAAATATGTCAAGTGCTATCTGATCTATTGTTAGACTAAGTAAACCAAATTTTTGATGTGTGGAGAATTTTCCAATAAGAGGTTCATAAACCCCTAAGGTATTTCGACAAACATCCAAACATAAAACACATCTTGATACTAATAATAACCATTATTCCCGAATGATCAAATTTATGTTCCACCATTTTAAAATCATGAACAATAATCCATTCATTTTGTCAGAGGTGATTCCCCATCCACTTCCATAAATAGATTCTAGAACATACATCATTAAGAGCATATCAAGAGAATATCAAAATAAGCTTGTTTTAAAGAATAATCATAACCCACACACATATGTAAAGTGGATCCTTATACTTATCAATAATAAAAATATGCAACCAAGGTAAAAGATAAAGTAAAACCATCCTCTTCCTTCCTCACGGGTAGTATGAAGGAAAGAAAAGTCCTTAGAAATGCACTTTCGAGCATAAAACAATCTATCATTATTGATTTTAACCTCATGAAGAAGAATATTATTTGGAATATGGTCTCTAATATATTTTTAACTTTATGCATGTACTCAAGGAGGGATAACCCCTAATATTCCGTGAAATTAATTTACAACTCATTAAGATGAAGGGGAATTGTTGAAACCACTATTTAACACAAAGAAACGATCCTTCAAGTTTATTTATTAATCTATTAATCCAACTAAGTTATCAAAATGGATTATATGGGATATTGATATGTGTCTTGTGGTATAATGAGCATTAACATCAACAAGTTAAAGATTATTGTTGTTGGAAGACAAGTAGTTCAAAGTACACTGTCATCATGCAAAGGAGTAGTAGGAAAATTATGAGGAGAGATGGGTTATTTCCTTTTATGCATTTTACACCAACCACCACCTATTGTTACACCTAAGTATGAGGAACTAGTATTAGATAGGCTGGTAGAGGTAGGTTGGGGTTCTAAGTATTCATGGAAGATGAATTATGTTCATTCAATCTAGTTAATCTAGGAAGTTATGTGAAAATGATCGAATTAACCTATTTTCCCTAAACATTGGTATGAGTTACATGATTAGACATGGTGGTAATTTCTAAGGATTTTTGTTAGACTCAAAAAGTGACTTTTTTGGATTTTAGAAATGGCATAATTTCCCTCTAGTATATTTTTATATTTTCATTGATCCCATTGAAATTACATGATTTCCTAAGGGGAAAATCTCTAATTAGATGGCCTTCTTTTTGTAGTAAAAACATCCATGTGGCTTATCAAAAAATTATGATAGCTTATATTGTCTCAAACCAAGGGTCCAAAATTTTAACCACTTTAAGAAGGGGTTGAGTGAGATCCATTTCAATACATATTGTAGACACTTATTTTTGGCACCTCCTCATGCCCCCATCTCACATTTTCCTCTCCCTCTCAAATATAATCATTGTTTCCCTCCTATTTATGAAATTATCCTATTTCCCTCCTAATTATCCTATTTTCCTCACATCCCATCTTATTTACCATTTATTTTTATTAATCCCTTTCATTTCCCTAATTCTTAATCTATCCTTAATCTATTATTAATTATCCTAATCCTATCAATAAATCCTCCCATTTAATATCCTCATGGGATACCCATCCCCTCTCATCATTACCCTTCATTAATCCTTTCCTAGGATTCCCCACTCATTCCACCCCTTCCTAAGATTCCTTATGCATCCCTCCACCCATTAAAAACCTTTATATGTGTGTAGGGATAAAAATATCCCACTAGCCATTTTAAAATCTAATCTCGCCACCCCATTATCATTTTAACTCCTCGAAGACTATCTATGTCGGGTCACCAACGACCGACACAGTCCCTAATGACACAACCCCCGCATTATTTAAACATGCTTACCCCTCTTCTCTAGGGGCTGAAAATTCTGGAATCATTCATATGCTATGCGATTTCTCCATTTTGTGCCATCAAACAAGCTTATAGTTTAGAAGATATTACAGAGATATAATTCGTGTACGCTTTTTTTTTTGTCTTGCCAATTCTTACAATTTTTTTTTGAGATCTGTGTTATCTTCCAGTGTCTTCACCATTTTAAGATTTAACCATCCACCCCATCCTTTTTGTTGATCTTTTATCCTTGGTACAGTCGTCATCGACCCATACTCTCCATATATTAGAGCCATCTTCCCTTGCACCCCTATTTCTTTTTATCCACTTTGTCTTGCACCCCATCTATTCCTCTCGCATCTTAGTCATTTTATCTACAATGTTTTCACCTATTTTATCATCTCGGATGAAGTACTTACCTTAATCTTTCATATTTCTTACATACCATGCACAAGTCACCATTGACTATGCTTATCACTTCGGGTTGCCATCAACCTTCACTATATCTATTCCAAATCCATTGTTTCCAGATCCATTTCACTTATCTCGTATTCTAGTACCCACCTATATGGTTTCGCATCAACTTCTCAACTCTACTCCTACACAAATTTTGGTCATATTTTCTCTAGTCATCGTTGACCCTATTGTCTCCTCTCGTGTCATTGTCGGGTTTGAGTTTTAATTTTGATATTTTTAGCATCGGTCATCATTTTGTATTATCCTATCTTATTAGATATATTTCAGATTATTTTATCTACATACTTATGCTTCATTTTTTATCATCTACATTTATTATCAAAATGTGGTTTGACATCCTTTCTAATAATCCTTTGCTTCTCGGAACCGACTTCATCAGGCAACCCACCATATCCAACACTAGTCCTTTTGTGTTTAGTCTTTTTGTTGTGAAGGTTATCGATTCGCAACAAAGAAGGTCTACTTTTCTATTCACATACCATATTCATCATCATCCGCGTTAGGAGGTCCCTAAACCCTCTCATTTTATGAGGTTTTCTTGGTTTCTAGCTTAGTATTCACTAATCAATTAGGAAGCGTGAAATATTGAAAAACATTCTAGAAATCTGGTGGGACCCACCCTTCTTTGGTGAGGTCTCTTGAATTTTATTTTTTTATCATTTCTTAATTTCTTCCATATCCCTTTTCTACTAACCTTACAGGTAAGAGTTTAATTTTGCTTACTTGCGTCAGAGTGCGGGTTACTTGGACTCACTTGGGATCATTACTCATCTTGAAGATCAGATAAAAGGAAAGTGAACACTATGTATTCCTTGTTTTTTCTCCCCATTCCTTCCTTTTCTTTATCACATCACATACTCTGGTTGTTTGTCCTCATCGAATTTCCACACTTCATTTTCGGGTCTTAAAAAGAACACCCTCATTGTTTTCTTGCTCACATAGTGTAACTAGGGGGTTAATCTCTTGCATACACTTATTTCCACACACATCCAAATAACACACATTAATTCACACATCTAAACATTCCTTCGAGGTGGAACTATTAGGATTTCATCACCAAGAGGGAAATCCGTTGCAATGGTCTAGCCGCATTATAAATTTTTTTCTACTATTATATTGGATAAGTACCGACACCCTTATCACAACGGGACTGTGAAGTGAGGGGTAGGCCCCAATACAAAGCTCGTACTAGTATACATCATATATTCAGGCCTCACATATCCTCGGGTTTATCGAGGACTCCATCCCTAAACATCCTAAAACTAGACTTAGATCGACCGCTTCTTAGGTTCCCTCTAAACCTTTTTGTTTTCTTTTCACACTTCTTCTAAATAATCAAGATTAAACAAAATTGTGATGTGTGTGTGTTACTTGTAGTAGTAATTAATCAATGTAGGTTTTTCTTTCTTGTTTCATGCCCATCCTTACTCGATCACAAATCAGAAAAATGGAACAAACCTCTTCATCCAACATTCCTACCTCTACCTCTCTTTCTATATAGACTTCCATTCCTCATGTTGTCTCTTCCTCTATGGTTACTCATCCCATCACTTCTACCATCTCTTCTAGTGAGCTGCCCATGGTTCACACTCATTCTCATGTTGCTACCGATTTATCTTTTTCTCACCATTCTATCCCTTCCGAACAACCACTCCCTCATTAGCCACATTTGAAGCCTTTGGACCCCCTTTATCCCCCCACAAATGTGTGGAGTTCCAAGAACTCCTATATTCTAACCCTATTTCCCTCCATGATCACCTCATCCATAAATCTACTCACCTTATCATTGATGGGAAGCCCTTCAATAAATCTATACCTACCATTCCCAAAGTGAGTCTACCCAAGTCCTAAAATCTAGCTTTTCATATTTTTCCCTTGAGCAATGATCCATCCACCCACACAAAAATATAATAATTTGGTGGTCCTCATCCCATTGGGTTTACCTCGTATTAGTACCAATCCTTCCTCCCCTATGCCCATCACATCCTCATAAACTATGGTTACCGATATCCTATGATGCCTGGTTAAAACAACCCACTTGAGACCCAAGAAACAACCTAGGGTTAGTTAGAAAAGTCTGGAATAATTTTTTTTATTAGAAGTGTCCACAACCAAGTTACAAGACAACATTTGACCCTATTAGGTTATGTAACAATTATAAAATTACTAGATCATACTTTTCATTTATTAACAATTAATAAGGTCACATGGTTCAACTTTTAGGGTTATAAGTTTCAGTTAGGTTCAGGGAGTAATTTACCCCCATACCCACTCTCTACCAGGCTCAGAGTTTCAACTTGATTTTTCTCACACTTAATGCCTCCAAAATTTTCCTAAATCATTTCCATTGGATAGGAAATTTTCTCACCTTTCCGGTGATATAAAGAAGTCCTCCTAACTCCTCCAGAAACTCAAGATATGAGCAAGCGGAGTTTAGGGGTCAAATTTTCCCAAGGGGGACACATGTCAAGTAGGGGTGAAAACCCCTTTGGCAAAGTTGGCGGGTGTCATGCAGAGGATTTTGATATTTTTTCCCCGTGCACACATGTGTGTAAATGAAAAATTTCTCCCGTGCCTCCATGGGTCCCTAAGTGGACACGCGTCGAGTCCTGGTTCAAAGTGGGAGACGGTGAGGGAAGGGCAGAGAGCGCTGGGGCGATTTGGCAAACTTCGCCAAAAGGAAGAAAAAGGGTGAAA
This sequence comes from Taxus wallichiana var. yunnanensis, assembly GCA_018340775.1. NCBI lineage: Eukaryota > Viridiplantae > Streptophyta > Pinopsida > Cupressales > Taxaceae > Taxus > Taxus wallichiana. The sequence goes on along the minus strand of CM031239.1, from coordinate 608,500,341 downwards.
GGCATGTGCGGGTCCACGCACCCGTGGAGGAGAAAATCCCAAGGCGAGGACAAGGTTGTGGGGCCATGGGGAAATTTTTCAAAAATTTCCAAAGGAAAAATTCAAAATAAAAAGGGTTTGCACCCCTTCGCAAGTACCCAAAGCTGCCACGTGGCAGCCTATGATTGGCCATGGGCCAGCGGGGCTTAAAGGAAATTTTTCCAAAATTTTCAAAAAGTCAAAGGGAAAAAAATGTCGTGCCTCCGCCGCTACCCCGTGAGGACACATGGTAGCCTCTGATTGGTTGTGGGCCGGCAGAGGAAAAGATAAAATTTTTCCCGAGCCAAAATTTTTCAAATTTTTTTCTAAGGCAATTCGATGGGAAATTTTTGAGTTGCAGCCCACCAGGAAAATTTTTAAATAATTTTTCCCGCCAAGGCTCAAAAACTTCAAAGTGCCATAACTTGAGCTAGAAAGCTCAGTTTTGGGAAAACGAGGACTTTTGGAAAGGTATCAAAGCCCTTTTTCACAAGAAACATAAATTTTATGTTTTGGTAAAGTTATAATCATTAATTATGCAAAAAGGATCTGTAGGATTTTAATTAACAAACCGGCAATTTCAAAATTTTCAGTTTGATTAAATGGATCTCCTCCTTCACTCAACATGCCAAACAAGAATGGAAAATTGATCTAGGGAGATTTTAAATATTTTTAGGGAAGTTGATTTGTTTAATTAATTAAAATAAGTTCACCTTATAATCCTCACATTTTTTACGCATGATGTCTACCTTCAACCCATTGGTTGCGTGACTTGAACATCCTTTTGAGTGGATCCCCATGGATTCCCTCCATCTCATAGTGGTTTTTGCTAACTCACAAGTCCATAGGACATTACCGTCATTTCTATTAACGTTTTACCTTGTTCCTTACCAAATTTAATCTTAAAATAACCACCATATTTTAACTTGAATCTTTCCTACACCGGGGTATCATGTTGTGTCTTCACTATCTTCCAATCCTTTCCCACCCTTCCTTCTCATCAATCTCTTTAAAATTAGTGATCAGTTCCCCTTTTTCACTAATCCCTAGTTTGAGGGGGAGCACCTCATCAATAACCCCTCATCAATCATCCTATCAATCCCTTCTCATTTTTGTCTCTGACTTTCTAGTACAAACCCCTCAACAAAAAGGGGTAGAATGTAGACACTTATTTTGGCACCTCCTCATGCCCCCATATTGCGTTTGCCTCTCCCCCTTGTTTAACATTCTTGTTTCCCTCCTATTTTTGAATTCTCCTATTTCCTCCTAATTATCCTATCCCTTCCTTGCATCCCATATTATTTACCATTTATTTGTATTCCCATTAATACCTTTCATTTCCCTAATCCTTAATCTATCCTTAATTATCCCAATCCTATCAATAAATCCTCCAATTGAATACCCTCATGGGATATCCATCCCCTCTCATCATTACCCTTCATTAATCCTTTCCTAGGATTCCCCACTTATTTCACCCCTTCCTAATATTCCTTACACCTCCCTCCACCCATTAAAACCCCTTACATGCATGCAGGGATAAAAATATCCCACTAGCCATTTCAAAAACTAATCCGCCACCCCATTATCATTCTAAAATCTCTCGGTAGATCGTGTGTCATCGGTCACCACCGACAAATGACCGGGTTGCTTGCGACCCAACCCTACATTATTTAAAACCTCTTACCCCTCTTCTCTAGGGGATGAAAATTTTGGAATCATTCATATGCTTTGTGAGTGCTGCATTTTGTGCCTTATCTGTGGAGCTCTTGTTATTAGCTAGATCATTTTGAAATCCTTAATGTGTGCCATTAAACAAGCTTTTAGTTTAGAGGATATTGTAGAGATATCATTCGTGCATGATTTTTTTGTCTTGCAGATTCTTACATGTGTCTTCATCGAGCTTTATGTTATCTTCCAGTCATCTTCAATCATCTTAATCATCTAACCCATCCCCTTTATTGAGATTCTATCCCCGATCTAGTCATCATTGACTAGGTCCGATCACCGATGACCTATATTTTCCATCTATTAAAGTCATCTTACCTTTCACCCCTCTATATTTGTATCCATGTTGTCTTGCATTGTGTCCATTCCTCTCGCATCTCAGTCATCTTATCTATAGATTTTTCACCTGTCTTAGAATCTTAGATATAATGTTTATCCTATTCCCGCATATTTGTTACACACACTACACAAGTCGGCGCGACTATGCTTATCCACTTCGGGTCATCGTCAACCTACACCGTATCTATTCTAGATCCACTATTTCCTAGATCCATTTCATTTTTCTACATCCCTGTACTGCCTCTATGGTTCTCGCATCAACTTCTCAACTCTCCTCTAGCAAAATTCAGTTCTCCTTGCTCTGGTTTCCATCAATCGTGTTGTCTCCTCTCGTGTCACCATCGACCCTCTCTAGTTTGAGTTTTACTTTTGATATTTCTAGTATCAATTATCGTTTTGGCTGATCCTAGCTTATTAGATATATTTCAGATTATTTTATCTACATACTTCTATTTCATTATTTATCATCTATTTTTTTATCAAAATGTGGGTGACATCCTTTCGATGAAGCCTTCACTTCTCGGAACCAACTTTTCTACGGTAGCCCACCATATCCATCACTAATCACTTTTGTGTTTAGTTTTTGTTGTTGTGAAGGTTATCAATTCGCATCAAGGAAGGCATGCTTTTATGAACTCGTATAATCTTCATCATTATCCACATCATGAGGTCCCTAAACCCTCTCATTTTTAGAGGTTTTATTGGTTTCTAGCTTAGTCTTCACTAATTTGAAGTAGGAAACACAAAATCTTGACAAAAATGTGCATGTGGGTGAACAAGATCTCTAGTAAATTTATGTTTATTATTCTAGTAAAATTCAAAAGACAAGTTCAAATAAAATGCCCAAAGAGGTGGAAAAATGAAAGCCTAATATCAACCTTCTTCTTATGCAAGTTATGTTTAGCCTCTTTTGTCTAAATTTTCATTTGATTCTAAAATTGAGATTTTGATATACGAATAAGTTCACCTTATTATCTTCACATTTGTTTATGCATGATGTCTACCTTCGACCCATTGGTTGCCTGACTTGAACATCCTTTTGAGTGGATCCCCATGGATTCCCTCCATCTCACAGTGGTTTTTGCCAACTCACAAGTCCATAGGAAATTACCGTCATTTCTATTGAGGTTGTACCTTGTTCCCTACCAAATTTAATCTTAAAATAACCACCATATTTTCACTTGAATCTTTCCTACACCAGGTATCATGATGTGTCTTCACTATCTTCCAATCCTTTCCCACCCTCCCTTCTCATCAATCTCTTTAAAATTAGTGATCAGTTCCCCTTTTTCACTAATCCCTATTTTGAGGGGGAACACCTCATCAATAACCCCTCATCAATCATCATATTAATACCTTCTCATTTTTGTCTCATGACTTTCTAGTACAAACCCCTTAACAAAAAGGGGTAGAATGTAGACACTTATTTTTGGCACCTCCTTGTGCCCCCATATCGCGTTCACCTCTCCCCTTGTTTAACATTCTTGTTTCCCTCCTATTTTTGAATTATCCTATTTACCGCCTAATTATCCCATCCCTTCCTCGAATCCCATCTTATTTACCATTTATTTTTATTCCCATTAATCCCTTTCATTTCCCTAATCCTTAATATATCCTTAATTATCCTAATCCTATCAATAAATCCTCCCATTTAATACCCTCATGGGATACCCATCCCCTCTCATCATTACCCTTCATTAATCCTTTCCTAGGATTCCCCACTTATTTCACCCCTTCCTAAAATTCCTTACGCCTCCCTCCACCCATTAAAACCCCTTACATGCATGCAGGCTAAAAATAGCCCACTAGCCATTTCAAAATCTAATCTCGCCACCCCATTATCATTCTAAAATCTCTCGGTAGATCAGTGTGTCTGCTACCACCGACAAATGACCGGGTTGCTTGCGACCCAACCCTACATTATTTAAAACCTCTTACCCCTCTTCTCTAGGGGATGAAAATTTTGGAATCATTCATATGCTTCATGAGTGCTGCATTTTGTGCCTTATCTGTGGAGCTCTTTTTATTAGCTAGATCATTTTGAAATCCTTGTTGTGTGCCATTAAACAAGCTTGTAGTTTAGAGGATATTGCAGAGATATCATTCATGCATGATTTTTTTGTCTTGCAGATTCTTACATGGTCTTCATCGAGATTTATGTTATCTTCCGGTCATCTTCAATCATCTTTAGATTCAACCATCTAACCCATCCCCTTTATTGAGATTCTATCCCCGATCCAGTCATTGTTGACTAGGTCCGATCACCGTTGACCTATATTTTCCATCTGTTAGAGTCGTCTTACCTTACACCCTCTATATTTGTATCCACTTTATTTTGCATTGTGTCCATTCCTCTCGCATCTCGTCATCTTATCTATAGCTTTTTCACTGTCTTAGAATCTTAGATCTAATGTTTACCCTATTCCCGCATATTTGTTACACACACTACACAAGTCAAAGTGTCAACTATGCTTATCCACTTCGGGTCATCACAACCTACACTGTATCTATTCTAGATCCACTATTTCCTAGATCCATTTCATTTTTCTACATCCTGGTACATGTCTCTATGGTTTCGCATCAACTTCTCAACTTTCCTCTAGCAAAAATTCAGTTCTCCTTGCTCTGGTTGCCATCGATCGTGTTGTCTCCTCTCGGTCACCATCGACCCTCTCTAGTTTGAGTTTTACTTTTGATATTTCTAGCATCAATTATCATTTTGGCTTATCCTAGCTTATTAGATATATTTCAAATTATTTTATCTACATACTTCCATTCCATTGTTGATCATCTACTTTTATTATCAAAATGTGGGATGACATCCTTTCGATGAAGCCTTCACACTCGGAACCAACTTCGTCAGTAGCCCACCATATCCATCACTAATCATTTTCATGTTTAGTCTTTGTTGTTGTGCAGGTTATCAATTCACATCAAGGAAGGCACACTTTTCTCGAACTCGTATAATCTTCATCATTATCCACAAAGATGAGGTCCCTAAACCCTCTCATTTTCAGATGTTTTATTGGTTTCTAGCTTAGTCTTCACTAATTTGAAGTAGGAAACACAAAATCTTGACAAAAATGTGCATGTGGGTGAACAAGAACTCTAGTAAATTTATGTTTATTATTCTAGTAAAATTCAAAAGACAAGTTCAAAGAAAATGCTCAAAGAGGTGGAAAAATGAAAGCCTAATATCAACCCTTCTTATGCAAGTTATGTTTAGCCTCTTTTGTCTAAATTTTCATTTGATTCTAAAATTGAGATTTTGACTAAATTTTCTTTTGGTTACAAATTAGATTAGCTAAATTCTAGTTTTCTTATAATGATTTTTTCTGGATAAATTGAGTTGAGGATTTCATATTAACTATCCCATCTCGATCATCTCAATGAATTGTTACTAATACAAATTTATGGAATGTAGCAATTTTTGATCTCAATTCCTTGCCATGTAAATTTATGACCTAGATGTAGAAATTTTTGATCTCAATGCCTTCCATGGAAATCATAACCCAAATGTAGCAATTTTTCGTGGTGGTGTAATTCTTTTCGTGGTGGTGTAATTATTTTCAGTGGGAGTAAGATATTTACTAAGATAATAAATAGCATACATTTTTCCTTCTTCATCTTTCTGTCCCAAAACTGCACCAATGGAATTATTTGAGGCATTCGTTTGGATATGAAATGGATTTTCCCAATTAAGTCCTCTTAATATTGGGGCAAAGTTGATTAATTTTTCTTTAATTTATTCAAAAGCATGCTGACACTTTTCATCCCAAAGAAATTCACAGTCCTTGGTTAGAAAATTAAACATGGGGCAACAATTTTACTAAAATCTTTAATAAAGTGCCTATAGTACCCAACATGTCCTAAAAATTACTTGATATATGTGGAGGTCTAAGGAATAGATAAATCTGAAATCATCCTAATTTTTTTTTTATCAACCTGAATTCCTCTTTTTGAAATATGGTGTCCTAATACAATCCCCTCATCAATCATCATTAAACACTTTTCATCACTAAGAGACAGATTGTGTTATTCACATCTTGTTAACACTCTATCCAGATTTCTCAAAGCATCATCAAATGTATCTCTATGTACAGTGAAGTCATCCATATATACCTCAACACAATCATTTTTTAGATCAGCAAAGATTGCAAGTACAACTCTCTGGAAAGTTACAAGAGCATTGCATAAGACAAATGGTAACACCCTATAGGCAAAGGTATCCCATGGACATGTAAATGTAGTTTTTCTTGATCTTCAAAGCAGCTACTCTAATTTGATTGTATCCACTAAATCCATCCAAGAAGGAAAAGTATTGTTTACCTAAAAGTTTGTCTAGGACTTGATCTATGAATGGTAAGGGAAAATAATCTCTCGGTGTGGCTTTGTTCAGTTTCCTATAGTCAACACATATTCTCCATTTTCCATTCTTTTTAGGAACAATTACAAGAGGAGATACCCACTAACTATCTAAGATAGGGTAGATAAAACCTACTTGTAATAGTTTTTCAATTTCTTGTTTGACTATATCCCTTAAGGTTGGGTTAATCCTTCTCTGAGGCTTCCTAACTGGTTTAATGTTTTCAGTATAGATGTGATGAGTGTAGATATTTGGGTGAATTCCCTTAATGTATTTGTAATCCCAAGAAAAATATTTAGTATGACTTTTTAGAACATCAAAAAATTAACTTCTTCATCATCCTTCAACCAGCTTGTTAATTTTCAAAGTTTTACCCAGTTGAATCTCAATGTGCTTGGTTCCAATGTGTGATGAACTGATTTGTTGAAAAGGTTTCATTAAAGTATTACTGGGCATGCATGTAGTAACAACATATGATATGCAGCAACATCTCCAAAATTTCCTTGAGACAGAATACTGGAAAAAGGACAGTAATGAGAATTATGATACTTATCTCTTTATAGGTCAAACTCTTCATCACTGCTACTTTCCATAAATTCTTCACCACTCCATGATGTATTTGAAATTGAAGCTACTGATTCTTCCTCTCCCCACAAGAAATCTTGTTCCTCTGGAGTGAAATTATTTCCAATCATAGAGAACTGTTGTTGTCATGGTTCTGGAACTAAATATGGTGGTTCCGTAACTAAATGTGGTGGTTTTAGAACTAAATTCGTAGGTTCAAACCAAGTTCATAGGTTATGGAACTATATTTTAGGTTTTGTAACTATTTCGATTGCTTTGATGACAGCTGGTGCTCATCCAATGGTGGATTAATCATCTCTTCTACTTCTCTTACATGATCCTGCAATGTGATCATAGCTAAAGAAGAAATTTTTTGCTTATTAGTATCGTGGAGAATCAACCCAAGATTGTTCTTGATTGTTATTAAAAGGTCATGCAAAAGGATATAAGGAAATTTGCTTAGAGTTCTTACCATTCGAGATTGTCATATCACCTGACCTGTAATCAATTAAGGCAACAACTGTAGCTAACCATGGTCTACCCAAAATAATGGGATAACCCAATGTTTTACCTTTTAGCTACAGTATAAGGAAGTCAATTGGATATTTCCATGACTCCACCATAACCACCACATCTTCAATAATCCCTTCTGGTTTTGCTACAGACTGGTCTGCCATCTGCAATATGGTATTAGTAGGTTGTATACCCATTAATGGTAATGTTTTCAAAGTGTCCAATGTCATTAAATTGATATCCACTCCCAAATCTACCAAAATGCTAGGTATATCCTTATTTACTATAGAGACAGAAATAACAGACTTCCGTGATCCTCGTATTTGGGAAGTAAAAGTTTTCCGCTAATAAATCAACAAGTTTCCCATACTTTGATAGTCTTACAGTCATGTTTCTTCCTTCCAAGATTTTTCAAACATAACATTTTGATTAATTTGTTCAATTCTGGAATGTCCTTAATTGCTTGTAACAGTGGTATTTCAATATTCAATTTCCTTAGTTTCTGTACCAATTTAGACTCCTTGGTTTCTATAGCTTCTTTAAATCTATCTAGAAATGGAGTCTTAGTAGTGTCGTTATTTGGCTCCTTTTCTTTTCTTTTTATATCCTCTTTTGGAACAACAATACTAGGGGTTTCATTTTCTTTTGTCATTTTAGTGATTATAACAGGTGGACTACTAATTATTTTCTTAGATCTAGTTTGAATATCCTTACAATCCTTGACATGTAAATCAATTGATTTTTCTGGTTCTGTTCCATAAACAGGAGTTGTTTGTTTCTTTCTTGGGTTTTCTACTAGTTGTAATGGTATTTGTGTTTAGACTATATTCTCATTTTTGAATTCTCATGTGAGGGGATCCCATGATGGCCTATTGATTTTGATTTGGATATGTTCTTCCTTGAGCATAATTACTAGGGTTCCATCTAGGTTGTGACCAAGCATAAGGATTTCCTTGACCAGCCCATGGTTGTTGATGTCCCTAAGCATACCAAGCTTGATTTTCCCAATTTTGAGGGTTCTATGTTGGTTGAGGTACCCAAGGTGGTTGTCCCCATTTTTTGGTACTTTCTGAGCATCCCATGGCATCGTCAAGGGATTAGGAACTAATCTTGGCATACACTACCCTTGGTTATTTTGTCTCTAAACAAAATTCAATTCTTCTGTTGTGGATGATGTAACTGTTTTTTTAAGCTGATTCTTAACAAACATCAGATTATCATGTTCTTTAGATTCACAGATAAGACACATTTCTGTTCTATCCAAAAGATGGTCTCTTATTGCATACTTCTTCCTGCATCTAGGAAAATACATAGCCAATGGTTCAGTTTTGGCATTTTCTTTAGCTTGTAATCCATCCATAGTAGAGGTTAATTGAACTAAAATGTCTATTTTAAAGTTTTCTAACTCATCCATTAGTTTGTTCATATCTAGATTCATACTTTTCACTGATTTTCCTTTTCTAGGTCCACCCCTTGTTCTGGAATAGCTTCTACAAATCTCCTTAATTTCATTCATCCTTAATTGATCAATGTCTCCACCTCCTATCAAGTTAAGGGCTTCCCTAGATTCATCATCCAAACCTTTAAGAAAAATGGTTTTACTTAACTCCTCTTGAAGTAAAAATCCACACCTTTTTCTCACAAAGAGGAATCTGTCTAAATAGTCTTCTATATTTTCATCTTCCTCCTACTTGATTTTGAAGAATTCTTCCTTCCTATTTCTCCCTCTATAATAATCTTGGTATTTGTCTAGGAAGGTAGTCTCCATTTGTGCCCAAGTGGTAATAGAGTTGGATGGTAATCCCATGAACCACCTCATTACTGCATCCTTCAGAGTGGATGGAAACAACTTGAGTTTTTGATTATCTGTTTTGTAGTCATAGGTCTAACATAGTACCTTAAACTCAAAAATAAATTGGTCAGGGTCTTCAGATGACATCCCTCTAAATGTGGGCAAATGTGCAGTGAGATATTTTTCATTGATTTATCATCATCACCCAATTGGATTGGATAAGTAAAGGTCCTATTAGGTACTCTTTCAACTTCTCATGCCATTTTAAAAATATTTTCCAAATTTTCCTCCCAATCAATGTGGTATGTGGTATTCCTTGGGGAAGGTGAAAAATCAGGAGTAGGAGGTTGACTACTTAATTGAGAATAAAAACTCGCTCTAAATGGATCTTGAGTAATAATCCTTTTCCTAAAATTTCTACTTCCTTTAGGTGAATGATCTAAGAATTCCAAAGGTGGTAATTATGTTTCTTGTATAATAGGGGGTGATGGTGTCTCCAATTCTCGATCAATTTCCTTATTTGGACTAGAGGATGTTATGAATTCTTGTGAAGAGATTCTTGGAAGGAATCTACCCTTTGAGTCTCTTGGTCTACTCATATATTTTATGATATATTAGGGAAGATCCTTCAACTACTAGATTTATGATTATTTCTCTTATTGACCCTGAAAATGGCACTAAAAATGATGTGTGTCATTATTCCCTTCATTTAATCAACTTCTTGTTGATGTCATATTCAAACCAGGGGTGTGTCTAAAGCTATATGAAACAAGAGTAATCCTATTGATCTAGTAGTTGACTGTAGTTTTTTTTTTATTTTCTGGGGATATTTTCAATGTCTTAAGGACTTCTTGGTAAAAACCTTATTTAAATCATACTATGAAAACTTTAAACACTTGAAAGCTTTCTTTGGAAGGAAACACACTTTGTAGAATGGAAATAAACACACTTGCTTTTGGAAATAAACACACTTGCTTCGAAAGTAAACACACTTGCTTTTGGAAATAAAAACACACAACTTAGAATGCTTAAAAATGGTTGCAAGAAAAATAAGAATCTATCTAAACACCTGCAGGAACAAGTATACAACAGATTTTAACTAGAAGAATTAAAAGTGATACAAAATTAATAGATCTAAACTATTTGCTTAGAAAATATAAATACCAAATAGATGAATATCTTGGTCCTTGGGGGAGTGGGCCCTTGCTCCTCCTTGAATCAGGATTTAACAACTTAGAATTCTCTCAAACAGAATGGCTATTTTATTGATAAAACATTTGGTATTACAAAATGTACTGGATCTATGTACTTATTCTATATCTATCTTCTTTGTTCTATCTCTCTATATTTCATATATTTATCTATTGCAGGTCTGCTTATATATACATTTACAATCATAGTTGTCTCTATGATTCTGATGAAATCGAATCGTGCCTAGAATAGATGTTGACTTGGATTGTGGCTGATCAGATAGCTATAAGATAACTATCCCTAGATCTACATTCAAAAATATTCTCATCCTTTCCTGATTGAAAGGGTCATTGATGTTGAATCTCTCGGATGTGGTTAGAATAGATAAACTTCCATCGGTTCCGGAACTTCAGAGAAGTTCTAGAACCATAGGAAATCATTAAGGATCAAAACTATGAGAGTTCCAGAGCTATACCTAGGAGTTCTAGAACTAAGTCTGAAAATTATGGAACTAAATATTGGAGTTCCGGAACTAAGTCTGAAAGTTTTGGAACTAGATGATGACTGTGTAATGGAGTTCTAGAACTAGCTTGGAAGTTTCGGAACTAAGTTGTATTGGAACAAATGCTACAAAAACATGTTGAACGCTACATACTTCATTTCTTTGACTGATTAGACCTACTTTATTAAAAAATTGAATTCAAACACACACTTTGTCAAAAATTTCAGATCTTTTAAATTTTATAATCACAATCAATCAAAAGATAGACAATTACATCCTAACTCATATCAGATCAAATAAAAGTCACAAAATGCAATCAAACTTAATAAAAAGGAGAGTAAGATGAGATCATATATTATACATTTAATGGACTTATTCTGGCCTCATCACCTTCTGTAAATTGATTATGTAAAATGTTGCAATTTATTATCTTAATTCCTTGTTGGGAATTATTTCCTAAATGAACGAATTTCCAGCTTCAATGCCTTGCTATGGAAATAAGTATGTTTAACCTAGAAATTAAGATTGTGAGACTCTTCAAATCAGTCAAATAAATCCTAAGTCCAATATGAAATGCATCATGTTTCCAAGTTAAATTAGAAACTCTTTTTAACTTTTGACTACTTTATATAAGTCCACACATAATACTAGGTTGCCTTAAAAACGATATAAAAGATTTTTTATTTTCAGGTCAAAGATATGTTAAAGGATAACCAATTTTTGGATGATTTCTTTTATTAATTAAAAATTAAAATAACGTAATATTACTTGTAACTATGCCAAAATTATAAGATGATTGCTTGAAATACACAATGGGATAAGTACTTAGCTATGTAGAGTGGTACGGGTAGGATTTGGGTGTACATATTTGATGGGTGAGCTATTATGAACTTGGAAATGCTTCATTTTTATTATGGAATTGGAAACTACCTTTTCCATGATGTTATAACCCTTCCTAGACTCGTGGTATGGTTCTTTCCCCTTACGTACGATTTTGGAAATGATAACAATATGGTGATGTAGCTGTGATTTCCCTTTGCTTTCCTAGAAATGTTTGTTGTTATATGTTTCTAGAGCCACATAACCTTGGAACAACTTGTAATTAACTGTAACAAGTAGAAACCCTAAATACCTATAATACCCTTCATAAAAATCATTAGATAACAAAAAGGAAATCATTATTTGAGTGAGTCTAGACTACCCTTTGTGGTCAACTACTTCTAAACCAATCCAAGTATGATACTACATCCCCGAGTGGGATCAATCCTTGTGTATTTCTCCTAATGTTGGTGTAAATAGTACATATAATCTAAACCAACATTTATGTGCTCCCTCTTGTCTCTTGACACAATGATATAAGCCAAACTATAGAGTAAAGAATTTAGCCAATATGGTATTAGTATGAGTTTGTGTGCTTTATATTCTTATACTATACATATTTTTCAATGAAGATATTTCACAATTATTAGAGTGACTTGTTCTTGCTAAGACATGGATCTAAGACCTTTTAATGTTTAGAAATGGAGGAATCTATACTCTTAACCTATTTAGTTTCTTTATAATTTATGTAGTGGTTTCTCTAAATTATTTGCATATTCTTTAGGGATATTTTGGAGAGACTTTAGTGCTTTAGTGTTGATTTTTACAATAGGATATTATGAGAGTACCAAGTGAGTAATGAAGTTTAAATTAATTGTTTATATAAGTTTCCATACATTGGTAATTCATGGTATGACCTACCTAGGAAGATGAACCAACTCACATAATGAATTTTAAATTGGAAAAAGAGTTGATAGATGGAGGGGTGCAAGACCATATAGGTCATCGAAGACTGTAGGCCACTATGGACTCAAACTATACTATTTTTCCTAGGAAGATAATTATGCAAAATATAAGGTTCAAAAATGATGAATGAGGTTGAATTACTATTTTAATTGATTAACATATTTTGAGTGAACAACATGACAAAGTGTAGAGATAAGAAATTCCAAAGAGATAGAGATATATGTACTAATTAAATTTAGAATGTGATCATTTGTCCTATAACAGAACAAATCCAAACTAATCATTTTCAATTGACATGTTACCAAAATTGACATTATATATAAATTATTTGAAAAAACTAAATTATCGTGAGCTAGAAGTAGGTTTCATTTGAAACTCTTATAGATCCTTATCAGTCATAAGATTTAATATTTTCAAAATCATGATATTGTAGTATAGTACATAGTATTTAATGGTATCACTAGGTCATTGCTTTATTTTTACAACATGAGCATAAGATAACTTCTCACTAATGTTGATAGAAAAGTGGGATACTAATTTATTAGCCAAAGCATATTTTGAATCAAGAGAGATAATAAAACCATTTCAAGACATAGTATTTAAGGATTCTAGGAAAACTTATGGTAGTAAACTATCATCACCCATATAATCTAGACATACCACATCAAAGGCTATAACATGTTGTTTTAGATTACCTTTACCATCAAATGTTGTTATCTTAGGTGGAAAAAATCCTACGGGTAGGGATATTTATAAATATATATGGGCTAAAAGGTAATGTAATAACACTTGAAAAATCATGATATTATCCCCTCTATTAGATTTATGCTTTGTTTGAGACACCTTGGTTTGGAGATTCATAAAATATTGCATAAGCATTTGGTTTTTTTATTATAAATCATAGATACAGTAGGAATAGACTGTCATATGAGATGCATGTCTAGATGGTGAAAGAGAAGTTGTGTGATGTGCACTTGAATACCCATATATATCTTATGAATTGATTACATATGGCTTTAAAATATTTGTTATACTAGGTGTAGGAATCACTTGTTAACCATAGGTGCAATATATGAATATTTTAATTAATGAGATCACCGACATGAAAACCTAATGTAGGATGTGAGCCTCTAGAAGGTGGATTAGTATCATTCAAATATTCTTCATGTGGATCCTTAGGTATGGTTTCCTTAACATTAGTTTCCTATAGTATTAAACTTACAATATATCTATGTCTATGCATTATTTATTAATTTTTGTGTTAAGTAGAAAAAAATTATAGTTGGTGAGGATCTACACCATTAATATTATCGGTGTGTATTTTGCAACATCATTAATTATTATTTTTAACATGATGCTCATCACCATTCTCAAGTTTAGGATTATCATTATTAATATGTTTATTCACATCTATATGTTCATTTTCAATGTTGCAGTCAATAAAAGGAGTAGTATGTAATTTATTAATTTTCACCATTTCAAACATGTGGTTAAGTCAAATGAAATTAGATATGGTTGATTGCAATTCCATCTAGGACCTATTACTTATTCATATAGATGTAATGGACCTAACATTCTTAGATGACATAGAGTGTATATATGAAAGCATAAAGAAAGATAGGAAATTGATAATGTTAAGTTTTTTTCTCTCTTGCAATAAGAGGAGATTAAAAACTAGACCCTAAAGGAAAATATTAAGGAGGTGATAAATTTGAAACCCTAAGGAAAAATTGAAACCATAAAGTAGAATAAAACATAGGTTTTTGTATTCAAATCAAATATTTTCTTCACAAAATATTTTTGAATTTTTTTGCATATAATTACATAAAATATAATTTGAATTTGTTAAAGCAATAAGATTATATGATTACTTAGTTTGGAATTGAAACAAATAGATAAATGAATCACTTAGCTGAATTTTATTTTATGTTAAAGAAAAAAGGTGACTTAATAATAGGAAATTAATCTAGAAGTTATATTTTAGGTGATCTAACTTGGAATAAGGAATGACATACTATTTGAGCACTATCGATGATTTGGAATCCTAAGGTTGATCGACACTACTAGAATTTACTTTGGTATTTTTCGTTAAATGTTTGGGGGTGTGAAATTTTTATGAGTGATTCACATGTATATGTAGACTAATTTTAAATACTTGGGATTTCTTTGATCATGTGTGATGGTACTTGTTTACCCTTCTTCATCCAAACCCTAATTATTTTTGCTAGATCGCAAGGAACCCTTAGAAAGGAGAGTGTTTTAGGATGAATAACCTTGGTGAAAACCCAAATGATGTGGTGAGAATTTCCTATATATGAATACATCAAATATTGATCGAATAAAATGTACTTATTCCTTCTAAAGTGTGTGAAAAATCATATGCTTAAATATTTGACCTTTACTCGTAGTTTTACCTTTGGCATCACAATTTTTTTACCTATTTAAATTTAGATTTAGCTTTATGGACTAATTTAAGGTTTCTCCTTAAGATATTTGATAATTTGTTCTACTTTGATAATGATCATTAATAGAGTAAGTGTGTTCCAAGAGAGGGTGAGGTGTCTAAGAAGTTTCCAAGGTAAGTAATGAAACCATATATATATATATATATATATATATATATAGGTGAATATTCATTACTTCGTGATAACTTGCCCGTGACATGTGTCTAGGCCAACCTATTGGAGATTTAACAATTTTAAAACTAGTTTTGATGGCTCTTGGGCACTATTGGAAGAATGTGACTTGTGGAACATATCATAATTGTTTAGGCTTATTGGTAGTATCTTAGGAGTTTTGATAAAAGATTATTATATGGGTTACAATGAATGTATTTTTAACATTATAAAGTGTTATCTTATAGAATTAGCATATATTAAATATATATTACTAGAAGATAGAGTAAACTAAGATATTGGATGGGAAGATTGATAGGGAAGTGTGCTCCGAGTCCGATATTATCTATAAAAGTATGTCAAAATATGTAATTTTTTATGTTTGTTTCCAAAGTGTCAAATATTTAATCTAGGTATCTATGCATATGATGGGAAACACACAATATATCGCTAGAAAACACTACATGTTTTTTTATAACATGTGAGGGAAGGCATACATAAACACATAATATAATCAAATGTGCCCATTTGATTATAATAAGATCATAAAAGAAATATAAAAATATATGAAAAATACTTAGAAATAATATTCTCACAATGAAAAATTATGGATTACACAAAATTCTACGTGGAAGAATAATATTGTATTTGAAAGTAAAATTTGTAATACACACCAAGATGGAATCATATCTCTGCAAGACTATCATCCACATCAAGATCTTAAGTACACATAGAATTTTATAAATTACAACACTTTATACAAGGAATAGGTAAGGCTATAAGAGTCACTTCTAAGAAAACCCTTAAGAAGAATCACAAAATAGAAATGAAAAAAATAAAACAACCATTATATATGTAAGCCTTGGGACACTCAAGTATATCCCTAATGTAGTAAAATATGACCTCGTGACAAAGAAAACCTAGTGTGGATATGATTTAATAAAAATAACATTATTATTATTAAATCCTAATTGCAGAGTAACTAAATGTAAACAATGATATATAGTTGTTAAGTACAATATGATGCAATAAATAAGTAAACATAGTACACAACACTAAGTAAAAGATATAGAAAGAATAACTTAGCTGATTTATGCCTAATTTGGAATTTCTCTGGACTGGGAAAACTGTTGAACAAGAAGTGAACAAGTGTTGTAAATGCTGAGGATAAATTCTGAAATCCACAGATAAAGATGGACATGGGTGCCAGCAGAAGGACAAGGGCACCTGGGCACTAGAGACTACTACTAGGTACATGTGATCGTGCAAATGGCCAAAATCTAATTTTTACAATATTGTACAAGTGTCAAAAATATTCCCTATTGATCACTTATGTGTCACTCTTTGATCACCGAGGGTACTAGAACCTGCAAAACAAATATCATGTGCAAAATCCCACAAACCACATAAAACCCAAAAAGAAAGATGCAGAATGGGGAGTTGGATCGACCCGGTGGTCACCCCGAGAGTGAACTTATGACTCAAAGCATTGTACTACATCTTAGACTCCATGTAGTTCTTGTGAGTGTGTGTGAGAATGATGCCCTAAGATGCCCTAATGCAAGTTTCAATTGATAATTGGATGTAACTAGAATGTAGTAATGTAGTAGAATGTGTGGATGGAATAGAATAAACTTCCCCTTCCTATGTTGTGTATGTAGAATATGTATTCCCTTTTCCCTTGATTAATTGCCAAATGGATGCTTTGAAGTGATTTAGGTTCCTTTTAAGTGTAGGATAATCTGATAACAATAATGTTTAGATCTTGGTCCCTTATTTTAAACCCCTAACTATGCATTTATATGATTCCTTTGCTTGAAATTTTTAATTTGCAACTAGAAGGCAAACTCATAAGTGAAAAAGATGTCCAAAATATAAAAGAGACCCAAAGGACCGAATAAGGTAGAAAAGGGTCGGGGCACTGGGTGCTCTTGTCTTGGATGGGTGCTGATGTTTAGAGCCATAAAAGATAAATAAGTAAAATACCAACTAGCCTGTAGGGTGTGTAAGACCAAATAGAAAATAAGAGACCAAGAAAATAGTTTGAAGACAGTTTTCAATTACTAGTTTTCTTGTTTAGGAATCATATGAATGGTAGTATGTTCTTAGGACCTAGAAATGTACCCAAATTCATGATTTCATGTCTATATTTTCCCCCAATTTATGTTGTTGAGTGAATACCCATTAACATAAAGTAGATAAGAGATGTGTACCTAATAACCATGTAGAGTGTGCGGAGAAATGTGTGTCAAGTGGACAAGTGAAGCATGGAATGATGCAAAGTGAAGCATGAAGATTATGAAGGTAAAGTGATCCTAGTGGGTGAAGCGTATGCATTGTACCATGTTGTACCTATTGTTGTGAATTTTTGGTGCTTCTTGTAAGGTCGGGCCTCCAAAAAGAAAAGAAAAATGTAGTCAAAGTCCCATATATGATAAATCGAGAAAATGTGCATAAGTATGTAAATGTATGTAAAAGTGTGTAAAAGGAAAGTGTGCACTTGATATAAAAGAGTGTAAAAGGATAGAAAAGTGTCCTAAAAATGTTGTGTAGAATGAGTTTTTTGGGTGATCTCATGCCAATAGCGAGTTTTTTTAGGTAATCTCACACCAAGATTAGTTTTTTTGGGAAATCTCATGCCAAGCTTGATTTTTTTAGGTGATCTCATGCCAAGTGTGATTTTTTGGGTGATCTCACGTAAAATAGCAAGTGTTGGGGAGAGAGGTTCAGTGTTACTCTCCTTTCATGACCCTTTCAATAAACACCACTGTAGATAGTGTGTTCTTGTTTTGTTCCTATTATCCTGATTTTTTCTGAATTAATTCCGAATGTATCATTTATTCTTATTAAAATGGAGATAGACTGCATTCTATTGTTGGAGGACTGGGCTTGACACTGTAAAACTACTCTAAAGGATTCTATGAATTGTGCTAATCTAATAACCTGACTATGTGTACCCTTAGGACATATGTGATTAGGGGAAGACATGGGTACCAGAACTATTATCTAACGATGGGCACTAGTGTTTGTGCTATGATTCGACTCCAAGTCTATTTTTGGACAATTCCTTTAACTGTAGGTTGTGTGGATTCTATACTGTGCATATTTGAACTACATATCTAAGCTGATGTATGAGGTTATTTGTTCACCCAATGTATGCCCCCTCATTTGGGGTACATACGATGACTATAGGAGTGTGTAACCTAAAAGAGAGGACTGTTGTGGATACCTATAATGGGTAGGGGATGTGCATGGTAGAAACTAAGGCACATGCAAATAATAGGTGGTAACATGTGTTAGTGAAATAAAACCAGTAATAAAAAAATAATGTAACAAACAAGTGTGTAAACAATGTGGACCACAAAAGGTAGGTTTCAAAAATGGGACATCACTCGTAATGTCACAAGACAATCAAACCAAGCATCCAAAAGTGTACAAAAATTGATTAAACAAGACATAGGGCATAACCCACAAATAATAACATATAAGAAAAAAGCAATGACAAGAAAAATATATAAATAACCATGATGGAAAATAGTCATGCAAGGTATATGCTACACATGAAGAACCCGTTAGCATGTTAGAAAGATAAGAATTATGTCAAGGCATGTATATACTAATAGAAAGTAGTGTGATAGGAAGTAGAAGTAAATAATGAAATAATACCACCTGTAATGTGTGAGAAATTAGATGCCCCCGGGAGCCTCGGTGGAACCGGTATGAGGTATAGTGTCAAACATCATTGCGGTGTGTAAAGACTGTAAGTGATTTAAATTCACTCCAAAATAACAAGTAAATGTGCACGTGTATATAGAAAATATATTAACATACTAAGTATCACGGCTAACATGGAAAAAAAGTGTACATGTAAGTAGAATAAGCCAGCAAGAGTAAGTGAAACCAAGATATGCAATATGTAGTGTATGAGTGTGATGGAATTATATGTAATGTGAATGTGATAGGAGAAACATGCCCCCCAGCATATGTATATGAGTATGGGATAGGTTCATTTATAAAATACCCCTCAACAATCAATAATGAACCATAGAACAAGAGTGCATCTCAGAAAATGGTTTGAAAGTGCGTGCTAGAAAGATAAATCATGAAGCATAGAGCACAAAGAATTAATATAGTGTTGTTCATTTCAATTTTAGACCCTTAGAAATCAAGTATGAACCATGGAACTAGAGTGCATCACGTGGTAATGACGATATAATGAGTGTATTAAGGGGTTTATATTGATGCTAAGAAAGAGGAAACATGAAGTGTAGAGCGTTAAGTAGATGTTAGAGATAATTGATAGTGCTAGAATGGGGAAGTGTGATGTCCCCAAGTATGTGAGTTATGGGGATCTATTAGATGATGAAATAAAGACATTGTGATGGTTATTGATCTGTAAACTCTTTAACTTTGGAATTATCCACATAATACAAAATTAATGTTGTTGTTCTACTTTCTATTAGAAAATGACAGAGATAGCTAGTGAATGAATTTTGATTATGCTTAGAATCCACAATTATAGGAAAAGAAAGAATATAAACTCATAAACACCAACAATTTTTATCTTAGAAACCTCATGAGGAGGAAAAACCAGTCGGAAAGGGAATTTCTCTTTCTTCCCACTTTTATTGGCTAATTCCAAAAAATAAGTATAGAATTTACAATAAGTATGAAAGAGAAGTAGCTAATATCTCACAGTTCCTCCTAATTACTTGCTTGCTTTGTCTCAACACTCCTTTCTTCTAAAAAACACAATTCCATTAGTAAGAACTTATTTCTCACTTGCTTTCATGCTTCCATGATCCTATTCTCTTCTACAAACATGTATTTATATCCTTTCTCATGTCCTCCCATGCACTGGAGAATGGGAAAGGTCATGGAGGAGAAGAGACACGAACAACCTTCCAAATTTTGGGTTGTTTGTTTCATATTTTTGTTTTATGTCCGAAAGAGCCAGGACCGCCACCCAATGTAGACCGGCGGTCCCAAGACTGCCACCTTGGTTGGGTGGTGGTTCTTTAACCGTCACTCTACATAGAGCGGCAATCCTGTTACTAAAAATATAGAACCTCCATGTGTTATTTTTCCTTCTTCGTGCTGACTGATTTGATGAAGTAGAGTCATTTTAGATCCCTATGGATCACACCTCCCTTGCTTAGGAGGATTTTGGTCCCACAAAGCTTAGTGGGGGAGTAGACGAGGAAATAATTCCCTCACTTTCTCCTTCAAGTACCACTAGACCTGCCTTGGTGTCTTTTCTTTCAGTCCAATCTGCCAAGAATCCTATAGACCTCTCCTAATCTCTCTGACCTTCTACTGCAGTACTACATCCTCCTCCAATTTACCTCGTGAGTCCAAGACACAATCCTCAATGGAAGGTAGCAACTGTAGTCCTTCATCTTCATCTAGCATGGATGGCTCATATAGGTGCAAGTTCTCACAGTTTACTACAAAGTACATCCTCATAAATGATGGTAAATCAAGGCAAAAGGCATTTTCTCCAACCTTCTCAAATATGGAAAGGGGCCCATATCATAGTGGCTTGAGCTTCGTGCTTGAACTTGTAGTCTCTCCTTTCTCAAGTAAATCCAAACTCTATCTCTAACATCAATCTTATGTTCCCTCCTATGCTAAGCGTGCCCTGACTTTGTACTTGGCTTGATATTTCTCTAGTTGTTCTTTGACTTTGAGATGGATTTTCTGGATCCTCTCAATGAATTTTTTTGCTCTACTCACCTCTGTGTCTCATGTCTCCTCCTCATCCTACTGCCCAAATCCTATGTCCAGCGTATTTATAGGTAGATATCCCAAGCATGCTTCAAATGGTGACTTCATAGTGGATGTGTGTACTACCCGGTTATAGGAATGTTGAATGTAGGCTAAGGACTCATCCCAAGTCCTTGGGTATTTGTTGTTATACCCTCTAATAAGTTGTACCAAAGTCCTATTCACCACCTCTGTCTATCCATCTATCTATGGATGGAAAGTTTTGTTCCTTTGTAACCTGGTATCCATCTTGTCCCAAAAATTAGTCCAAAACTTCCCCAAGAACCTGGAATCCCTGTTAGAAACAATAGACTTTGGAAAACCAAAATGCACCCATACATTAGCAAAGAAAATATTTTCTACCTCATGTGATTTTATTGTCTTTTTACATGCCATAAGAATACACATCTTACTGAATCTATCAACAACAACATAGAGATATTCATGGCCATGTTTAGACATAGGTAATCCTCCTACAAAATCCATAGAAATGTCCTCCCATGGATGAGTAGGTATTGAAAAGGCATATACAAACCCTCCTTCCTAGTCTTAGGCTTGTTGGTACAACAAAGTTTACATCCACATATAAATTTTGATACTTCTTCTTGCATATTGGGCCAATACACGTACCTTTACAAGTGGGCTAGGGTCTTACCAACACTGAAATGTCCCGCTACTTTCAAGGTATGTGCTTCCCTCATCAATAGAAGTATTTCTTCTTTAGGCACGTAAAGCTTCCCCCATCAGTAGAGCAGCCCATCCTTGAGATAAAAATCTTCAATCCCTATCCTTTCAGTCCCTTGGGACTAAAACTGCTGAAATGTCACCCCAAAGTCTCTGTCCTGGGCATATTCCTCTTTTAAGCTTCCTTCATGAAGGGATCGATATGAGAGATAGTGGCCAAACAAGAAAACTTCTCCTGTGTGGGTGGCCTAGACAACATGTCTACCACCAAATTTGTACTACCCTTCTTGTATTTGATCACCAGATGGAACTGCTGAAGGAACCCCATCCATTTGTAGTGCCTCGCCTCGCTATAAGTTAGAATGTGCCTACAAATCAGAGGTTTGTAGTCGGTATGCACAATAGTTTCTTTACCCAACAAATAATGCATCCATTTTTAATTTCTGAACTAGTGCATACATTTCCTTAACATATACCGAATATCCTTTAATTGCTGAAGTGAAATTTTTAGAATGATATCATACAAGTTTACCTCTCTTGAAGAAACATTATGCTTATAATGTAATCACCTGCATCGGTCTCTACTTCAAAAGGCTGCTTCAAATTAGGAAGAGAAAGTACTAGAGCATGACTGATCTTGTATTTCAATAACTCAAAGAATTTGTCTTGTTCCTTACACAAGTCAAAACCATTACTCTTTGCAGCAACTATGTGTAGAGGTGATGCGGTGTGAAGAATCCTAGATTGAACTTTTGCATGTACTCGTACTACTCCCACAAAAATCCTATTCTTTGTGGCTCCTATTCATGTTGGCCAATTAGTGATGGCTTCCACCTTCTTTGGATCCACTCATAGGTCTCCTTCTCCAACCACATGCCCAAGATAGATAAGTGACTATTGGGAAAATTCACATTTCTTCATATTACAAAGCATATGTTTCTCCCTGATAGTTTGCAAGAGTTATTGTAAATGAGTTAGATGTTCTTCTCATGTGGGACTAAAAATCAAGATATCATCTATATATACAATAAAACATGAATCTATGAAATCCTACAATACATCATTCATCAATATCATAAATGTAGCGGGTGCATTGCATAACCTAAATGGAAGTACTAACCATTCATACAAACCTTGTTTTGTTTTGAAGGAAGTCTTCCATATATCCTCCTCCTTCATTCTAACTTGGTGATAGCTGGACTTGAGATCCAACTTTGTGAAGAATTTGGCATGCTGAAGCTGGTCCAAGAGATCATTTATGTGGAGAAGTGGGTATCTTTTCTTTATGGTGATCTTGTTCAAAGCACGGTAATTGATGCACATTCTCCAAGAACCATCCTTCTTTGGCACCATCACAATAGGTGAACCACATGGTGAGGTGCTCGGACATATCACCCCTTGGTCTATTAGTTCCTAGAGTTGTTTATTTACTTCAGTACTCTCAAGCAAGGATTTCCTATACAACCCGATGTTCAATAGAGGGGACTTTGGCAATAGCTAAATCTCATGCTCTACTTCCTATTTTGGTGGTAACCCACTAGAAGCCTAAAATAATTCCTGAAAATATTGAATAATACTATCTAAATCATGTTTTCCCTGGTTAGAAATATCTAAAACTTCTACCCCATCTTGTTTATCCTTTAACAAAAGTAAACAAAAATGATTATGATTTTCTTGAATAAGTCATTTTTCTTGGTTAGCACTCACCATAGTAACCCGTGTCTTATGCTAGTGTGCCTAGATGTTGTAGTTGATCCTATCCTTGACCCATCTATACGATAGCATCCCTAATATACAAGAAAGGACTCCCGAATACAACATCAAAATCATCAAGAGGAATAATGTCACTTCTTAAAGATCAATATACTGGGAATTTATCCCAAACTTGACCTTAAATCTTCTTGTTACCGAATTTCAACACCCTTCTTCACCCAACCCAAAGGATAAGGGTGTGGATTCTCGTAATTCTCAAGATTGGGATTCTTTACAACCGCTTCAGAAATCAAGTTAGACCGAGAACCGGTATCAACCAAAGCATTTACCTTAGTTCTCTTGATCTCGGATTTTGATCGGAAAAGTCTACTCATCTCCTCTTCCCTGGTTGTCCATGTTGGTGGTCATGCATCCAAGCCTTTTGTCTACATCAGAGTCATCTTCGATTTCCACCTCCCCTTCTATTTTTATAGCTGTCATGGACTTTTTTGAGTCCTTGGTTCGGTTATACGGATGTAATAGCGGGTGTAACTTCCAACATGTAGTGTCAATATGACCATTGATATCACAGTTCTTGCAAAAATTCTTGGGATATTTACAAGCATTTAAAGTAGTGGTAGTTTGTTTACCTTTCCCTTTCCACTTACCCTTGTTACTTGTTTTCCCATACTCTTTTTTCTGCTGATTTTTTAACTTCTTTTCCCTTGGCTCTACTTCTCCTTACTTCTTTTCATCATCTATGTAGTATGCTTGCACACACACCTCATTGAGATCTTTGGGCTTTGTGGAGATGACTTTTCTTCGAAGGTGAGTGTGAAGTCCTCCCAAGTACTTAGTCAGAATATCCTCATCCTCCAAGTCCATGTTTAGCAACATGGCCTACCTCAGAACTCCATAGTATATTCCTGCACACTTTGACCACTTCCTTGTCTAAAATACTGCCATTTAATCATTTGGTCAGTCTTGTGGCCAATAGGATAGAAGTTATCTCTAAGTAATTCTTTAAATTCTTGCCAAGATTTCACAATAGGAAGCTTCTTCTTTTCACAAGTGGTTAGATGGGTTTCCCACCTAACTAGAGTGTGTCCTCCAATTTTTAGATGTGTAAAGGTGATCCTCTATGCCTCAATGAAATTATGGAAACTAAAGTAGACTTCTAACTGTTTTAACCATTTATTAAGCAACTCCGCATCTACTTGTCCTTCAAATATTTTAATCTCAACTTTTGTCTCAACTTTAAAGGGAGTGCTATCATATTTTACCTTTTCTCTTACATTTAAAGTCTCTTTTTCATGCTCTTCCCCATAAATTTCCTCATGGTGGCTCCTTCCTATGTCAAAATTTTCAGCTAAGCCCTGAACCACTGAGTCCATTGAGTCTTTCTTGACAAAATTTGTCTTCTAAAAATCTGCAAGCTCTTCTTTCCTTATAAACATCCTATCCATCATGGTCTTCAGCATCTCAATTCTATGGACCAATTTATCTTCCTCCATTTGTCCTTGAATTCTTTGTTTCCACTTCTTTGTAGAAATTTTTGGATCGCAAGGTAAAGCCTCTTCGCCTTTAGATCTCGTCACTGTCATACAAATCCAAGAACGAATACCACAGTCCTAGATACTTGTTAGCTCTGATACCAAAATGATCTGTAAACTCTTCAACTTTGGAATTATCCACATAATCAAAAATTAATGTTGTTGTTCTAATTTCTATTAGAAAATGACAGAGATAGCTAGTGAATGAATTTTGCTTATGCTTAGAATCCACAATTACAGGAAAGGAAAGAATATAAACTCATAAACACCAACAAGTTTTATCCTGGAAACCTCCAGAGGAGGAAAAATTAGTCAGGGAGGGAAATTTCTCTTTCTTCCCACTTTTATTGGCCAATTCCAAATAATAAGTACTGAATTTACAATAAGTGTGAAAAAGAAGTAGATAATATCTCACACTTCCTCCCAATTACTTTTTTCTCTGTCTCAACACTCCTTTCTTCTAAAAACATAATTCCATCACTAAGAACTTCTTTCTCACTTGATTTCATGCTTCCATGATCCTATTCTCTTCTACAAACATGTATTTATAGCCTTTCTCGTGTCCTCCTGTACACTAGACAATGGGAAAGGTCATGGAGGAGAAGCGACACGGCATAAACATTCCATAGTTGGGTTGTTTGTTTCATATTTTTGTTTTATGTCCAAAGAGCCGGGACTGCCCCAATGTAGACGGGCCCCAGGACTGCCACCCTAGTTGGGAAGTGGTTATGTAACCACCACTCTGCATAGAGCGGAGGCCTTGTTACTAAAAAGAGAACTCCATGTGTTATTTTTCCTTCTTTGTGCTAGTTGATTTGATGAAGTAGAGTCATTTTGGATCCCTGTGGATCGGTGATGGGGCTTGAAATGTGTGTCTTGGCCATCAATATAAGGAATAGTTTGTTTGAAAAAATGAATTAGATGCGGAAGTGGAGTAGGGTGGGGAGGGATATTGAATGGTGGTATCTTATATGGGTTTAATAATGCTATGGAAGATTTGAGAGGTGGAGGAGTTAGACTGATTTTTAGAGGAGGTTGCTTAGTTGGAATGGGTAACACTATAGAATACTTCGGTGGAGGAGATAATGGGGTAGATAGTTTTTAATATGGTCTCGACCCTAGGTTGGATAGGAGGCACTTGACTTACCGGAGTAATAACATTAAAAATTACATATTGATGCTCACTAGACATCGATGGATCAGATTTAGGAACCTTGTGGGTTTTAACAATTAGAGATGAACATGCAACAACAATTTTTGTAGCAAATGAAATGATACCATAATGTTTAAGGTGGTCAATTTTTCATTTTAAAGCATAACAATCATTGTCATTATTTCCATTAGTTGGATCATGATTGCAATATGGGTGACCTTGGTATTTTGCAAGCCAATAAAGAGGATAACAATGAGTAGATGAAAATTTGATCAATTGGTGAGTAAGGAGATGAGGAATAATATCATGTTGTTTAGCATTGAAATCAAACTTGAGAGGTGTTGGTAGTGGTAATACTTGAGGTTCACTGATATGAACACATGTAGAAGTCATAAAATTAGAATGAGGAGTAGAAGAAGAACTAGCATGGGCTTGAGAAGCATCCTTGAGATGTTGGATTTCAGATTTAAGAGATGTAATCATTGTTTCCATAACTTGAATTTTTCTTGAAATAAATAATGCAAAGATTGAATTGACTCTAATATGGGTTGATTGGATGGAGGATTAGGAGTGATGGAGTCATCAGATAGATGATCGAAGATGGCACTTACTTGAGTGGGTGGTGTACTACGAGGTAGATACATAGTGTCTAGGGATTTTTGAAGAACATCTTTGCAATGTGGGTGCATTTGAAGCAAGTCATGCAATGAGATTAGAGGATTTTTAGGAGCCATGAGAGAAGAAAAATAAGGATCCAAGTGTATTCGAATGCGGGTTCACCAAATGATTTAATAAAATATGGATTTATTATTATTACCCTAATTGCAGAGTAAATGTTCATGTAAAGAATGATATACAATTGCTAAGTACAATATAACGCAAGAAATAAGAAAAAAATTACAAAACCCTAAGCAAGACATATAAAAAGAATAACTTAGCTGATTTATGTTTGATCCGGAAATTTTCTAGAATGGGAAAAATGCTAAATTAGAAGTGAGCAAGGTCATCATAAATGATCGGGATATGTAATATCCACTTTGTCACTTTACCTCTAGAATTTTTTTTTTTAAAAAATACTTTATGCAGCTGATTTAAATACCCATATATTTAAATCTACATAAACCTTAAAGAAATCCATTTCCGATAACTGTCATGAACCATGTGCAGCTGTATGAGAGAATACTGAACCTAATCGTTCTCCCTCAAGCTCTGTATGAGCCCATACACGAACTGTGTCCTTTGGTTCTCCTTTTTCAAGGTTTGATATATAAGTGAATGCTCCTAAGTGTCTACCCGGGTTCCACCTAGGAAATCCATAGGCATCCGACAACTTAGATTAAAGGGAAAGCTCAACCATGTAATCAGTAGCTTACACCACTTTGCACAAAGTTTCTGAGTCATGTATACCATGCTCTATTCCATGACGGCACACTCATCATAAGGAAATTGTCGTTTCACCTTAATCACTTATTCAGTTATATGGATTCACAACTTTGATGCTGTAAATAGCTACAAGCCTAGAATAAGGTACAAACCAGTTTAACCCACATGAGGACGTACCTCTATGTCATCTTGTGATGCCTATGGAAAGAAATTATTCTTGTAACAATTCACCTTGTTACTCACCCACATCTCTTCCCGTAGCCATCATAGGTTGATATAAGGGTGTGTACCTAGGAGGTCCAATCTGTCTTGTAACCCTATCAAGGTTTGTACTTAGGGCAACACCATACTACTATCCAGTCTCTTGATGAGACAACTCATTACAGATCTTTATACCATAGTATCCAAATGGTGATAATCGTCATCATAGGGATACTACTGTGTAGCATATGCAACGAGTTCTCCCACCTAGAATCCTGCATTGGTGTATAGTGTTCTATGTTTTCAAGGTAATTATTATCATTAATGAATAGTTGGATTTTACGACACTTTCTCCATGAATGGGTCGTACCTAAGGTCCAGGATTAAGTTGATCTCAGGACCCTCCCCAATCTCTATAACACTTAATTACCTTTCATTATCTCATATCCAAGTTAACCATTTATAGAAATGATACTATCAAGGTCTATGATCATTATTATAGTTTCAAACTGTCCCAACTTTATCATTTAGGCTCAAGTTCTTTATTTCATATTCTAGGGATATGTACTTTTATAAAGCTAGGTAATTAGGTATGATTCCTTCCTTGAATCAGGTGCCATAGGCTATTAATGCCAACTATCCTTTCATTATAATCATATTCCTCTACCTAATTGCAACTCAACTCGGTGAATAGTATTCATTTATTTAAGGATTCAAGTTTTTTCGAAAACCGAAATATCACTCAATCATTTTTATGAACTTACACCCATCAAGGATCTAACACTTCCTAAGATCTTAGTTAGATATCATCCTGTCATATCCTTAAAAGGAGTATGATTCTTAATATATTATGACCTTAAGTGGATTTCAAATGAAACTCAAAAAATCTTATTTTTCAATTAATTATCAAAGTATGGTCGTCAAATCAATCGAGCTTTGCTTTGCATCGATTATAACGAAGGAGTAACAACTCCCAATTTTTAACACTCCAGGAGTCAAGAAGGTTTCTACTTTGATCAACTTTAATACCCTATCATGCATGATGACTCAAGTCCAAACATAAGAGGCATAAAACCAGCTTAAGGTAAAATTGAACAGCTCATCAAGAAATCAGCTAGACTCATGAAATTGTTCCTAATCATTTCCCAAACCTTCTAGCAATTGTTAATGGTAGGTCATTACCAGTGAAAAATAACCAACAACCATTACTATATATTTTTGAATCCAAGAAGAAGGTTATCAATAAACCCAGCAAGCACATTCAAACACGTAAGGATTTAAGAAATCAACACAACTAAAATAACTAGCTCATACATTAAGATAAAATGTACCCAATACAAAGAACTATTCAACACTTTTTCAACTGCAAGATCTAATGCATAAGCTTCTAGGAGAACAACTTTCTTTTTAGGATTGTTTCCTAATGGACAACAGCGTACAAGAATTATTTCAAGGGAGAGAAAGTTCTTAGTCAAAATTAACTTTACCCTCGAGTTCAAAGCATGGTGTTGTTAATAGAACAACCAAGCTTTAAGAAAATTAGGTGTTGATAGTTAATAAATTAACTCCATGAAAATCATACAAGATTTGTAACAGAGCACAACTAATTTTTCCCTGTTGCAAGAGGGCTAACGAAGTATCTGAGTGCACAGTGAGGTAGATTTTTCTTTTAAGGAAAAACCACCTTAGGAAATAATAATTCCTCAACATAATTACTTACTCCAAATAAGAATTGTTCGACTAAGCATAGATACCTTCAACAAGACCTACACGACTCCACAGGATTTATTTCCTAAAATAATCAACCCAGTTAAGTAAATCTAATGATTACCAGATGAGGAGAGTCATCTGCCGCAAAAATTCTCAACATTGACTTCTAGTATTTGCATCATCTTGTTAATATTATATAATCGAGAAGAAATGGGTAACCATAAAAAGAAAAGGTTTTTATGCAGTTTAATTCCTTATTGAATCACAATATTGAAATAAGAATTCAAAACACACTAGAAGAATCATGCCAAAACCCAATGATGAATACAGCTATAACTTCTCATTCATCCCAAGAAATATGTTGTTTCATCACAATAATAAATCACATTGAAACCGACAAACTTTACTTTGTTTCCAACAACATTCATCACACTCAAAGATCAAACAAATTCTACAAAATTAAGGATTAAATCAATTTCACATCACCAAGGATTAAGAACACAAATTTCAATCCAAGTAAAGTTCTATTTGTGAAATAACTAAATAGAGTAAGAAATTATGACGGTTTAGGGCATATCATGCCTGTTATGCCTTCCTATCTTTCCTCGTAAAGCTTTCATGATTCCTCAGAAGATCTCAAACATAAAAAAAAATTCCTTCATCCCCCAGCTTATAATGCTTCCTCACTATTTATTGAGTCTGGTAAACTCACTTGTCTAGACCAGTTTAACTGTTGTTTACATCATGTAACTACAAAGATCATGTAACTACAAGAAAACACATAGTTCCATTTTTGAAATGCAAAGCTTCTGCGGGTTTCTAGCCATGAAAATAATTGATTACCAAAAACCACCTTTCTTTTCCCCCAATTTTGTCCATGCACTTCCCAAGGAAGGTGAGAGTTTATTACACATTAAATGCCATTAATACAGTGGTTGGTGGAGTTTTCCGTTAGTTTATCTAACTATTTGTTCTTAGCCTTTCTTTAAATTTAGCAAAGTCACACTTCATGCCATGCAAGGCTATTTGAATTTAGTTAACCCATATTATTTCCCTCAAACTCGGTCGGTGGATCAACAAATAAACAATAAATAATTTAGTACAATCTATTGGTGGTGGGGGTGCCCAATTCACCATTTAATTCAATTTGAAAAACATTAGATTGTATAAAATACTTAAGAGGCCAAACAATACTCAATGTCAGTATAATCCAATGTTCTTCTTGTTCATAACTTAAGGATACACACCCTTGTATATATTTATATTATATAACCTTTCAAATAGCTAGAATAATTACCACTTCTAGCTTCTCATACAATAGTTTCTTGTGCTAGGTTAAGGACTATATCATAAGATTAGATTGTCCTTCCCGGATTACACTAAGTTAATAAATCTCCGAAGTAGTTATTTATCTACTTCAGACTTTGCAAATTCCTTTTTAATCTATATACTTATATATATAAATATTTGTATGTGTGTGTGTGTGTGTGTGTGTGTGTGTGTGTGTGTGTGTGTGTGTGTGTGTGTGTGTGTATATATGTCTTAATGCTAAGTCTTAATGCGATCAAGAAGGTAGCTCTTGCAAGATTTATAGAAATTGATTTCCTTAAATCAAATAATTAAGTTATTGATTAACGATTGTAGTCATTCACCCAATAAAATATGACCATGCTAGTATTAACCATGAGGTGGTGCCACTACTGAATGGTCGGCTCAAAATCAATTATAAGTCGAAATAAAATCTTATTCGAGTTCCAATTTTGGTAATTCAACGAATCTGTCAAAACTGTAAAAGCCTTAACATACATAGTTAAAAACTATTATGCTCACAATTTAATAGAGATAGACAAAAACATCGTAAACCTCTTTCAAGGCTTAAATTTAAACTAGAAATTTGTTGACATACTATATCACAATGACGTTATGTTGCTTTAACAATGTAGTTCATCATTAAGATAAACTCTAGATTAATAGGTTTATCATCTAAGGAGATCATCCTTACCCATTCGGGTTATCGTGATTACTGTTTACATCAAGTTTCCATTTAATTTTTGATACACAAAGGTGCCAACAACATAGGATAAAACCATTTGTCCTATCATTACTTTGACAACAGTAATGAAAGTACGGGCGTTACATACCTCCCTTTTAAAAGCATCATCATCCCGATGATGTGGTCCTTGTTAAATGAAATCAAACAATTCCACACAGGATATAAGATTAATTCTTGCAGAATAGTTACTATTCCCCAAAATTTTATGGTTTTCAGATTGAAACTTTAAATTCAGTAGCTGTATCAGCAGACTGTAAATAGTCACGTAGTCTGAATTATGCCATGATTACTTTACCAAAGTAAATCATTTTTGTGCAATATGTATACATACATACATACATATATATATATATATATATATATATATATATATATATATATATATATATATATATATATATATATATATATATATATATATATTTAAAAAAAGGATATAGTTAAAACAATCTTACCTAGTACCCTTTTAAGGAAGAACTATTCCTTTCTTTTGGGATTACAGTGTGGATCTATGGTAGTTCATTCAGACAGACCACTTTCCTCAGCTCTGTTAAAGACTTTTTGATTTGAGGTTCCAAATCTCTACAATCATTGGGTCTAAAGATAAGGTACCAACATTCATTCGTTCAGCTGAACTTGAATATTTCCTATTTCAGTTATCAACTACCTCAACATATCTTACACTTTTTATCTCCTATACCTGGTCCAATCAAAGAATGTTGTCAACGTGGTTATCCAAGCTTATGGATCTACCAAATTTGTTTATTTAATTTTTTCCTTTTTAACAAATATTAACTCATGAATGAGTACTGACAACACATTTTCTTGTCCTCAAACAAGAGGTTTACAAGTTTATAGATGTTTGAGAAAACCAGTTTGCCAAAAACCTCTCAAAGTGTTAAGTAACAAAGTTACCTTATTAGATGTATACTTTGACATCCACAACATTTTTATTCTATTGTTAAACCTCCTTGGTGGATTCACAGAATTGGTACTGATCCTAATATTACCAAGGTCATGCACACTTCCACTTGGTTTGCACAAGGATTTCAAATAAGTAGTGTATTGTTTGTAAAATCTTTTACCTTAATACTTAGAAGTATGCAAACATCTTACGAAATTCTCTTGGAAGTTCTAACAGTCCTCCAACTTACAAGTCATCGTATCTTTCTCCCAACATATTATAAAGCATACGAGTTAAGTCTAAAACTCTATGGGCTCAAAGGTGTCATTTGAGTTACATAAAATCACATTACTAGAGGGATTTCACAATACATCCCTAGATCCTGAACTTGCACATTTCGATAGCAGGGTTCATATTATTGAAGTATGAATTCCCTTATTTGGGTTCAATTAAAAGTATTGGAATCAACCACGAAAACTCAAGAAAGTTCACTGTAATTGCTAACCATAATTTCCACATAGCTATACCACGTTATGATAGGTGAACAAAAGGAAATCATGTCATGATAGGTAATATAACATAAATCTAGTCTTGTGAGATACAAGATATTATCAGAAGCTACGTATAACCTCATAGGATCTATGCTTTTAGATGATTCGACCCAGAACGAGCCATCACCAAACCTAAGATCCTCCTTTCAACGTGGTGATACCCCAAAACTTTGGGTACTTGAGTAATACAACCTAGAAGTAACATATACCCAAATAAATATACACATAACATCCACTATTAAGAGTCAATACATGATTATAATATTTTCAGTTTCTTGGAATTGAAATATTAATTATCAAATATTTTACAGAGTTAGGCTTCACAATTGTTGGAAAGCTTTTCATCGGATACAACCAATCCATATTTTCTTTCTTTTAGTATTGAAGAATACTAATCTCATGGATCTCTTCACAATTTTCTCCATCTCCTGCTAGGGATACATATTCTTTTCCCATGTTGTCTACTCTTGCAGCATGCTTCATCATCCGATGCTTGTTCCTCTTCTTTAAAGGACATTGGTTGGCATAATGCCCATTGCCACACGTGAAACATCCACCAATAGGTCCCGATTTACCACCTTTAACTTTGCTATTTGCAACAGTATTATGCTTTTTCCTGCAGTTATCACTGTAAGTTTTTGGGCAAATTTACTTTTGGCAGAACACATTTTCTTACTATGCTTTTTCCACCAAATTTTCTTAGCATTCTCGAGATGAAGAAGAATTATCATTCTTATGACCCTTTTCATTTTTATGAGTGGGAATGTCTAGCAGATTTGGTTTTAGCCCACTGGCCTTTCCAAATTTCATCTTGTCGGAAGAAGATCCAAGTTTATCCAATGCTTCCCCCAATTTTGGGTTTAGTTCATCTTTGGATTGGTAAGTCCAAAACTTGCCATCAATGATCAATTCATCATTTAAATAAATCTCCTGTTGTTTATTAGCAATAGTCCTAAGTTTTCCTTTATCCAACTTATCACTTTCACCCATCACCAGCTGCTCCAAGGCATCTATCCGGTTCCGGGTATATTGAAGGATTGCCGAATTTTGTCTAACTTTTGCACCATGGAAACCGAGAAAAATATGACCCGGTTCTTTCTTCTTGGTGCATCCTTCCCATTTCCATTTTATTCTGAAAACAAAATAAAAGTTTTAATTAGCGTAAGGACCCAATAAGTCCAAGAGTTGTAACCTTCAACTCTGATACCAAAATGTAACATCCACTTTGTCACTTTATCTCTAGAATTTTATTTTATTTAAAATACTTTATGCAGCTGATTTAAATACCCATATATTTAAATCTACATAAACCTTAAAGAAATCCATTTCCGATAACTGTCATGAACCATGTGCAGCTATATGAGAGAATACTAAACCTACTCATTCTCCCTCAATGCTTTGTACAAGCCCATACATGAAATGTATCCTTTGGTTCTCCTTTTTCAAGGTATGATATATAAGTGAATGCTCCTAAGTGTCTACCTAGGTTCCACCTATGAAATCCATAGGCATCCAACAACTTAGATTAAAGGGAAAGCTCGACCATGTAATCAGCAGACTTACACCACTTTGCACAAATTTTTTGAGTCATGTATACCATGCTCTATTCCATGATGACACACTCGTCATAAGGAAATTTTCGTTTCACCTTAATCACTTATTTAGTTATATGGATTCACAACTTTGATGTTGTAAACAGCTACAAGCCTAGAATAAGGTACAAACCAGTTTAACCCACATGAGGACATACCTCTATGTCATCTGTTATGCCTATGGAAAGAAATTATTCTTGTAACCATTCACCTTGTTACTTGCCCACATCTCTTCCCATAGCCATCATAGGTTGATATAAGGGTGCATACCAGGAGGTCCAATCTATCTTGTAACCCTATCAAGGTTTGTACTTAGGAAACACCATACTACTATCCAGTCTCTTGATGAGACAACTCATTACAGATGCTATACCATAGTATCCAAATGGTGATAATCGTCATCATAGGGATACTACTATGTAGCATATGCAATGAGTTCTCCCACCTAGAATCCTACATTGGTGTATAGTGTTCTATGTTTTTAAGGTAATTATTATCATTAATGAATAGTTGGATTTTACGACACTTTCTCCACGAATGGGTCGTACCTAAGGTCTGGATTAAGTTGATCTCAGGACCCTCCCCAATCTCTATAACATTAATTACCTTTCATTATCTCATATCCAAGTTAACCATTTATAGAAATGATACTATCAAGGTCTATGATCATTATTGCCATTTTGAAAACTGTCCTAGCTTTATCATTTAGGCTCAAGTTCTTTATTTCATATTCTAGGGATATGTAATTTTATAAAGCTAGGTAATTAGGTATGATTCCTTCCTAGAATTAGGTGTCATAGGCTATTAATGCCAACTATCCTTTCATTTTAAGCACATTCCTTTACCTAATTACAGCTCAATAAATAGTATTCATTTATTTTACTATCTCCAACAAGTAAGATATATCTGGGGTGTCCAACATGCTTATGTGTTCATAATGATGCATCAAGTGACAGCCCCTAAATAAAAAATTTCATCTTCTTAATCAAAATATTTCATAACACAGTTTATCACAATTATTCAATTCCCAAATAGTGGGACCGTACTCAGTATGTTTTCATATTAGACTACCATAGCCCTTCCTCTTATTGCTTATGTGTGTCATCCATGTATAGGATTTAATGTTGATTTCACTTAGAAAACAATATTACATTCTCATATCTTTGTTATGAGTTAGTATAACCTGAATTTACAAAACAGCCATAGCACAGATGTACTTGATTATCATAACCTTACCATGGTTCATGATAATCCCATTACTTACTTAGCAGCTGCCATTAAGATTAGACAGTCATATTTCTAGATATCTTTGACTGATTAAGTACACCCTATACAAAACCTTTGGAGAACGTAATACAACTTTACAAGTAGGTTGATTAATTGCATTTTATAATGAGGTAGTTATCCATTAGCAACCTTAACTATTTCCAAGTATGTTTAACATATGGTTTGTTAGATCATGATATTCTTAGAAAATAGTCCACTCATAGCTCCTTATATGTTCCTTAACATTCACACCTATGTGGTGTGCTAGTAGTTACTGTGTATTTAAGACTAACGCTTAATACAATAGTGACAAAGAAACTAATAACCTATCTTGATAAATTCTTAGTTCTTAACTCATCATTTTCCAATCAATCACTTATAAGACAATATATTGCAACAGAAAATCTTTCTTAATTTCATTCAAGAGATAAGTACAATTCATGTCTATAAGCATGATCAAAGTCTTTCATTTTAATGAATAATACGAAACATTAAATAACAAGGCCTTTCCGATTCTAAGGAGAAGTACTCCATTTAAGAACATTTCAGTCATTCATATCTTTAACTTTCCTCGATCAGAATAATATACAAAACTAATTATATCACCCTCCTTTCTTAGCATTTATCTGCAAAATTGTTAGCACAAGTCAGTTCACATGAACTGAGCATGATAAGCCTCAACTCATCATAACAACATACTTTACTTAATTATTTCATAAAAATAACTCATATTATTTTTATGAATCAATGTTGTAGAACTTAAGAAGATAACAATTATTTTTATAACATGTCAAGAGCAAGCACTTTCATGAGCCAAGAAAGAAATCAGTTTCAAACCTACGTTTCAATACAACTACTATTTAGTCATTCGAATAACCATCTAAATATATGTGATCAAAAGACTACTCATAAGAGTATCAAGATTCCACTTATGCAATCCCATACTTGCATGCCTGGAATCATTTTTACTCATTAATTAAGTAACCATAAATATAACAAGAATCACATTCAAGCAATCTCTCAAATGTCTTAACAGATCCAATCAAGGATTTCATACACCCATAAGGTCTACTAAGGTCCATATAATAATACTAAGGCATCAAGCGTAATTAGTTAAAATTACAATATTAGAGTGGTTAACTTCAAGGATGAGAGAGAGAATTCATGGCATCCTGCCATTTAGCAAACAGGTAAAATTTGAGTAATAGGTTACATAGTCAATACATACCTCGACTTAAGCATTTATTGAACATAACAACTAGGAAAAGGAATATAATTCCATTTTTTGGTATTGTTATCAACTAATCGGTACCGAATGACACTTAGAGCATTTCAAAACCCCTAAGGGAGTAGTTACCCAATGTAGTCTAGATAACATGATTGTTACTTAACCCAATCAACTCAACTGGACATTCCTTATCCTATGAACTTATTCATGAAAAAGTAGGTTAGTACAACTTGTCATTCCATGGTGGGTCAAGACTCCATTATAATATATTAAAATGACCTTGTATCCCATTCTACTAAACAAGGTTAGATCATACCAATTTTAATCAAACCTTCTAAGTTTAGGTAAAGGACTTAATTCCATACCTTAGTATTGTTATCAACATATCATTATCTGATAAACACAATAAGCTTTTCATGTTGTTTTAAAATGAGAGGGAGTCATGATAAACATGACTGTAATTAACCAATCAGCCCAATTGGCATTCATTATAGCATGAATTTTCTCAAAACAAAATTCAAATGAAAGGTTTCATTACTCCGCACTAGGTCAAAGACTCTATTAGAACTATAAAAAGATCTACCAACCCATTTCACTGAACAAGGTTAGAGCACACCAAATAATTCATGACACAACCCCAAAGGAATCAATGAAGAACTTTTAAATGTCAAGAGAATTCTGTAATCCTCAAGGGAGAACAAAATACAGCTAGATAAGATTTAAGGAGTCAATTTTTTCGACAAATGAAATAACACTCAATCATTTACATGAACTTACGCCCATCAAGGATCTAGCACTTCATAAGATCTTAGTTAGATAGCATCCTGTCATATCCTTAAGAGGAGTATGATTCTTAATATATTATGACCTTAAGTGGATTTCATCTGAAACTCAACAAATCCTATTTTTCAATTAATTATCAAAGTAAGGTCGTCAAATCAATCGAGCTTTGCTCTGCATCGATTACAATGAAGGAGTAATAACTCCCAATTTTTAACACTCCAGAGTCAAGAGGGTTTCTATTTTGATCAAATTTAATATCCTATCATGCATGATGACTCAAGTCCAAACATAAGAGACATAAAACTAGCTTAAGGTAAAACTGAACAACTCATCAAGAAATCAGCTAGACTCATGAAACTATTCCAAATCATTTCCCAAACCTTCTAGCAATTGTTAATGGTAGGTCATTACTAGTGACAAATAACCAACAACCTTTACTACAGATTTTTGAATCCAAGAAGAAGGTTATCAATAAACCCTAACAAACACATTCAAACGCGTAAGGATTTAAGAAATCAACACAACTAAAATAACTAGCTCATACATTGAGATAAGACGTACCCAATACAAAGAATTGTTCAACACTTTTTCAACTGCAAGACCTTATGCATAAGCTTCTAGGAGAACAGCTCACTTTTTAGGATTGTTTCCTAATGGACAACAACGTACAAGAATTATTTCAAGGGAGAGAAAGTTCTTAGTCAAAATCAAATTTACCCTTGAGTTCAAGCATGGTGTTGTTATTAGAACAACCAAGCTTTAAGAAAATTAGGTGTTGATAGTTAATAAATTAACTCCATGAAAATCATACAAGATTTGTAACAGGAGCACAACTAATTTTTCCCTATTGCAAGAGGGCTAACAAAGTATCTAAGTGCACAATGAGGTAGATTTTGCTTTTAAGGAAAAACCACCCGAGGAAATAATAATTCCTCAACATAATTACTTACTCCAAATAAGAATTGTTCGACTAAGCATAGATACCTTCAAAAAGACCTACACAACTCCACGAGGATTTATTTCCTAAAAATAATTAACTTGATTAAGTAAATATAACATTTACCAGACAGGAGAGTCGTCTCAGCGCGCAAAACTTCTCAACATTGACTTCTAGTATTTCGCATTATCTTGTTAATATTATATAATCGAGAAGAAATGGGTAACCATAAAGACAAGGTTTTCTGTAGTTTAATTCCTTATTGAATCGTAGTATTGAAATAAGAATTCAAAACACACTAGAAGAATCATGCCAAAACCCAATGATGAATACAACTACAACTTCTCATTCATCCCAAGAAATACGTTATTTCATCACAATAATAAATCACATTGAAACTGAAAAACTTTACTTTGTTTCCAACAAAGCATTCATCACACTCAAAGATCAAAAAAATTCTACAGAAGTAAGGATTAAATCAATTTCACATCACCAAGGATTAAGAACACAAATTTCAATCCAAGTAAAGTTCTATTTGTGAAATAACTAAATAGAGTAAGAAATTATGATGGGTTAGGGCATATCATGCATGTTATGCCTTCCTCTCTTTCCTTGCAAAGCTTTCACGATTCTTCAAAAGATCTCAAACTTGGAAGTGAATTCCTTCATCCCAGACTTACAATGCTTCCTCACTATTTATTGAGTCTGGTAAACTTACTGTCTGACCGGTTTAACTGCTGTTTACATCATGCAACTACAAAGATCATGAAACTACAAGAAAACACATAGTTCCATTTTTGCAATGCAGAGCTTCTACGGGTTTCTAGCCATGAAAATAATCGATTACCAAAAACCACCTTTCTTTTCCCCCAATTCTATCCATTCACTTCCCAAGGAAGGTGCAATTTTATTGCATGTTAAATGCCATTAATATAGTGGTTGGTGGAGTTTTCCGTCAATTTATATAACCAGTTGTTCTTAGCCTTTCTTTAAATTTAGCAAATTCACACTTCAGGCCATGCAAGGCTATTTGAATTTAGTGAACCCATATTATTTCCCCCAAACTCAGTTCGGTGGATCAACAAATAAACAATAAATAATTCAGTACAATCTATTGGCGTGGGGGTGCCCAACTCACCATTTAATTCAATTTGAAAAACATTAGATTATATAAAATACTTAAGAGGCCAAACAATACTCTATGCCATGATAATCCAATGTTCTTCTTTTTCATAACTTAAGGATACACACCCTTGTATATATTTATATTATTTAACCTTTCAAATAGCTAGAATAATTACCACTTCTAGCTTCTCATACAATAGGTTCTCGTGCTAGGTTAAGGACTATATCATAAGATTAGATTGTCCTTCCCAGATTACACTAAGTTAATAAATCTCTCGAAGTAGTTATTTATCTACTTCAGACTTTACAAATTCCTTTTTGTAATCTATATATATATATATATATATATATATATATATATATATATATATATATATGTTATAATGTTAGCATTGATCAAGAAGGTAGCTCTTGCAAGCTTTATAGAAATTGATTTCCTTAAATCAAATAATTAAGTTATTGACTAACGACCGTAGTCATTCACCCAATAAAATATGACCATGCTAGTATTAACCATCAAGTGGTGCCACTACTGAATGGTCAGCTCAAAATCAATTATAAGTTGAAATAAAATCTTATTCGAGTTCCAATTTTTGTCATTAAGCGAACTATCCAGCTGTAAAAGCCTTAACATACATAGTTAAAAACTATTATGCTCACAATTTAATAGAGATAAATGACAACATCGTAAATCACTTTCAAGGCTTAAATTTACACGGATATTTGTTGACATACTTTATCACAATGACATTATGTCACTTTAACAAAATAGTTCATCATTAAGATAAACTCCGGATTAATAGGGTTAACATCTAAGGAGATCATCCTTACCCCATTTGGGTTATCGTGATTACCTGTTTACATCAAGTTTCCATTTAATTTTTGATACGCAAGGGTGCCAAAAACATAGGATAAAACCATTTGTCCTATCATTACTTTGACAACAATAATGAAAGTACGGGGTGTTACATACCTCCCCTCTTAAAAGCATCATCATCCCGATGATGTGGTCCTTGTCAAATGAAATCAAACAATTCCACACAGGATATAAGATTAATTCTTGTAGAATAGTTACTATTCCCCAAAAGTTTATGGTTTTTAGATTTGAAACTTTAAATTTAATAGTCAGTAGCACTTGCCAAACCGTAAATAGTCACGTAGTCCAAATTATGCCATGATTACTTTACCAAAGTAAATCATTTTTGTGCAATATATATATATATATATATATATATAATATACAGAGGATATAGTTAAAACAATCTTACCAGTACCCTTTTAAGGAAGAACTATCCCTTTCTTTTGGGATTACAACGTATGGATCTCGTAGTAGTTCACTCGGATAGACCACTTTCCTCACTCCGTTAAAGAATTTTTATTGAGGTTCCAAATCTCTCTCATCATTGGGTCTAAGGATAAGGTACCGTCATTCATTCGTTCAGCTGAAATTGAATATTTCCTATTTCGGTTAGCAAATACCTCAACATATCTTATGTTGTTTATCTCCTATACCTGTTCCAATCAAAGAATGTTGTCAATGTGTTTATCCAAGATTATGGATCTACCAAATTTGTTTATTTAATTTTTTACCTTTTAACAAATATTGAATCATAACTGAGTACTGACAACACATTATCTTGTCCTCAAACAAGAAGTTTACATGTTTATAGATGTTTGAGAAAACCAGTTTACCAAAACCTCTCAAAGTGTTAAGTAACAAAGTTACCTTATTAGATGTATACTTTGACATCCACAATTTTTTTATTCTTTTTTTACCTCCTTAATGGATTCACAGAATCGGTACTAATCCTAATATTACCAAGGTCATGCACAATTCCACTTGGTTTGCACGAGGGTTTCAAATAAGTAGTGTATTGTTTGTAAAATATTTTACCTTAATACTTAGAAGTATGCAAATGACTTACGAAATTCTCTTGGAAGTTCTAATAGTCCTCCGACTTACAAGTCATCGTATCTTTCTCCCAACATATTATAAAGCATACGAGTTAAGTCTAAAACTCTATGGGCTCGAAGGTGCCATGCTGAGTTACATAAAATCATTACTAGAGAGGGATTTCACAATACATCCCTTGATCCTGAACCTGCACATTTCTATAGCAGGGTTCATATTAGTGAAGTATGAATTCCCTTATCTGGGTTCAATTAAAAGTACTTGGAATCAACCACGAAAAACTCACGAAAGTTCACTGCAATTCCTAATCATAATTTCCACATAGCTATACCACATTATGATAGGTGAACAAAAGGAAATCATGTCATGATAGGTAATATAATGAAATCTAGTCTTGTGAGATACAAGATATTATCAGAATCTAAATATAACCTCATACGATCTATGATTTTAGATGAGTCGACCTGAACGAGCCATCACCAAACATAGGATCCTCCTTTAAACGTGGTGATACCCCAAAACATTAGGTACTTGAGTAATACAACCTAGAAGTAACATATACCCAAATAATATACACATAACATCCATTGTTAAGAGTCAATAGATAGATTATAATATTTTCAATTTCTTGGAATTGAAATATACACATAAGAGTCAATAGACAGATTATACACATAACATCCACTTGCACATACATTCTCTTTTTTTTCCTATGACTCATCCATTCTTGCCATGAAAAATAAGACATAATAAGGAAGCTGGAAGGAATATCCGTAACCACTTCATCATTACCCAAGAACATGTCAAATATCATCATGTCTTTCCCTACTAAATTATCCTCAACATGCAAATTTGACCTAGTCAGTAACTAAATCGACTTTTATAGCTCCCACTCTCATGATAACCATAATGATACCCAAGTAATATGCTTTCCTTGAGCTGCAAGTCTTCATAGCTTAACTTTATCCATAATTAAATTTGGTCACCTCTTCATGTGTTCCTTTAACGTGAATTTATCCATAGTAAAAAAACATACTAAATCCTAAACCCATCCCACTTGGGCACTAGCCTTCTCGCATTGCCAAAAGTTACCTCTCGTGCCCTAATTCTACATGCCACAACCCTCCATGCCTTAGGTACTTGGTTATTTCAAGGGATCAACATCACCCCACACTAGCTCGATTGCCACCCACAAAAATCCTATGCGCTCCCGAACAAAACTTTATTGACAAAAAATAAGCTAAGTAAAAAAGAAAGATATCTGCCACCACCGCCTAGAGGACCAACTGGATTAACTTGGGGAATTCTACATCTATTTCCCCCTTCAAATTTTTCCATGCCTCCAAATCTATCAATTCCTTCCTTGGAACCTCTCTTGCTAAACTGGGTACTTGGTCTAGTGTGATCTCTTCCACCTTCTCCTTCAACTCCTTAATCACCACCACCAGCTCCGCGCAAAGACCCTCGAACTCATCCATACATTCAAAGTGATGGATTCCCAGAGTTTTCCAATCCAGAACTCTAATTTCTTGTGCTTTGTATTTATTTTATCCTTCTGCACTATGGTGTCAACAATAAACTATGCATGCTTAGAATTGTTAGTTAGGACCTTCTCCTGCAAGGCCTTGAGGGCGGCCTCCTCATCTCTGTTACTCACACATCAATGATAGGCTC
The DNA here is from genome assembly GCA_018340775.1 of Taxus wallichiana var. yunnanensis. Classification (NCBI taxonomy): domain Eukaryota; kingdom Viridiplantae; phylum Streptophyta; class Pinopsida; order Cupressales; family Taxaceae; genus Taxus; species Taxus wallichiana. The sequence continues at coordinate 608,456,764 of CM031239.1, read as the reverse complement.
GCACTTCTGGCAGCTATCAAAACCCCTATCTAATAGTATATTTTCTTCCTTGAGTTGGGTGATCAAGTCCTCTAATTCAGTGATCCAGGATTCTACAACGATCTTGTTGTTCTCTTTTCCTTGGTGAGTTCTTCAAAGAAAGAGGCCTTGCACCATCCTTGATGTTGCCTAGCAACATCCCCACAAGGTCCTCCATATACTCCATTTCATCACCATAGTTTATCTGGCCTAACTTACCAACGTCGATATTTCCCCAAAATAGTCTTCAAGAAGGCACCCACTCGATAATATGCCTCTTTGTTTCGTGCCTACTCGCCCCTTTAACCCTTGGCGTAATCTCTCTATTTCCTTCTCCTTCCCTTTCTTGTCTCAGTAACCAAGGTTTGAAAAATTTCCCCCGCATCCAAGTCAAGTATTACCACCTCTAAAGACATATTTTGCAGCACATTGTATGCCTACTCATCGGTGAGGTGGCTTGGATCCACCACCTTGTATGTCTCTCCTTCCTTCTTCTTCAGATGAATGGTCTTGATCGCGTGATCATTGACCTTGAAATCAAGCTCCTTTTCATGGCAATGTAGGTTCTATTGGTACCCAATTTTTTTCTCCTTTTCATTCTGAGCAACATCAGAGATATGGCATGAAGCTTGAAGTCAGATAGATCATGATGTGTGTTGTTTTGTAGCCAGGATGTGATCTAACTAAGAATCAGATTTTACGAGAGATGGATAGCACTTTGAAAGGATTTGATCTGACCCTCACTGTTTTAGGTCATGCCTTTCAACCAAGGTAAAAGAACCTATATTGTAACCCCCAAATGGTGAGGGAGATGAAGATATCCCTCAATTTATGCAAATAGTATGAAAAGGCCTTGGGAAAATATGATCAAAACTCCAAATATGACTTTCACAAGTTGTCACTCCCAGATTATGGAGATATTTTCAATGCAAGGCAAGGGTTACTGGAGACATTATATGATCCTGATTTACCTTGTGCATTTTTATAAATGGATTGTATTCTTTTGTTGACACACAATGTAATGCAGGGGTAGTATGGGTAGGATTAGTTTGTTTGAATGAATTTTTGGTGGGGTGTTGACAAGACAAAATGGGATATATCAGATCTTTGACAACCTCTACAATACTTGAACAACTATCAGATAAAATGCTTCAAATAATCAAGATATTCTTTCAACCAGAAGAGGCATAAATGGAAGCCCAAGTTACACTCTTCACACAATATTTGAGAATTCACCACAAAATCTTGAAGTAAAGAACTCAATTAAACACAAAAATCCTTGATCAAACCACGCCTAAGGTACCCCCAAAGGCTTACAAGCAATCTTTGCAGTCAAGGAAGGTAAAGTGATTTTAAATTTGTTTATCTCTTTATTAGATGAAGGATTTTTTGACACCAAAGTTGCAAATGCCACTAAACTATCAACAAGAAATGGAGATTTTGTGTGATTTCTAAAGACTTTCAATGCAAGATTGCAACAAGAACAATGAAAACTATTTGCAGGCATTTAAAAATGATAACAGACATCATATTGCCCAGAAAAACATAGATTAACTCAAAATCTTGTTAGATTCATCAAGTGGAGGAGAGTTTCATGAACAATCTCAGAGCTGTGTGATGGCTATACACTTGTAACCAACTCACATACATGAAGATCCAACACAGAAGAAATTATTCTGGTCCTTTGGTGGGTTTCTCAGAAAAATGAGCTTTCTCTCAGAATTTTCTCATGATTTTCAACTTTTCCCCCATTCTTGCATGTCTCAAAACATGCATTATATATCTCATGCCACATTAGAGCCTTCTTTCCCAAGCAAAGAATATGCCATGGGATCAAGTTTGTTACAAAACAATCCTCATGATTCAATGAAAATGACATCAAACAAAAAAACATTCACAAGTTGCTAGGTGTGCCCAAAAATATTAAATCATTACAAATATCTGGATCATTATCCATCCTGGAGGCATGTTTTTCATCATCAAGGCATGCAGATGCCTTTCCTCTCATCATTTCACCTTCTCACCTTTTAAAACTACATCTGCAACTTTCAATTTTGTCATTTCACATTTTTAGACGGATTAGGGAAATATTTATTTCAAAATCACCTCAGATCAAAGAATTAAGCCATGAAAGTGATGCCAATGATCCTGGAAGGCCAAGACGACACAAAATCACTATAAATTTGATGAATTTTGATGCAAAAATCGTGATTCCAAACTTCCTAGAGCTTCCATGGCGGTCAAAACAATTAGATGCATAACAACCGTCGATCTTATCCATCTTTTAATCCTGGCCCTCCACGTGGAAGATGCGGACTTAGAAATAAGCTTGAGTTACCTTTTTAATTTTTGTATAAGGACGGACACGTGGCAAAAATGATTGTAAACAAATTCGGGCTCATTTTTTGACTTTTCAACCTTTTGGAAAAAAAGAAAAATTGACTTTTTCCCCGCCCCTCCGCCTTTGAATTTTGGAGTTGACACATGGCACATGGTGGGTCCCATTGGGATCGCGCTTCAATTTTACACATTTTGACCTTTTTAGAAGATTGAAATTTTTTCATTTTTGCCCCATGGACCCACACCTTCGATTTCTCCCTTGCCACGTGTCTCCTTATGATTCGTCACGGGCCAGCGCTCCAAATTTTGATTTTGAGCCCTTTTTGCAAAAGGGAAAAATTCCCATTTCCCTCCACGGTCTGCACCGCACTTTTGACCCATCATGGACATGTGTCCACTGTTATCCATTCACAGGGGAATGGTAAAAAAATTTCATTTTGAACTCCTTTGTGAAAAAGGAAAAAATCCCCTTTACCTCCACGGCCCGTACTTGCCGATTTCCCTCGCCACGTGTCTCCTTGTGATTCATCACGGGCCAGTGCCCCAAATTTTGATTCTCGAGTCCTTTTTACTAAAGGAAAAAATCCCCATTTCCCTCCATGGGCCCACTGATCCACCTTGTCTACTCTACCCACCACGTGTCGCTCATTGATTTACTTCAAGGGCCCACAGCTTAAACTTTTGCCTTAACTCCTTTTGCCAAAAAGGGGAAAAATTTCCCATTTCCCTCCGCGGCTTGCACTTCTTTCTACATCCGCCACGTGTCAAACTGTGGCTCCTTTACAGACCCGTGGGCCTTCCCTTAGCTTTTTCCCCTTTTCCAAAAGGAAAAAAATGCCTAAGTTCCCCACCACCCGCTCCTCCACCTTCGTATAAGAACATGACACGTGTCCCCTTCTGGTTGGCTACGGGGATTTGGGAAAAATTTTGACTTAGGAAATTTTGCAAAATAAAGCCAAAATTTTCAAAGGAGATCCAACTCCCCACCTCTCCTTGGCCAATGAAAACCTGCCACGTTGCCAATACCTTCTGAGGATGAATTTGATGGGAAAATGATGCCCGTATGATCACAAAACGCAAAAAATTCAAAGGATGCCCTAGAATTCAATTTTTTCACCAAGGATGGCAGATTTTTGATTTTAAATCAACTGAAGCATGATTTCCAAACATTTTCGACCTTGGGATTGGATTTTCAATTGCACACAAGTATGATTTGATCAATTTCGATTTTTCCATGATCTGGCAAAGGGAAAAATGACATAGCCTGCAAAATTGGAAAAACTAGGGCACAAAAAGGGCAAACTTGGATTATTCCTTCAAATTAGGGCAAAACAACAAGTTTGTGAGAATTTTTAAAGCGTTTCAATTTGGAGGCCCGAAGAATTTAGACCATCATTTCAAAGGGTAACACATTTTTGAGTAGATCTGATTTGAAAATTTAGGGTGATATGGTGCAAGGTCAAAAATGGCACCAACATCGGCTCCTTCTTGGGGATGGGCACTTCCGGTGAGTGCCGCAATGATAAAGCCTAGACCAAGTGCCAAAATATCTATTGCGCAGAGGAGTCAATATGCAAGGTAGTAAAAAAACTAGAACCATCCTTCAAAAACGAGTTGAGAAACCGACCAAAAAGGTTTCCAAGAACAAGGGCAAACCACACACCAACAAAACAACAAAAAAAAAAAAAAAAAAGACTATAAAACTATACAATTGGTGCATACCTCAGATTTGGGGATTAATCCAAGAAATGCTTCAAATGTCTACCATTAATAGGCAGCTCCAGTAATTCCCCATCTAAGTCCTTGAGAAAGAAGGTATGTTCACCAATTCTGATATCAATGGCATAAGGGGCCATCCATAATGCATCAAATTTTCCATGCTTACCCTTGTCTTCATGCCTACTATCCCACAATAAAACTAGATCTCCAACATTAAAGGCTCTAGGAGTGACCTTCTTGTCAAACAATCTCTTCAATTTTTCCCTAAATCTGGCATGCCTTTGATGGGATGCTCTTCTCTCCTCATCAAGCTCAAGAATTTGATTGATCCTTGATTCATATGGGCCAAGCTCTTGATCTTATAAGTGTTGGGCAAACTAAAATGAAGACAATTGTAGGTGCAAGGGCAAAAATCCTGAGTTCCATACACCAATTCAAATGGGATTTTACCAGTAGCTCTTTTAGGAGTTATCCTATCAGCCCAAACTACAAATTTCAATTGTTCACCCCATTTCTTCTTGTTTTTCTCCAAGTTTCTTCTAATGATCTTCAACAAATTCTTATTGCTAGACTTAGCTTGTCCATTCCCTTGGGGGTTATAGTTTGAAGAATAAGTCAAATTGATTCCATATTCATTGCACATTGCCATTAAAGGTTTGGCTCTAAATCACATGGCATTATCAGCTACAATCTTGATTGGGACTCCAAATCTACATATGATTTGATTCAACAAGAAGTCCATGACTATTTTTGTGTTGCTTTCTTGGTGGGGATTTCCTCTACCCACTTTGTAAAATAATTAGTGGCTACAAGGATCCACTTATGGCTAGCACTAGAAGGATCTGAAATCTCACCAATGAATTCCATCCCCCATTGCTTGAAAGGAGCTTCAATTGATATAGGCTACAAAGGAAGGGAGCCTGAAGCTTTTAGTCTTCCAGAGAAACGCTGGCAACTTTCACATTTTCTAATCAGCATGGTTACATCTTTGAAGAGAGTAGGCCACCAATAACCAACTCTCAAAACTGTGTGTGTTGTAACCCTCCCAGCAAAGTGTCCTCCACAAAATCCCCCATGGAAATCAGCAATTACTTTGGGAGCTTCATCTTCAGTTATAGACTTTAAGAGGACACCTTCAGGGTTCTTCCAAGCCAGCCCAAAGTCAGTGATGATGTATTTTTGAGAAGTCATCTTGAGGGCTCTTTTCTGATTTTTATTTAAATAATCATGACAGCAAAGGTGTTTGAGGTAAAAGATTATATACTTATACCACTCAGAACTCACTAATTTCCCAAGAACATCTGCCATTTCTTTTTCTAATTCATTCACTTCTACAGTCTGCATGTTGCTCTCAGCCATGAGCTTAGTAAGACCCAAACCTCTTACCAACTTTGTGGTTTGGATGTCCATATCATACTCTTGCAGTTTATTCACCCACCTACATCTTTTTCTTGAGATCTCCATCTCTGATAAGATGTCTTTCACCATGGTGTGGGGAACATAAGCAACAACTTTTGAACTCAATATATAAGGCCTGAAAACTTTTGTTGCTTTCACCAAGGAAAATGCTTGTTTCTCCATGATTGTATACTTCAGCTCAGCTACTTGTAAAGCCTTACTAAAGAAGGCAATAGGCCTCTCATCCCCATTCTCATCCTTTTGTAGAAAAAAGAAGCAATGGTATACTCAGAGGTAAAGGAAAATATTTGGAAAGGCCTCTTATAGTTTGGGGCTACTAAAATAGGTGCATGTTTAAGTGCATCCTTAATTCCTTCAAAAGATTGAATGGCAGCCTCCTCCCATTTGATAACTTGGTCCTTCTTTAGCATGCATGTAATTGGAAGAGTCAACTCAAAAAGTTGAAACAAACCTTCTAATAAAATTAATTTGACCAAAGAAATATTGGATGCCTTTCTTGGTTCTTGGGATAGGTACTTTGCTGATTGCTTCCACTCTCTCAGGGTCTATCATAACACCATCTTTTGACACAATGTGACCAAGAAACTTGGCCTTTTGCATGCCAAAATGACACTTCTTTGGATTAAGAGAAATGCCATACTCCCTACATCTGATCAACATCTTCTCCAAGTGCTGCAAATGATCGCCTCTCTTCCTTGAAAACACAGTCACATCATCTTGGCAAACTGCAATGAACTCATTGATGTAACCAAAAAAGCAACATCCATTGCTCTTTGAAAAGTGGCACTAGCATTCATCAAGCCAAAGGGCATCCTAACAAAAAAATATGTTCCCCAAGGAGTAATGAATGTTGTCTTAAGTCTTTCTGATTCTTTGACAACCACTTGATTGTATCCAGAGAAACAATCCAATGTAGAAAGCAACTCAGACCATGTCACAAGCTGCAACATATTTTCCATATTTTGCAAGGGATAGTTGTCCTTCATTGATGCTTTATTTAGATTTCTAAAATCCACACAAAGTTTGATGTCTCCGTTCTTCTTTCTGACTAGCATAAGGTTTGTAACCCAAGATGAATATCTAGTGGGCTGAATAATACCTCCATCTCTCAACTTCTTTAACTCCTCTTGCATTTTCATGGAGAGAAGTGGATTAATTAGCCTTTTCCTCTGTCTGAATGGCTTATTCTTGGCCTCAAGAGGGATCTCATGTTGAAACAAGTCTTCTCTATATGCTTTTAGCTTGGAATAGGACCAAGCAAGGTAGTCTTGATATTTTTTCAAGAGTTGGGCATAGGACTGTTTTTCCTCTTTACTTAAATTTCTGCCTAACCAAATATTTCTTGGTTTACCATTGGTGCCCAAGTTATGCTCTTCTACATCCCTTGAGGTAGACATGTTTCTATTTATGATGTAATCAACATTGTTAAAAATTGACTCAAGTGCAACAAGACCTCTAGGAATGGTTTTTGTTTTCAATTAGATGATGTATTTCTCAAACAAATTTTCTCTTCCTTCAGTCATGCATACCATTGGCTCCCAATCAATATTTTGATTTGTAGACTCACCTTGGTTTTGCAAGAACCTTAGCACTTGAGCATCATCATTAAAAACTTGCCAATGTTTCACATTATCAGGGATAGCTGGTCTAGTTAACACTTCCACATTATACTCACAATAAGGTGAAATAGTGAAATCTCCAAATCTTGACCCCAACACTGCCAACTTGTCAGCAGCAGCATTCATACTTCTATCATGATGCACAATATTGAAAGAATCAAACATTTCAATTAGATCCCAAACTGCATGCTTATACTGCTTCATCCGCTAATTTTTTGTAGCATACAATTTTCTTATTTGTTTGACAACCAACTCTGAATCTCCCTTTGCAATGATGTCCTTGACACCATACTTCCATGCAATTCTCAAACCCAACAACAAGGCTTCATACTCAGCAATTTTGTTAGTACATTCAAAATTAAGCTTGAAAGAAAAAACAAATTCTTCCAATCTAGGAGAAATCAGAATTACTCCAGCACCATTTCCAAATTTGGAGCAAGCTCCATCAAATAGAAAGGTCTAAGGAGAACATACATGTTCAAGGCACTTTGAATGATCCATTTTTTGTTCTTTTCCATCAGAAAAACCAATAAAATTATCAACATCAACATCAACAAACAACACTTCATAGGAAGCATTGTTTGGGTCCTCAATTAGATGCAACATTTTCTTTTCTCCATATATCTTAACAAGGCTACCCTCAATGGGAATGGTGGAAAAAGACATATCAATTTGGACACTCCCTCCAACACTTGCAGCCCACTTTCTTAACAAAAGCATACCCCATTTGGTAGGGCAATCAAGAATCACAACATACAATTTCAAATTCCTCCCTAGATAAGATGCAAGCTACACAACTAAATCTTTCACACAACTAACTACTGGCACTTCCCTTGAGTCCATGGAAGTACACTTCCCATAGGCATCCGTCACTTTGATATCCAACTCATTCATGAATTTTAGAGGCATGACATTACATGATGCACCGGAATCAAACATACAATTGTGAAGTAGCCTATCATTTATGAGAAAAGTTGTAAAGAATGGATCAACATTCAGTTGGAAATCAACCAAAGATGTTCCCAAATATACCTCAGGTGTCTCTCTAATATCTTCTAATGCTGGTGGTGTTTCAAGGTCAATAATGATCTGAGGTGGAGTTTTAACAACATTTACATTTCTTCTGGAGTAACCTTCTCTTCTTTCAATCCCAAGTACTCAAATGCTCTCTTCTTATGCTCAAGAATTCTAAGCAACTCAATGATTGGAACACTCACTTTAATTTGGCTCAATACTTGGGCTATGTCATAGGGGACACTCTTTGGCAAAATAGCATTGGAAGGGAGACAAAAAGATTCATTAGATGGCAAGTGGATTCTTGGCAGCTTGGGCATGAGGAGGACTGTAATTTTTGCTTGGGACAACAAAACTTTTGACAGGTGCTTCTCTCCTAGGAGCTTCTTTTTGAATGCTTGTGAGCAAGGGTGTTTTAGGTTTGGCTTGAAGCCCAACTCCCTTAACAAATTTCCTTCTAGTGTTATAATCTTTCTCTTGAGCTACAACAACATTCATCAACAATTGTCTATCTTCCTCGAAGGGATACCACCATCATACTTCTTAATCATCAAAGCTCTTAAGTATTCAAAGTCATTGTTAGGAATTTCAAAATCTTGCACTACATCAACTTCAAGAGCATGAGGGGAAGAAAGACGTGTACCTTTTGATGTAATTCCAAACAATTATAGCTGTCCTAGCACTTATTAGTTCAGTAGATGTTGCTCCTCCTTGTGAGCTTAAAGAACAACTCATCGTACAAATATCATCATTAGTACCATCATCATTATCAGCTTCACCTTCTTTCTGGTCCACTTCACATGGAGGATGGGGAAGAAAACACCTATCACACCAATCAATATCAGCAACCTCTTCAACAAAAACAACCCTAATAGTTAAGGGATTAGGAAACACTCTTCCTTCACATGCTTGAGGATGTCTATTTACATATCCAATAGGCCCTTTACCTTTGTCATCAAACCTCTACTCATTCCTATGGTGATTTCCAAATCTATCTTGTGCTTGCTACCTAGGCTGACCTTGTGAAGTCTGCCCAATTCCCTTCTCATCTCTTTCCAACTTGTATGAGATTTCTTTGACAGCCCCTACCAAAATTTTCACAACCTCTTCTAAATCAACACCTTTTCTAGCTTGAGGTTTTTCAGGGTTTATCAATTTTACACCATCTCTCTTGAGAGGTTTCCCAATTGCTTTGATAGTGTTCATAATTTGAAGTGCCATGGTGAAATATTGTCTTAGATTGGTTGGGTTCTTGTCTCTTAGGTAATAGGCTACCTTCTTATCAAATGCATCCACATATTTGATTAGACAAGCTTCATCACAAGGCCGAAACCAACAGCAACGTTCTCGATTTTTGTTAAACCTTGTGTTGAATTCATGGAATTATTCATTAGGGTTCTTCTTGATATTCTCAAACTCGGACAAAAGAAATCTAGGATCATTCTTGTCACCATATTACAACCTAAATGCATTCTTCATTTCAGTCAGTGAATCAATAGAATTATCAGATAGAGCCTTATACCAATCCTTAGCATCTTCTTCTAGTGTATGAATGAACAACTTAACATACACATCTTCAAACTCTATCTCAAAATATTCCATCATATTAACAAAGAGTTTGAGATGTTGATCACCTATTATTGCATTGTTGCCTTGAAATTTTTGCAATCTATTTTTGACATCTTGTGGAATAGCATCCGAGTAACCATCCATTCCTCTAAAATCTATGGGACCAAAGGTGTTAACAATAAATGGAGGTCTAGGCTCAGCCATATTGTTTGGTGGAGGTGATCTTGGAGGTGAAACAAGCTGATGAGGAGTGAGAGGTCTTTGGGAAATGGGAATGAAATCTTCAAAATAGATCTCTCTTAAGGGCTCTCCTTCTTGATGATCTCTAGAAAATTTAGAAAATTCAGGAGCAGATTTTGGAGCAAGCCTTTCAAATGCACAATAAGGTCCCTCACCTAATGGGGAATTCAAATCAGCAATAGGATTGTCTGAATCAAATCCACTTGAAGAAGAATTGCAGTCCTCAATAACAGACTTCTCACTTTCAAAATCAACAATAGGGATCTCCTTTCTTGCAATAAAGTCTCCAACAACCTTCCACACCTTTCTCCCCTCTAGCTTTGAGTTTCTTGAATATGTAAACAACTTCTTAGTAGAGTCCTTGATGAAGAGAGATCTTCTTCCTTCCAGTTTTGCAGATTTGAGCAACAAATTATAAATGACAGAAAGGTAAGACAACTGGTATTTTCAAGATCAAATCAGCATGGAGTTGCCACTAAGGAATTTCACCTTAGTTGTGTAAGAATGCACTAAAATAATCTGTCAAATGTTTGCTAGTACTGAAACCTTTGCAAGGATTTATAAATCAGACCTTCTTCTTCTTAAATCAATCAATCACAATGCACCCAAAGTGTATGAACTGCTAGGAAATGGAAAAAGGGCAGACAAAACTTGAAACCCTTGTTTAAAACTTGCAGATATGAAGCATAGAATGATATTTTAACAATGTAGCAACTCAAATATTTAAATAAAAAAATAATCAAACTCTTCAATCACTTCAAAAACACCAAGGAAATTCCAAGAAGTCCCTGGTAACAGCGCCAAGAGGTGTTGGTACCCAAATTTGTTCTCCTTTTCAATCTGAGCAACATCAAAGATATGGCATGAATCTTGAAGTTAGATAGATCATGATGTGTGTCATTTTGTATCCGGGGATGTGATCTAACTAGCACTCAGATTTGTGGAGAGATGGATAGCACTTTGAAAGGATTTGATCTGACCCTCACTATTTTAGGTTGTGCCTTTCAACCAAGGTAAGATAACCTATATTGTAACCCCCAAATGGTGAAGGAGATGAAGATATCCCTCAATTTATGCAAATAGTATGAAAAGGCCTTGGGAAAATATGATCAACACTCCAAATATGACTTTCACAAGTTGTCACTCCCAGATTATGGAGATATTTTCAATGCAAGGCAAGGGTTACTGGAGACATTATATGATCCTGATTTTCCTTGTGCATTTTTGTAAATGGATTGTATTCTTTTGTTGACACACAATGTAATGCAGGGGTAGTATGGGTAGGATTAGTTTGTTTGAATGAATTTTTGGTGGGGTGTTGACAAGACAAACTGGGATATATCAGATCTTTGACAACCTCTACAATACTTGAACAACTATCAGATAAAATGCTTCAAATAATCAGGATATTCTTTCAACCAGAAGAGGCATAAATGGAAACCCAAGTTGCACTCTTCACACAATATTTGAGAATTCACCACAAAATCTTGAATTAAAGAACTTAATTAAACACAAAAATCCTTGATTAAACCACACCTAAGGTACCCCCAAAGGCTTACAAGTAATCTCTCGAAATCAAGGAAGGTAAAGTGATTTTAAATTTGTTTATCTCTTTATCGGATGAAGGATATTTTGAACACGAGGTTGCAAATGCCACTAAACTATCAACAAGAAATGGAGATTCTGTGTGATTTCTAAAGACTTTCAATGCAAGATTGCAACAAGAACAATGAAAACTATTTGTAGGCATTTAAAAATGATAATGAAAATCATATTGCCCGAAAAACATAGATTAACTCAAAATCTTGTTAGATTCATCAATAGGAGATTTTCATGAACAATCTCGAGATTTGTGTGATGGCTATACACTTGTAATCAACTCACATACATGAAGATCTAACACAAAAGAAATTATTCTGGTCCTTTGGTGGGTTTCTCAGAAAATGAGCTTTTTCTTAGAATTTGCTCATGATTTTCAACTTTTCCCCATTCTGCATGTCTCAAAACATGCATTATATATCTCATGCCACATTGGAGCCTTCTTTCCCAAGCAAAGAATATGCCATGGGATCAATTTTGTTACAAAAATCCTCATTATTCAATGAAAATGACATCAAACAGAAAAACATTCGCAGGTTTCGTGTGTCTAAAAAGATTAAATTATTACAAATATCTAGATCATTATCCATCCTGGAGGCATGTTTTTCATCATCAAGGCATGCAGATGCCTTTCCTCTCATCATTTCACCTTCTCACCTTTTAAAACTACCTTTGAAACTTTCAATTTTGTCATTTCATGTTTTGGACGATCTAGGGCAACATTTATTTCAAAACCACCTCGATCAAAGAATTAAGCCATGAAAGTGATGTCAATGATCCTAGAAGGCCAAGACAACATAAAATCACTATAAATTTGATGAATTTTGATGCAAAAATCATGATTCCAAACTTCCTGGAGCTCCCATGGCGGTCAAAACAAATGGATGCATAACAACCATTGATCTTATCCATCTTTTAATCTTAGCCCTCCACGTGGAAGATGCTAGACTTAGAAATAAGCTTGAGTTACCTTTTTAATTTTTGGATAAGGCCAGACATGTGGCAAAAATGATTGGAAACAAATTCGGGCTCATTTTTGACTTTTCAAACTTTTTCAAAAATGGGAAAAAATGACTTTTTCCCCCGCCCCTCCACTTTTGAATTTTGGAGTTGACACGTGGCACAAGGTGGGTCCCATTGGGATCGTGCTTCAATTCCCCGTATTTTGACCTTTTTTGGAAAATTAGAAAATTTTCACTTTTTTCCCCATGGGCCCGCACCTCCAATTTCTCCTCGCCACATGTCTCCTTGTGATTCATTGTTGGCCAGCTCCAAATTTTGATTTTGAGCCCTTTTTACAAAAGGGAAAAATTCCCATTTCCTCTGCAGCCCGCACTTCCCTCGACCCTTCATGGACACGTGTCCACCTGTGATTTGTTCATGGGGAGTGCTAAAAAAATTCATTTTGAACTCCTTTGTGAAATTGGGAAAAAATCCCCTTTTACCTCCATGGCCCGCACTTCCGATTTCTCCCTCGCCACGTGTCTCCTTGTGATTCATCACATGCCAGGTGCTCAAAATTTTGATTTCGAACCCTTTTACAAAAGTGAAAAAATCCCCATTTCCCTCCACGGGCCCATTGATCTACCTTGTCCACTCTACCCGCCATGTATCGCTCATTGATTTGCTTGCATGCCCACGGCTTAAACTTTTCCTTAACTCCTTTTGCCAAAAAGGGGAAAAATTCCCCATTTCCCTCCGCGGCCCGCACTTCTTTCTACATCCACCACGTGTCAAACTGTGGCTCCTTTGTGGACCCACGGGCCTTCCCTTGCCTTTTTTCCCCTTTTCCAAAAGGCAAAAACACCTAAGTTCCTCGCCGGCCCGCTCCTCCACCTTCGTATAAGAACATGACACGTGTCCCCTTCTAGTTGGCTACGGGGATTTTGGAAAAATTTTGAGTTAGGAAATTTTACAAAATAAAGCCAAAATTTTCAAAGGAGATCCGACTCCTAGCCTCTCCTCGACCAATGAAAACCTGCCACATTGCCAATACCCTCTGAGGATGAATTTGACGGGCAAATGACACCCGTATGACCATCAAAACACAAAAACATCAAAGGATGCTCTAGAATTCAATTTTTTCACCAAGGATGGCAGATTTTTAGATTTTAAATCAACTGAAGCATTATTTTCGAACATTTTCGACCTTGGGATTGGATTTTCAATTGCACACAAGTATGATTTGATCAATTTCAATTTTTCCATGATCTGGAAAAGGGAAAAATGACATAGCCCACAAAATTGGAAAAACTAGGGCACAAAAAGGGCAAACTTGGATTATTCCTTCAAATTAGGGAAAAACAACTAGTTTATGAGTATTTTAAACCATTTCAACTAGAGGGGAAGAATTTTAGACCATAATTTCAAAGGGTAAAACATTTTTGAGCAGATCTGATTTGAAAATTTAGGGCAACATGGTGCAAGGTCAAAAATGGCACCAACAAGTTCCACTTATCATCTTCCTTGTTCTTGTCACACCCCCACTCTGATCCAAAATATCCCACACATGTAGCTTCTCTACGGGAGGGTACCTTGAAAATATTGCGCACAACACCTTCATGGGATCATCCACAAAGTCCATATGTGGGGACATAGGCGTCCACTTCTTCCTTACAACCTTGCACTTTGTTCATTGCTTCTTTGATCTTGGAGTGAATCCTTTATCCTCCTTTATGAAAAAGGAGTCTCCCTTATTTTCTTCCTTCTATTTGGTGGGTTGTGTAGGAGGAGACCCTCATGTTGGACTCTCAGTTTCCTCTATAGAATGAGCCTTCTCCTTGGTACATGCATCAACCATTGCCTTGGTGTCTACCTTAACCCTTCTCTTCTCTTCTGCCTTGAGCTCAGCCTCGAGTTCCTCCCTGAAGGTTTTGGTATCTTCTTCAAATCGTCTTTCTATTTCCAAACCGATACGATCATGTACCTTTTGTCTCTTCTATTCTAGCTCCTCTCCTCTAGGTAACTCACCTTCCTCATGCTCTGCTTACAAGTCCTCAATGTTGGTCAGTTATGATGTACTTGCGCCCCCACTACTACCTCGGCACATATATTATCTTCTTTTTCGGGAAGTTTCCAACTTCCCTTCACCCTATTCTTCTTCTACTACTACTTCTACCTAGACCACTTTTATTAGTGGGATCGGTGCTTCACATGGCCTTGGGAAGGTGGCATCTCTAACCTCCACCTCAACTCCTCCCTACATCTTAGGGTGCAGCTATACAAATACCGGTGGATGTAGCCCTTGATGGTAACATTGACCTACAGTGCAGATCCCAAAATTCGAGGCTCATATGTCAGCCTCGAGTTATATCTATAGGTTGCATGTAGGGTGTGCACATCAACATCCACCTTATATGCATCAAAGGTTAATTATTGCACATCCTTCAACTAGTTGATGGTGCACTTCATGTATTTAGCGGTGAATGCAAATGGAAGTTTGCACCATGGCCCCAATTCTCCTTTGGCCATCATGAACCATGCCAAATAGAAGTGTTGCATAATAATGAACTGTACCTGGTCCCCAACAATCTATGGTAGCTCATGTGGGATGCGCCATTCATTTTCAAAATCTCCACGCAGCCTCTCATACCACTTGTTCATCTACGCCTTGTAGGTGTTCGAGATGGACCCGTCACAAGTGAATTTCTTAA
Organism: Taxus wallichiana var. yunnanensis; assembly: GCA_018340775.1. Taxonomy (NCBI): domain Eukaryota; kingdom Viridiplantae; phylum Streptophyta; class Pinopsida; order Cupressales; family Taxaceae; genus Taxus; species Taxus wallichiana. Next base: position 608,441,574 of record CM031239.1, on the reverse strand, counting down.
ATTGTACAATAGGAGACATGTGCGCATGTGGGTAAACCCACATGTTCCCTTTTGGTCCATCTAGGACACCAATTTCCCATAATACAATTAATAACAATATGAACCCCAATTATTTTTTCTCCTAAGTCATTCTGCACTCGTGCCTCCTCAATGATACTATCCATAATAAATTGTGCAAAATTGTAGTGTGCCTGCTTGGAAACTCTGTAGGCAATGTACAAGAATCTCTTGTTGATGTCTGTCCATCTCTCCGATGCTCCCAATTTGCAACTAATGAGTCGGGAGGCAACTCTCAACATTGGGTCTATAAGATCCACAATAACTTGAGCCCTTCCCCCTTCTCATAGTTTAATTATTTTTCTAACTCTTCCACTTTCGCAGTGGTACCCAAATCAAGGGCCATGTCCTCACCAAGCATTTTGCAGGCCCATTACCCTATGGATTAAATTTCCCATGAGTCTCATCCTCCTCCCTACAAAGTAGAATAAGTCTTCATGCACTCATGACATCAACCATCTAAAAAGTGGTGCGGGTTTAGCAAAAATGATAGCTCCCAAAGCTACAAAACCCTAGTCTTCTGTGAATCGCTTCATCACTGAATCATCTGCCCTAGGGTTTCCTTGTTCGTCTAACCCTAGGATCTCCTTGTACAGATCCTTCTGCATCAATTTTTTGTGGTTGGTGGTTCTATGGTTGAAATTGCTAATTTTTCACATGTATAACTTCAAGCTCCACTTCTCTACCTTAATAACCCTAGAGGGTACTACATTTCTGAATAAGCTTCCACGGGTTCTTCCTTTTCCACTACTAGTCTCTTATTCTTACTCTTCTTTGGTGTCATCTCTATTTTTCTTCCCATGCCCTAGGTGCTTCTGACTTTTCCCTATCCGCCCAAACTTGATGACTTTAATCGCTTCTCCTTCATGCAACCCTGGCTGCTTTATCTTGTCTTCTCCTCTATTTGTTACACTACAAGATCACGCCATAGCTCGCACAACTCCATTGGTTTGTGACAAGTACCTCACTTTCTTCTCAAAACCCTCATCACACTTCAAGCTCAAGCATAAAATTTTTCTAAGGAAAAGTAGTCGAAATGACTACCTTTACCCTCTATTTATAATTTTTCATAACCTTGATGTCCTTGACCCATGCGTTTTTAAAGTCATTTTTTAATAAAGTAATTTTATCACTTAAGTCAACTTCCACGACTCTCCTTTGCATACTGCAGTCGTAACCTTCTGGTGCACCGACACTACTTTACTGCCACAGAATTCCTTCGCATGCCTCACCATGCTGAAGTACATAACCTCTACACTGTCCACCAAGTAGTTCCCTATACCACCACCTACCTCATGTTATACTTGCCCGATCGTTGCTTCTCTTTTGCGTGGTCTATACTCAACTCAGCTTTTCTCCAAGACACCTTTATTATGGCACAAATTTGAACACCTTTTTCACTGCACAGGCACACATTTGAACACCTGCTACACACAAATTGGTCTTCTTCCTTTCACTAGTCATCCAGAATGAGTCTTCTAACATTCTCGTCTTCTTTAGAAACGTGCAGTGTTTTTCAAAATTAGATGCCAATTCATCCCACAATAAAATTATGAGTGGTCCCTCGTGCATGAAATCACTTCAAATGTATTTAGCTACCGGCATGTCAACATGAACAAAACACATAATAGAAAGGACAAGAAAATGATGAAGGAAACATATAAAAAGGAAAATGCATTAAGGGAAATTCTACACTAACTAGCAATACTGCCTTATTTACAAACACACCAAAGACTTATTTATAGTAGGGCTTTAACCTACTCCCATTAAATAAATCAGAAACCTTGTGCCATCCAACACTTGTAATTGGAAAGCACCTAAATAAAGTATATAAGTGATAGTATATGGTCCCAACCAAGTGTACCTTAAGCTTCCTTGGGTGGCGCAGAAACTTAGAATCATAAAGTAGAACCATCTTCCCAACCTCAAACTTATTTTTTTAATGTGATGATCATGTCATTCCTTTTATAATGTTTTCTTCATCTTCTAACTCCATCTAGAAATGACACACCTCTCATCCAATTCCATAAGTTTATCAATGAGATCGTCTAATGCTTTATTATCATCCAATCCTCTTGCGCACGTAATACACAAAGATGACAACATGAATTCGACAGGTAGAACTACCTTCGCACCAAACACCAATTGAAAGGGTGTGGCCTTGTTCAACCATTTGTAAGTTGTTATATATGCCCATAGCACTGCAAATAATTTATCATCCCAGTCTCTTCTTCCGACATCACAAATATTTGTTAACGTGTGGCTTAATATCTTGTTAAATGCCTCAACAGTTCCATTAGCCTGAGGGTGATAGGGCATAGTTTTGTGATGCACCACCATAAACTTTTCCAACAAGATTCAAATAGTCTCATTTAAGAAATGCGTACCCTATCACTCATTAATCTCAATGGACATCCATACATGTTGATTATGTTCTCCCATAAGAACCTAGCTGTTATTTCCACCATGCAATCCTTTGTAGGCATCGCTTCTTCCCACCTTGTAAGATAATCTATGCAAGTGATAATATAGTGTGAACATGTCCTACATGTGGCTAGGGAAATAGGGCCCACAAAGTCAATTGCCCATTTTTCAAATGGCTCTGCACTAGTAATAGGTCTTAGTGGCATTTCATCTCTTTGTCCTAGTTTACCAAGGCACTAGAAATGATCACATGCCTTGCAATACTCAATACAATCCTTGTAAACAATTTCCCACTAAAGGTCTACCAATAGGATCTTGCACACGGTAGAATTTCTTACATAGTGACCTCCTGTAATGTCACCATGAGCTTCTTCCATGATTGTAGTATGCTCATGTTCCAACACACACTGTGGCGCAAAATCTCATCTCGGCCTAGTTTTGCAGTGTATGCACCAATCAACATATAGGGCACGATGCGTATAGCTAACTAATTTTCTCCAAGGCCTTCATTCCTTCTGGCACCACACTCGTTCACAAGAAAACAACAATATACACTAAGTCGAAGTCACGCATTGAAATATAAAAATTTGTGCATCGGTAGTATGTCCTTAATGCTCTACGTGTCCTCTCCTAAGTCAATCCGTGATAAATGGTCAGGTCCTAAATTGCTCTTCCTTGGTTTTACCACAACCATAAACTCAAACTCCTGAAATAATAAGACCCATAGACATATGTGCCCTTGTAAAATAGGATTTTTCACCAAGTACTTTAATGGAGGCACTTGAGGAAAAACGTGACCCGACTAGGCATGCTGAGTGGATAAGGTGCCATCCTGGAGACTTGGTGGTCAAGGAAATAATATTCCATGCATGGAATATTCCTAGGAAGACATCATTATAGAAAGTGGAGAGCTCGGAGTAGAATAAGCATGCACCATTGGAGGACCACATTGACACTTGGCATCGATCTACTCTGAAGAAAGGCATGGCGGTGGGTGTTGATCCTATAAGAAGAGATGCTTGAGTAGAAGAAAGGGAGACATGAAGGCATGAAGAGAGACACCAAGACATATAACATGGGAAGAGTGAAGCTCTCTGCACAAAGAATACTAGGAGGCCCTAGGAGTTGGGGTTCTCATTAGAGGATTGTAGGAATGTTATCATGTCTAAGGGATGGGTCTGTAAAATTTTTTGTAATAAAGAAAGCATAGCTAGGACCTATGATATATGGGTTAGATCCTGTCTTGATACATTTGGTCTGATATGACCCTTTTGAATGTAATGTGGTTGTTGAGACTATGATCAATATAAATATATGGCTCTGTTCTAAATATCTGGTTCAAGGGGTACAAACCCTAGTGTTATTTCCTTATATTTTATGATAGATATGTTCTTTGTATTTCATGCCATGATGTTTCTCTTGTTATTAAATGCTTGGGTATAAGGATATGATAGCTCATGTTGTGATTTTACATGAATATTCACTTCTCTGCAACTAATCCTCTAACAATGGCAAGATCTTCTCACAATGCTCACATAAAGGAGGGCTCGGTGCCCATGCATGCCTTGGGTGAGTGCCTGTGCACCCCTTTGGGTGATAGGATGATGCACATGGGGTTAGAAGTTAGTAGATGGGTAAAAATGACTACATCTTGGTTCCATTTTGGGACCTCTTTTGAATTTGTTGTGAGAATGATGCGTGATGACAGAGTGCTTGACCTTGGACAGTGTCGAAGCATGGTTTAAGAGCATGGAGGATGAGTTTTCTTAGAGATTTAGTACTTGGACCTGAGTTTGATGCATGTAAGATGGGTAGAAAAACACACTGTATCATGAGTTGTATGAGACCTTATTTTTTGTTGCTTTCTAGTAGAGTTGTATGAATGGATTTCCACGTATATGCATCTAGATCAAGTTAGTACTTATAGATCTCATGTTTGGACCCAAGATGAATATTAGAGGCTTGTAGGATGTTGATCTGACTTGGACACGTGTTGTTGATCATTGGTGGAAGAGAGTGTTGACCAGTTATACCATGGAATATGCTATTTCTATGTATTCTTGTCCTGAGGTTGTTGAGTTTGAGTTCTTAAAGGAACCTAGAGGATCATTTTTGTGTTATCCCTTTAGCCATAAAGATCCTGATCATTACACTAAGTTTGGAAGCATTCCTATGGTTGGCTAAGCTTCTTTGAGTGTTGGGTGAGGAAGCTAGGGTGGAGGAAGATGGAAGACCTTGCGGCTGAAAAGAGAGAGAGAGGAGAGATGACTCAAGTATAGTGAGGCTTGTGAAAGGGAGTTGGCTAGAAATGTGAGGTTATAGGAGTGATGGATCTATGGAGGCAGATGTTATGGGAAGGAATTGAGGTTCATGCATGGAGGATGTGGAGCTGATAAAGTCTGTGTTACCCCATCTTGGAAAGCACAGGAGAGAGACCCCTTCATGATGAGATTTCATCACTTGGAGAAAGGAGAGCCATCGGTGCACATCTGAATCCACTTGGTGACCAACCCCTAGCACTTAGTCTTCCAAATCAAGAGATAAGTATTGCTAACCTAGTTGGTATTGGTGGGAGTGACTGATCTGCACCTAGGAGATATAATTTCTCATTTGGTACATCTATGGTTACATAATCATTTCCTGTGTTTGGAGGAATATATCTAGAATGAAATGTTTGGGAAAAGTGTGAGTACACAAAGTTTGGGTATCACATTTGGAAGTGGCATGGGACACACATCTAGTAGTGGTGTAATATCACAAACTATTGGTGTGTAGTTTAGTGGGACATTGGGAATGCTAGGTGTGACCACTTTCAGGCCCTTTACCGGCTATAGGAGGTGGATCTGGTGGTATAGGAGCTGGAGGACTGGTGGACCTGGTGGATCTAGAGGATCTAGTGGGTCAGGAGGGACAGACCTGTAGTGGATCTAGTGGATCTGGTGGTGGAGGTAACACTAGAGGAAATCAAGGTTTTGGATAGGTGGACAAGGACCTCAACCACCTCAGCAAGTATTTTTGAGATGTCTTTGCACCTACCAGACTACAAAGGTGTTGAGGATGTTGTAGAGCATGTACACAAGTGTGAAATACTATGGCGTGAAGGGGATCACTACCCAGAGTGGAAGGAAAGTCATTTTGCAACAACATTGCAAGGGACATGTGCATAGTTGGTACAGAAGTATGACCCCCATCAGACAGTGGTAGATTACACACGCATTATGGAATGCCTTTCTTGGCTGAATTTCATATCCCTGAGTTTGAACAGAAGAGCATCAAGTGCACTTGAAGAGAGATCAACAAGGAATGGAAAAGAGTGTGGGAATATGATGCGTGTTTTAAAACTCTCTTATCAAATCTATCTATGATATTCACCCCTCTCAGCATGCTCAGTGGTTTTTGGAGGATTGATAACACCGTTTAGGAGAGAACTTTCACACAAGACTTTCATAGACCTGTGAGGCCTTGGAGGCTTGCCATGTGCACTGCTGAGGCTATTAGAAGCATGGATACGGTGTTAGCCCCTTTCTTGAGGCTCAGATTATTGTAATGGTGAAGTAGCTGGAGAAGCTATCTATGAACTGGCGCATGAGACTCGTAGTGGTCTATGGTGCATGGATTGTGAGGTAGAGGGGCATACAAAGGAAAGTTTCCCCTAGAGATGGTATGTGCCATGATATGGTGGACTGTGAAATTTTCCATGGAGATCATGATGTAAGTAGGTGCCCATTACTGTGTGTGCGCATGATCCATAAAAATGTGTCTTGTTATTGCAAAATTTACACCTCTACTACTCATGACACCAAGGATTGTAGATTGATTGACTAGATACATGATGTCATTGATATGGTGTGTGTGCCAGACCAGCCTCATCACAAAAAATTCCAAGGATGATGGTCATCACTATGAAGGGCATGGATGGAGGGGCACATGGAAGAGGTTTTCGAGGAGGATTTTGTGGTCATGGTAACCATGGAGGAGGAAGAAGTGAGTTCCCGTGTGGAACTTTACAATTGTGGGTCTATGGAGCACTATAAGTGTGAATTCCTTGATCTATTATAATGCTCTTGGTGTGGAAAAAACATAAGTATGAGGAGTTCCTAGAGTTATTTGAACATATGAGCCAACAACACTAAAAAAAAAAGGGTTGGGATGGTAAGCATGAGGAAGGATGATTCACAATGGATGCCAAGGTGGTGTGTGAGTCGGAACTAGATCTTGTACTAGTTACGATGTGAGATGAGGTTGCATGCACTAGGGAAGTACCAAGGTAAAAAGACCCTGTTGGTTATTAGAGAAGAGGTGGTGCATGGAAAGTATCTGGACCCTACTCATCGAAAAAGTGTGTATCGAAACCATGGATGTGATTTGAAGCCTACAAGGAGAGATCTAGTGCCTGAAAGAGAAGTCAAGATAGTTAGAGAAAAGGAAGAATGTTGAGGCTCCATAGAAGGATCTGGATGAGGTTAGAGAAGTATGCAAGATGTTGAGGCAAGAGAATATCATCCCCTTGCTAGGAGAGTGGTTATGGGGAGAAGGTACCACATGCGTTGGAGGAGGGTGTGAGAGGAAGGTTCTGCATGCTAACCTTCCTCCCCACAACCTTGATTATGATAAGGAGATTACCTTGAATGTTGTTGTAGATGGGTGGCTTTTGAGAAATATTTTGATTGACATGGGCATGGAAGTCAATGTTCTCACTCTAGATGCATGGCATCAAATGGGAAGGCCCCCATTACAACCATCTTTGAATGTGTTGTATATGGCTAACAAGACAAAGGAAATGCCCATTGGTGTCTTAAAGGATGTTGTTATCACTATCAAGGGAAAAGTTCACTAGGGATTTTGAAGTCTTGGTGTTAGCTGAGGAGGAAAAAACTTTCCAGCATTACTTGGGTGCCCTTGGTGTTATAAGAACAATGTTGACCTAAGGTTCAATAAGGGATACATAAGCTTTGAGAACAAGGAAGAGTGGGTCATCATCCCCTTAACCGATGGAAAATCAACACCCTATATTGAGCCCTTGGGAGAAGAAGTTCTTGATAGGATCTATGTGTGCTCTATCAGGGACCCTAAGGTGATTCACCCCTATAGAGGGAGTTATTAGTTTGAAGATGCTTAGTCCATGAGTGATACAACTAGTGTGGCATGTGAAAATTGGGTGCATGAGACTTATGAGTTAATTGGGTGACAATTAAGAGGAGGCTATGTGACAAGGGTAATAAAAAAGGCATGCTCAGTCAAGCTGGGAGGAAGAAGTTACCAAGTTATTTTGGAGGAGCCAACCCTATGAGGATTTCTTATGAGAAATGGAGGCAGTGGAAAAATGAGGTCAAAAGAAGAGGGATGCTTAGCTATAACTTTCTTGGGACCATAGTGCATGTTGGTGGGTGACACATCATGATAGCCTTCTAGAGTGGCGTGAGGTGAGAATCACATTGTTCTGTTAGGTTCTCCAAAGCAATGCACCCATTGCAATACAAGACTACCATGGGAAGGAACCCACCTGTCTCACATCCAAGCATGTGAGAAAGCATGGATGGAAGGCATGAGAGGCCTTGCCACCTTCTTTATGGGTGCATAAGTTGTATTCCACCTTACAAGGAGGTGTGTGTGCACATGGTATATTCACTTTGAGAGATGCACCATTAGATAGGAAATTGGTAGGAGTTGATGGCTGACCTCCTTCAAGATTTTGAGTATTAGAGTACTAAACCATCGGTGGATAGGGCGTTGTAGGTTGTTAAGCACCTAATGATGGGAGATAGTGCCATGGAAGAAGATAGAATATTGGAGTTATTGGGTGAACCTGGCTTGGAACCATGCACTTTGATGAGGAAGAGTCAGAAGAGATGTAGCTTGAGCATGCATGCATGGAGAAAGAAAAAGGAAAGATGGTCTATGTGATAGATGGTGAAGAGATGGAGAGTTTGGATGTTAACCATATTGAAGGTACATGTGAAGTTATTGATAGTGTTGATGAAAGCATGCCTACCATGAACCCCTCAAAAAAAAATAAGGTTAACATTGGTTCAGAAATGGAACCTAAGGAGGCCACTATTGGAGATTATTGGTCAGAGAAGGAGGTTTCAAAGATCATTGATCTATTGTGTGAGTTTTAGGACTTATTTCCACATGGATACCATGAGCTTAAAGGCATTCACCACTCCTTGGGAGAAATGAAAATCAAGTTAAAGGAGGGTGTGTGCCCGATTTGGAAGAGGCCTTATCGAATGAATCTGAATCTTCATGTCAAAGTTAAGGAGGAGATAGAAAAATGATCACTTTCAGGCATCATTGAAGTTATGGAGGAATCAGAATGGGTAAGCCCCATGGTCATCAGTATTAAAAAGGATGGAAGGATAAGGATTTGTGTTGACTATAGGGACTTAAATGCGGTATGTGTAATTGATCCTTTTCCAACCCCTTTTATTGAAGAGATTTTGGAAGGAGTGGTGGGGTGAAATCTATTCCTTCACGGATGGATTCTTAGGATACCATCAAGTTAGAATTTCTAAAGAAGACCAAGAAAAGAAAACTTTCCACTTGAATGGGGAATTTTTTCCTATATGGTCATGCCTTTTGGACTAAAGAATGTGCTTGTTGTGTTTTTCATGCATAGTGGTCCAGGCATTTCAGGATTTTATCCATAAGTTTCCTTGCAAGTCTACCTTGATGACTGGATGGTGTATGGACTAGTGAAAGACCATTGTGACAATTTGAGGTTGATGTTTGAAAGATGTCGGTAGTTGAGGATATCCCTCAACATTAAGAAATGTGTTTTTTCTACTCCATTTGGGACCCTGTTGGGGCATATATATGTAAGGAAGGTTTGTTGGTGGATCCCACCAAAGTTTTGTTATTGTGGGATTGGGGGAGCCTACCAGTCAAAGTGTAGTGCATGGATTCCTTGGGCATATAGGGTACTACTACTACCAGAATTTTATCAAGGGTATGCCAAAATCATCACCATTGGAGAAGTTACTAAAACACAAGAGTTCCTTTCATTAGGGAGAGGCAACAAATGGCGTTTGACACTTTGAAGGATAAGCTCATCACTACACCCATATTATGATTTTCCTTCTTGGGATAAACCTTTCCATGTGCATGTTGATGCTTCAGGGATGGAAATTGGAGCAGTCTTAGCACAACTGGTGAGGGATTTTGATCACCCCCTTTTTTTGCAAGTAGGAAGTTAACACCAACAGAGAAAAACTATACTACTATTGAGCGTGAAGCACTATCGATGATCTACACATTGCATAAGTTTAGGTAGTATCTGTTGGAAACACCTTTCATATTTTACATGGATCACATGGCATTGAAGTACTTGGTGAACAAGCCCATTTTGCAAGGGCACATATGCCGGTGGGTCTTGTTGTTTCAAGAATTTGAGTTTACAGATTGTTGTGAAACTAGGAAAGAGTAACTCAGGGCTGACCATTTGTCAAGAATTGACTCAGGGGAGGATGTGCAAAGCATTGAGGATATATATGATATAGATGCATAATTATTTAGGTTGTGACATGCACCCTATGAATTAGAAGATATTGTTGTGTTTCTCAAAAATGGGTGTGGCGCTAGAAGGAATGAAAACTTTGGAAAGAAAAAACAATTATTAGCATATGCGTCATGCCCTACATACATGTTAATTAGTGGAGACTTATACAAGTTAGGCCATGATGAGGTTTGCACCGATGATGTGTTAGAACATGAGTGCATTGTAATCATGGAAGAAGCACATGGTGGGATTGTAGGAGGGCACTATGTAGGAATGCCACACATGTGGAAGATTCTACTCGTAGGATTTGGTGGGAAAGTATCTACCAGGATTGCATTGAATTTTACAAGGCTGTGACCATTTCACACCTTGGCAAGCCAAAAAAAGAGATGAGATGCCCTTGAGACCTATAGCTAGTGCAAAACCATTTGAAAAATGGGAAATTGATTTTGTAGGACCAATTTCACCTACCATCGTGAAGGATTGGTTTGCGTTATATCATCACTTGCATTGATTACTTAACAAGGTGGGTGGAGGAAACACCTACAAGGGATTATACAACAATGACAACTGCTAGATTCTTATGGGAGAACATAATCAAGCATAGGTATGGATGTCCTTTAAGCTTGACTAGTGATAGGGGTACACATTTTTTGAATGAAACAATCAGGATTTTGTTGGTAGAGTTCATGGTGGCCCATCATAAGACTACCCCATATCACCCACAAGCTAATGGAACTATTGAGGCATTTAACAAAATTTTGAGTCACATGTTAACTAAAATTTGTGATGTGGGAAGACAAGATTGGGATGACAAGGTATCATCATTCTATGGGCATACAGACAACCTACAAGAGATTGAACAAGGCCACACCATTTCAGTTGGTGTTTGGCATGAGAGGCTATTTTTACCTAGTTGAATTTATGCTACCATCGCTACATATGTATTGCATGTGTAGGAGGGTTAGCTGATGAACAAGAAATTCAAGAGCACATGGAGAAGTTAATGCAGCTAGATGAAAGGTGATCACTTGCTAGATGGAGTTAGAAAGACTGAAAAGGCATGACAAAAAGCATGACATGATCGCCATATTAAAAACAAACAATTTGAGGTTGGGTAGATGGTTTTGTTTATATGATTCCAAGTTTTTGCCATCTGGGAAACTAAAATTCCATTGGTTAGGGCCATATATCATCTCATACATCCTTGATTTAAGCACTTTCGTTACAAGTGCTTGATGGAACACATGGTTACCAGGCCATTTCAATGGGAGTAGGTTGAAGCCCTACTATAAATAAGTCTTCCTTGTGTTTATAAATAAGGTATTTCCATTTAGCCTAGGATTTCCTTTTATGCATTTCTTTTCCTTGTGTTTCCCTTTCTCATTGCTTTTTCCTTTCTTTGTGTTGTTTTTTTTGCATGCCTTGTGCGTGGTACCACTTATTATTTTCAAAAGGTTGTGTATGTGAGAGGACCACACATCTATTTTTGTGTGGGGTGGAGTAATGTGAAGTAAAATGGAAGTTGGTAGTAGAATTTTGTGTTTTGATGGCCTGAATTAAAAGCACGTAGTGTAGAAGAGTGTGTAGAAAAGGTGGACATAAGGAATTTTGGTGTTAGGATAGCTTTACAAAGACCACATACAAAGGATGAGAAGTGCAGGAACAACATGAGGTAGGTGAGGAAAAAATCAGGTTAAGGACAGAAGAAGTTCTTTGGCATTGCAAAGCACGCACGTGAGGATCTTGGTCAGTAAGGATTTTTGCACGTGCCAAAAGGTTGTAGAGATTTTTCATGTCAAGGATTGGGCGTGGGGGTAAGAGCACTTAAGGTTGGATTTAGTGAAAAAAATCCACCTTTATTGCAAAAGTATGTTGGTAGGTGGCATAACATTTATTGTGGGAGAGAAGAAAAAAGCTATAAGTAGAAGGTCGGGATACATTTTTATTACCTTGCATTTGTGATAAAGAAGAGCTCTTGCAAACTAGGGCATCCATGAAGAATATTTGTGTGAAGGAAAAATTGTGAGAAATATGAGTGTGTGACTAGTGTGATTTGTGAACTAGAGTGGATAAAGTACATGGGCATAGGGAGGAAGGTTTCAAAAGGGTACATACATCGTCTTGTGGAAGGATTGTCTAGGTTAGGGTTTTGTAGCTAGGGCATGGGAGTAAAGGGATTTTTCATGAAGGAAAGCCACAAATTTGAGTAGAGTGAGGAAGAGGAGAAAGGAAGAGTTTTTTTTAGTAACTTGACAAGAAGATGGCACCAAAAAGAAAAATCATCTCAAAAAAAGGAAAGGAAAGGGAAATAACTATTGCCACCACCAGCTTCAATGAGGAGTGGTATGTGGAGATGCAATACCTAGATGGCATGTTCTTAGAAAAGAATGGGTATCCCATGTAAGGAAGATGGTAGTGAGTGATTACAACCATCACACAAGCACCACAGAGAAGGAGATGGCATTAGAACTGGTTTTTCATGATAGAAAAAAGGACACTAGAAGGAATGCCAATCTATGATGATGAAGTGAAGGTAAAATTGGAGAAGGTTGGGTTGTTGCAACTTTATGAGTTTCCCTACTTTGGAAAACTGAGTGATATGTACCAATGGTTGATGTGTGCATGCATGAGGACCACTTCTACTTTGCAAGATGAAGGATGTGCATAACCCCTCAACTAATCTCTAAGTTTATTGGCCTTTTTACGAAGGGGAGCTGCTAGATGATGACTTGGAGGATAAGGAGGCCATTAAGGAGACCATGAAGACTTATGACTATAAGAAGGGTCTCACTACTTCGACATCCCTGATATCTCTGACCCAGTGATGAGGATGGTTGTGCACTTGGTATCCAAGTTGAATGGACAAGAAAGGTGACACATAGATAAACAAGGCTTGGTTGAATGTGTGCCAAAAATTTAGAAGGAACTATCTATAACATTTTCACCTTCATTGCAAATGAGATAGTTAATGTCGTGCACATGAAGGAGAGAAGATCATGTTTGGAAATGTCCTCCTCACCATTGTCTTCTCATAAATTGGAGTGCCCGATGGGCTAGAGAATTTTGTATGGGAATATCAGATGAAGATCCTTCCCCCACAAAGAGATTTGAAAAATACACTTGTGACACCATGATGGCTGCCCACAAGGCACACCTGGAGAAATGGTACAAGAGGATGTGATGCGTTTGGGGATGAATGGAGGATACCCAAAAAATTACCAATGCTAGTGTAAGGAGAAGTCAAGTTTTGCTATATACCAACATTTTGCATTGGAAGATTCACATTGATAGATGGGACCAAGAGCCCATGGTGTAAACTACCTTTCTCTTTCACATGCAATATTTCCAAGTAGGGGTCAATCACTTCAAGGAGGCAAAAATACTAAGGTTTAAACCTCAACGAGGTGGACCAAGACCACACGTGAGGCTACGAAGGAAGGGTATACCCCTAAGAAGCACTTATGTGAGAAGTATGTCTCCCATGAGGTGCACATGATAAAACTTGTGATACTGCCAATTGTTGGAAGGAAGGACCAAGTGAGGGTATACCTATGCATAGGCCCAAGTATGAGAAGGTGCCTACTTGGAGAATGATGTCTCCATCCCAAAAGACCCCACCAGGAGGAAGAAGGTTGTGCCAAGGAAGAGGGAAAGAGAAGAGGTGCCAGAGAAGAAGGCACCAAGTGTGAAAACACAACAATATGGGGCACGAGAGTTAAGCAAGCTCGAGCACATATGCATGAGGAGGAAGAAGTCCCCTATTAAGGAAAAGGAAAAATCACTTGAGGAAGAGGTGTCCAGAGTAAGAAGAGCCTCCACACAAGAAGAATCACCAAGGAAGGAGTTTCCTATTGAAGAAGAAGAGAAGGAAGAGTCTCCTATACTAGAATCACCAGTTAGGAAAGAAAAGGTAGCAGAGAAGGTGGACTCAGAAAGGAATGGAGATCCTGGAGGCCTACAGAGGTGAGAGAGATGATGATGAGCATGAAGAGGCTCAGGACCATCCTATGTATGATGTGCATGACTCGAGGATGAGGGAAATGAAGAAAAGGATGGGGAAGAGGAAGGCACTCAAGGAAAAGGGGAGAGTGAGGAAGTGAATACAAAGGATCAAAGGACCCCAAGCCTCACCAAGGAGAAGATAGAAGAGGTCCATAGAAAGAGAAGTAGTGGGCATAATAAAGGATTTGGTGGAGTAGGAGGTGGAGCACAAGCGTGCGATGAGGTGCTCAAGGAGATAGAGGAGGAAAGCATAGGAAAAGAGTATGGGAGCATGGGTGGAGATCCCAGCTTAGCGGTAAGCTTTCCAAAGGTAGCACACATAGGAGGAAAGAGTGTGGTAGCGACGTAGGAGTAGGGAATGAGTTATATCAATGATCTAAATAAGGTATTATGTGCACACTTCCAAAGTACCTTGTGCCTACAGACCAACTCCTTGCATGGTCTTCATTTGAAGAAGAAGGCACATACCCATGAACAAGGAAGATGTTATCTTGGGATTTTGAGTCCCATGTTGATGAGCCCGAGTTTGAGGTAAGCAAAGGGGCATTGATGAAAATACCAGAGAACAAGGGAGTGAACCCCCTGATAAATGCTCAACATAGTTATCGATGAGCAAGTTTACACAATGACCTCAACAAGGTATTGGTTGAGGTTGAGGCAAGACTCTTTGGAAGGAATGATAGGGTAAGGTTCCTAGAGGAAGAACTGGAGAAGAAGAAGGAGGAAATCATTGAGAAGAGAAAAGGATCTAAAGTAGGAAGAGCATGATCAACACACAGTTAAGGCATGAACTAAGGGAGGAAAAGGAAAAGGTGTGTGAGGTGTACAAGAAGATTGAAATGATCATGGATGCCATCACTTTGAAACACCTAGACCTAGCACCACCTGAGAAAAATATGAGTCAACCTTGTAATTCTTGGAAGACTTAACCCACATCCTTACCATGGGAGAGGCGCTCGCTCTAGAATCAACAAAAGAGGCATTGGTGTGCCACTAGAAGGAGGAAGAGAAATAGAAGATTGGGGAGACAGTGACATGATATTTTGAGCTCCTTTCCATTGTATAGAATGTCATGTGGATGGCTAAGGTTGTGTATGATAATTGTGTTGATAGAGATAGGGTAGTAAGCATACTAGTTGCTACACATGAGGTGAGTTCTGAAGGAATACCAAGAGAAGAATAAAGGAAATAGGGTGGAGAGGGATAAGATCCTAGCCGAGGTAGAAAATAAGATGGAAGTGATCGAAACCTTATGGGGATTGATTAAAAATTGGCTTAAGGAATTATATCCCTAGATCACCCACATAATGGATGTGTTAGATGACCTTAGCAAGTAGCTAGAAGGGATTATAGATATGTTAAATGCTAAGGGTGATGAACTAAGTTTTGAGGAGGTAATGCTCTAGTGGGTGACCTACTTGAGCGTAGTGTAGGGTGAAGTGATGCCTAGGAAAATATCGAGGTGCAAAATAAGGAAGGAGTTCCCACTCCTCTTATAGCAGTAGTAAGATCTTGATTCTTTCATTTCTTCTATTCTTCATTCTTCCATTCTTTACTTCTTCATTCAATTTATTTAGGTTCCACCATTCATTATTCTTTAAAGGAGTAGTATGTTTCGAGGATGGAGAACAATCTTAGTGTGGGGTGATGTTGGGCCTCTGAAATATTGGCTAAGTACCAAAGGGCACGTGAGCACGTGGGCAATAGGAAGAAGGCCAATGGGGAGAAACAGCAAGAAGGGTTTAAGAAGGGTTTAGGAGAAAACTAAGGGGCACGCAAGACAATACACACACAAGGTCTAAGGACTTAGCCATATTCAGCATTCTAGAGGCACTTGAGGAAAAAATGACCCGACTAGGCATGTCGAGTGGATAAGGTGCTAGCCTGGAGACTTGGTGGTCAAGGAAAGAATATTCCATGCATGGAATATTCCTAGGAAGACATCATTACAAAAGTGGAGAGCTTGGAGAAGAATAAGCATGCACCATTGGAGGACCACATTGACACTTGGCATCTGATTCTGCTATGAAGAAAGGCATGGTGGTGGGTGTTGATCCTATAAGAAGAGATGCTTGGGTAGAATAACGGAGAGACATGAAGGCATGAAGAGAGACACCAAGACATATAGCATGGGAAGATGAAATCTAGAGAATACTAGGAGGCCCTAGGAGTTGGGGTTCTCATTAGAGGATTGTAGGAATGTTATCATGTCTAAGGGATGGGTCTGTAAAATTTTTGTAATAAAGAAAGCATAGCTAGGACCTCTGATATATGGGTTAGATCCTGTCTTGATACATTTGGTCTAATATGACCCTTTTGAATGTAATGTGGTTCTTTGAGACTATGATCAATATAAATATATGGCTATGTTTTGAATATTTAGTTTAGGGTGCAAACCCTAGTGTTATTTCCTTATATTTTATGATAGATATGTTCTTTGTATTTCATGCCATGATGTTTCTCTTGTTATTAAATGCTTGGGTATAAGGATATGATAGCTCATGTTGTGCTTTTACATGAATATTCACTTCTCTGTAAACTAATCCTATAATAATGGAAAGATCTTCTCACAATGCTCACATAAAGGAAAACTTATGGATGCAAATCATGAAAGGACTATACTATAATGCACGAAAAAAAAATAGCGTGTGGGTTCTTCAATAAAAATGCATAACGGTATAGGAAAAAAATCCCCATTTAGTGGTGAAAGTAGTCTTCTCCTAGTCTTCATTCACAATTCTCACCTGGTGATAGCCTAAAAAAACTATCTGTAAAAGAATAGATCTCTCACCCTGCTACTCCTTCCAAGATCCCCTATATTCAACACAAATCCTTATCCTTCCATCCTTTTAATACTAATTACCATCGGGCTCACCCACTCAGATTCTTCAATTGCCTCAATGATACCGGATTCTATCATCTTATCAATCTCCTCCTTAACCTTGACGCGCAGATTCAGATTCATCCTATAAGGTCTCTTCCAAACTAGGTGTGCACCCTCTTTTAACTTAATCCTCATTTCTCCCAAGGAGGGATGTACTCCTTTTAATTTGTGGTACCTACATGGGAACAAATCTTGGAATTCATGTAGTAGATCAATGATTTTCGACACTTCTTGTTCTATCCAATAATATGCAATGAAAGCTTCCTTTGGCTTTGTCTCTGTACCAATGTTAACTTTCTTTATTTTCAAGGGCTCATGGTATGCACACACATGTACTCATCTACTTTATCTAATACTTCACACATACCTTCTATATGGTTAACATCCAATTTTTCCACCTCCTCATCATCTATCAAATAGACTAACTTTCCTTTTTCTTTCTCTAGGTAGGTGCGCTCAAGTTGTACCTCCTCTGTCTCTTCTTCTGGTTCTTCTACAAAGTGCACCCCCAACTCAGGTTCTCCTAACAATTCTAGGATTTGGTCCTCAACCATGGCACTATCTCCCATAGTAAGGTGTTTGACTACCTACAATGCCTCATTCACCGATGGCTTCGAACTTTGATACCCAAAAGTTTGAATAATATCTATTGTTAGTTATTTCTAGTTTCTCATCTAACGATGCATCTCTGAGTGAATATGCCATGCATGCGTGCATCAGTGTAGGGTAGAATAGAACTTATGCACCCATAGTGAAGGAGGTAAGGCTTCCATGCCCATCATCTAGGTTCTCTCACACTCTTGGACATGGAATGAGGCAAACTCCTTCCCATGATAGTTGTGTATTGCAGAGGGTACATTGATCCTCAGAAACCTAACAGAGAGTGTGATTATCACTTCATGCCACTCTAGAAGGTTGTCCTAATGGGTCACCCACCAACACATTGTCATCTGTGCAAGGTATAAGTTAGCATATTCCTCCTTTCTATCTGACAAGTCCATTGTGCCTCCATCACACGTAGAAATACATTAGGGTTACCTTCCCTAGTATAAATTGGTAATCGATGTCCTCTCATGCACCTAAGTGTGTGAGATATGGTAACTCAAGTGACAGATCCCTTTAACTATCTTCCAATCAACTCATAGGTCCCATGCGCCCAATTGTCACATGCAATGCTAGTTATATCACTCATAGATTGAGCATCTTCCCATTGAATGACTCCTTCTCTTGATGGATGAATAACCTTGAGGTCTCTAATGGTGTGCACATAGATTCTATCCAAGTCCTCTTCTCCCAAAGGATCTATATAGGGCATAGAATTCCCATCCATCAGTGGAATAATGACGTGCTCCTCCTTGTTCTCAAAACTTATGTATCCTTTGTTAAAGCACAAGTCAACATTATTCTTATAACACCAGGGCATCCAAGTAGGGTTGGAAATTTATCTTCCTTGGAAAATGCTAAGACTTCAAAGTATCCAAGTAAACATTTCCCCTTGGATGGTTATGGATGCATCCTTCAATACTCCGATGGGCATAGCCTTTGTCCTATTTTCCATATACAACACATTTGAAGATGGCTATAATGGGGTCTTCCCATATGATTCCATGCATCTAAAGTGATAACATTGACCTCAATGCCCATGTCAATCAAAATGTTGCTTAAAATCCATCCATCCACAACTACATTCAATGTGATTTCCTTGTCATAATCAATACTGTGAGGGGGCAGATTAGCATGCAAGACCTGCCTCTCGTGCTCACCTCCAGTGCGTGGTACTTTTTCTCTTATCCACTCTCCTAATAGAGGGATAATATTCTCCTGGAAAAGAATCCTACACACTTCTATGACCTCATCCATGCCCTTCGAGGAACTTTAGTGCTTTTCAAAGTGCTTTTCTTCTACTCCAACTTCCTGGATTGCTTCTTTAAACATTGAATCTCCCCTTGTAGGTTTCTAATTACCTCCATGGTCTCTTGGTAAACCTCCTTCTGATGAGTTGGATCAGGATAATTCCCATGTAACACCTCTTCTCTTGTAATGAGAGGCCTTTGCTTTGGTTCTTTTGTGGGGCATGTGGCTTCCACCTATGTGGTTACTAAGACAGGTTCCAACTCAGAGTCATGCACTACCCTAGGCATCCATAACGGATCAACCCACTTCACACTAACCATTCTCATGCCCATGTCCTTCTTCTGGTTCTAGCTCATGTGCTCATACAACTCAGGGAAATCCTCATACTTATGCTTCTTCCTACACCATGAGCATTATAAAAATCTAGACACTTGCGCTTGTAGTGTTCAGTAGATCCATAATTGTAATAGGTTCCATGGGGAAATTCACTCTACCTCCTTGACTACCATGGCCTTTGAATCCTCCACGAAATCCTCTTCCTCAACCTCCTCCATTTGCAAGCCATTCAAAATTATGACCTTCGTTCTTAGAATTATTCCCAATACTGGTCTGGTGTACCCCAATATCAATGTCATCATGGATTTGATCTATCAATCAATAGTCCTTTGTATCGTGCATCGTAGATGAGAAAATATTACAATAAGAGGAAAAATTCTTGCAGAGCACACATTGTAACAATGGGAATCTTCTTAGATCATGATCTCCATGAAAAAACTCACAATCCAATGACATAGTGCACATCATATTTCTTGGGTAATTGTCTTTCATGTGTCCTTCTACCACACAATCCGTGCACAATAGTCCACTGCGAGTCTCATGAGTCGAGTTCACAGACAATTTCTCAAGTTGCTTTGTTATGGTAGTGATTTGTGCTTCTAAAAATGGGATTAATCTAGTGCTAATGCTTACGAGGGTCTCAGCATGCAAAACAGCCTCCAAGGTCTCACGCAAATCTGTGAAAGTCTTGTGGGAAAGCGATCATCTAAAAGGTGTGATCAATCCTCCAACGAACCATTGAACATACTGAGAGGGATGGAAATTGTTATCCAATTAACTCTCTTATTTATTTGGATAACTTTCATATTTCATTATAACTCGATGTTTAACATTTCAGTTCCACACACTCAAGCTTGTTCCTTGGCACAATTTGCTTGGCTGTAGTTCTTCTACGCACCCTACATACGTTGCTTCCTTCTTACTTTTGTTCCCGTTCTCTCTGCATTCTACTATCTCCTTTCATTCCCCTTTGCTCCTTCCTTTGCACAACCACTTTCCTTCCTATCTTTTCGTGCACACCTCTGCAGCAGACTTGCCTTCTAAAATGGCTAAGTCCTTGGCATTCCTCTTTGACACTTGCATACACTAAGCTCCCTCATGTGCCCCCTTTTATTTATCCATTTGTGTGCCCTTCCTCAGTTGAATGCTCGCGCCCTTTCCCATACTTGTTCCCTACAATTATTTTCCTATTCCTCCTATGTGTGGACCTCTACATGTTCCTTCCCTCTGTTTCCATTTCACACACCTTCCTTTTTCTTCCACACCTTGAGCATTCTTCGACACTAGTCACTGTGCCACGTCATCTATCAAACTTGAATGTGATGCATGCAACCTATCAAAGTGCACCAATAGGGTGCCGAATCTGGACAACAAACTAGTGCATGACACATGACAAAAATGACAAAAACAATCAACAATTGGTTGATTTCCTTTAGTCAATCTACGTGCACCACATATCATTACATGTCAGAGTGACCTATAGACTTCTAACAGCCATAACTTTTGCTGCAGTGCTCAAATTCCTAGGTTTGTGGTCTCATTTGAAAGATGTTGACATTAGCTATACGTTGGAATATTTCAAAATCAGATTTAGATGGGATTTGGTAGTCGTAAAACAAGGAAACATCTTTCTGATCATTAATGCACACATCTAATCAACACCAACCACTAGATTTCAATCAGATCTTGCTTTCTTCCTTCTTCTACATGCCAAACAGACATGGGGAAGTGCATCTGATAGCCTTGTAGGTGGATTTGTAGGCATTTATCACTGGTTATTGGTGGTTGAATATTTGAATATGAATTTCCATCTATTTCTCCTTCTCTTCTCTCCTTATTCTTATATAAATAACATAGTTCTACTTTATGAAAAGGATCCCTATCTCTGTTGTAATGCCATCATGCCAAAATGTTAGCCAACTTCCCATGGGTTTCATACCTCCATGTGGTCTCTACAATGTATTCTCACCTCCTACTGTGAATGTAAATGATTGTGCATCCCTTAAGCAATAAAATTGTGTTTTATGGAACTCTTGTCTTCCCTTTCTTGTTTTCATTACATCTTGTCTCTCTATTTGTGTTTTCTAGTATACTTTATGCATTCCCGCTTGCAGTCCTGTTTTCATGTGTTGTGTGCACTAGAAGGCCGAGCCTATGTATTGATCTATGGCACGTGTCATCCGCCCTCTTCTCCCGTGCTCGTTCATTTTCCTTCTCCACTCATGGAGAGAGATTGACCCTTTCCCTACCGCCATCGCCTTCGTAGCTTAGGATTTTCCCTTCTAGACATCCTTCTTTCCCTGGTCCCTTGGCAGTTTATTCTAGAATTTTCTTTCAGCATTAGGAGTATCGATCGCGTTAGAGGTGGGTAGAGGAAATTACCTTCTCTAGAGATCCATCCCAAGTGTAAAAGGTCCCACAACTTGGGGATGGTTGCATTATGGTCTCAAACAACTTGGCTCTTTTACATCCGAGACGTACGTGCAAGTTTAACGACCAACAGTTTCGATGCCCGATGTGACAACGGTGAAGATATTTACATATTCATCTCAACAATTTTGATGTGTTTTGCTGAGATCCAACCTTTGGAGGCATTTTTCAACACATTTGGTGACTCCACTGATCCAAATGCACCCATTTTATCATTCGTAGACCAGTCTCCCATCCTCATTTCATTCATTTTTCCTTCTTCCATCATTTCACCTTCCTCTTTTTGAAGTTGTGCAATCATGACTTCTTTCCCTTCATGGAATTCTCATTTGCAGCAGCAGAGCTATTTTTCTCCATCCCCATAGTTCCAAAGTCCTCCAAATCATTTTTATGATCCCTATCATCTTGAATATGCATATAACCCACTTTTTTCTAACCAAAATGTTTATGAAGAACATGTTTATGCACATGATGGTAGAAACTCCTTGGCCGAAGATGATTTTGAAAGCCATGTTCAAAATATGGAGATGGACATGATGCAACTCAGAGTCAAGTGTTCCATAAAGGTAGCTAAATTTGGCTACAAGGTCCCTTGTCCATGGGTTGACCCTATACTAAGCTAGTTTAACACCCAACAAAAGTTACACTTTATTACTGAGATGTTGCCCTAGATTACAAAGTGGGTAGAAGAAATGGAGGCTCAAAATTCTAGCACATGGAAACCCTGTCAATGGGGCAACCCTGCACTACCATCCTACAGCCCCCACTCCTCGGTGTCATCCTACATCATCTCATCCTGTTGTATATGTTCCCAACTTCTTCACTGACTTGCCCTCATTGAGAATTCCCCTCCTCCATCCTCTCACCTTCATTTATCTTCCATCACCCCTCCTACACACACTTTCACTCCTCTTGCACATGCATCTTCCACTCCTCTTGCATGTGTGTGCCTTCCACACCTTCTATGCCCATCCTCCCATTTTCTTCCAAGTCCCCTCTACATAGTTGTACCATAAAAAAACAACCCCTTGCCAAAACATCTTTCCCAACTAACATCATCATGCTCGATGACTGCAGAACAATTAAAGAATGACATGAATCATGCAACTCTGACTAGGAAGAGGAAATAATATGGATTTCTATTCTAGAAGAAAATTAGTTAGTTCCAGAGGGTGCAGTTCTGGAGGAGACCAAGTTACTTATAGAGACATAACCATGCGCACCCTAGCTCTATGTGACTTATCTTACAAGCAATCCCCTTGAAGGAGAGTCCACAAGAAAATCCCATCTGTGATATTGAGCTCAAAAACAATGGGAAAATCAGAAGGATCAGATCATATCTAATCATATATTTGGCTGGTATAGAGCCAAAGACAGAGTTTCCACCGGCCATGTTCACTCCAAAACATGAGGTTGAGCTTCGACGCTCCAAAGGTCAATAGCAGTGCCTCCAAATTCCATGTGTAGAACAACTTTAGGATGTATATGTTTTGTTTGTTGATACTTTGAGGAGGGTGAAACACCATATGCAAGTTGGTTTTTCACTCTTGTTCCTGACCATTTTCAACTTCAAATCAATTACATGGTCATAATTTGTGAGGAAGGGAAACTACTTCTCCTTCCCATTGTAGGTTTTACTTGAGCACCCTTTGCCTCTGGTTAGAGTAGGCTAGTTTAGGTTTGCTTTCAGTAACACAAGTTCTCACGCACACTCTGCATGTTCCCTTTGGGACATGTATGATTTTCAGTTTTGTACATAGTGTTGTGCTTCTGTTTTGGCGTGCTCCTTATTGCACCTTTCCTTTCATGTTGCGCCCGCGTGCCCCTTTTTTTTTCTTCCAGAGATGGTAGTTCAATTTTGGTAGAGGCAGTTCCAACAATCCGTGCAGCTTTCAACTCTCACATTCCAAGTCAGA
Source organism: Taxus wallichiana var. yunnanensis (assembly GCA_018340775.1). Classification (NCBI taxonomy): domain Eukaryota; kingdom Viridiplantae; phylum Streptophyta; class Pinopsida; order Cupressales; family Taxaceae; genus Taxus; species Taxus wallichiana. The sequence goes on along the minus strand of CM031239.1, from coordinate 608,418,170 downwards.
ATATCCTCATGAGAACAACAATTTAGTTCAAAGTTCAGACATAGCTTCACGTGACTTCAAGGATGATCTTCAATTTTAGCATTTGACTCCATTCCAAATGGACTTCTAAGGCTACTTGTCTCTTCATCTAATAGGTAGATGGCCCTCAAAAGTTCCAAAGCGATATCCAAATAACTCTCCTAGTTATTTGGATAACTTATATTTTTCATTCTAACTATGATGTTTCATATTTCAGGTTACACGCACTCAAGCTTGCTCACTTGGCACAATTTGCTTGGCTGCAGTTATTCCACACGCCCACGTGCCTTGCTTCCTTCTTTTTTTTGTTCCCCTTATCTCTGCATTCTTCTATCTCATTCCATTTCCCCTTTGTGCCTTCCTCTCGTGCACCCACTTTCCTTCATATCTCATCATGCATCCCTTGCGCGCACCTCTGTAGACTTGCCTTCAAAATGGCTAAGTCCCTAGCATTCCTCTTACGCACTTACATACACTAAGCTCCCTCATGCACCCCATTTTATTTCTCATACTTTTTCCCTATAAGTATTTTCCTATTCTTCTTTGTGTGCGCACCTCCGCACACACCTTTTCTGTGTCTCCCTTTCATGCACCTACCTTTTGCTTCCATGCCTTGCACCTTCTTTGGCACCAATCACTGTGCCACATCATCTATCAAACTTGAGTGTGATGCACATAACCTATAAAAGTACACCAAAAGGCGGTGAATCTGGACAACCAACCGATGATGCGACACGTGGAAGAAATGAAAAAACAAATCAACAGTTGGATGAATTCCTTTAGTCAATTTGCGTGCGCCATGTGTCATTACATGTCGAGTGACTTGTAGACTTCGACAGCCATAACATCTTTGCAAAGGCTCGATTCTCACGCACCTAGTCTCATTTGAAAGATGTTGACATCATCTACACGTTGGAATTTTTAAAATCATATTTAGGTGGGATTTGGTAGGTAGAAAACAAGGAAATGTCTTTCTAATCATCAATGCACACATCCAATTAACCCTAACCACCATATTTTAATCGAGATATTTATTTCTTCCTTCTTTTACATGCCAAACAAATATGGGTAAGCACATCGATGACCTCTCTTTCTCCTTCTCTTCTCTCCTTTTCTATAAATAACATAGTTCTGCTTTGTAAAAAGGATCCCTCTCTATTGTAATGGCACCATGCCAAAATGGTGGTTGACTTCCCATGGGTCTCATACCTTGGCATGGTCTATGTTATGTATTCTTGCCTCCTCTGTGAATGTAAATGACTATGTGTCCCTTAAGTAATAAAATCATGTTTTGTGGAACTCTTGTCTTCCCTTTCTCATTTTCATTACATCTCACCTCTCTATTTGTGTTTTTGGCATCTTTGTGCATATTACCGTTTGTAATCCTTGTGTTTATGTGTTGTGCACTTTGGAAGGTTGAGCTGCGCATATTGATCGTGGCACCCGCCATCTTCCCTCTTCTCTTATGCCCGCTCTATTTCCTTCACCGCTCGTGGAGAGAGATCGACCCTTTCCATGACATTAACACCTTCCTTAGCTTAGGATTTCCCCTTTTTGCACATCCTTCTATCCTGGTCCTTTGGCATGTTTAGTCTAGGATTTTCTTTCAACATTAGGAGTAGTAGTAGCATTAGAGGTAGGTAGAGGAACCGGCCTTCTCTAGAGATCTGTCATGCAAGCACACAAGGTCGCACAACTTGGGGATGGTTCCATTGTCATCTCAAATAATTCGGCTCTTCGGATCTAAGAGGGTGCAAGTTTAATGACCAATGAGATATCATAAGACACGTTTCTGACGAAGATTCTTAAAGCACATGTCATACTCCTGCACATTCTTTGTCATCCCTTGTTAAATATTCTTCAACGGGTTGATGTTATTTTCTCAAACTCAAAAATTTGGAATTATACAAAGAAGTTATCATGCAACACAAGTATAATACACCACTTTCGATGTGGGTCATACTTTAGGTACCATCTATGCTCGTGTCCTTACAATGTAGTATGTAGCAAACCGACTTGCTTTCGATCCGGGGTAGTGATTCCCTTAGCGCGTCATAGTAATTTGCACTTGTGTATATGCTCCACGACATCTTCAATGCCCTTGTAATCAGGAAAATACAGAGACATCTCGTAAAACACCCAGTAATGGTGTTGTGGTCCTTATCTGCTACATCTCGAAACATTGATTCCCTCCGGTGTTGCCTCTACCACCAGATCTAGCTCCTATTCCTCAGATCCAACAGATCCTCTAGCTCTAATTCCTCTGGATCCACCAGATCCTCCTCACATCACAGGTAAGGGGTATAACACAAATGTGCTCTATGTATCCACCATTGTGCTAAATTACGCGCCGACAGTCTATGATATTGAACTACTCCCAGACGTGATACCCAAGATTTGTGTACCCACATTTTTCCCAAATGATATGCCAGACAAAATACCTCCAAACATCGTAAATGTCTACATGACCATAGATAGGTGTAATGTAAAATGGTATCTACCTAATACTACTTCACCAATCCCAATTGAACTAGAAATTTTTGTCTTAGAATCTTTGGAAAACTAAGCGTCGTGGTTTGGTCACCCGGTAGGCTCATATGCATGCCTATAGCTCTCCTCTTTTCTCCATGCAACAAGTTATCACCGAAAGCGAGGAGGTTTCTCTCTCGTACTTGTCAAGATGGGGTAGCACAAACTACTCAAGTTATATGTTCTTCACATGAACCTCACATCCTTCCCGCAGCGTCTACCTCCATAAATCCTTTAATCCAACAACTTCGCATTATCTCTCCAACTCCCTTTCTTTCTCTTCATTATACTTGAGTTGCCTCTCTTTTCTTTCTACTTCTTTCATAGGATCCACCATCTCTCATCACACCAGCTTCCACGCCCCGCGCATAGTGGCAAGTTAGCCAACCATAGAAAAAACCTCTATAATCAAAGTGATGATCAGGATCTTAATGGCTAACGACATAGCACACAAGAACGATCCTATTTTCTCCCAAAATAACTCAAACCCAACAATTTCCGGGAAAGAATACGTAGAAATCATGTATTCCAAGGTATAACTAGTCAACACACCTCTCCACTAGTGATCAACAACACGAGTCCAGGTTAGATCAACATCATATAGCCTTTGATACTCTTCTTGGGTCTAAACATGAGGTCTATAATACCAACTCTTCCTTGATGCATATGTTGATAGCCATTCATACAAATCTATTGGAAAATAACAAAATAATGTCTCATAGAGCTCATGATACAAATGCTCCTCTACCCATTTACATGCATCAAACTCAAGTCCAATGTTAAATCATTGAGAAAACTCATCCTCCATGATTTTAAGCCAAGTCTCGACGTTGTCCAAGGTCAAACATTCTGTCATCACACACCATTCTTACAACTTCAAAAGAGGTCCCGACAATGGAACCAAAATGTAGTCATCCTTTCTAATCACTTAATATCCCAAGCATGCCATCCTATCACCCAACCTAACTGGGTGCTCACTAAGGCACGTGCAGGTGCTAAGCCCCTCCTTTATATGAGATTTGCAAGAATGTTTATCAACATTAGAGAAACAATGCACAGATAATAGGGGAATCAAATCTGGACCATGAACATCATCAATAACATAAGGGTTTGGATCCATAAACATAAAAGAAAACATACAGATCAAGATCCATGACTCAGACATTTAGAACATTCCCATTGTATTAATTCCTCAATATTACAGTAGCCAAATACATTAAAGAAACCATGAATGGAGCTAATACAACAATAGGGTCCCCATATATTCTCTACAATAGCTTCATTATAGAGATTACACCCATGCTTCCCTTATCTCTCACTCTCCACACACACACATACATTCTCTTTTCTTCCTGCGACCTACCCCTTCTTGTCATACAAAATAATACATAAGAAGGAACTGGAAGGAATCTCCTCTAACCGCTTCATCATTACCCAAGAACATGCCAAATGTCATCATGTCTTTCCCTACTCAAGTATCCTCAAGCATGCAGATGCCAGCTAGCCATAACTAACTCCACTTTTACAACTCCTAATCCTCTCATGATAACCGTAATGATACCCAAGAATATGCTTTCCTTGAGCTGCAAGTCTTCATAGCTTAACTTTATCCATAACTGAATTTGGTCACCTCTTCATGTGTTCCTTTAATGCAACTTTATCCATAGTCCAAAAAGTGACTAAGTCCTGAACCCATCCCACCTGGGCGCGAGCCTTCGCGCATTCCCAAAATTTACCTTTGTGTGTGCCTTCGCGCCCTACTTCCACGCGCCACAACCCTTCGTGCCTCAGGTACTTGGTTATTTCAAGGGCTCAACTTCTAATTTCAAGTATATGAAAATATAGAATAATTAAAGTGCTTAGAAAATTAAGGTCTTGGGTTAAAAGACACTAGATTGAATGTAATCTAGAGGCAATCCTCGGTACATGTGGAAAAAAATAGTACATTTTTAAAAACAATGATGTGAATCAAACACTAACTTCAAAACTTATGAAATGTCGTGAGTACTTTTGTAATGGCCACAAAACTACTCAACCATAATTTTAATGGTTGTTAAAAAGGTCTTTTCTATGGAGGGAAAAATGATTTATAATTGCAATCACTATACCTTAATTGTAGAAAACCTCGCTCACTTTTTCTAGATTTGTTTCAATCGCGAGGAAAGTGATCTCCTTCTTGAAACCCTATCCAACCTATAGGTTTTAGAACATTAATTAAAAATTAATGTATTTTAGGGTTTGTGCTAAACTAAAGAAAATTTGAGCTTCTAGATATTTATCAAGATCTTCATACTGGATGACAAATTTGCAAACAACATATAAGTATATTGAATTCAACAAATAAATTGTTAGCCCTTAGCTTTACAATTTGTGTAAACAATTAATAGAGTTTATATATTTGAAACCTACTATATAGAGATGTTTCGAAGAGAAGAATTCTTTCTTTACAATAATTATAATTCACTTGTGATTGTATTGTGTGCTCATGAGTCTATTTTATAAATGCATAAATTAATCTTTGTATTTATAAATATATTGGATTCAAATTAGGATCTTATTGACACACAAATTAACACATAACAAGTGAAAAGACCAACAAACATGGGTTAACACCTTAAAGCACATGTAAAAACTATTTTTGTAATGGTCGTTTGTGAACAATCTTATACTTTACATGAACAATAACATGAAAAACTTTAACAAAGAAAAATTAAGAAAAATATGAAACATTACAAAATTGATAAAGGTAATAAAAAAGGTAATAAAAAAGAATCGAAAATCTAATATATTGAAATATGGAATAAAATTCTAACTTAAATGAATGATCTTAGTCCCATAATCAATTAGGGGAAAATATTTAAAAACATTTCTCGTGGGGAGGTTTTTCCCTTCGTTGATTGTTGGGAAAGCTCCTGCTTGGATTTTGCAAGCCGTTTAGATGTTTTTAGTCATTTTAGATGTCAAAATACGTCCACTTTATGAAATATGACAATCATGATTGATATCTAAATATGTAAATGTATATTAAAAATTTGAATGTTGTGTGTAATTTGGAATTCTATTTTAAAATTTTTGTAAAATTTAATGATATTTACGGATCTTTAAATTAATTAATGCAATATTAAATTTTATGAGAAAAAATGAATCTATGAAAAACTATGAAATTGATTAGTCAATATATTATCCTGAATTAAATAAAAGTCACATAGCTATGGGAGAATATTATAAAGATCAACAACATCCATATAAAATTTAACATAATTTATGTGTTTTGTAATTTTTATAAAAAAATTGATGTACATATTAAATTTTGAACACCAAATGACATCCATATAATTTTTTAGACCGTCAAATAATTTTATTGTGAAATGTAACATTGAACGTCAAAATCCAACACTGCAGTGTTTGTTTATGAAATTGTACAAGAAAATGTCAAACTTTTATTTTAGTGGCGTTGAGATTGATGTAAGCATTTAAAAGGAAAATTGGTATGCTTTCATATTTATTGAAGAACATACTTGGCCCGCAAATAATCTACTTTCATTCGTTGGAAACCAAGAAACCTATTTTGCTTTAACTTAACTTTGAATTATTTTCGTATAATTGTTTCATAAACCTTTGTCACGATTAGCGAGTGTTTCTCAAGTAAATCAGAATTGTAAATTGTCATAATTCCCCCTTTACTTGACCTTTCATTTTCACTTCCATATTTGTTGAATTGTTTTTAAGAAATTGTTTTGTTCAAAAGCTTAAGTCGCATCATTTTAGTATGAATATAATTAGAATTTTTTTTTGGAAAATTATATTTATTTATCAAGTGGTGCAATGGAGACGTCGATAGGGATTAACGGGAAGGAAATTGTTTAGCAAAAGGGTGAAAAATATGCGGGATGGGTTTGGGTTGATGGTGTGCAATGTTTGAAGAAGGTGAAAGAGAGGAGAAACAACGAAAAGATGGAAAACACGATTGTGGAGTACCAATAAAGGAGTTTCTTGTAGGTAAAGGAAAGAGACACAAGGAAGTGGGCTTTTGTTTTATTATTTGTGGAGAAGAGGTGCATATGTGTTATTGGCGGAGAATTGCAAGAGGTATTGTAGGCACACATCTAAAATAATTCATTTGATTGAGGAAGTTGGTGAAGCACGACCATTTTTCGCAATAATTGAAATGGGCTTCAACATTTTGATTGTTTGGAAGCAAATGGTGAAAATAGACTTTGTTTTTCCTGATCTGGACATAAGAAATGCTAGACATCTTCGAGCAACATTTGATTGAGAAATTTGGTAAAGCGTGGAGTGAAAGAAAGTTCGTGTTTCCCAATCATTGAAATGGGTTTCAACATTTTGAATGTGGAGAAGAATATGGCAAAAAGAGACTTGTGATGGATTCAAATCTTGTGGGTGGAAGATTGTTGGTAAAGAGATAGACGTCTAAAACCTTCTCGAAAGGGTCAGTCCATATGTACACATTTTGTATACATATGTATGATATAACATTTGTAACTACAACATGTGATAAAAATACACCTGCAATTACTTTGTGAAGGATATTTTTGCAACAATAACATCTGGGTATAATCCCCTTACAAGTATTCTTGGACGGGTTTGCATAATCCGGTCCAAAGCTTGTCTTTGTACATATTGGGAATATGATGGAAAAAATGTAAATTTGGGTTTCACACCAGTGAATTACATTTTTGTAGTGTTCACAAGTGTCCATACCTTGTCTAAAACACCCATTTTAGTGTTACATGCACCAAGCACAAGTTTTGACATTTAAAAGTTTCCAAGGCCTTTTCAACAACCCCATTTTTGTGAATATACTAAAATCATTGCATTTCATGAGATGACATTTTTCAAAGGCCTTTCGTCAAATAGTTGACATGGCTGGTGTATGTGGTTGGTCAAGTTGGGTGCTAGTTTGACAGAGTGGGTGGGTCATGGTTGTCACTAGATAAGGGTCCAAGGCCTTTTCAACGGACCCATTTTTCACATATCTTACATAGGCTTGAAACCAATCAAGTTAGACATGTGTTGATTTCCTTTTATGAAACAAAATTATGCCTCATGAGGTTTCCCATGTATGTCTATGTCTTCTCATAGGTGTAGGTTGCTAGGATAAAGGTCACTTGAAAAGGTCATAGGGAAAAAATGCGGAAAAAATGTCCCTGACAACCTATATTTTAAAATACATTTCTAATTTGTCCTCATGTTTTGGTGAGCATGAATATTTTATATACATGTCCACACGAGCATTAACAACTATAAAATTTGACCAAAATATACTTCCCATTATATTTTGATGGATATCCATACCCTATTCTAAAACTCCCATTTTAGGACGAATTGGGAGTGGGTTGGGAGTATGCTGAAAAAGGGTAAGTGCACCAAGTTGGGGGGCCAAAAGGGGGTCTTAAGTGGATGCATTTTTCTGAAAAAAAAAATCTTCAACTTGTACGAGTTTTTCAAAATAGTTACACTCAAAATTGGAAGATGTTGTAGAAATATGAATCGTAGCATTTTGAGTCTAGTTTCTAAGCTACTAAATTTTATTGAAAATGGATAATTTTAAGTGGGTCAAACAACTAAAATACTAACAGATGCTCCTGTTTTTGTTAAAAAAACATAATATAGTGATTTTCGTGCCCCCCCGCCATTTTTTTAGCACCATTTAGTATTTTTGAAAACACTTTAGTAGAAGCATAGTTAGAATCATCTAGTTTTGGCTCCATTTTTTTAGATTTTTTTAGAGAATATTTTTTTATTTATGATTTTTCTAGCACATAAATTTCATGTTTTGAAAAATAACGGAGCTCCAACCGTGCCCCCAAACTATCTCAAAAATATCAAAAATTAGATTTTTTTTTTTTTTTTTGAATATGTATAGAATTATGCTTAGTTTGGGCTAGTATAATTTTTTTAATTTCGATCACCCAAAAAAAAAGATAATCCATGAAAGATAGACATATTTACACTTCAAAAAATAGTTATAAAAAAACATAGTTAGAAAATAAATAATATGGAAACCTTATATTAGTCAGAAAATTTGAAAAATTATATTTTTACAAAGAAGAGACTCTGCTCTACGTTGTGGTATAATTTTTTAAAATGGATCGATTGTTTTATTTTGATTTATCATAGAGGAAGTAACATTTTTACATTTCCTTGTAAAAACACGATGTTTACTGTGTTTGTGCGGGTCCATGCCTCAGGCTTGGGGATCCAAACCGGATCCCAAGCCTTGAGACATGGCTTGGGAAAAGAGAAAATACAAAATGCGTACGTGTTTTTCTTTGTTTTATATATTGTGGCCCCCAACGTCCCTTTCATCTCTTTCACGGGAATTCTGCAAACATTTTGTTTTGTCTACAATTTTCTCTACATTCTTGCATGTTTTTTTAGTATTTCATTTTGTCCCCTACCCCCAGTAGTTGATTTTTTCTAATCATGGGAGATAAACGTCGAGCTAAGGACAAGAGGAAAGTCAAGAATAAGACACCAGAGCAATTGGAAGAGAAGATAATAAAGAAATTGAAGAGAATGTAAAAACTTCAAATAGGGAAAGGTACATCCGCTATATCAAATGTAGCTAATGTATTAGAAAATTGGGATGAAATACATAATGAAAATGTAGAGAATAATGATTTTACAATGAATAATGATATTGAATTGAATGATAATGTTGGTATGGATGAAGAAATTTATATGAATCCAATTATTGAACCCTTACTTGAGAATCCAAATGTCAACCTCGAAATTTGTATGAAAACACTGAATGAAGAAAGTAACCTTGTAAACGAATCTTCACCTCTAAGAACACCTCCTTCCATTTCACAAAGAAATCCAATTTAGTTAATTGAAATTGATGAAAACATCATAAAACCAATGCCTAACAAAATGTAAGAAAGAAATGCGAGAAGAAAAGCTAATGGAATTTGGGATAATTACTTTGACAATTTAAATGACACACAAAGATGTCAATTATTTGTTGCATTAATGAAATTAATTAAGATAATACCTATAATGAAGACCCTGGGGTTAAGAACATTTAATGTTGTTGATCAAAATGCGTCAATTGTTGAAAACATACATAAAGCATACCAAACTGTAGGTAGCAAAAGATGCACCAAAGATAGTAATGCTACACGACATGCACTAACTAATTATATAGTAAGTGATAAAATAGTTAATAAATGCTTGATTAGAAAAATAAGCAGTGCTTTGAAGCTAAACAAAAAATACTAATGAAAGCAATAGAGAGATGTAAACGTCTTGAGTTAGTCAATAACACTGACTATTGGGCTTTCTCTAGCAGACTTCCACGAAAATACAAGAATACATCTGATATTCTAAAAGAATTAATTGTAAAATTTTGGAATGAGAACACAAGGTTGTTGGTGTCACCTAGATTTCACCCTGAAATCTGTGACTACCCTATCCGAAATTTTTTCGTACTTTTAAAATAATGGGTCGTTTTGTGTTTTTATTGCCTGAAAGTTCTTGTATTGCATCAAGATAATCCCAAAGAGCCATATTAGCCTTTTTCGCCAAATACCCAGATGCCCAAAGTTGTTATATCCTCGTCCGGGATTTTCTCATGGGAAATTTGTATTTAATTATTTTCAGCTCCATATGAGGCTATTTGCGCTCCGTTTTAACTTTGTTATGATCGAATATGTCATTACTCTTATGCACGGAAGGGTTTTAACTTGGAATAAGTTTTGGGCTTTATTTATGACTTTTTGACAATTTTTCGTGTTTTTGTGTTGTCCGTTTTGTTTTTCGTGAAATTTCTCTAGAACAATTCCTTTGTCGGGTAAGCCCGATTTTTGGCTGGAGCAGTTGGAAAACATATACGCACATTATGCCCGGAGGAAGTCACCATTGGAGGTCTGGATCACTAGGAAAAATGAAGTTGTGCACGGAAAAGCCCCTGCGGGGATGGGTGCATTTTTGGAAAACAAAGGATTTAAGCTGCAATGGGAAAAATAGAAGCCGCAGGCAGGGTGGGAATTTTATACCTGCCTAGCAGGGTACTTTTTCCCATGTTATAAAATTCACTTAAGCTGCAGTGGGAAAGTTAGAGGCCGCAGGCAGGCGGGAATTTATTACCTGCCTTGCAGGGTGAAAATTCCCATGATAAAATAAAAGGAAAGTGACTTAAGTGAAATCATGGGATTTTAGTGCCTGCCTTGCAGGGTAAATAATCCCATTGTCAAAGTCAAATCACTTAAGTGGATCATGGGATTTTGGTGCCTGCCTTGCAGGGTAAAGAATCCCATTGTGGAAAAATTCTTAAAAATAGAATTATATGTGCAAAAAAGTGCGCCCCCTTTGGTGAGATGATGGCAACCTTTAAGTGATTATTTTAATTAATCTATTCTTTCAAAAAGTGCGCCCAAGCTTGGAGGAAGTCAACAAGTCAAAGAGGGAATAAAAGAAAGGAATTAAATGCATTAAATTTAATTTATTTTTAGTCGCTGCCCCTTCCTCTCAAAAAGTGCGCCCCATTTGGGAGTTATTTAATGTTTTTAAAGGCATTAAAACATTAAATTAATTTCTATTTTAAGTGGCTATGGTCAAAGCACACTGTGAAGCTTAAATGAAGTGATGTGTGAAGGATTAAATTGGATTAATTTAATTTATTGGATGATTGTCCTTAAACATGCTATTTTTAAAAGAGAAAAGCATGTTTTTAATTAATTAATTGCCTTTAATTGTTAGGGCAATTATTAATTATAGAATTGTGAAGGTTATATAAGCATGGGCAGCCATATGGGTGAATTATTTGATTCACAGGTAAAGAATTGCAGCCAAGTGGAAAAGTGCGCCCCCATTAGAAGAAGGATTTTGCTCGAGACAAGGTGACAACAAGGCTAAAAGCTTCGATTTGGCGCATGCTTTGAAGGAGGTTGATCTTTGTCTGCATAATTGTTTGCATATGTGCTCGGGTGTTGTTTATTCATGTGCTCTTTATGTGTTGTTAAAAGGATTCATGCTCTTTTTAAGTGTAGATTTTACAATTAAAATTCACTATTCATTCTCCGGTGGCCATTTTTGTTTGAATAAATTGCAGGAATTCAATATAGGTGCTTTACAAAGGAAAATGAGCTTTTATCAATGTCCAATACATTGCATATATCCTCGAATCTGAAGAATTGTCCAGATCTGCACCAATTTTGAAGAAATCCGGCCAAGTAAGAAGAAAAAGAATTATTCAGACGAAGATAGACAAAGCCATGGCGAAGGGAGATGAAAAAGAAAGCACGATAGAGTCATGCATTGCTTCCAAACTTGCAGACATAGGAGACACAGATCTAGGCCGGAACCTCTTGCCGATTTGATTGATAGATCCAAAGCGGGAAAGACTTCACTCATGTGTGCGGTTAAAAGTAGTGGAATTATTCGAGTTGCAGCTTTTCCATGTACAGCCCAATTGCCAGAGTTTGTGATGGAGTGTGCTAGATCTTATCATCCTTCATCCAGATCAGTGCGTGATGCTTCGGGAAAGACAATAATTCGTTTGGACATAGAGTTCATCAATTATTGTTTGAAGATTCCAGTGCGAAAGGTGGTGACTTCTATTAGCATTCAGGATGCTGACAGTAGATGGGAGAAGCATAGAGCTGATTGCGTGAGCATAATGAATAGCCGATACATGAAGAAGCCTAGATCTCCTTCAAAGTTCCCGAGAACTCTTCCACGGTCCAATTTGGTGCAGGAGGTAGATGATGTCGTCAAATTGCTATGCAGGATGAATGGTGAAGTGAATGCTTACACTTTCCGTACATGGATGTATGCTTTCATCAGGACCATTGAAATCAACAAGGTTGATTCTATAATCAATTGGTCGGAAATTATTAGCAACAACATCGGTGAGCAACTCCGGAATGTGAAGCGTACTTTCAGCTTCAAGATGACTTCATACTTGGTGTATGTTGCAGCTTCACAAGGCGTCTTTTCCAAGCTGGATAGATGTGGTGTTCTTTCCAAGGACCCCATTTTTGAGTGCTACCCGCAGCTTACTGCACCTGCATGCGAGAAAGACTTCAAAGTGATCAATGATGACTTCTTCTACGATTTCATCTGCAAGCTAGACAAAGACTTGAAGGCCAACAGGGTAAGCAAGGAAGCGTGGGAAGCTGTGTCCAAGATTGACAGTCTGTTCATTCAATTTGTAGATTTCACATACCTCAGGGTTATGGGCTTTTATAGAGAACCAATAAATATGTCCATGTATCCGAATGATCGATTGATCGCCATGGAGCCGAGCAAACAACTTGTGGAGTTACAAGGACCTTGATCAAAGCGCATAAGTCTACGGACTTCTTGCCAATCATGGTGGGATATTACGGTTGCATTAGCATTTATAGAGCTCGGGGATGGAAGCGCAAATGATATCCAAGTATGAGAAAGATTTTTTCCCGCATGGCTGAACTTGATCCATTTGGAGTAGCCAGGAAGAAAATATCCCAAGAGTACGGACATGTGCCTTCATTAGAAGATTTCTGGATGAAGTGCAAAAGTGAGTACGAGGTTAGAAATAGAGATTTCAGTAGGCTATCAGCAAAGCAAGTGTTCGACTTTGGACTAGCACAAATACCTGTGGATCTTAAAGATGATGGGAATGTGGTACTTGACTCTTACCATCAAATGGGAGGAGATAAGGCCATATTACAGAATAACATAGGAGGCTGCAACACAATTGAAGAAAGGTCGGGAGCTGTGTTGGTGAATACTTCAAACTAGTTGCTGACAAAGGGATATTGCTTTGATGAAGCATTGATGAATCAAGTCACGGGCAACTTCCGGCAGGAGATTCCCTCAAGCGAAAGCACGGAGGAGAAAGCAGCAGGAAAGTCGAGAAGTTGAAAGTGCATAGAAGATCTCAATCCAAGGAGAGGATCACTTCTACGACCATGACTTTAACTCGGTTTCTCCAGTACCCAATACTTCACCAACTATTGCACCGCAGCAGCAGGATGCTTCCATGCCTCCACTGAATCCAGCGACATTCATCTTCTCCCCTCAGCCACTTCGTTCAGCGCCTATTCCAGAGGATACATTGAAGCTGCAAATGGCAGAATTTGAAAGGGCTTTGTCCTTAGATGACTCAGAAGATGGCAGCCATAACACTGTGGCACTTTCTGACGGAGAGGATGCAGAGCGGAAGATGGTAGTACACTCAGCGACTTCTCATTCTCCGAGAAGTAACTTCTCGGAATGGTTGGCTTCGCAGTTGGTTCCAGAAGTGAGAATGGAGATGAACTTAGAGGAGCACGACTTGCAGCTACTCCAGAATCTGGGCGGAAGAGACAGAAGGCCTAAAGTTGCCAAAGCAACTTCTAGGTTGATCATCGAGGATTCGGGAGAGAAGTTTGCTGAGATATCAATTCCGGCAGAAGGAAAGATAGAGGAGGAGCTCACGGCGGAAGATGTGATAGTGACCAAAGTACCCCTCGGTCAAGCCACCACTGAAGGATTGAAGCAGGACACACAAACATTGATGGATGCTTTATTCCTTAGGCTTGACAAGAAAAAGCAGAGATAAAGAAGAGCTACGAAGCAAGTATCTCAATTATGTGAGATCATAGCCAATGTCACTAAACCTTCCATTCAGCCCATTTTAGAGCAGGTGAGTGATCATCTTATGCAGGAAATGGAGGACGCAAGCAATCAAGTAAAGGCTATTGACGAATGGAAGGATTTAATTATTCGTCAAGCTTTTGTACAACTTGGGGAAGTTCCAGCCCACCTAAAGGTTATGAACGATGCAACAAATCAACTAAAACAACTGATGGAAAACATAGAAGGCATGAATACAGTTGCAGAGAGTAACCTGAGTATTTTGGCTGAGATCAACAAGCTGCCGAGAGATGTATTGATTGCAGAACAGATTGTACCAGACGGATCAGTCGAGAAGGGGAAGCAGCTAGAGTTTGCAGTATCTTTCCATTTGGAAATCTACAGAGTTTTGCTGAAGAGGATGCAGGCACTTGAGAGTAGGACATCAGATTTACCAGACAGTGTCATTTCTTTCACTGAGGAAAGAGTGGATGGAGGTGTTACTTCATACGTGTGGATCGTCTCAACTAAGGTGCCTAATTCCCTAGAAGGTTCTCTTTTGATGGTACAAAAGAGAATTGATAAAGCTACCAAGCCTTTCACAATGAATTCTATCAGTAGACTGGTGGTGTTGCAGGTGGACATTGCAAGGTTTGGGCCGAGCTTGGAAGATGTGGAAGCGTGCATCAAAGTGTTGAATGAAGGGTTGCTGCAGTTTAGGATAGAGAAAGAAGCAGTGGCTAAAACAAATGGAAAGATGTTGAATTACATGTTCGACAAGTATATCCGATATCAGAACAAGAAGAAGACATAAATGTTACAGCTGGCATGACTTCTTCTATTTTCTATGTTCCCGGATGAAATTGTAAAACTTCTAAGTTATTGGTTTTGCAACCATTACTTAAAGTCATGTGGAACCATTCTATTAGTTAAGTGATACATGTGTCACTTAAGGAGAAGATAGTTGAGGATGATTGTCAAATGTCATCTTTACTTGTTGTTTATGTTTCAGTTCAGTTTGAGTTTTCCATTTGTACTTTCCCTCCTACATTCTATAAGTAGGAGAAGAACCTCGGGTTAATCATCGATCAAAATTTGTAAGCAGCAATCCTATGTTCTAGACTTTGTGTTGAACCCTTGAGAGCAACTTGGAGCAAAGGAATACAAAGGAGCAGGTTTCTAGAGAACTTTGTGTCACGGTGTACTGTGTTTCTTGCTTTTAAATCTTAGATCTCTTAATAGACTTTGTGTTATTTTAGATCTGGATCTAGAGTTACCTTTGTTTTATAATTCTCTGTGTTCATATCTATTAATTTTCTTCTATGTGCATGCAATTAGGTCTACTATCTACTAATTAGGATGCACATCTTCCCCATTTATTCTCTGTATTTCCTTTACTTCCTTCTTCTATAACTTTCCTTTCTTAAACAACTACTTACTTGCTGCAGAACTTCTTAGTTATGGTTCATGAACTAAGTGGTTAAAGTAAAACCCCTAATAGATAATAACATGTTTTTATTGACAAATATGACACGGGAGCTTCACCTAGGTTAAATGAGGGAGATTTATATCATGACTTGCCTAGGTTTGATGCTATGCGAAAAATCTAGCCAATGAGCTTTTAGCGACTCTCTTTGGGGAAACAACTATCTTTGTAGATCAAGGTTTATCTATTAAAGATCGAGTGTTTTCCACACAAATCTCAACTGGGCTGAACGTCCATCACCCAATCCGTGAAGGCACAAGGAAGGACTGATCATTTATTTCGACTGTAGGAGCAATTAAATTTTAATCATCCTCCTCAAGTTAGAAGCCGCAGATCTAGTCTCTCACCAGGAAGGAGAGTGCACATCCATCCAGATCCAGATCGTATTCGGCATAATCCAGTGGCTGGAATTATCCATCAAGTTTATCAAGTATACACAAGGAGGAGGCGTGCTCAAGTCAACATGGCGCACCAGTTGTACTGTCCCATGGGGAGCAGATTTTGGACCTCTGAACTTGGCTCCACCTATGCATGAACTACCAAAGGGATCCAGAAAGAATTTTCTGAAATTCTTTGGAGATGGAAAGCAAAACCCGGATGATCATTTGGTGGCCTTCTTCATATCCTGTGGTGTGCTTGTAGTAGAGCATGAAGATGTCTCAGTCAGGCTCTTCATTGAGACTTTACAAGACTTGGTGGGAGAATGGTTCTATCGGCTAGCTCGGCACCATAACCAACTTGGCGACTATGCGTGAGCAATTCCTAAAAAGATTCAAGCCTGCAGAGGATGCTAAATGCGTTGATCACTCAACTGACTTGATTGAAGAAAGAGCCAAGCGAGAACATGTGGGAATTTATTGCAAGGTTCCAAATGATTTTGTATGAAATCCCCACTTCTGCCGCATTGAGCGATGAAAATCAAAAGACGTTTTTTATAAACGCTCTATTGCCTGAAGTTGGATATCAGCTAAGAAGGGCAAGACCTGTAAATCTGCTTGAAGCACAAAATGCTACCGTGGAGGTTGAGGACGACTTGATCATGGCTGGAAAACTCAAACAACCATCTCACAAAGGTGATGGTGCTTCTTCTAGTACTTCAGATCCTTTGTTGTAGAAATTGGCTAATGACATGCTACAGATCAAGAAGCAAATCTCTCAAGCAGGGAATGTAACCCCCTCAAGAATAGCTCCTACCCAGACCTTTAATGGTCAAAATCAAAATCAAAATCGAAACAGACTTGCTGCTGCACCATAGCGTTGGCAATAGAAGCTGCTCCAAGGAATAACTTGGAAACTAATGAAGAGGATCTCGACATTGATGAATCATTCAATGATGAAGACTTTATAGATCCCGTTGGTGACTCCAATATTGGTTACCTGGACTACGAATCTGATGATGGCTATTATGAATCTTTTGAAGATTCTGATGGTCACACTTTTGCGGTGTTTACAAGGTCTCAGACACGCCAAAATGCCGAAGCATCCACAAGTGGCCGAAAAGAGAGAGAAGATCCTGGCCTGGATGTTACTATCTTGAAAAGAGGTAGCACTCTTTCTTCTTCGTTAGTGCCTAAGGATAAATATTCAAATTCTTTCAATTCGCAGCAAAAGAGCCAATGCACATCCTACTAAAGAAAGTCAAACTTTCGACGTAATTGATCACATCAAGAGAAACAAGGTCCAAATGTCATAAGCTGAGTATTTGAGGGCATTTCCTGATCAACTGAATAGATTGGTCAAATATGTGAAAAGTAATGGTCCCAGCCCAACAAATAATACTTCACGGGGTATCTTATCAAATCCAAAGAATACTCCTCCTACAAATAATGTGGCGGCAAGTTCTTCTCCTTCTACCTCTTCTCCTACTACATCAGAAAGGATTGAGCCATTTTATGTGTCACTTCTTATCAATGGACATAAATTGAGCAATTGCATTTTGGATTCTGGAGCTTCTGATAATGTCATGCCTGCCAAAGTTGCTGATGCCTTGGGTCTCACATTGACAAAAACCATCGGAAGATGTTATTCAATGGAAAGGCAAGTCCCTCTTGTGGGGCAAATCAAAGATGCACAGGCAGTACTTGCTTCTTTTCCAGATAAAAGACTGAAAATGACTATCCTTGTAGCAGACATTCCAGTCTCTTATGGCATGCTTTTGAGTAGAAATTTCTGCAAAGAGCTGGGTGGAGAAGTCAAGATGGATTGGTCTTGTGCGCACATACCAATCAAAGGAGTAAATCAGAAGCTGGAACCTGAGAAGAAATCTAAGTACACAGTATCAAAGTCTGAGGATCCTAGATCTCAGATCTTGTTTCAGGAATCGGATCACGGAGTCTATTATCTAGAAATGGATAAAGAAGATGTTCAACCGAGTGATTCAAGAGCCGCATCAACTTGACAACAAGATTTGGACTCTGGAATTTGATGGCAGCTACTGTTCATTTGGATCCGGCGCAGGCGTTGTTCTTATCTCTCCTGAAGGGAAGGTGCATGCACACTCCTTCAAATTGATGTTTGAAAATACTAACAATACAAGCTGAGTATGAAGCGTTGTTGTTAGGCATGGAGCAGGCAAGAACAATGGGAATCAAATTATTACATGCAAAGGGAGATGTTGAGCTGATTGTGAAGTAGATAAGAGGCCTCTACCAAGTCAAAAAAGACAAACTGCGGCACTATAGAGATCGGGTCTACTCTGCTATCCTGGATTTTTCAGCTTTCTCGGTATCTTACATTCCGAGAGAACAAAATTCAAGAGCTGATTCACTTGCGATGCTGCAGCCTTGTTGAATCCGGATCAGCCTCCTGCGTTCTTTAGACAGGGGAGACTACAAGGTGGAGATGGTCTTTCACCCAAAGGTTCCTGACAATGTCCAGCAATGGCAGGTTTTCAATGATGACACGCAGATTGTTGCGTTTCTCCAACAGAAGGACAACTTTGAAGAAATCTACTATGAGGGAAGCAATTCACCTCCTAGGCAGACTACTGTCGGAGAAATGGATGTGGACGTCTCAGGAAGTCAGGAGATTATCCAACTAAAAGGAAATAAAATTCCCAAAGGTTTGGTATCTCTTGAGGAAATGTTTGATAAGCATGATCAGATGCTTAAGAAAAATGAAGAAAGTGGGGAAGGTTATTCCTCCGACACACAATTGCTAAATTTGGGAGCTGGCAATGATCCCAAATTAGTAAATCTGGGTAAGTGTTGCTCAGAGGCTGAAAGAGAAGCTTTTACTGAGCTTCTTAAGAAATATATGGATGTTTTTGCCTGGTCTTACCAGGATCTAAAAACATATCAGCCTGCGGAAGTTCAACACTACATCCCACTTAAACCAGAACAGAAGCCTTTCAAGCAGAAGCTGCGGCGGCACAACCCTACCATTTCGGGAACCATCTTTGTAGAAATCGGAAGTTGTTAGATGCAAAGATCATCTATCCCATACATCATTCGGAGTGGTTGGCCAACATAGTCCCTGTAAGAAAGAAGAGCGGTGAGATTAGGCTGTGCGTGGATTTCCGTAACCTTAATCAAGCTTCACTGAAAGACAACTACCCCATACCCATCATGGATCACACCCTACAGGTGGTCACTGGATCTGAGATGCTCTCCATGCTTGATGGCTTCTCAGGCTACAATCAAGTCAAGGTGGCCGAGGAAGATCAATACAAAACGGCGTTCATCACACCTTGGGGAACCTTCACATATCAAAAAATGCCATTCGGCCTGATTAATGTTGGTGCTACATTTCAGAGAGCTATGGATATAGCCTTTGTACATCTCAAAGATATAAGCATAGTGGTGTATCTGGATGATCTGACAGTCTTTTCCAAAGATAGAAGCGCACACATTTCAAACTTGGAAGAGGTTTTCATACAATGCCGCAAGCATGGTATTTCTTTGAATCCCAAGAAATCCATCTTTCTTGTGTGACCGAAGGAAAGCTGCTAGGGCACATTGTTTCCAAAGAAGGAACAAAGATAGATCAGAGCGTGTCAAATCCATTCAGACATTGCCTTTCCCACATCCAAAAAAGGAGTTCACTCTTTCTTTGGAAAAGTTAATTTTCTCAGGAGATTCATTCCTGACTTTGCTGAGCTAACCCGTCATATTTCGAATATGATGAAGAAGACACAAGATTTTAAATGGAGCAGCGAAGGGAAGGAAGCTTTCGAGAAAATTAAAGAGGCCCTGTCAAAAGCTCCAGTCTTGGTTTCACCCGACTTCAGTAAAGAATTTATTCTTTACTGTTATTCCTCGAACACACCATGTCAAGCAATACTGATGCAGAAAAATCAAGAGGACGCAGAAGCTCCTATTGCTTTCATGAGTACGCCTCTTAAAGCCTATGAGTTGAAATACACTCCCATGGAAAAGCACGCATATGCAGTGGTGAAGGTGTGCAAAGCATTCAGGTATTATATTCTTTCCTCACACACTGTGGTTTTGGTTCCAGATACTGCAATTAAATCTATCCTTACTCAGCAAGAGTTAGGATTGTTGAGAGGCACGTTGGTGACAAAGGTTCAAGAATATGACCTGGATATTAAACCAACGAAGTTGGTTCGAGGAAGAGGTCTGTGTGAATTAATGATGGAGACGAAAACATCAGTGTTTGAAGCAAATCAAGATGAGATAGATGGAGATTTTCCTGCAATACTTTTTATAGATCGGTAGAGGAGTGGTACAGTAACATTGCTTACTTTCTGACATATGGAGAATGCCCCGGATCAACTTTCGAAAAGTAAAAGAGAAACGAACCATCAAACTGAAATCCAAAGATTTTGTTCTTTGGGATAATGGTTTGTACAAGAAGGGAATTGATGGCATTTTTCTCAGATGCGTCGATAAAGCTCAACAGGATCAGCTACTTCAACAGTTTCATGACATGGCTTGCGGTGGTCATTTCTTAGCCCGAGTCACTGCACACAAGATCCTCAGAGCAAGGTATTACTGGCCAACCCTTTTTCAAGATACTGCAGAATGGGTAGCTAAGTGTCAAGCATGCCAACATTTTGTTGGGCGTGTGAAATTACTGCATTACCTCTAAAACCCATTGTGATTGAAGAACCTTTCCAACAGTGGGGAATGGATTTTATTGGTATGCTTAACCCGGCTTCAGTTGTGGTCACCATTATATTCTAACAGCTACTGATTATTTCAGTAAGTGGGTAGAAGCTATTCCTTTGAAGAATGCCACTTCCGCCGAGATGTGTAATTTTATAAAAGAAAATATTATTGTCATGTTTGGCATGCCCAACAAAATTGTAGCAGACAACACTCCGAATCTTTCTTCTGAGGAGCTGGTGGAATTCTACTACACTTATGGGATCTAGCTAGTTCATTCCTCAAACTACTATCCACAAGGGAATGGTCAAGCTGAATCTAGTAATAAAAACTTGGTAACTATCGTGCACAAGCTTGTAACGGAAAATCAAAGGACTTGGCATAAAAAGTTGTTTGATGCATTATGGGCCAATAGAATCACACCAAAAAGGGCGATAGGCATGTCCCCATTTCAGCTGTTGTACGGTAGAGACACGGAGCTACCTCTTACCTTGGAACTACCTGCCCTGCAACTTTCTAAGGCCCTGGAGGATTCCACTTTCACAGATGCTATTGATAAAAGAATTATGTACCTAACTGAATTGAGGGAAGTACAAACTCAAGTTGCAGATAGGTTGACAGAGCATCAAAGGAAGGTGAAAGTCATCTTTGACAAAAAGGCCAGGGAAAGGAAGTTTGAAGTCAATGAATGGGTCCTTCTATGGGACAAAAGAAGAGAAACAAAAGGCATGCATGGAAAGTTCAATTCACTATGGAAAGGGCCTTTTGTGATTAAAAGGATCACCGGAGCAGATAGCTTCATTCTTGCTCATCAGGATGGAGTTGAATTGCCGTTGCCTTTCAATGGGAAACACTTGAAGTTGTTCCGGACATGAGAAGCAGGGTAAAACCTGTATGTACATAAATAAATCTTTGTTTTTTTTTCCTTGTTTTGTCTTGTTTTGGTGTTGTGTTGTGTTGTGTTTGTTTGCCTGACCCCATGCCCAAAGGACAAGATACAAAACCAGAGATGCTGGGATCTCATCTTTTCCCTTTGTCATTCTGACAGAGAAAAAGATGTCCACAGATGGAGCCGACTGGTGTCACCCAGATTTCACCCTGAAATCTGCGACTACCCTATCCGAAATTTTTTCATACTTTTAAAATAATGGGTCGTTTTGTGTTTTTATTGCCTAAAAGTTCTTGTATTGTGTCAAGATAATCCCAAAGAGCCATATTAGCCTTTTTCGCCAAATACCCAGATGCCCAAAGTTGTTATATTCTCATTGTTGGGATTTGTCTCATGGAAATTTGTATTTAATTATTTTCAGCCTTGTATGAGGCTATTTGCGCTCCATTTTAACTCTGTTATGATTGAATATGTCATTACTCTTATGTACCAGAAGGGTTTTAACTTGGAATAAGTTTTGGGCTTTATTTGTGACTTTTTGGCAATTTTTCATGTTTTTGTGTTGTCCCGTTTTGTTTTCTGTGAAATTTCTCTAGAACAATTCCTTTTCCGAGTAAGCCCGATTTTTGGCCTAGAGTAGCTGGAAAACATATACACACATTATGCCCGGAGGAATTCACCATTGGAGGTCCGGATTACGGGAAAAAATGAATTTCGTGCACGGAAAAGCCCATGCGGGATGGGTGCATTTTTGGAAAATAAAGGATTTAAGTTGTAATGGGAAAAACGAAGCCCGCAGGGGTGGGAATTTTATACCGCCTAGCAGGTACTTTTTCCCGTGTTATAAAATTCACTTAAGGCTGAGTGGGAAAGTTAGAGGCCACATGCGCAGGCAGGAATTTATTACTTGCCTTGCAGGGTGAAAATTCCCATGATAAAATAAAAGGAAAGTGACTTAAGTGAAATCATGGGATTTTAGTGCCTGCCTTGCAGGGTAAATAATCCCATTGTCAAAGTCAAATCACTTAAGTGGATCATGGGATTTTGGTGCCTGCCTTGCAGGGTAAAGAATCCCATTGTGGAAAAATTCTTTAAAATAGAATTATATGTGCAAAAAAGTGCCCCCTTTGGTGAGATGATGGCAGCCTTTAAGTGATTATTTTAATTAATCTATTCTTTCAAAAAGTGCGCCCAAGCTTGGAGGAAGTCAACAAGTCAAAGAGGGAATAAAAGAAAGGAATTAAATTCATTAAATTTAATTTATTTAGTGGTTGCCCCCTTCCTCTCAAAAAGTGCACCCCATTTGGGAGTTATTTAATATTTTTAAAGGCATTAAAACATTAAATTAATTTCTATTTTCAGTGGCTATGGTCAAAGCACACTTTGTGAAGCTTAAATGAAGTGATGTGTGAAGGATTAAATTGGATTAATTTAATTTATTGGATGGTTGTCGTTAAACATGCTATTTTTAAAAGAGAAAATATGTTTTTAATTAATTAATTGCCTTTAATTGTTAGGGCAATTATTAATTATAGAATTGTGAAGGTTATATAAGCATGGGCAGCCATATGGGTGAATTATTTGACACAGGTAAAGAATTGCAGCCAAGTGGAAAAGTGCGCCCCCATTAGAAGAAGGATTTTGCTCAGACAAGGTGACAACAAGGCTAAAAGCTTCCAGATTTGGCGCATGCTTTGAAGGAGGTTGATCTTTGTCTGCATAATTGTTTGCATATGTGTTACAGGTGCTCAGGTGTTGTTGAAAGGATTCATGCTCTCTTTATGTGCAAATTAAACACCAATTTTTGGGGCAGCGGGCTTGAAAAGTGTAGATTTTTACAATTAAAATTCACTATTCATTCTCCGGTGGCCATTTTTGTCTGAATAAATTGCAGGAATTCAATACAGGTGCTTTACAAAGGAAAAGGAATTTTTATCAATGTCCAATACATTGCATATATCCTCCAAATCTGAAGAATTGTCCAGATCTGCACCAATTTTGAAGAAATCCGGCCAAGTAAGAAGAAAAAGAATTATTCAAACAAAGATAGACAAAGCCATGGCGAAGGAGATGAAAAAGAAATCACGATGGACTCATGCATTTCTTCCAAACTTGCAAACATAGGAGACACAGATCTAGGCCGGAACCTCTTGCCGATTTGATTGATAGATCCAGAGCGGGAAAGACTTCACTCATGCGTGTGGTTAAAAGCAGTGGAATTATCTCGAGCTGCAGCTTTTCCATGTACAACCCAATTGCCAGAGTTTGTGATGGAGTGTGCAAGATATTATCATCCTTCATCCAGATCAGTGCGTGATGCTTCGGGAAAGACAATAATTCGTTTGGATGCGAGTTCATCAATTATTGTTTGAAGATTCTAGTGTGAAATGTGGTGACTTTTATTAGCATTCGGGATCTTGACGGTAGATGGGAGAAGCATAGAGCTAATTGTGTGAGCATAATGAATAGCCGATACATGAAGAAGCCTAGATCTCCTTCAAAGTTCCCGAGAACTGTTCCATGGTCTAATTTTTGCAGGAGGTAGATGATGTTGTTAAATTGCTATGTAGTATGAATGGTGAAAGCAGATGCTTACACTTTCCGTACATGGATGTATACTTTCATCAGGACCATTGAAATCAACAAGGTTGATTCTATAATCAATTGGTCAAAAATTATTAGCAACAACATCGGTGAGAAACTCCGGAATGTGAAGCATACTTTCAGCTTCAAGATGACTTCATACTTGGTGTATGTTGCAGCTTCACAAGGCGTCTTTTCCAAGCTGGATAGATGTGGTGTTCTTTCTAAGGACCCCATTTTCGAGTGCTACCCGCAGCTTACTGCACCTACATGTGAGAAAGACTTCAAAGTGATCAACGATGACTTCTTCTACGATTTCATCTACAGGCTAGACAAAGACTTGAAGGCCAACAGGGTAAGCAAGGAAGCGTGGGAAGTTGTGTCAAGATTGATAATCTATTCATTCAATTTGTAGATTTCACATACCTCAGGGTTATGGGCTTTCTACGGAGAACCAATAAAGATGCCCAGGTATCCGAATGATAGATTGATCGCCATGGAGCTAAGCAGGCAACTTGTGGAGTTACATGACCTTCAGTCAAAGCGGCACAAGTCTACGGGCTTCTTCCCAATCACTGTGGGATATTACAGCTGCATTAGCATTCATAGAGCTCAAGGGATGGAAGCGCAAATGTTATCCGAGTATGAGCAAGAGTTCTTCCCTGCACGGCTGAACTTCGATCCATTTGGAGTAGCCAGGAAGACAATCTCCCAGGAGTACGCACATGTGCCTTCATTAGAAGATTTCTGGATGAAGTGCAAAAGTGAGTACGAGGTTAGAAAGAGAGATTTCAGCAGGCTATCAGCAAAGCAAGTGTTTGACTTTGGACTAGCGCGGATACCTGCGGATCTTAAAGATGATGGGAATGTGGTACTTGACACTTACCATCAAATGGGAGGAGATAAATCCATACTGTAGAATAACATAGGAGGCTGCTAACACAATTGAAGAAAGGTCGGGAGTTATGTTGGTGAATACTTCAAACTGGTTGTTGATGAAGGGATATTGCCTTGATGAAGCATTAATGAATCAAGTCACGGGAAACTTTTAGCATAGGAGATTCCCTCAAGCAAAAGCACAGAGGAGAAAGCAACGGGGAAATTCGAGAAGCTAAAAGTGTATAGAATATCTCAATCCAAGGAAAGGATCACTTCTACGACCATGACTTTAACTTTGGTTTCTCCAGACCCAATACTTCACCAACTATTACACCACGTGCAGCCAGGATGCTTCCATGCCTCTATTGAATCTAGAGACATTCATCTTCTCCCCTCACCACTTATTTTAGCTTTGTTCCGGAGGATACGTTGAAGATTTAAATGGCAGAATTCAAAAGGGCTTTGTCCTTAGATGACTCAAAATATGGCAGCCATAATATTATGGCACTTTTTGTGGAGAGGATGTAGAGCGGAAGATGGTAGTACACTCAACGACTTCTCATTCTCCGAGAAGTATCTTCTCGGAATGGTTGGCTTGCATGATTGGTTCAGTGAGAATGGAGATGAACTTAGAGTAGCACGACTTGCAGCTACTCTAGAATCTGAGCGGAAGAGACAGAAGGCCTAAAGTTGCTAAAGAAAATTCTAGGTTGATCATCGAGGATTCGAGAGAGAAGTTTTTCGAGATATCAATTCCGGCGGAAGGAAAGATAGAGGAGGAGCTCACGACGGAAGATGTGACAGTGACCAAAGTACCCCTCGGTCAAGCCACCACCGAAGGATTGAAGCAGGACACAGAAATTGATGGATGCTTTATTCCTTAGGCTTGACAGTGAAAAGGTGGAGAAAGAAGAGCTGCAGAAGAAAGTATCTCAATTATGTGAGATCATAGCCAAGGTTGCTAAACCTTCCATTCAACCCATTTCAGAGCAGGTGAGTGATCATCTTATGCAGAAAATGGATGATGCAAGAAATCAAGTAAAGGCTATTGACAAATGGAAGGATTTGATTATTCATCAAGTTTCTGTACAACTTGGGGAAGTGCCAGCCCACCTAAAGGTTATGAACGATGCAACAAATCATCTAAAGCAACTGATGGCAAACATAGAAGGCATAAATACAGTTGTAGAGAGTAACCTGAGTATTTTGGCTGAGATCAACAATCTGTCGGGAGATGTATTATTGCAGAACAGATTGTACCAAATGGATCAGTCAAGAAGGGGAAACAACTAGAGTTTGTAGTATCTTTCTATTTGGAAATCAGAGAGTTTTTCTCAAGAGGATGCGAGACATTTTAGAGTAGGACATCAGATTTCCAGACAGTGTCATTTCTTTCACTGAGGAAAGAGTGGACGGAGGTGTTACTTCATACGTGCGGATCATCTCAACTAAGGTGCCTAATTCCCTGGAAGGTTCTCTTCTGATGGTACAAAAGAGAATTGATAAAGCTACCAAGCCTTTCACGATGAATTCTATCAGTAGACTGGTGGCGCTGCAGGCAGACATTGCAAGGTTTGGGCCGAGCTTGGAAGATGTGGAAGCGTGCATCAAAGTGTTGAATGAAGGGTTGCTGCAATTTAGGACAGAGAAAGAAGCAGTGGCTAAAATAGATGGAAAGATGTTGAATTACATGTTTGACTAGTATATCCAATATCAGAACAAGAAGAAGACATAAATGTTACAGCTTGCATGACTTCTTCTATTCTTTCTTCTTCTATTTTCTATGTTCCTGGATGAAATTGTAAAACTTCTAAGTTATTGGTTTTGCAACCATTACTTAAAGTCATGTGGAACCATTCTATTAGTTAAGTGATACATGTGTCACTTAAGGAGAAGATAGTTGAGGATGATTGCCAAATGTCATCTTTATTTGTTGTTTATGTTTCAATTTAGTTTGAGTTTTCCATTTGTACTTTCCCTCCTTCATTTTATAAGTAGGAGAAGAACCTCGGGTTAATCATCGATCGAATTTGTAAACAGCAATCATGTGTTCTAGACTTTGTGCTGAACCCTTAAGAGAAACTTGGAGCAAAGGAATACAAAGGAGCATGTTTTCAGAGAACTTGGTGTCACGGTGTACTGTGTTTCCTTCTTTTAAATCTTAGATCTCTTAATAGACTTTGTGTTATTTTAGATCCGGATCCGAGAGGTGCCTTTGTCTTATAATTTTGTGTGTTCATATCTATTAAGTTTCTTATATGTGCATGCAATTAGGTCTGCTATCTACTAATTAGGATGCATATCTTCCCCATTTCTTCTCTGTATTTCCTTTACTTCCTTCTATAACTTTCCTTTCTTAAATAGCTGCTTACTTGCTGCAGAACTTCTTAGTTATGGTTCATGAACTAAGTGGTTAAAGTAAAACCCTTGATAGATAATAAAATATTTTTATTAACAAATCGACATAGGAGCCTCTTTGGTTAAATGAGGGAGATTTATCTCATGACCGCCTAGGTTTGATGCTATACAAAAATCTAGCCAACAGCAGTTGTCATCGAATATAAGAGATACAATAAAAATAAGAAGGAGTTCTCATAATCGTGAATCGTGTGAAAATTTTTCTTAGATATGACTCAAACAAAATTATTCTTTAAGTTTAAAATTGAAAATCCACAAAT
This sequence comes from Taxus wallichiana var. yunnanensis, assembly GCA_018340775.1. Lineage (NCBI taxonomy): Eukaryota > Viridiplantae > Streptophyta > Pinopsida > Cupressales > Taxaceae > Taxus > Taxus wallichiana. Next base: position 608,390,477 of record CM031239.1, on the reverse strand, counting down.
TAATATTAGCCAAATATTCTTTAAAATGAGCAAACCCTTTTATGTGAAAATCAATCACTCATGTACCACTTATTGTAGGCATCATGTTGAATTTTCAATGTATTATCATGTTTTTGTCAAATACGTCGTGTTTTGTATATTGACATCATGTTGCAGGATTTTGGAATAAATTTCCCACAAAAATATTCAAGGGAATTTATTCCGACAATATTTTGTGAAAAATCAACAAGACAATTTGTTTATAACAAAGCATGTTTGGATGGAACGTGCAATGTATGTGGTGGCTTGCCAAATCTGAAAATTTATATCAATGAGGAGAGTACATATTCAATAGGAAAATAATTGGTTGATTTCACTAATATAAATCAGTGGCATATCAATTAAAAGATGGAAAAGAATCTAAGAGGTGTGAGCTTGTTAGAAAACAATTACCTGTATCAGAATATATGGTCAAATTCAGAGAGGAAATTTTTTATGAGTATACAAGGCACACACATAGAGCTCAATGGTTGGATGAAAAATTCAAGTTAAGCAAGGACACATTCCCACTTAGTACTATTGTTTCAGTAGTTGACTTCGTAGAGAATTACACATTGCAGCCACAAATGGAGGTTCAATCTCAATATTATACCTCGGTGCAGGTAAGTTTCTATTTTCGTGCATATAACATTCATGCACTCTCCTGAAAGCATTGAGAAAGATCAAAAATATTAAGAGCGTATCATTTCTACATCGGGGATGATTGGACACATTCTACGTGAATATGTAAAGGGTGTTTCCATGTGTTTTATGCAAACTTGAATGAGAGGAACATTAGTTTCGATCAACATTACATTTGGTCAGATAACTACACATCAAAATTCAAGAATGCATGGATGTTTTATTGGCTAAGCAAGATGCATAAATAAAAAAATGTACAACATATCTAGATTTTTACTGAGGCAGGGCATGGAAAAGGAGATCATGTGTGAAAAGAGCACTTGCAAGAGAAGAGTTAAAGTTCAAGGATGGTGTTAAATTTACAGATGCAAAAAATATTTTTGATTGGTGTGTTAAGAATATGGGCCATGAATCTCAAGAGAGATCAACGGTTCATAGATATTTTTGGTTGATAGAGAAACAACATCTGGAAAACTTTGAAGATTGTATGATAGTTGCAGGATCAATTTATATGCACTCATTCCGTAGTTCAGATGCAAATGCTTGGACTATTTATACTAGGTGCATGACATGTTTTTGTATAACATGCATTAATTTTGTGTGGAATGAATGTGAGTCACAATAGTGGGTGGATGAATGGACTTGTAGACGTCTAATTCCACTCAAAACATATGAAGTTCCACGAGCATTACAACTTTCAGGGTCTTGAGATCAAATGACAACATCACCTGACTTTGACCAAGTCTCTGATTTATTGTGACAAGGTACATACATATATGTACATGCCATGTTTTATATTTATAAATTATTAAATGCTCAAATCTTAATGTATTTATAAATTGACTAAACAGTTTTACTTTGTGATACATATGGCACGTTTTTGTAGTTATTGCAATGGAATTTAACGAAGAGGGAACAAACTACTTCTTATCTCGTTGTGTATAGGGGAAAAAAATTGACTTCCACAGTCATTGATGGTGAAGGCCTTTAGTATCCCACTGGATCAGTGGTAGTCACTGGAACTTGGCTTTGACGATATCCTATCAAAAAATCAAACATTTGGTGGTTTGAAGACTATGAAGTAAATCGAAGATACTTCACTATTCACATTTGGTCTTGCAACAAATATTAAATTGATCAAATATCGAGGTTGGCCATCAAATGAAAATATGTGGAAGCTTTGTGAATCAGATCATGAAGCAATTATTGCTACTATCAAGAATAGAGTTGATCCTTGCGGTTCATTGAATTGAGTTTGCAAAGGTATGTTCTTCATGAATTTAATTTGAATATTTACTTAAATCATTTTGTTTAAATTTTGTATGATTTAAAATTTTATTTAATTGCTTACTAACATGTTTATGTAGGCTAGTAGTGCCAAAAAAACTTCCACCTTCATGTGGTTGGCACTATCAATAGAGAATTTATTATTCTTGAAGCCAAGTGAAGCTAAGAGAAATTAAATATTAGAAAGGAAAAACAAACAAAAATTCTCATTTCACCACCTATATTGTAAAAATATCTTATTAAAATTCTCATTTCACCACCTATATTGTATGAACCACCTATATTATTCAGGTGATTGGAAATGGACAACCTTACATTGACTCAGTCTAAATGGAGATGGAGAAAACCGTGAGAGGATTTTATAGAGGGCCCCGATGTGGAGGTATCGGATCTGACGAGACGTCTCTAGGTGCCATGGAGTCTGAGAAATCACCCATCGAAGATATGGCATGTTTGGGCCTCAGGGCTCTTAAGGGACTACGCCCAGACGGGGTAGCCTGAAAGCACGAGGAGCATAGGGAACCAAAAATAATCCTCCACTAGCATTCACCAAGCCACCCCGACGTGTTGGTGTAGTTGGTTTGGTCCCACGAGCTTCCATTTGCAAACTACAGTGTCAAGCAGCCCTCTACACTCGACTCGGACTTCAATATTTCACTCATTTGCAAACAATAGCACAACGAGAGAACCAGATGGAAACAAAGAAAACCGTGAGAATATTTCATAGAGGTCCTTGACATGGAGGTCTTGGATCTAACGATATGTCTCTATGTACCATGAAGTATGAGAAATCACATGTCAAAGATATGGCGTGTTTGGGCCTCAGGGCTCTTTAGCGACTACGCCTGAGGCGGGGGTAGCCGAAAGCACAGGAGCATAGGAACCAAAATAAAGCATCCACTAGTGTTCACCTGACCACCCCGATGTGTTGGCATAGTTGGTTTGGTCCCACGAGCTTCCATTTGCAAACACAACGTCTCAGTAGCCCTCTACTTCGACTCGGACTACACTATTTCACGCGTTTACAAACAATATAGCACAACAAGAGAACCAGATGGAGATGGAGAAAACTATGATATCCTTTCATAGAGGGCCCCCGATGTTGAGGTCTTGGATCTCGACAAGATGTCTCTAGGTGCCACAAAGTTTGAGAAATCACCCGTCGAAGATATGGCGTGTTTTGGCCTCAGGGCTCTTAAGCGACTACGCCTAGACAAGGTGGCCCGAAAGCACGAGGAGCGTAGGGAACTAAAATGAATCCTATAATAGCATTCACCAGGCCACCCCGATGTGTTGGCATAGTTAGTTTGGTCCCAAAAGCTTCGTTTACAAACTACAACTGTGGTGCCTCTACACCGACTTAGACCGTAGTATTTTGTGTGTTTGCAAAACAATAGGGCTGACGAACTAGATAGATAAGGAGAAAACCATGAGATAATTTCGTAAAGGGCCCCAATGTGGAGGTCTTAGATCTAACGAGATGTCTCTAGGTGCCACGAAGTTCAAGAAATCACCAGTCGAAGATATGGTGTGTTTTGGCCTCGGGGCTCCTAAGTGACTATGCCTGCAGACAAGGTATCCCAAAGCACGAGGAGCGTAGGAACCAAAATGAAGCATCCACTAGTGTTCACCTAGCCACTCTAATGTGTTGGCATAGTTAGTTTAGTCCCATGAGATTTCATTTGCAAACTACAAAGATCTGGGCAGCCCTACACTAACTTTCAGCATCGCACTATTTCGCGCGTTTGCAGAAATAATAACAGCAACAGAGAACCAGATGGATATGGAGAAACCGTGAGAGGATTTTGTAGAGGCTCTGACATGGAGGTCTTGGATCTAACGAGACATCTCTAGGTGTGACGAAGTTTGAGAAATCACCCGTCAAAGATATGGTGTGTTTGGGCCTTAGGGCTCTTTAGCACTACACCTGGGACGGGGTAGCCCAGCATGGGAGCATAGGGAACCAAAACAAAGCCTCCACTAGCATTCACTGGACACCCCAACGTGTTGGCATAGTTGTTTTGGCCCCACGAGCTTCGTTTGCAAACTATAGCCTCTGGAAATCCTACACTAACTCGAGACTACACTATTTCATGCATTTTTAAACAATAGCACAGTTGAGAGAACTAGATGGAGACAGAGAAAACAAATATTTTCAGTAGTCGTTGTGCTATTGTTTGTAAACACATGAAATAGTGTATTTTGAGTCAATGTAGGGCTTCCAAATGCTGTAGTTTACAAATGGAAGCTCGTGGTACCAAACCAACTACGCCAACATGTCGGGTGGCCTAGTGAACGCTAGTGTAGGCTTTGTTTTGGTTCCCTATGCTCCTCGTGCTTTTGAGTTACCCCGTCCGGGTGTAGTCACTTAAGAGCCCTGAGGCCCAAACACACCATATCTTTGACAAGTGAATTCTCAGACTTTGTGGCACCTAGAGATGTCTCGTTAGATCCTGCACTCCACATCGAAGGCCCTATACGAAATCCTATCATGGTTTTCTCCATCTCCATCCGGTTCTCTTGTTGTGCTATTGTTTCAAATACATGAAATAGTAAATCTGACTCGATGTAGGGTTGTGACACTATAGTTTGAAAATGAAAGCTCATGGGACCAAACCAACTAAGCCAAAACATCGGGGTGGCCTGGTGAATGCTAGTGGAGGATTCTTTTTGGTTCCCTACGCTCCCGTGCTTTCGGCTACCCCATCCTGGGTGTAGTCACTAAGAGCCCCGAGGCCCAAACATGCCATATCTTTGTGCTGTAATTTCTCGAGACTCCATGGCACCTAGAGATATCTCATTAGATCACGAGACCTACACATAAGGGCCTCTAAAAATCCTCTCGTGGTTTTCTCCGTCTCCATCTAGTTCTCTCGTTGTCTTTATTGTTCAAAACACACGAAATAGTGCAAATTAATCGAATCGGTGTAGGGATGCCATATGCCGTAGTTTGTAAACGAAAGCTCGTGGGACTGAACCAACTATGCCAACACGTTGGGGTGGCCTAGTGAACTCTATTGGAGGCTTCGTTTTGGTTCCCTATGCTCCTTGTGCTTTGGGAAACCTCATCCCAGACGTAGTCGCTTAAGACCCTCGAGGCCCAAACACGCCATATCTTCGACAGTGATTTCTCGAACTCCGTGGCACCTAGAGATGTCTCATTAGATCCAAGAAATCTACATTAGGGCCCTCTACAAAATCCTCTCACGGTTTTCTCCATCTCCATCCGATTCTCTCATTGTATATTGTTTGTAAACGTAAAAAATAGTGCGATGCTGAGTCGGTGTAGGGCTTCCAGACGCCTGTAGTTATGAACGAAGCTCACAGACTGAACCAACTATGCCAACACGTTGGGGTGGCCTAGTGAATTCTATTGGAGGATTTGTTTTGGTTCCCTAAGCTCCCCGTGCTTTGGGCTAACCAACCCGTCTCAGGCGTAGTCCCTTAAGAGCCCTGAGGCCCAAACATGCCATATCTTTGACGGGTGATTTCTCGGACTCCGTAGCACCTAGAGATGTCTCGTTAGATCCGAGACCTCCATGTCAGGGCCCTATACAAAATCCTCTTGTGGTTTTCTCTATCTCCATCCGGTTCTCTCATTGTGTTATTTTTTGTAAACACACAAAATAGTGCAGAATGAGTCGGTGTAGGAATGTCGACATTCAGTTTGCAAACGGAAGCTCATGGGACCGAACCAACTATGCCAACATGTTGGGGTGGCCTGGTGAGTGCTAGTGGAGCATTCCTTTTGGTTCCCTATGCTCCCCGTGCTTTCGAGGATACCTCGTCTGGGCGTAGTCGCTTAAGAGCCCTGAATGACTAGATTGCCTTAAGAATGAATTTGATAGGGGTATGTCTAAGAACACATGGGAGTTATCAATCACCAAGTAAATATTTCTTGTTTAGTTCTGGATGGGAGTCAGTTGGCCTACGGCTTAGTGACCTTCCATTCATTGATAATTTATGCTATAATAAACCCATGGATGCTTTCAAAAACATCTTAAAAAGAATAGGGGTAGTCATCAAGCCTAGTGAAGGGTGTGATGTGATTTCCAAATAACTTGAAATGCCTACTGATTTAAAGGTATTAACATGAATTGGACAGGATTAGACAATCAAGAATCATTGAGTGTCTGAATCAAAATGTCATTGCATCTGGAGACATTCTCAAGCATTGGAGTATAGTATATGGAGAGACATTCTCAAAATATCAACAAATGAAAGGCATCGAATTGTGACGACTCTCGGGTGTTTTAATAAGGAGAAGACTACGAAGTGCATAGAATAATGTAGTAAGTGCATGATAAGATAGAACCAAGACAAAGAGACCATGAGCAAGAAGAAGCGCAAGTAAGGTAAATACACATATACACATTGATAAATTGAATGAATAATTACTCAGATTAGGTAACTCTTTATATACATACATTATATAAATATTGATTTCCAAAGTTTGATGCATATTATACATTGAAAATGCTAGTACATGTACATCACCAATAAATGAAAAAATAATCCATAATGTCTTAAATATTGTCAAGTGCACATCATATTAGATTCATGCAAAAATAATCTCAGAAATGTAAGGTCTCATACAAAATTATCAAGTTCCAAATAGTATTTTAATGTGCATAATAAATACAAAAATTCCCAAATAGGTCATATACCATCAAGTTCAAATGCCATATAGGTGTACATACAATGCCATGCACATAGGCATACAAAAACAATGTCATGTAAGACATATATATTTCCTACTCATCAAAATATATCCCTCTCTTGGCCTTTCTCAAAGAAGGCCCTCCCTTAGATGAAGATGGAGATCCATGAGATGACTTTGGATCATCTCGAGCCCATGCTAGTTCTCTTCCATTGAATACTTGCCTGTAGATGAGCCTATAAATGCAAACAATGTTTTTTTGTCAAAACTTAATTTATATATGTTTTCAACATGTATTTAAGACCATGCTAGAATGAAATTATTTACATAAATACACAAACTTACCGCAAGTTGTCAATCACACCGAATTTACATCTCACGCTTAGATGAGTCATCGAGAGCTCCTGTAATACGAATGGGGGTACAAAGACGATGAGATGGAGGATTCCATGCCCTTGAATTCAAAATGGAGGGGGTTGAAGTTCCCTACATACACATAAGATCAGAAAATATAACATCAGAATTAGCAAAAATAGAACTAAGTACATGTATCTACATAATGACAATATTTTAACTAATTTTATCAATATAGAACTATTTTTTTACCCCGCCACGCCTGTGAATCAAATGAATAGGGCTGCTACCTATCGCAGGTAACTCCTGCATATACACAATGAAGGACATTATTAACATAATTTAATAATTCTACAATGAAAGACATTACTAACATGTAATTTAACATAATATGAATTACATGAGAAATTTAACAAAATTTACGTGTTGTTTGAATACTCAGTGAGTTGCTACGCAAATGAAATCACAATGGCAACACCTTTATCTACTTGTCGCAGAGATGGTGGGGTGTCTAGTGAAGTCAACATATTTATCAAACATGTATATCACGTGAGTTAGATGGACATACAAGAACATACATATATTTGAATTCAAAACTAATATATATACATGCAAATACACAAACACACACACACACACATGTATGTGAAAATTTTACATAATTAACATTCTAAATTACCTCTATGAATGTATGTGTATGCATGGTGCTCACCGCCTATGGTCGAGATGAAGATGCGCCTCCCGCACACTGTAATATCAATGCATGTACATGTACAAATACAAATATTTCAAAATTTTAACATATATAAGAAAATCAGTACTCCAAATTTTTGTAACACACATAATAAAACATAATAAATTTACCTACGAAAGTGATGCAGATAAATGTAATCCAAATGTCTCACTCAAAAGGACATTTGACAAGTGACATTATCGTGATCGCCCCTAGCACCAGGTGCACCAAAATTAGTACACATGAAAGTATCATCCTCCTCGGGCCCCAAACATATGCTACCACATGACAAGAAAAGATTTGGCCTCAAGCTAGTACTCCCTGAGGGAATACTCTGTGTACCTCCACAAGCATCGCTCAGCCTAAATCTCCCTCGTATGTGAACAAGGGTCACAGGTAGCCGCTAAAGCGCATGGAGTGTATCAATCTCTACTGTCTCCTTCACTGCTTGAGGGATAATCTTAGGGTGAGGGGGCTTCTGTGCGGGAATTTACCTTATTGAATAGGTGCACGTTGTGCACCTGGTCAATCATGTGCAAATCCTTTTCCTCGGCCCTAGAAATCTCGAAAATCAAAATAATTTGGGATCTCATTGAGGATAAAATCATAATAGAGTTTCCTCAAAAAGTATAGTGGCACCTCGTTGTTATTACAAGGTGAAAAATCAAACACCATCCACCAAAAAATTATTTTTAATCAAATTATTATTGCACCAATGGATGGGAAATCATTTACATGACAACGAAACAAGAAAATTAGTGCGGGGTCCATGAATAAGGCGCATATGAGGTATTTTGAAATTTCTTTTTCTTTACATCCACATATGACAATTTGTTGGAATAATAAACCCTACAACCCTCTCTGTAAGTTTTCCAATGATCAATTTGCCCCGTTTCCACGTCAATTTGAATAAGTAATGCCTCCAATGTGTTTAAGAGAGGTGTGGTGGGGGTTTGTAGATTGTGCATCCCTCATTGTTTTGATTAAATCCTCAATTTCAATTTTGTTTTCAACTATTTGGGCTACTAAATCTTCTTGACTACCCGAGGGATGTTGAGAAATTATGGGAGTGTCGGGAGGGATGACAAGAATAACAAGGTTTGGTTGTGGTTGATTCCCTTGACCTCTAACTGTAACAATAAAAAATATGTATTCAATTCAAATTTTAATCTATAATTATCATATTTCAATGCAATTTTGAGAAAATAATTGTGCTTACCTCTTCTCGTGGTGCCATTGTCGATTCAGATCTTCCCAAAGTGATCTAGAAACGATCCTTTGAGCTTGAGATCCAGCTGAATGAAAAAATGTGAGGGAACGGTTAAACTTTGAAACTCGCGTTTAAGGGAGATAAAATGATAAAGGCTTGGGCCTCTTTTTTTGTTTATAATAGGCATAACGCGTACACATTATGTAATGTGTACATGTTATAACACGTACACATTATGCTTCGGTGATTCCCGAGCCAAACAAATTAAAATGCGAGTGTGTTTTTAACAAACGCGCACGCGTTTTCCTTTTTTTGGATTCTTCTCAACTTTTTAGCACCCCAACTTCGTGCACTTACCCAAAAGGTTGTGGAGTTTGTCTTTACACCTACCATCTATGCATTTACTTGAAAGTTTCAAAGGCATTTTCAATGAAACCATTTTGTGCATATCATGCATTCATTGTAGTCCACAAAACTACATCTCGTTGAGGCATTTTCTTAAATAGTTCACATGCCTTGTGTATGGTGCCAAATTTTGTGTACATGTCTACCAAAAACATATTTCCATTATGGTTTGATGAATGTTGATGTCCTGATCCAAAGCTTGCATTTTGACACATATGGAAGGATCCTAGAAAAAATTGTGATTGCTTTTTCCAAATAGTTTCCAAAGCCTTTTCAACAAACCCATTTTGTGCAAATTTCTGTGAGGAGTTTGTTTTTTGTCCAACTCTTTATAGACAACAGGCGGGCATGAGTTATATAGTAAGTTGTAACCCTTTTTACACCCACACACCCCATATCAATCCATGAGATGTAATGGAAATGTAGACAGAAATGGGTGAAGATTTTTTTCAAATCTACTGCTACTATCTGAAGCATTGATGAAGAAAAATTATACAATTCCAAATAAGTAAAAAAACACCAATGTATGATTTCCCTCATTGCAATCCATTGAACAATTCACGTGCCATGTGCATGCTTCTAAGATCCAATGTGGCAACTTCATTCATGTGCCATGTGCATGCTTCTAAGATCCAATGTGGAAACTTCAATGTAATGGCTACCTCGAGCAAGTCTTCTCACGTTGTATCACATGGAGTTGATCTAATAATATAGTAGAGCAATAGAATCACTCCCACCATACAGAATTGTGCATGTTTCTCCACCAAAGATTACAAAAGCTAACCCAACCAATTTTCTCTACATCATTTACAAACTCATTGGAATAAAATATCATGCATGCCCCACGAGCCCACATACCCATGCAACCACCATAAGATTTAATCATAATTTGATGATATCACTTAGAGCTTCCTCAAAAATATCCTGCTCAACCAAGATTGTCAACCATTTTACAATACACACCAATGCCATTTTCCCTTACAAAATGTTCCCTCATTTTCATTCTTATCTAATGGCACATTGTAGCTACAACAATAATCTAAAATCCATTCCCCATCCCGCTACCAATCTCATTCTCACTCTCACAACCTTATACAGAGAGGGTGAGTTAAAGGAGGCACTACACCTTTGACATTCATATGAGACATGGAACTAACAACTATGCTATAAGAAACCATGATGGATGTACATATATAACATGTTTTAAACCTCTCATAGAAGCGAGCGGGGAGGATAGTGCAATAAGGCGAGAGGTGTAGTCGCCACTACGGATGGAGAAGGTTGGAACACAAGCACACTTCCATCGCCTCCACTAAAATGATATCCATGCCAATCTCACTCTCACAACATTATGGAGATGGTCGGTTGGAATCCTACAAAAATTCTAACAAAATACACAGCCCACTATGATTTAATGGAGTTTGTAATAGTTCGAGGCCCCTTTTCTAACGATTGTTGTGTAGGCCGGAGAGGCTACATTTCTTTCACCCATTTAGTCTAACAATTTACATTGCTAGTGTATGCTCCCACATCTTGTGTACATATCAACTAAATCACTTATTATATCTACTTCAATTTTTTGTTAAAATGAGATGGATGTCCATGACCGCTTACAACTCCCTATTGGTGTATCCTGGATGTAGGAAAATGAGAACCGTGTTCATTTTTGAAACACCCAAAGTGGTCTATTACACTGATGCACCAATATCCCCATTAAGGGCCACCTCGTGCAAAAATCCAATCTTTTCTCTCGCCCCATGCAAGGATTAAGGTGGTGAAACTTTACCCGGAAAACACGTAAATTCCAAATTTTTCAAAATTCCACAGAGCATCAATGTGTCATATCAAACCATAATCAACACATGTACCTCCGTAAAAGTATAAACTCCATGTCCTTTGTCAAAAGATTGTGAATACCTTTTCGAATCTCCTTCGATCGTACATTATCGTCGCATGTCCTTTCCAAAACATATGATTCATTGATTATCTAATTGTTGTCGATACTAAAAAAGTTTGAGCCGGTAGAATGAAACGCCTATCGACGTAATTAATTTTTTTTGGAAAATTATATTTGTTTATCAATATTTTAGATTACAACATAGTCTATCGTCATATTGATAAACTAATGGATTGGTATTTTATGATTTAAAATATGGTAGATATTTTTTCCCTTAAAAATATTTTTTTAATCTAATGGATTAAGAAAGTTTTAATTTTTTTATGAATACAGTTATGTATGATTAATTTGAAAATATATCAAAATTGCAATTCACTAATATGATATTTTAAAATAGTAAAAACAATTTCAAAATATAGTAAGAACATATCTAATTTAAATATTAAAACATATATTTAAAGGCTCCAAAATGATAAAAGCATTTCGTCGAATCCAAAAATTATGAATTCTTTTTATAAATTCAACTAAGATTCTTGAGGACAAAATATTTACAATTAACAAAGTAAAAATTATTATTACTTCTGGCTTAGTTAAAATACATCTATTTAAAATATCTCAAAAGCTATCAATCTCTATGCACCTATCTAATTATATTAGAGTAATATAAATATATTAAATTTTTTATATAAAACAAATATAATACATAATATATATATATATATATATATATATATATATATATATATATATTTCAAGGTTTTTAGTTTGGATTTTTACATATCATGTTAATTATTAATTTTATTAAATTTTCTTACGATTTTTTCTTTGATTTGTGGCAAATGAAATCAATTTAGTTATGTTATTATGTTAGTCTCGAACAAAATTTATGGGAGAAAAAAAAATCAAACATTATTATATGGCCAACATATTACTATTTTTTGATTGAGTTCTCTAAGAAAAAAAAACACATATATCACATTTTAGCTATCATCATCCATTTGTTTTGGACATAAATTATTCCCTATTTGAATTATTATGATTTTTTTCCTAATATTATTTTATTAATATAACGTATTTTGAGAATAATATTTTTTTATTCCTTAAGAGAGAATAATTAAAATTACAAAGTAATATAATTAAACAAATGATACAATCTCTTAAATAATGTATTGTTGGAATACGTTTACAATTATTATTTTAAGTAATATATAATTTTAATCGGAGTTAATTATTCTATTTACATCATTGAAATAAATAATATGTATAACATTTATCTATAGTATAATAATAGGTTTTATGTTTACGTAAGTTATAACTTTACTCTAAATGCATAACTTTACTATAAATGTAAAAAGTTAGATTATGGCAAATAAAATCAATTGATTTTTGTTATTGTGTTGGTTTGAAAAAATTTAAAGAAAAAAAAGGGTCAAACATTACTATATGGTTAAGATATTACTATTTTTTAATCAATTTCTCCAAAAAAAAAAAATGTGTGTGTGTGTGTGTGTGTGTGTGTGTGTGTGTGTGTGTGTGTGTGTGTGTGTGTGTGTGTGTGTGTGTGTGTGTGTGTGTGTGTGTGTGACACTTTAATGGAAGTTAAATTTGAGGATGATTGTTACGTGATAGTCAAATGAACCATAAATTTAATTTCGAGAATAAAAGTGAACAACTTACTCCATTACAACTTTAGTTGTAATTCTAAGAACGCTTCTCAACATAATAAAATAAAAATATAATTATCTATAACTCAATTAAAAAAACCAACTACTTACCCTCTATAATTGGTTATATAATTTCTTGTATATTAAATAATTCATGCAACAACATCCATAGGTGATTGTGGAAGGCCGCTACGAAGAAGTTAATTGCTATAAAATGGCTCACACACAAAAACTCTCATAAATTTATTGATATTGGTCACAAATAAATTTATATAATCTTGATTGACTATCACAAATTTGAGCTTGCATGAAATTATTATGATTTTAGAAACAGTCTCATACAATGGATATTATAGAACCTTCAAATACAATGGATGTTTTTAGATTTTTATTATTCGAAAGAGGATTTTCACTTAATATCTCTATTATTGTTCTCAAAATGTCTTATGTTAAAAATAAACAAATGGATATGCTCAAAATCAAACAAAAGCACTTCACAATATGAAAATAAAGAGCTTCAAAAATAGATTATGTCATTTCTAAATCAACGAATAATCATTAAAACTTTCACCAAATGGAAATGATCTCAACAACTCTCAATTTGTTTTTATTTGAAAGAATGTGTAAAAGCTTCAAAAAGAAGGCCTACATACCCGAGGCACATGAGGCACACGCGGGTGTCGAGTCTCTCTTTTATGTGAGTTTAGTGGGAAGCATTATCTATGATTAGTGTAAGAGTATTTAGGAAAGAAGTTGAGACATACAAGAACCATAGGGCTCATAACGGCCTCCAGATCCTTGCAATCACTTCAGATCGAGTGCTTTAACAGATTCTAAAACATATACTATAACAGAAAGAAAGATACAACCATTCATTCATATCATGAAAGGAAAGAGAACTCATATGAATGAAATATACATTAAACCCATTGATATTCATATCTATTTATAACATGTAACCTCAATATATTCATTGATTCATTACAGAGTGTCACAGAGAGTAGACCGCAGTCATGCGCATCACTGGACGTATGTAGCTAAGCTAACAGAAAAGAAAAATAACAACTCCATGCTTAGTACATCCTTTCCCTGAACTAGAATATCCACTCGTAGCATTCTGCAGAGCTTCGCTCACTCTCTAACCCGCTATTCCCTATGTATATAGATGATATGATATATCTTTTTGTGTATATGTGTATATATATCTATATCTATATCTTTTCCCATGACAGAACTTGTATTTATCACTTTCCCAGGCTGCCAACTCACCTTGCCATGCCCTCAAGATCCATCGCAAGTGTCGAATGTGGTCCTCCATGTGAGCATGTTCCTTCAGCCGAGCTCTCCATTCCATCTCATGATGATCTTCTAGAAGATTCCATCCGAGGCATGCTCTTTCCTGGGCCAACCTATTTCACAGTAGCATCTTATCCACGTGCAACCGATCACACTTTTCACGTGTTCTACCTTGGGTGCTCAAATTGGCTAAGTCCCAAACCTCCTTTCATGCATGTCACGTGCATGCTATTTTCTTCCTTAAGCCTTTCTCTTGTGTGCTTTTTTTCCTTGCACCATTCTATAACTGGGATCCCGTGTGCCTAAGTGCCTTCATACTTGGTCAATATTCCAGGGGCCCAACATCACCCCACACTATGCCTGTTCTCCGTCCTCGGAAACATTTTACTTGACCAAGATGCAAGCTATTTTATGGAACCAAGATGTAGACTTATACTTTACAAAATGAATAAGGAATGAAAGAATAGGGGAAAGAATGAAGAATGGGGGGGAACATCAATTCAAAAGGCTGGGAAAGTCCTTTCGTAGATCTACCTCCATCTTGTTCCACACTTCGACCTCGCCCTTCACCTTCTGGCATAGGTCACCCACTAGGGTGCTCACTTCATCAAAGCTTAGGCCAATTCCCTGGGTGCCCAAAGTGTCCACAATCTGCTCCATTTCCTTACCTAGGTCTGTGAGTTTATCCATTCTTCTAGTAATTTGGGGGTATAGTTCCTTCAGCTGGGCCTTAATTGAGCTCCTTAAAGCCTCAATTGCCTCTGATTTCTTTCTACCTCGGCCAGAACCTTGTCCCTCTCTACCCTGTTCCTTTTTTTTTTTTGGAACTCTTTCAGCTCTGCTTCAAGTGTGGTGACCAAGGAGCTCGCCACCTTATCTCTATCCATGCATGTGTCATATGTGGCTTCTGCAGACTAGGAAATGACCTTAATCTCCATGAGTACTTGGTTGTACTTAGAAACAAGTGCTACTACCTTCAACCGGTCTTCCTCTTTCAAGTGCATGTGGCCACTTCTTCTATAGATTCCAGCCAAGGGTCACCTCTCCATAGTGAGGATGCATGTTAGGTCTTCTAAGCATTCCAAAGTTGATGTGTACCTCTGAGGGATTGGCGTTAGGTCTAGGTGCTTTAATATGATGGTGCTCTTGATCGACTCCACCTTCTTGTAGACCTCCTGCACCTTTACTTTTTCTTCCTTTAACTCATGCCTTAACTGCACGCTGATTAATTCCTCCTATTTTAAACTCTTGGCCTTCTCTCCAGTTCTTCCTCCTTCTTCCCCAACTTCACCTCCAATGCTCTGATTCTATCATTTCACGTGAACAAGCCTAGCCTCGGTCTCGACCATGACTTTGTTCAGAGCATTGCATACTTGCTCATCTGAAAGCTCCTGAGCATTTACTAAGGGGTTGTCTCCCTTAGATTCTGGCAATGAGATGAGTGCTTTTGGCAGACTTCAAAGTTCTGGCTCATCAATGTGTGACTCAAACACCCAAGAGAGCATCTTCTTGGTCCTGGGGTATGTGCCATCCTTTTCAAAAGACCCCATGGCTAGGAGCCTTTCATGGGTATGGTGCTTTGGAACCATGCGCGTAACACCTTCTTCATGTCATCCACATAGCCCATTATCTGTCTCTATTCTTGTATCCAGAGTTCTCCTACCCGAGAGCGCATGCCTTTGGGGAAGCTAACTATCGAGGGGCCTCCTAGGCTATCATGTTCCTTTTCAATGCTCTCCTCCTTCCCTTCCTTAAGCACTATGTCCACGTTGTGCTCTAACTCTTGGTCTACAAGGACTTTGAGCATCTTTTTCACTTCTCACTCTGCTATCTTAGTAATCTACTCTTTTGTAAGGCTTATGGCTCCCTACTCCTTGGCATCCTTCTCATCTACCTTGTCTTCTTTGGTGCCTTCCTCATCTTGTGTGCCCTTGCACCATGCAAATACAAACTCTTGCTTCTCCTCTCCACTCTTCTTCCTCCGAGTCATAGACACTAAACACATGTGGCTCTTTGTCCTTTCTCAGGCTCTTCTTCCTCATCGCCACCTCCTTCACTCTCATCTTCTCCTTCTCCCAAGTACTTCTCCAAGCTTATCTGGGTCACCTCCGAGTCAGCTTCTTCATCCACCCTCTGCTTCTTCCGAGAGGTGGCTTCGATAAGAGATTGGCCCTCTCTTCTTCCTTTGGTGATTCTTCCATGGTGGTGGGTGCTGGTGCCTCTACTTCTGGCATCTTCTCCTTCACTAGAGACTTCTTTCTCCGTATGTAGGTGCTTGGCTTGGCACTTGTAGATGGCATGCTCACTATCTGAGTAGTCGGCACACTTGGTGCTCCTTCCTCTCCTCTTCTCTTCTTAGATGTTGGCTTCTTCTTTCCCAAGGGGTCTTCAGGTATGGAGATTTCATTCTCCAAATACGTGCCCTTTTCAAACTTTGGCCTTATGTGCATGTACACACGCGTGCATGGATCCTCCAAACGATGGAAGCATCATCGCCTAGTCATTTGGATCTTGTGTGACACGTACTTCTCTATGTACGTGCGCTTACCACCGGGTAATTCAGCTTCTTCCTCATCTCCCTGTGTTCTCGGTCCAACCTTCCTAGTTCCAGCCTTAGCTTCTTTGATTCTTTAAATCTGTTTACTCCCGCTTGGAAGTATTGGGTAGTGAACGTGAAAGGAAGCTTGCACCAAGGGCTCCATGATTCATCAATAAGCTTGAATCTACCCAAGCAGTAGTGTTGGTACACCGTGAACTCAAGCTTCTCCCTAAGTGGCTATTGGGAGTTGTTCAGGGATCCTCCACTCTACCCCGAATGCATTCCTCAAGTGCGTATACCACTTTTCCAGACCACGCTTTGTGGGGAGCCATCATTAGTATCACAAGCATACTTCTCGAACCTCTTCGGGTGAAGGGTCTTTGGCTGGGTACTCCCACATGAACTTGTCTGAGGCATCCGACACTCCAATTTCTACAAACACTATGGTGAGCAAGACATTGCCAAAGAGGATCATGTCCCCTTCCTTCACGCACTTAACAATCTCCTCTGCAATGTACATGGATAAGTTGTATATCGTCCCCTCTGCAATCTTCCTGTAGACATGTAGCCAAGGTTTGTTGACTTGCGTCCATCTTTCTTGGCCATTCAACTTAGTCACCAGATGCGCGGCCATCTTCATAATGGGGTCCTTGATGTCTAAAATATCATAGTACCGTGACCCTTTCTTGCATGCATACTCAATGATGGTCTCTTGAATAGCCTCCTTATCACCAAGGTCATCTTCTAGGCTATCTCCCTCACATATGAGGCCTGTAAATTGTGAAATCAACTGGGGAGTCATGCACGCATCTTGCACCCAACAAAGTGGAAATAGTCTTCATGCACCCGAGACATCAACCACTGGTACAAGTGATCTGGCTTCCCAAAATAAGGCAACTCATAGAGTCAGCCCTGCCTTCCAATTTAACCTTAACGTCATCGTCATATATGGGAAAACCTTCAAGTGTTTCGCTTGTTGGTGGGGCGTACCAATTCCAATGCCATTTCTTTCTCTATGGTGTTTGTGTGGTGATTATAGTCACTAATATGTATGCTTCTCAAGTGGGATTCCCATTCCTTTCCCATCATCACCCCATCTGGGTATTGCATCTCTGCATACCATTCTTCATTTGTGTCTACTTGGGTTCTAGTTGTTTAGCCTTAGCTTTGCCCTTTCCTTTCTTGGGTGCCATGGTCGAGGTATTTTTATCACTCCTACCCTCTCTTTGTTACTTTCTTTCTTCTCCCAACCTTCGATCTCAGATCCATGATATAACTCTTCTAAACCCGTGCCCTAGTTTTTCGAACCCTAACTTGGATAAACTCTTCACAAGACAACCTTTTCAACTCCTTCCATGCCCATGTAATTCCTTCTGGTTCACAATCTCAAACTGGCTCTTCACATTTTAATCACATAGATCTTCCACTCGATCAAATCTAAAAAACCCTAGTTTATAACACTCGCTTATATCTCCAACTCTTCATTTTCACAAAGTAAAAATGAGAGTGCCCCACCCTTTATTTATAGTTTTTCCTTTTTTTGATCATTAAATGCTACTTTACCTACCCCCATACTTTGTTCATTTAATGTGATTTTTCAAACAAAGTCCATCTTCAGTGCCTTCACTCACGTGCCCTTCCCTGCGTGAAAAACTTCTCCAACCTTCTCGCGCGCGCAACCAACCAACCCGACAGAGACTCTCACGCACGCTTGCTTAACCTCGCGCCGAAGGCACTTCTTCTATCCAGATTCTTGCTTTCACCTACCTCATGTTGCTTTAACTGTGCTTCCTTTTCCTTTGTACATGGGATCTACAAGTAGCTTTATCCTGGCACCAACCATTCTATCTTTTCTCTTCATCTACCTCTTTCAACCGGGCTACACAACAAGGCTCTTCAACACAACTTCCTTGGTACTTTAATCACGTGCTTCTTCACTTTTCTCCACCCCACACTTAAATGATGTGGTCCTCTGCGCACTCACAAATTCTCCAAAAATAGCAATAAGGTTACCAGTGCCCAAGGTGCAAAACCAAAACAACAACGTGAAAGGGAAACACAAGAAAGGGAAAATGCATAAAGGAAACTTCTAAACTAACTGGAAAAACTACCTTATTTACAAACACCAAGAAGACTTATTTATAGTAGGGCTTCAGCCTACTACCATTGAAGTGTCCAGAAACTTCATCCCATCCAAGCACTTCAGAATCGGCATGCCCAAATCAAGGATGTAGATTGTGTAGGGACCCAACCAATGGACTTTCAACTTTCCAGGATGGCGCAAAAACTTGGAATCATATAGTAACACCATCTGCCCAACCTCAAACTTCTTGTTTCTAATATGGTGATCATGCCAAGCCTTTTGCTTTTCCTTTTTCTATTTGTTTGGCTCCATCAGGCAAGTGATCATCTCTCATCCAGTTTCATTAGCTCATCAATCCTTTCTTCTTCCAAAGCTTGCTTGTTCATCGGCTAATCCTCGCATGCTATTCGCAGAGAAGGTAACATAAATTCAACCAAAAAAATGGCTTCCATGCCAAACACCAATTGAAAAGGTGTGGCTTTATTTAGTCTTTTATACGTAGTCCTGTAAGCCCATAACACTGCCGATACTTTGTCATCCCAATCTTGTCTTCCAACATCACAGATTTTGGTCAAGGTATGACTCAATATTTTGTTGAATGCTTCCATGGTTCCATTTGCTTGTGGGTGATAGGGCGTAGTCTTGTGATGAGCCACCATGAACTCTGATAATAGGATCCTCATGGTCTCATTCAGAAAATGTGTACCCCTATCACTGGTCAAACTCAATGGACATCCATACCTTGTGATAATGTTCTCCCATAAGAACCTTGCCATTGTTGCTACCATGTAATCTTTAGTTGGGGCTGCCTCTGCCCACCTTGTGAGATAATCCATGCAAGTGATGACATAACGTGACCTAGTCCTACATGCGCTGCTGGTGCAATAGGTCCCACAAAATCTATCACCCATTTTTCAAAAGGCTCGCGCTAGGGATAGGGATGCAAAGGCATTTCATCTCTCCTTCCTGGTTTCCAATGCACTGACAAGTGGTCACATGCTTTACAATAATCTCTACAATCCCTGTACAAGGTTTCCCACCATAATCCTGCCATTAATATCTTGCACGCGGTGGCATCACCTACGTAATGCCCACCCGCACTTCCTCCGTGTGCTTCCTCCATGATGGCCAGTGCTCATGCTCTAATACACACACTGTGCAAAACTTCATCACATCCCAATTTGTATAAGTCTCCACTAATCAACATGTAGGGCATGATGTGTATGGCCAACTACTTCTTTTCCAATGCCTTCATTCCATCCGTGCCACACCTTCTTTTAAAAATACTACAATCTCCTCCAAATCCGAGGGCGCGTGCCACAACCTAAATAGTTGGGCATCTAGCATTGCTTCCTCAATACTTTGTGCATCCTCTCCTGAATCAATCTTGATAGATGATCAGGTCCACAATTACTTTTTTTGGGCTTCACTACAATGGTGAATTCAAACTCTTGAAACAACAACACCCATCGACATATGTGCCCTTGAAGAATGGGCTTGTTCACCAAATACTTTAATGCCATGTGGTCGGTGTAGAATACAAAGGGTGTTGCCAACAGATACTATCTAAACTTGAAGAGCAGCGTAGATCATCGACAATGCCTCGTGCTCTGGTAGTGGTATAATTCTTCTCTACTGGTGTTAACTTCTACTCACAAAACAGAGAGGATGATCAACAATCCCCTCACTTGGTTGTGCAAGCACTGCTCCAATGGTGGTTCCTGAGGCATCTACATGGACATGGAAGGGCTTGTCCCAAGAGGGAAAATGTAAAATAGTGTGGTAATAAGCCTATCTTTTAATGTATCAAATGCCCCTCTCTGCTGCCTCTCCCCAATGGAAGGCACTTTTGTGTCTAAGCAGCTCCTCTAAAGGCATGGTGATCTTGGCATATCCCTTAATGAATTTCCTGTAATAGCCCGTATGCCCAAGGAATCCACGCACTGCGCTCTGGCTAGTAGGTTCCCTTAACCCCACAATAACTGCAACCTTAGTGGGATCTACCAACAAGCCCTCCTTACATATGATATGCCCCAATAGAGTCCCAAAGGGAGTAGAAAACACACATTTCTTAATGTTGAGGGATATCCTCAACTGCCTACACCTTTCAAACATTAATCTCAAGTTGTCACAATGGTCCTTAACTAGACCATATACTATCCAATCATCCAAATAGACCTGAAGAAATTTATGGATGAAGTCCTAGAATGCTTGCACCACTATGCGTGCAAAAAAAAAGTAAAGTGCATTCTTCAACCCAAAGGGCATGACCGTATATGCAAAACTTCCCCACTCGGTGGAAAAATTTGTCTTCTTCTGGTCCTCCTTTGCAATCCGGACTTGGTGGTATCCTAAAAATCCATCCGTAAAGGAATAGATTTCATGCCCAAATGACTCCTTCCAAAATTTCTTCAATGAAGGGGGTCGAAATGGATCAATGACACAAACTGCATTCAATTCCCTATAGTCCACACAAATCCTAATCCACCCATCCTTCTTGATGTTGATTACCATCGACTTATCCATTTCGATTCTTCCACTACCTCAATGATCCTAGAAGCTATCATCTTGTCTATCTCCTCCTTAACCTTCATGCAAATTGGGATTCATCCAGTAGGGCCTTTTTCTAACCGGGTGTGCACCATCCTTAGTTTTATCTTCATCTCCCCAAGGAATGGTGAATGCCTTTGAGCTCATGGTACCCACGTGGGAATAAATCCTCAAATTCACGCAACAGATCAATGATCTTTGATACTTCCTTCTCTATCCAAGTAATCCCCAATAATAGCTTCCTTAGGTTCTTCTTTTGAACCGATGTTAACTTTCTTCATCTTTAAAGGCTCATGGTAGGCATGCACACGTGAGCATCTACACTATCCACTACCTCACGCATTCCTACATAATGGCTAACATCTAAGCTTTTCCGATTCCTCTCCATCAATCACATATACTAACTTTCCTTCTCTTTTTCCAAACATGCATGCTCAAGTTATAACTCTTCTGCTTCCTCAATTTCTTCAAAGCGCACCTCCAATCCTGGTTCACCTAATAATTCTAATAGCCTATCTTCCATTCTGGCACTATCCCCCATGGTAAGGTGCTTGATACCCTACAAGGCCTTATCAATCGATGGCTTGGTACTCGATACTCAAAGGTTTGAATAAGGTCAGCCACGAGCTCTTGCCAATTCCTTGTCTGGTGGTGTGTCTCCGAATGAATGTATGTACCATGCACGCGCACAACCCTGTAGTGTAGAATACAACTTGTGCACCCAGAGGGATGGTGGAAAAGCTTCGTGCCTTCTCTCCAGACCCATTCACACTCCTGGATATGGAAAGAGGTGGGCTCCTTCCCATGGTACTCCTTGATGATGGTGGGTACATTACTCCTAGAAAATCTATGACAGAGAGAGAAATTCTTACCTCGCGCCACTCTAAAAGGCTCTCCTGATGTGTGGCCCACCAATGAGCTACTGTGCCAAGCAAGACATAACTTAACATCTCCCTCCATTCCTTCTCATTCTTCCACTGAGCTTCTACCTCCTGCAGAAAGATCTCAGGGAAGGCTCCTCCTGAATACTTGGGTAGTTCTTTTCCTCCAAGGTGCCTAATAGTGCATGCCTTTATTACCTTGGTCACCAACCCTCTCAACTACCATCCCATTAATTCGTAAGTTCCATGCACCCAATTTTCACAAGCTAAACTAGTGGTATCACTTACTGACTGAGCATCTTCAAACTGGATAACTCCATTAGTAGGGTGTACCATCTCAGGGTCTCTAATTGAGCACACATAAATTTTGTCCAGAACTTCTTCTCCCAATGGTTCAATATAGGGTGTCGACTTCCCATCAACCAGGGGTATAATGACCCATTCCTCTTTGTTCTCAAAGCTGATGTACCCTTTGTTGAACCGAAGGTCCACATTATTTTTGTAACACCAAGGGCGCCCAAGTAGTGCTGGGAAATTATGTCCACCCTCGAGTGCCAAGACTTCAAAGTCCCCAGTAAACTTGGCTCCCTAAATAGTAATAGTTACATCCTTCAAGACACCGATGGGCATTGCCTTAGTTTTTTTTTCCATATACAACACATTCAAAGATGGCTGTAATGTAGGTCTCCCCATCTGATGCCATGCATCCAAAGTCAGAACATTAACCTCCTCGCGCCTAGTGTCAATGAGTATATTGCTGAGGAGCCATCCATCTACAATTGCATTCAATGTAATCTCCTTATCATAGTCGAGGCTGTGAGGGGGAAGGTTCACATGCAAGACCTATCTCTCGCACTCTTCTCCGTGTGTGGTACCTTCTCTCTCAACCAGATCCTAGCAAAGGAATGATGTTCTCCTGCCTTAGCATTTTACACACCTCCTTGACCTCATCCAGTCATCCTTTTGTGCCTCGACTCTCCTTCCTTGTTCCTCCTTTCTGGATTTCTCCTTTAGACACTGGATCTCCCCTTGTAAGCTTCAAATAACATCCATGGTGTCCTGATATATCTCCTTCTGATGCATGGGGTCTGGATACTTTCCATGAATGACCTCTCCTCAAACCAGGGTCTTCTTGTCTTGGTACCTCTCTCTTTGCGTGTGGCTTCTCCCCTTGTTGTTACCAAGACAGCTCCAAACCTTCATCCCGTGTTACCCGAGGCATCCACGTATGTCTACCTTCTTTGATGTCGACCATCATCGCAGTGCCCTTTCCTTCCTTCGGTGCATTGATTCATATGCTCAAATAATTCGGGCACTCCTCATACTTATATGCTTTTCCACACCATGAGCACCTAGCAACAAGTCCCAGCACTCACGCTTATAATGTTTATAGATCCCATTAAAAACATGTTCCACATGGGAACTCACTTCTTCTTCCTCCGTGGTTACCTCATCCATGGAATCCTCCTCAAAAACCTCTTCCACGTGTGCCCCCATCCATTGCGCGCTCCTCATAATGGTGATCATCATTTTTAGAACCACTGGCAATGCTGGTTTGGTGCACCCCATGATCAATGGCCTCATGGATCTGATCAATGAGCCTACAGTCCTTAGTATCATGGGTTGTGGAGGTGTAAATTTTGCAATAACAAGATACATTCTTCCTGATCATGCATGCATGCAGCAAGGGACATCTACTTGCATCATGGTCCCCATGACAAATCTCACAATCTACTATCACAACACGTACCATCCTCCTGGGGGAAATTATCCTTAACGTGCCCCTCTATTTCACAATCCATGCACCACAAACCACTACGTGAGTCTCATGGATTGAGTTCGCAGACAATTTTTCCAACTATTTGGCCATAGCAGCAATCTGAGCCTCCAAGAATGGGCTAATGCCAATATCAATACTACCAATAGCCTCGGCATGCAAGGTAGCTTCCAATGCTTCACATGGATCTGTAAAAGTTTTATGAGACAAGGCCCTTCTAAAAGGGGTGATCAATCCTCCAACAAACCACTGTGCATGTTGTGAAGGGTGAATATCATATGATAATTTAGACAAGAGAGTTTTAAAATGTGCATCATACTCCCGCACACACTCTCGCCATTCCTTGTTGAATCTCCTTCAAAGCGCTAATGCTTTTCTACTCGAACTCAGAATGTGGAACTCTACCAAGAATGCATTCTTTAAAGTAGTGTAGTCCACCACCATTTGATGAGGGTCATACTTTCTATACTAGCTATGCGCGCGCCCTTGCAATGTGGTTACAAATTGACTAGCCTTTCATTCTGGGGTTGTGATACCCTTCACGTGCCATAGTAGTTCACACTTGTGAACATGTTCCAAACATCCTCAATGCCCCTGTAATCTGGAAAATGTAGAGACATTTCAAAGAATACTTGAGGTGGTGGCTGGGGTCCTTGTCCTGAACCAGAGCCTTGGTTCCCTCTCGGTGTTTCTTCCACCACCTGATCCACCAGTCCACCGGGTCCTGTACCTCCAGAGCCACCAGATCCACTAGAACCACTGGGTCCAATAGGGCCTATAGGAGCTGTGCCAAGTGCCCCATGGTCCCACTGAACTGTGCACCGATGGTCTGTGATAGCACCCCACTACCACTACTTTGTCCCGCGCCACTCCCTGATGTGAGACCAAAAGCTTGTACACTTGCCCCTTGTCCAAAAAAACTCCTCGAATACTAGAATATGTGCAGCCATAGAAGAAGGGAATGAAAAATTATATCTCCTAGGCATGGATCTGTCTCTTCCACTAGTTTCAATTGGATCAATACTTCTTCCTGGTTTGGGAAAACCAAGCGCTAGGGCTCAGTCACTGGGTGGGTTTAGATATGCCAATGACTCTCCTTTCTCCATGTGATGAGCTCTCACCAAAAGCCGAAGGGGTCTCCCTTACGCACTTTCCAAGATGGGGTAGCATAGATTGCTCAGGTTCCACATCCTCGCGTGAACCTCAACTCCTTCCCGCAATGTCTGTCTCCATAAATCCATCACACTAGCAGCCTCGCATCATCTAGCAATCTCCCTTTCATGTGCTTCACTATACTTGAGCCATCTTTCTTCCCTCTCCTTCTCTCGTATCATCTCGCCATCTTCCTCCACCCAAGCTTCCTTACCCAACACACTCGTAATGGTTTAGCCGGCCATTGGGAGCACCTCTAAACTCATGGTAACCATCAATATCTTCATAGCTAGAGGAATAACATGTAGAAAATGTTCCTCTAGGTTCTCAGAAATTCAAACTCAAGCAACCTCTCGTGAAAGAATACGTAGAAATGGCATATTCCAGAGTGTAGCTAGCTAGTACTCCTCTCCACCAATGATCTACAACATGGGTCCACATCAGATCTATCATCCTGCAACCTCTGGTAGTCTTCTTCGGTCCATATCCATGATCCATAATGCCAACTTGATCTAGATGCATAGGCTGAAAGCCATCCATATAACTCTACTGGGAAGCAAAAAAAAAAAGTCTCATATAGATCATGGTAGAGGTTCTCTTCTACCCATCTACGTGTATTAAACTTAGGTCCAAGTGTTGAATCTCTGAGAAAATTCATCCTCCGTGCTCTTGAACCATGATTCAACATTTTCCAATGTTAACCGATCCATCATTACTCTTTACATAGATCATGATGCATGTTATATCCCACTACAACTTCAAAAAGAGGTCCAGAAATGGAACCAAGATGTAGTCATTTTTACTCCTATCACAAAAGGAAGAACCCCATGCATGTGCACTCGGCCTATCACCCAACAGAAGCTGAGCGCTCACCCGAGGCACGCGTGGGTACCGAGTCTCTCTTTTATGTGAGTTTAGTGGGAAGCATTATCTATGATTAGTGTAAGAGTATTTAGGAAAGAAGTTGAGACATACAAGAACCATAGGGCTGTAATGGCCTCCAGATCCTTGTCACTTAGACCGAGTGCTTTAACAGATTCTAGAACATATACTATAAAGTAAAGAAAGATACAACCATTCATTCATATCATGAAAGGAAAGAGAACTCATATGAATGAAATATACATTAAACCCATTGATATTCATATCTATTTATAATAAAGTAACCTCAATATATTCATTGATTCATTACAAGAGTGTCACAGAGAGTAGACCATCAAGTCATGCACATCACTCGGATGTATGTAGCTAAGCTAATAAGTAAAAGAAAAATAACAACCCATGCTTAGTACATCCTTTCCGAACTAGAATATCCACTCAGATTCCTAAGATTCTGCAGAGCTTTTCTCACTCTCTAACCCGCTATTCCCTATGTATATCCAGATGATATATATCTTCTTGTATGTGTATATATCTCTATATCATATATCTATATCTTTTCCCATGGTAGGCACTTGTATTTATCACTTTCCTGGGGCTGCCAACTCACCTTCACCATGCCCTCGATCCATCACCAAGTGTCGAATGTGGTCCTCCATGTGAGCATGTTCCTTCCCCAAAAAGGTGCCCGAGCTCTCCATTCCATCTCATGATGAATTGGCCACGAAGCAAATCTCTGTTGGAAACCAAATCCTTTATAGTAGAAATTTCTTTTCGAGCCAGACTTCACAACCTTGAACATTAGACCCTAAAGCTTTTCAAAAATGTTAAGGAAAGATAAGGTCTCCTGGATATTCTACTCCATTTTAGCAAGAGTGAGAAAAGAATCATTAGAAAAGTGCCCATTGATGAGTTGGGTCTTATGATGGGGAAGATAAATCACTGAATACGCCCTTGCTCCTCTTTATTGGTAATAAGATAGCAAAGTGCATCAATGGATAAAACAAAGAGACCGAGGAAGCAAGAGGACACCCTTCTCATATGGAACGATACAACCCAATAGTAGATGAGTAGTGACCATTAATATTAAGAGAAGAGGAAGCATCAATAAAGAGGGTCGAACTACATTGATAAAAAATTCCAAAACCCAACGCATGGAGCATCAAAAGGATGAAAGGCCACTCAATACAGTCATAAGCCTTCTCAAAATCAATTTTCAAAAAAATCACCCTTTGCAGAGAAGTTTGGGCCCATTTCATGCCTTCCTAGACTGCTATAAGATTATCCAAAATATAATAGCCTTTAACAAAACTAGATTGCTCATATCACACAATCTTAGGAAAAAGTTGAGCAATACGAATGACAAGAGCCTTAGCCAAAATCTTGTAGGAAACATTGAGAAGGGTGATAGGTCTCCAATTAGTGATAGCCTCCGGGTTCCCACTTTGGGAATGAATTTAATATTTCCTTTGTTAATAACATTACCCAGGATTGGTTACGTAAAGCCTTCGATACACCTCAATAAATACTTTGGAAAATAAAAGGCCAAGAAACTTTGTAAAAATCACAAGGGAAACCATCTAATCCTAGATATTTATCATCACCAAGATAAAGGAGGGAATTATGAAGCTCTTCAATAGAGAGAGAGAGAAGCATCATAATGCTTCCTGTCTTACTGACTCAACTTACATGGGACCACCTCAATGCATTGTTGTAAGGTTGCTTTGATTTCAACTGAAGGCTTCTGGGCCTGAAAACCAAGGTATAATGATCCAAAAAGGCTGAAGAGATCTCTCGAGAGAGTGGTAAGTTGAGAATGAGCCAACTGAATAGCCTTAATTTTCTCCCTAACATGCTTGGATATGAGGAAGTTGAAGAAGCTTGTAGATGCTTGATCATCATTTTTCAACCAGTGAATTTGAGCACGAACATGCACCCCCTTAGCTCTGTGTTATTCAATAAGCTTCAGATTGATGTCTGAGTTGCACAACTCAAACTTGGGTTGGTAGATCAAAAGGTTGGGACTCTAACAACAATGTCCTTCTTTGAAATCCCTATTGAAGAGCCACATCAGCTTGCTTCTGAACTTGAGCTTGATGTTTTCCAAAATGGAAATAAATTCAGTCATCCATTGAATTGCTTCATTCCACTAGAATATCCAACTAGTGACAAGCGGTGGATGTGGCACCATATTCCATAATTTCTCTATAAGAGATAAAACCCCGGGTGATCAGAGAGAAACATTCAAATAGAATTACGTATTTGGAACTTTGAGAGTGGCCCCACCCCATGAAAAAGTGAAAGAGATAGGGGTGTGATTTGATAAGAGAATGTCTAGCTAGGTGGTGACCTGGAGAGTAACTGTTAGTTTCCATCTCAAAACCTTTTGCTAAGATATCATAACACGATCAAGCCTTTTAAGAACACGCACCAATCCTTCTCAAAAATTGGACCAAGTAAACCAATTTTGAGAAGTAAAGTCTCGCCACCTTTTATAAAGAGGGTCTTTAATACTCCATCTATTTTTTAAATAAAACCAAGTTTCCGCTCTCCAATGCACCAACACATAGGAAGGGTCCCCATCTTTTCCTCGAGATGTTCAACCATATTAAAATCACCACAAAAACCCAATATGAAAGGGGTAAATTATCTCCTAACCAACGCCATAACACCGACCTTTCTGGGCCATCATTAGGGGCATAAAGATTTAACACACCAAGTGAAAAACCATTAATATTCAAAATAACCCACATGGCCGATTGTCAGGATCGTGACCCATGGCAGTAATCATGGTAGAAAATCTAGGAGACACAAAAATAGAAACACCACCTTTTCCTTCTAAATGAGAAGAAAAATAATGCATATAATTTGGCACAATGCACATTAAGGAAGTTTGAAGAAGGAAACCTATAATTTTAACCTCTTGCAAACAAATAATATCAAGATTACCAACTAATTGACAAACATGCTTTATAGAATATTTTAGGGATGATTTTTTGAGTCCTCTAACATTCCGTGGATGAAATTCATGGAAGGTCAAACATGATCAGCTCCTCCCCTACCCATTCTACAACATTTTTTGAGCTTAAAATACCAAAGCTATTGGAGAGAAAAACAGACCAGTTTGAGCTAGGTGGCTCTGTCAAAATGGTGTGGCACTTAGCCCCATTCAACCCCAACGCCTCTAAAGACTTCTCTCTAGGAGGACTCTAGGAGTGGCGTTGGGAGGAAGACATGGTAGGAACCATCCCAAAAAAAAAATTTAGAGAGTGGGATGGCCCTACATAGGCGGGAAGGGTTGAATAGGTCAAAGCGACGTGGGAGGTGAGGGAGATGGAACCGATTGTTTCCTAGAAGAGGTAGGGGGAACCGTAGAAGTGGGTT
The DNA here is from genome assembly GCA_018340775.1 of Taxus wallichiana var. yunnanensis. Lineage (NCBI taxonomy): Eukaryota > Viridiplantae > Streptophyta > Pinopsida > Cupressales > Taxaceae > Taxus > Taxus wallichiana. The sequence goes on along the minus strand of CM031239.1, from coordinate 608,361,066 downwards.
TACCACCATCACCTTTCTTATTAGCCACATTTCTCCATTCCTCGAGGCATCCTCTTGTGAATTGGGAGCAGGTGAGCATTAACAAAGCTTAGCGTGTTGAGCAAAGCAGATCATGAATACGATGATTAGTATCTTGAAAACGAAGTAAAGTATTGGGTAAGTTGAAATAGACAATTTTCTATGAGATACACATAGACCCGACCTGAATGTCAATGTGGTCTTGAAGATCGGAGGCAAAATCAACATCAACAAAAACTCGTTTATGAGGACGTGCATAAAAAAATGGTCGGGCTCATGACAAATAATATGGCTAAGGGGTCAGATAATATCGCTCAAAAAAGGCCAAAGTTGTAGTGGTAACCCCAGTAGCTCCACCCAAACAGGAACTTCAAGGGATACTTGATTGGATGGATTAAAGTCGAGAGTCCATTTGGAAAGAAAAAACAAAGTATTACCAATATACCAATAAGCATAACGCTAAAAAACAAGTTAGACTTGTGATGACTCATGAAAGGTAGAAAAAATAAAACCCTTTGGTGAGATTTCAAACACTAGTGACCTAGATTCCAACTATCTCCCAATGGTTTCTAATCCAGTTCTATAAATACAACTCAGACGGAATACGACCACAAAAATATGCTATTAAACAATTATTATGATAAAACTGAATAACAGGATCAACAAAATAAAGATCAATTGTGACATCCGGAAGGGTTTCAGAATCGTTACCTCATCGTAAAATTTTGGAACAAATATCGTCTCACGTTTGGGAGCCATCTTCACCACCGTTTGCAATTGATGTTGCAACGAGAGGGTTAGAGGCCATTATAAAGGCAAGCATCACCCAAAATGGGCGGAATAAATGCCCAAAATGCTATGAAAATAATTGATGCTAACGGTGACAAGATACGAGATTGAAAAGACTAATGCAAAAAGCTAACATGAATGAAGGCATGCAAGAAGACCATAAAGAGATCCAAACCTCCTGTATCATTCATTTCATTAACAACCTTCAAAACAAACTAGAAATGCAAGTGTCTATATTCCTATCAAGAAACATATAAATAATGAAAAACCAAAAATTTGGTAAATCTTCCGGAAGAAGTCGAACAACACTCCAAATCACCAAATAAAGAATCTCCTAAATACCAAATTCACAATAGTTTGTAAATAAGATGAGCAATCTCATCCAACATCTCCCATATCTATGTTTTTCAGCTCAAGCCTTAAAGCATGTGTTGCTTTAGTTAATGATAAGTCGTGTAAAAATGCTAATCAAATCTAGAAACCATGTTACCACTAATTAAATGACCTCCAAAACATCAACCATCAATTAATTGCTACTAAGTTAGTGGAGGTTGCTAACTATACTTAGAATGTCACCAAACGATACAAATTTTCTTCGAACTTAAAAATCATAGTTATCATGTTTGAAAAGTTTGAATAGTTCGAGAGGGGAAAAAAGTTGAAGTTTGGTTTGGTTTAGAAAATTTACAAATATAAAAATATATAAATAATAAATAGTATACATATACGGTGATATTTGAAAAGGAAAACCAATTAAACATAAAAATAAATAAATATATTATCTACGGAGTTTTTCTTTTACGTATGCGTACTTATTAGTAACATTTCTTGTTTTGTTTTTCTTGTGTTGAAGTTCTTTTAATTTAAACGCTTTAATTTTTTAATTAAAAAAATAAAACAAATAATGTTCGATTGAACTTGTTCGGTAAGTTCTTTTAGACCGAAATGTAGGGTTCGAACATAATCTTCACTACATTCGTAACAACATAGTTGGAAGGACTCACACTTTGCATTAACGTGCCCACGAGTGTGTTAGGTCTCTCGGATCATAAACTGTAATATCTAAAAAAGACATGATAACTATGTTATAAATAGAAAGTTTGTTTCAAAAGACACCACTTTCACTAAAACCTAACCCCTATGAAAAAATATAATATTAATATCTTATTCAATGAACCATCAATCTAATGTTGCTATTATAGAATCAAATGTGGGGACTTAAATAGTTTCAAAACCAATATCTATATGAATGGATATCTTTGCAAACAAATGACAAAATCATTGATAAAATAACATATCCGATCAATTACCAAATATTATTTGTGATGAAAAATAAAAGGTGATATATATACATGCCATTACTTTCCACTCGTATATCTAGTAATAGTGCAAAAGGTAACATCTTAATTATACTATTATGTGAAATGAAGTGTAAGTAGTGGCCAATGGAGAAAAGAATGGTTGGATCAAAAAAAGGAATAGGGAGATTACATGGTTTAAATTGCAGCCTTCTCTACAGAGATCACCATTACTATTCTTTCAAATTTTAATGTAAATTCTATTACCTGTGCCATTCTTTATGTTTCCTACTGTTGTTATAGAAGACACCTCATAGCTGTGAGAGGAGAAATTCACATATATGTGAGATTAATAATGTCATTTTGTGAGAGGATAAATTCCATTTCTGCGAGAGGTGTGTAGAAAAATAAAAGCTTCTCATATGCTCATGATTTTCATAGTGTGTTTATATATACATTATAAAAATATCTTACCTAAAGAGAAATATAGGCCATTTTACATGCATAGCTAGTTTTATAATTCATTAAAACCATTTGTTATACTTAAAACATGAGTACGACTATAGTAAGCTTTGATTACTTTAAATATAACAATAGCACAATGTCATCACGTACAGACTACAATCCCATTTCCTTGAGTTGCATCAGTTAGGTGTCTATGCACCACATTCCTTCACAATATATGAACACTATTAAATCGAGTCTTGCCACTAATGGAGGTCAGGAAAGGCTATAAAATGTTGCACAGACATGTGAGTGCATTTTTGCCTAGAAAGAGCTAACGGAAATAGAGATGGCTCCTCCAATATTGTCAGAGGGCCAGGCCCTCTGAATATAAATCACCCCCTTTTCCTGCTCTAAATATAAGTTATAGTGGGATGAAAGTTACAGTGTAAGTGCTTTGTTATTCTTGCTCTGAATATAAATCACCCTCTTTACACACATTTCTAAACAGGGATGAATAACACTTTGGATTCCACCACCAAGGACCCAACCAGAAGGATAAAACCTTTTATGTGTAGGGACACGCGGAGTATCAATTTTATAAAATAGAGGAGTGATTTTTCTTGTTTCAAAGAAGAGGCAAAATTCAAAATCCAAATCGCCCATGCTTGGTTACTTATTCTGTGCCAACTCTGATTTATATCGGCAGACTCCGTTGTTCTATTGCATTTCGACAGCAACAAGAGAAGCTTTGATTTGGAGTCCTGTAAACAAAACTCGAACTCCTTTGTCATCTACGCCGTGTTAAGGGGAGAAACCTCTCCTCTGACCCATGAACTCGATGGAATTTGGAAAAGAGAGTGCGACGACATCGCCGATAGCAATACCAACATTTTTAGCTTCACCGAGTTTCACCAATAAATTATTTTGAAATGGTGGAACATAATTAAAGCAGGTCACAGTGATGCATCTTCTTATACTTTAAAAAATTCTATTTTATTACTTCCATGTAATCCATCATACCTTCCAAGCATTAAGTGCATATGAGGATCTCTGTCTATGGATAATGAAACCTTATACAACCCACCGTGTATAAACTTGTCAAGAAACTCAATCTTACCCATTTCCGTATCACGTATCACAGTCATACTAAGTCAATTTCTTTCCTAGGTTTGTACTTGACTAACAAGAAATGATTATCTCTGATTAGGTGCTCACAACTACTATACCAATCATATATTCACATGCAACTCTCTCAAGAGACAAAATATCAATAATGGAGTCTTGATTTTATTACCTCTATTATTCAATCCCTTCTCATATCCGTAACTTCCCTTTTGAATTCATCTCTTTCTTCTAAATCCTTCTAAGCATCTTCTATATCAACATTGAAAATTAGTACATAAGAACCTACACTAGTCAAATATCTCTCTATTCTAGGTAAGCTTCTTCCAATCCTGCAAACATTCTCTACTTGAATGATTATTTAAAGATGTTCACCCTCTTGTAACAATAGTCCTCCTATCTTAGACACTCTTCTGACTAAGATATGTTCCTTGTGTGGTTATACACTGATAAACTATTATTGGATAAAACATATACGACTTTACATAATCTTTTGGGTAACAACAAAGAATCATGTCTTCTCAAAACATGAGAATCCAACTCAATGACCAACAAATAAAGCATGAAGAGGCTATATTTCATAAGAGATCCATTTGTCATCAATTTCATATTCATTTGTGCATGAAGATCCAATTCATTGTTCATGACCTCAAGAAAGTCTTCTTTTAACACATATTTTGCTCTCTATCTTTGTCTACAAGTCTGGTTTTAAGCCAAATTATGTATAATAATCAAAATACGAGTTCTTCAAGGCTCTAAAATAGTTTCTAATTACCTCTTATGGAGCCTTAAGACATAAATGGATTGCGCCCGGTGTTTCTTTATTAAGAAATTGAGTAAACAAGGTAAAAAGCAGTCTATAAAGACTATGATTTTTATGCTATTTAGCAACAACGAAGGTTTAGTGGACTAAAATCACCTTGAGCTTATTCAATTCACCTTTTAAATGTCACACACTTTGAACTCCTTGAATTTAGAAGCCCTGACACTCTAATTTGATCAAATAAATAACAAAAAAATTACACATTTGAACCTTGCTTTTGCCCACATGACCAGAACATTGTTGTCATATATATCTTGAGTTGCATGTGGAATCTAAAGCTGAAAATATTTGAACTTGGGCGTCTAGATGGGATAGATATTTGATGAAAATTTCAGCCAATTTTGTGTGGTAGAAAATTTTTGTGGCTTGCCCTAGTTCGAGCCCTAGGAGAAAATAAGCTATAACATCTTTAGAGTGACTTTCAAGAGTTCTAAAAATTGTGTTGAGCTTGAAATCACCTCTTCTATTTTTGCTTTTGGCACAAAAACATGAGGAAGCATCCTACACAGTTTGTCATTTTTCCCCTTGCTGCCCTGTTAGAATTCTATGCAATCCTTACAAAAAACACAATTTTTACAATACAGAGATCATTATTATTGCTCATAACCTCATACATAGTTTATACACGTTTTTATCCACCTATGAAAGCATTTTTATCGACATATTAATCCAATAATGGATCTTGATAAAAAAAAACTCCCTATTCAAACTCCTAAATTGACTTATTCTTCACTAAAAGAGCTCAACCACACTCCAAATATAGAAGTATACGATAATCTTCATCCAAACTATCCTCACAGCTCGTACAAGATAGATTTTGACTATTTACATGGCATTTCAATACCTTACTATTTGCAACATCGGCTTATTCCTCCTAATTCACCCAATCAACCTTTCTTTCATGTTTATTTACACTTACTAGTCTAATTTACATACAATTAGAATTCAAACAACTAGAAATGGAGGGAAAAGTAGTTCATCACTCCTAGACTACATGACTACAAATGGAGCTCATTGCATGATGAAGGAAGAATCTTGTTTGCATATGATGTTCATCATGTAGGTGGGCACCAATTGCAAGGGAAGAGCAGTATGTCGTGGCACCGCAAACAACCACATTTTCTTCCGAGATGTGCACCTCCATCCTCAAACCATGGTCCGATACCAATATTGTTATTAAATCGGAGATGATAATATGCATGGGATGACTATCCAATTAACATATTATGTATATATATACATGTTCGGGTAGGAGTGGAACACCAATGGACATGTGTGGAGGAGAAAGGTTAAGAGACCACCCACGTAAACAATGAATATGCCAACACTTATTCCCCGAGATGCTCTTTTCTTTTATAATATGATTTCTTTTCTAAAAACAAGTGTCAATTTGATTCTTTCTAAATTCAAGGAGACTATGACGATAGCTAACAACCGTTTTAAAGAAACTTGAGTTTAGTAAGACCTATCAACCAAAAATGAAGAGTAGAGAAGGTGATGTTTTCACCTAGAATATTAGTGGGAAAAATTCATTATATATCGATGAGTAAGCATTTAAATCCATGCAGGTATTTGTAATTCCAAATTTTGATTAAAAACTCTCAACACACCTAGTTTACTAGTAATTTATGATTTTCTTCTAATACGTGTTAACCTTGTCATATTAAGGAAATAACATAAATAAAATTCATTATCCATTGGTGGCCATATGGCATCAATTTTTTTATTATTAAACATGTTAGCGGGTGTGGAAACCACATAATATAAGGGAATTAATAGATTTTTTTAAGAATTTAATTTTTTTCTAAAGTTATTTAAAATATTTTTTTATGATTTTATGACTTATTTTAAGTAAGTAATAGGTTATTAGGTATTCGATTCATTACACCGAAGGCGTTCCCCTTATGAGAAAGGCCCTTCTAGATGTTTCGCAACTATGATAAATTTGACGTCATTTTAAATGCTTTTCAAGGTCATTAATTTTGACGGTCGAAATGACGGTTATGATGGGCAATGTGACAGTTTAGCCTTTCCTATCTATTTTTGTGAAAAGTTTGCCCCTATAGTCGGGATTTTTTTGGCAAAAATTTTGGCTCAAGATCAATTTTTTTGGCGGAAAGTTTAACTTTGCAATGGGAATCTATTAGCGGAATGTTTGGCCTTGCAGTAGGCTAAGTGAAGATTGCAATGCTAAGGGGTGTTTGCTTTGAAATAACCCCTTTTGTTGATAAGCACCAATTTTTTCAACCTGGAGTATCACTTAAGTGATGGGTGTAAGTTGAACTTGAAATTTCACTTGAGAAGCGCTTGTGAGGCAATGAGTATGTGAAAAATATAGATTTTGTTCCCTAAGGTGTCACTGCCGCAACCCTTTCTACTCCCTATTGAAGCGGTCGTTGAAGCTGAATTTTCATTTATTGGGATGGACCGTCCAAAAATTGTGTGGTTGTTTACTTTGGCCACTTCTCCTATGGATGTAGTGATATGTGCTTACGGACTAGTTAGTTAGCCACAAACTTGTGTGTTTCTAGCAGATCTCGCTACAAACATTCTCTTCATAGAAATCAGTGTGACCCTTTGTAATGGCAATTGAACAAGTCCAGTATTCATAGAAGAAAACCCCAGAAGAACACGCTTGAGTGATATTTAGATGGGCTATGAAAAAATTAGCATTTTAAATTAGTTTTCTTTTAAAAAATAAAATAAAATTTTGTTTATGTGACCAATATCTGAAGTCTTACATACATTCTTATTTAATAACCTTATTCTCTTTTGATGGGCTTAACTAAATTGTTGTGTATTCACTTTGTAATAAGACTATATGAACATACTTGTATGTATTGGTGTTTATATGTTCTTGTGTTTATGTTTTTATGCATTGTTATTTATGTGTTCTTGTGTAATGAACTTTATCCCTTCTTTAGTTTTGTTGGTATGACGTTGATGAATGTGATATATTTTATTTAAACATAAAACCGAACTTTCTATTGGGGGTGGTGAAGATGTGTATCAAATGTGGTAATCAAAATTAATATGAGGAATTGTGTTCTAATGTTCCAAAATAGCAAGCATGGATGTCTTCCTCCTTCGATGAGGATTTTTCCTTTGCTTAATATTATGGTCACTAGCCTCCAACATTAATCTTGGGCTCTACTTGATCTTAATGGTAGCCAAGATCCATGTTGATGTTGAGGCAAACAAGTGGGATGTCCAACATTGTAAAATTGATAAGAACATTATTTAAAATTTCTATCACAAAAATTCTTAGTGTTTATGTTATGCCGATATATCCTTTTAGCATATACTTATCTTCTATGAATCTATTATTTTAGGCAAAATGTCATTCATCTATTTTTTAAGAGACAATCTTGTGCAGTAATCTTAAAATAGTCCACTAGGTGGATATATGTCAAACATTGAATTTGATTACACATAACCAGAAGGTTTAGAAGATCTACATTCTCTCAATAAGATGAAAATCCCTAAATCTTGCCCAAATAATCTAGCCAACTCGATAATAGTTCAAATTCCTTGTTTGATAAGGAGTGCATCTTGGTAATTTCAATGTAAGGTAGTCTAAAAATGGGAAACAAGTTTCCTTGTACTTTTGAGTGTCAATCTTCTCCGTTTATTTACTTGTTTTTTTCCTATTATTTTCACTTTTTGAAAGGATCCATTTCATATCAATATGATACTAGGTTACATTAAAATTTAGTGGGGATTTATGTTTACCCAAATAATCTAGCAAGCTCGATAATAGTTCAAATTCCTTGTATCCCCTTGTATCATTTGAACTCAAACTAGCATTCTTATACGTTTATGATTGCATTGACAAGTGTGATAATTTGGGTAATAGAGTTGGATTTGAGGGAATTCATATACTAACAGGAGAATCCCAAGCCCTCTTGTAATCTTAATTGCAATTGTTTGCATATTCCTAGTGAGAGAGGAGTATACACTTTTTTTCAATCATACTCTTGGAATAGACCCACTATGAAAATTCTTGGATTCAAGTTTAGTGAAAATAAAATTGTCCAAAAAAGGATACCATTCATGATATAAATTTTACAAATGTAAAAAGGTATTCGTGTATACATGTTTAGTTCAGATGTCATGATATAAGATTTGCAATTGTATATGTATGAATTTGTAACAAATTTAAATGTACACATAGAACAAATCAATGTAATGTTTCATCTATATTCCTACACTACCACTATCAATCCCACCCCTTATCGACTGTACAAAAATGTTTTTCAACAAAAGACCAACCAAACAACCGATGCAACACTAACACAATTTCTCCGAAAATAATTACAAACCACATCAACTATAAAAGTAATTAACTATCCAAAACAATATCAAATGTATTCATGTTTAGTGTCAACAAAAGGCTACCAAGAATGATATAAAATCTGCACATGTACGAAGTCTTCATGTAACATGTTGATTCAAATAAAATAGTCAATAAAATGTTACCACTCATGATATGAGATTTGCAACTATATATATACAAATTTGTAACAAGTTTGAAATATAGAAATGGAATCTTTAAATGAAGCGGTTAATCTATATATCTACACTTACCAAATCAATCACACCCATCATCAACATCAACTACAAAAGTAATAACTATCCCTCTAAAACAAATAACATATCATGTTCGGCATTCACATTATAGTGTGCACATACGATTGCTAGTTTAGATTTTGAAAAAATTATTTTAAGATAATTTTATGATTAATTACTATATTAATAAATGCATTTTTATTATAGTAATGATATTTTGTAAAGCGACAACATTTTCATGATTTTGTATATGGGTATATATTGGTTGATACAATTCATTATTTGTAATGTTATTTGTTTATTTTTTAACTTGAAATTTTTATATTACTCTATTATAGTTCTAGTCGTTGTATCTTTATATAAACTTTCTTCAATAGTAAAAATATATAAATTTTAAATGTTTTTAATAATAAAATAAAATATATTAAGAGTATTTTCTTACTAACAAAAATATAAATATTTGTTAAAAAAGTTTACTTTGCAAAATATCAAACGACCCCTTGCAAGAAGAAATTCAACAAACGGTTTCTATCGAGCGAACCCGTGCTTTAAATCCAAAGAAACATTACATGCGGGCTCGAAATGGAATAGAAGGGTATGGGAAGGAGAAGACAATGTCAAAGAAACCATAGGCTGAAATGAGAAGGAATGGCGAAAGCTCAAGTCTTCAAAGCTTTGAAACAGATTCGAGAATGAGCCCAAAATAACTTAAGTATGGAGGAGATAACAGATGCTACCAAGTGTCCAATTAGTGCACCTCCAAATATCAATCCCAAAGGGAGACTCGAACAAGCGCCTGTGCCTCCACGTATCCCGGCCCAAAGTGTGGGGCAGTCAAGTCAATAGCTAAAAGTCAAAAGGCATGACAGGTGGGCCTTAAAAAATACTAAGTATAGAAGTGCTAGTGGAAGCTATCGGGGCAGCAGCTGGTGCATCTCCAAAGGTAAATCCAAAAATGGAGGCCCAAATGAGTGTGGGCTCACCACATAGTCCAAGTTGGAAAATGGGACAGAGTGGGCCCAAAATCAACTAAATATGGAGAACGAGCACCAGCTCGCAACATGTTCAAGGCCCAAAAAGGTAAAGAGCAAAGTGGTTAAAAATTACAAGAGATTGTGGAGGCTTCCACGTGTCAACTCGATGCTCCTTCAAAGGAAAAATCCTGAGTGGGTTTCTAAGTGATCGCGGAGCCTCCACGTGTCCGGTTTCATAAAGGGACAGGGTCGGGGTTAAATAGTCAAAAGCATTGAGATAGGCCGGTGGAGGGTGCCAGTGTCAAAGACGACACTAATTCAAGAGAAAATTTGGGGGAAGGTTTCCAAACAAGTGTCGTGCCATCGTGTGTCTCGAATCGATATATGACCCGCCGAGCAAAAGACTTATTCAAAACATGAAGAAACTAAGCGAGTCATGGAAGAAGCCAAGTTTCACCGACGTAACTTCAAAAGAAAATTACAAAGGCTGCCCTTAAACATGCTCCATCCCTCCACGTGTCTACTTTTAAAAAGCAGCCTATTTTTGTAGTTAGTTCCCGCCATTTTGTATGGACCCGATTCAAATTTCAAATGGGCATATCTTTTGACTCGGGGCTCGAAATCAGGAAAATCTAGCACTGTTGGAAAGATCTTGGCCTCGTCTACACTATGGAGATCTGAAACTTTAATTTTGGAGAGGTTATGTGGGAAACAATGAAGAAACATATTTGGGCCATTAATACAGGATCTATTTTCCCCCAACAACCAGATCGGATTAGATCCGGTCTATCATTCCTCCTCCTTTAAGGCGTTGAACAAGTAATTGATGTAGGCGGGAAATATTTGGGGTGGATTTTGTAAGAGGCATTGCTGATAGTGGTTGAGCTTTGAACTAGTTTTTCCCGCTTCTCTCTCCTTCTTCCTCGGTGTGAATCTATAAATTGTGGTTGGGGCTCATTGTAAAAGGTTGGACATTTTCTATTTTTCGCCTCTCCTTCTTCTTTTGTTCACAAAAGGATTTGTGAAGATTTTCTAACCTCTCCTTCAGGTTGTAATGCAATTTTTTCCTCTTGGCTAATGCAGATATATTGTATCGACTCCTGAGAAATAATATATATGTATGTGGATGTTTCTTGACCCTCTCATGTATTTGTTATTGTCTTTCTAATCTCTTATTGTGATTTGGTCATTTGTGCATGTTATTTGTATTACATTCCTGTGGTATGTGTTAAACCGCAAAACGAGTGTCTAAAATTCCTTTGGTGTATCATCTTGTTAGCTTAGGTTTATTTTCTTGCATCTCTCTAACCCTATCTCCTTAGTAGATATAATAGACATATGATAGATCCCTCTGTAATTTGTTTTTTTACACTGGACAGAGGGATAGGAACCGGCCTTAATCAGAGAGCTCTCTCAACTCATAAGGTCCCACACCTTTTGAGATGCTCCATGTTGTGCAATCACACCGAGATTCTCAACCCATCCGTTGCAAAATTCAAGGGTACCGTGATTCTACACTAACAAAACCTTTGCAAACAAATGAGCAAAGCAACATCATATATTATTATGGAACTTATTAAAATACAATGAGAATGGGCCTTGCTTATAAAGGAAAGGAATAACAATCTAGGAACTAGTCAAGGTCATAGACCAAGCCATAAATAAAGGAAATAACTATTCATCAAAGAGCTAGTCAAGACCATAGATTTAGGAGAGAACTAGACATCAAGTATCTAGTCAATACCATAGATCAAGGAAAGAACTATACCTAACAACTAGATAATATCCCCATAATATCTAAATAAATAAAAATAAATATCCACACACATAAGTGGGTGAGGAAAAATATAATAAAGGTAAATAAAGTACCTAGGTGAACATGAGCTAAGGTAAATACCTACTCTAACACCCCCCTCAAGTGAAGCAAGGGGCCAATATAGAAGTTTCATGTCCACAATATGAGTCCCAGAAAATAGGCCTGATGAGGTACTCATGTATAATATATCCGTGAAAAATATCGAACCAAAAGAAGGAAAGAATCCTACTATAAAGAAAGTGAAAGAAGAAGAAGGAAGACGTTCTCATGAACAACGCCCAAGAACATCTTTCAAACCCCAAGCATACCATGCAAATCAAGGTAGTGAGGTGATCCAAAAGGATTCGTAAAGATGTTCATAACCTTCTATTGAGTCGAATGTACTCTAAGAAAAGAACTCCACCCGAATGTGCCGACAAATGAAGTGGATGTGTATCTCAATATTATTGGTCCATTAGTTCTCAACTAGGGTTTGAGAAATTGATATGAACTTTGGTTCTCACATCAAAGTACATCGGTGAATCCCATGGGAATCCAAAATCTATCAATAATTGTCTAAGCAAAATAATCCTTTGACTACATTTGTAACTATTGTCATGTACTCTACCTATAAAGATGAAAGTGCATTAGCTTGTTGCTTTTTACACGCGCCCAAGCAACTAGAGAAGAACCAAGACAAAAAGATAACCAGAAGTGGAACTACAATCATCAATAGAACCCGCCCAATATGAATCTATATACCAAACCAATTAAGTAGAACCCTTAGTGTAGTGTATGCCAAAGTAGGAAGTTCCTGCAAATAACACAAAATCCTTTTTACTGCACGATGACTACTATGAGGAGAATGTGCAAACCAAGATACAAGCCCTACTGCAAATGAAATATCAGGGTGAGTATGGGTTAAGTACATGAGACTTCCAACCAACTTCCTATAAAAAGTAGGATCATAAAGTGGAGTGGTACATGTGGAAGTAAGAGTAACCCTGCATCGAAAAGGAAATGAACTTGGCTTGCAATTAGCCATATCAAAGCATCAAGAAGATCATGGATGTAATTTTTATAACTCGAATGAATCCTTGAATCTATATGAGAAATCAGCAAACCAAGGAAATAATGTAATAACCGAAGATCTGTCATGTCAAACTGTGTAGAAAGATCCCTTTGAATAGTCTGAATCTGGAAAGAAGATCTTCCAGTAAGTAACATATCATCAACATACAAGAAAAGTATCACAATATCCTCACCAACATGCTAGAGATATACTGTATGATTGGAGTGGTAATGAAAAAAACTAGTAGATAAAAGAAAAGAATCCATCTTCTCATACCAAGCCCGAGGGGATTTTTTGAGACCGTAGAGAGACCTTCAGAGCCTACAAACAAGAAAATAATTCTGAAGAAATCTAGCAAGTTTCTCCATGTATATTTCCTCTTGTAAATCTTCATGTAAGAAGGCACTCTTCACATCCATCGGTATAAGGGCCACCCTGTGATACAACAATAGAAAATACAAGGCGTAAAAGATCCATCTTGGCAATTGGTGAAAAATTCTCAGAGTAATCAATACCTTCAACTCTTGAAAAACCCTCTCGCAACAAGACGAGCCTTATACTTGTCAATGGACTCATCAACCGCATATTTGGTTTGGTATACCCATTTACATCTAACCACCTTTCTTCCTTTAGGAAGAGATACCAAATCTCGAGTATGATTCTTCATTAAAGAATAATACTCACCGGGCCATATCATTCACATCATCCCACTCCCGTATCCCATGAGCCTTTGAAAAAGACTGTGAATACTCGAAAATGCCTGACATAGAATTCCGTAACACCGTATAATGTGTGTGATGATTCCTACTTGAGTGGAAGATCTTGTATGAAAGATGTTTTCTCATAAACTATAAAGTACGATCCCACTTAGGAATAGTGACAACATTAGTGGGAATAGGATTGGAAACAACATCTATAACCTCCTCATCAAACTCCTCAAAGAAAGGATCTGCAATATGAGATGAAGAAGAAGAAGGAGGCATGGAAGAAGATGAAGAATCATGAGGAGTGAAGTGCTCATCAAATTGAACATGTGTTTGATAAAGAACATTATGAATATCAAAATCTATAAGTCGATAAGGTCTCATGTCCTCACAATACCCTATAAATATCAAGGGTTTTCTCTTCTTATCCAAAGCTTTCCTTTTCCTCTTTGGCACAAAGGCCCAAGCATGGCTCCCAAAGACTCCAAAAAATGATACATTTGGATTAGTGTTGGACCAAGCTTCTTCTAGAGTCAAATGCTCAAGTGCTCTATGTGGTGTGCGATTCTTAATATAGTTAGCATAATTAACTACTTCTGCCTGGGAGATAGGAGGTAAATCTATATAATGCATTATACAAGTAGTCATTTCCTTCAAATTTCTATTCTTTTGTTATACTAAGCCATTATGTTGTGGAGTATGAGGAACAAAATGTTGGTGAATAATGCTTTGAATTGTCAAAAATTAGAAAACTCATATATGAAGTACTCCCCCATTATCAAAGTGTGACAGTTCTTTATGCAACTAGAAGATTGTTTCTCAACCAAAGCATCAAGACTTTAAAGCGTGAAAAAACATCCCTTTTGTACTTGAGAAAATAAACCTAAGTACACCTTGAGAAATTATCAATAAAGGTAAGTGCATACTTAGCTCCATTAAAATAAGGGGTAGGAAAAACCATCAAGTCAATATGCACAAGCTCAAGTGGTGAAAAAAATCTCTTGGGAAAATTCATAGGAAATGGATCTTGGTGTTTTTTCCTAATGCATAGCCAAAGAAAACTCCCTCAAGACAAGAAACTCTAGGAAGACCATCTACCATACCATGAGTGCTCAACTCCTTCAAATATCTATAATTGAGATGTCCAAATCTTTCATGTCAAAGCTTACTCTCGAATCTATATGAAAAAACCAATCATGTCCCTATAGAGGAAGTGTCATCAAAACCCTCAAATTGATATAGTCTAGAATTATGATCAACAATACCTTGAGCAACAAGTGAATGAGGCTCCAACAAAGTTTGTACTTCTACCCCATGTGGTGTAAAAGTCATTTTTTTCCTTGACCAGAATGACAAATTTGATATATAGAAAGAAAATTTGTGGTAATGTTGGGAACATACAATGCATCTTGGATATTACCACCATCAAGGTGTATATCACATTTTCCATCAACAGAAAGAAATGAAGAATCTCCAACCTCAATTTTGGAAGTATAACTCAAACGTACAGAAGAAACAAAAAGACTCCTTGGAAGAATTCATGTGATGAGAAGCACCAGAATCTATAACCCAACTATTTGTAAGTGGTGACTGAGATCTCCCAACAACATTAAGTGCTTTGTCATGCTAATTAGAAGGAGGTGGAATGGAGATAGAAATTTTGTGTTTCTTGACTGCATCCTCTAAGGCTTGCATTCGCTTATAACACCTATGTTCTTCATGACCACTACCCCCACAAAAAGAGCATGAAAGACTAGACTTATTCTTGGATTTAGAAGAATCCTTGGGTTTAGAGTTGTTTTATTTGGGTTTAGGAGCACTTTGAGATGGAGAAGGGACGGATTTGGTTTCACTTTCTATTTTCCCTTGCCCTTAGGAGTATATACAACTAATGCCTTTGAGAGGTGGAAGACTCAAGGTGAGACAATCTGTATTCTTCCCTAGTAATTATTTCACAAAATGTTTCTAAGTTAGGAATTTTGAATGTGTCACCTAAGGCATCCATGCTATAAAAAGAGGTAGAAGAAAATATTTGAAATGGTCCTTTCAACTTGGATAGAATCAAGTAAACACACTCTTCATATTTCTTATCTCTTCCACTCCCCTTCAATTATGTCAAAAATTTCTTAAAATTGGTAAGATAGTCTATAATTGTTGGAAAATCTTCAAGATTAAGAGATGTGATCTTAATTTTAGGTTGCATTGCTCTCATATGATCCACCTTACCAAATAAATCCTCAAATTTCTCCCATATCTTGAAAGGAGAGACACATTTTTCCAAATGAAAAAAATACTATCACTTACATAAGTTCCTATCAAACCCATACACTCATAAAATTTGCACCGGTACTAAAATTTCTCATATTCTCCAGTGAACACCGGTTGTTCATAAGAAGTTAAAAACTATAATCCTTTCCGCTTAGTTATTTTTTCTATTCTTGGTTTCCATGTGTGGTAATTATGTGTTAATGGCTCAACATGATCTAATGCAGAAGTAGATAAAGATGTCATCCTCAAAAATCACCAAAATAAATGCAAGAACCAAGTAATGCAACAAGAGCTTCCATATTTTGATACTTTATAATGAGTGGGTGTTACAATATGGCACTTTATAATTATAGTGAAATTATCAAAATAAATATTTCCAATGGAAAGAGCACGAAAAAACAAGCACTTTTACAAAAATGACACTCAAAACCGAGTTACCAATCAAAAGATACAAGATTTTCAATATTATGCTCTACTATTTATTTTAGTTGCCACTAAAACAGAATAAAATGCTCTTGCCTTCACCACACAAATAAAGTGAAAGGGAGCTAGAGTTAAGCACATACTAGTAAGAATCACAAGCTTAAACCCTCACATGACCATACTATATGAAAATACACTTCATGGATCTCGAAAAACCCAACAAAACCCAGAAATTGTTTTCCTGGGTTTCTTTCCTGTCTGGCATGAATCTCGAGGAAAAAGCGAGTGTGTTTCTCTACAACAACAAAAAAAACAAAAAAAAAGTTGCCTCCAGAAATGGTCAATTTTACAGTTGATATTAGGGTTTTGCCACCTTCTGGATCCAATGAAAGCCTCTGTTTTACATAAAAATGCATATATCAACAAAATACAGACAAATCCTAAATATATGAATATATAAAAAAATGTTTGCAAAATGAAACTGACAGAGGAATGTCAACAACAATCTCCTGCTCTGATACCATAAAAGGAAAGATAACCAGATCGTACCAAGTCAAGAACTCATATGCTAATCAAACACCATGATTAATAAGATGAAAGTAATTCTCCGTAATAAGTTTACATAAACCTTTACAAACAAATGAGCATCAACATCATATATTATTTTTGAAACTCAATGAAACACAATAAGAATGGGCCTTTCTTATATATGCAAGGAATAAAAATCAAAGAACTAGTCAAGGTCATAGAACAAGCCATAAACAAAGGAAAGAACTAGTCATCAAAGAACTAGTCAAGACTATAGATTTAGGAGAGAACTAGACATCAAGGATCTAGTCAATACCATAGATCAAAGAAAGAACTATCCCTAACAACTAGATAATATCCCCTTAATATCTAAATAAATAAAAAGAAATATCCACACACATAAGTGGGTGAGGATAAATACAATAAAGGTAAATAAAATACCTAGGTGAACATGAGCTAAGGTAAATACCTACTCTAACATTGGATGGATTGAAGTTGAGAGTCTATTTGGATAGAAAAAGCAAAGTAGTACCAATATACAAACAACAAGTAGAACACTAAAAACCAAGTTGGACTTGTGACGGTTCACAAAAGGTAGAAAAAATAAAACCTTGGTGATATTTCTATTACAAAGTGACTAGATTTTGGTTGTCTTCCAATGGTTTCTAATCCAGCTTCTATAAATACAACTTAGAAGAAATACAACCACATAAATATGCTATTAAATAATTATTACGATAAAATTGAACGACATGATAAACAAAAGAAAGATCAATTGTGACATCTAGAGAGGTTTGAGAATCGTTACGGGTCGTAAAATTTTGGAAAAAATTTCCTCGTGCATTTGGGAGCCATCTTCACCACCATTTACAACTGATGTTGTAACGAGAGGGTTAAAGGTCATTATAAAGGCAAGCGCCACCCAAAACAAGAAGAGTAAATGCCCAAAACACTATGAAAAACAATTGATTCTACCAAAGTGACAGGATACAACCTTGAAAAGACCAATGCAAAAATCTAACACGAGCGAAGGCATGCAAGAAAACCCTAGCAGAGCCAAACTTCCTCAGTATAATTAATTTAACTAAGAACCTTAAAAACAAAATAGAAACACAATTTTCTATATACCTATCAAGAAACATATAAACAATCGAAAACCAAAAATTTGTTAAAACATCCTAGCAGTAAATTGAACAAGACTCCAAATCACCAAATCAAGAAGCTCCGAATACCAAATTAACAATAGGTTGTAAATAAGATGAGCAAGCTCATCCAAAATCTCTCATATCTATGTTTTCCGTTCAAGGCTTAAATCATGTGTTCTTTAGTTAATGATAAGTTGTGTAAAAATACTAATCAAATCTAGAAACCATGTTACCACTAAGAAAATAACCTCCAAAACATCAACCATCAATTAATTGCTGCCAAGTTAGTGGAGGTTGCTAACTATACATAGAATGTCACCAAACGATACAAATTTTCTTCGAACTTAAAAATCATAGTTACCATGTTTGAAAAGTTTGAATAGTTCGACAAGGG
This sequence comes from Taxus wallichiana var. yunnanensis, assembly GCA_018340775.1. Taxonomy (NCBI): domain Eukaryota; kingdom Viridiplantae; phylum Streptophyta; class Pinopsida; order Cupressales; family Taxaceae; genus Taxus; species Taxus wallichiana. The sequence continues at coordinate 608,342,697 of CM031239.1, read as the reverse complement.
AAAAATTCAAGTTTGGTTTGGCTTAGAAAATTTACAAATATAAATAATATATAAATAATAAATAGTATACATATACGATGATATTTGAAAAGAAAAACCAATTAAACATAATAATAAATAAATGTATTATCTATGGAGTTTTCCTTTACGTGCTTGGGTATTAGTCTTTCTTGTTTTGTTTTTTCTTGTGTTGAAGTTCTTTTAATTTAAATGTTTTAATTTTTTAATTAAAAAATAAAATAAATAATGTTCGATGAACTTGTTTGGTAAGTTCTGGTCAAACCAAAAAGTAGGGTTTGAACAAAATCTTCACCACGATCGTAAGAACATGGTCGAAGGAATCACACTTTGCATTAGCACGCCACGAAATGTGCCAGTGTCCGGGTCATTAACTCTTATAATTTAAAAAAAAAAGACCCGATAACTATGTTAAAAATAGTCAAGTTTGCTTCAAAAGACACCACTTTCACTAAAACCTAACCCTAATGAAAAAATGTAATATTAATATCTTATTCAATGAACCATCAATCTAATGATACTATCGTAGAAACAAATGCGGAGAATTATATATTCTCAACACCAATATCTATAAGAAGGGATATCTTTGCAAACAACTGACAAAATCATTGATAAAATAACATATCCGATCAATAACCAAATATTATTTGTGATGAAAAATAAAATGTGATATATATACATGTCATTACTTTCCACTTATATATCCAGTAGTAGTGCAAAAGGTAACATCTTAATTATACTATTATGTAAAATGAAGTGTAAGTAGTGGCCCATGGAGAAAAGAATGGTTGGATCAAAAATGAAATAGAGGAAATAACGTGGTTTAAGTTGCAGCCTTCTCTACAGAGATAACCATACTGTTCTTTCAAATTTTAATGTAAATTTTATTACCTGTGCCATTATTTATGTTTCTTATTGTTCTTATAGAAGAAACCTCATAGCTGTGAGAGGAGAAATTCACATATATGTGAGATTAATAATGTCATCTTGTGAGAGGATAAATTCCCATATATGTGAGATTAATAATGTCATCTTGTGAGAGGATAAATTCCATTTCTGCGAGAGGTGTGTAGAAAATAAAAGCTTCTCATATGCTCATGATTGTCATAGTGTGTTTATATTATATATATATATATATATATATATATATATTATTAAAAATATCTTACTTAAAGACAAATATAGGCCATTTTACTTGCATAGCCAGTTTTAGAATTCATTAAAACCATTTCTTATACTTAAAACATGAGTACGACCATAGTAAGATTTGATTAATTAAATATAACAATAGCACAATGTCATCATGTATAGACTACAATCCCATTTCCTTAGTTACATCAATTAGGCGTCTTTGCACAACATTCCTCCACAATATATGAACACTATTAAATTAAATCTTTCCACTAATGGAGGACAGGAAAGGCCATAAAATTTTGCACAGACATGTGAGTGCATTTTCACCTAGAAAGAGCAAACGGAAATAGAGATGGTTCCTCCAAAATTGTTAGAGGGCCACCCCTCGTAATATAAATCACCCCCATTTCCTGCTCTGAATATAAGTTACAGTGTAAGAACTTTTTATTCTTGCTCTGAATATAAATCACCCCCTTTTCCACACATTTCTTGACAAGGATGAACAACACTTTGGATTCCACGACCAAGGACCCAACCAGAAAGATAAAGCCTTTTATGTGTATGGACATGCGGAGTATCAGTTTTAGAAAATAGAGGACTGGTTTTTTTATTTCGAAGAATAGGTAGAATTCAAACTCCAAATCGCCCATGCTTGGTTACTTAGTATGCACCAACTCTGATTTATATCGGCAGACTCCTTTGTTTTGTTGCCTTTCGACGGCAACAAGAGAAGCTTCAATTTGGAGTACTATAAACAAAACTCGAACTCCTCTGTCATCTACGTCGTATTAAGGGAAGAAACCTCTCCTGTGACCCATGAAATCCATGGAATTTGTAAAAGAGAGTGTGACGACATCACCGATAGCAATACCAACGTTTTTTAGCTTCACCGAGTTTCAACAGAAAATTATTTTGAAATGGCAGAACATAATTGAAGCATGTCATAGTGATGCACCTTCTTATACTTCAAACAAATTCTATTTGATTACTTCCTGTAATCCATCATACCTTCAAAGAATTAAGTGCATATGAGGATCTCTATCTATGGATAATGAAACCTTATACAACCCACCATGTATAAACTTGTCAAGAAACTAAATCTTACCCCTTTCCATATCATGTATCACAGTCATACTAAGTCAATTTCTTTCCTAGGTCGGTACTTGACTAATAAGAAATTATTATCTCTGATTAGGTGCTCACAACTACTATACCAATAAGATATTCACATGCAACTCTCTCAAGAGACAAAATATTAATAATGGAGTCTTGATTTTCTTACCTCTATTATGCAGTCCCTTCTCATATTTATACCTACCCTTTTGAATTCATCTTTGTCTTCTAAATCCTTATAAGCATCTTCTATATCAACTTTGAAAATTAGTATATAAGAACCTGCACTAGTCAAATATCTCTCCATTCTAGGTAAGATTCTTCCAATCCTACAAACATACTCTACTTAAATGATAGTTTAAAGATGTTCACCCTCTTGTAACAATAGTCCTCCTATCTTAGATGATCTTTTGACTGAGATATGTTCTTTGTGTGGTTATACACTCGATAAACTATTATTGGATAAAACATATATGACTTTACATAATCTTTTGGGTAACAATAAAGAATCATGTCTTCTCAAAACATGAGAATCCAACTCAATGACCCACAAATAATGCATGAAGAGGCTATGTATCATAAGAGATCCATTTTTCATCAATTTCATATTCATTTGTGCATGAAGATCCAATTCATTGTTCATGACCTCAAGAAAGTCTTCTTTTAACACATATTTTCTCTATCTCTGTCTACAAGTCTGGTTTTAATCCAACTTATGTATAATTATCAAAATACTGAGTTCTTCAAGGCTCTAAAATAGTTTCTAATTACCTCTTATACAGCCTTAAGACATTAACGGATTGCACCTAGTGTTTCTTTGTTAAGAAATTGAGTAAAAAGGTAAAAAAAGTCTATAAAGACTATGATTTTTTATGTTATTTAGCAACAATGAAGGTTTAGTGGACTAAAATCACCTTGAACTTATTCAATTCACCTTTCAAATGTCACACACTTTGAACTCCTCGAATTTAGAAGGTTGACACTATAATTTGATCAAAGAAATAACAAAAAAATTACAAATTTGAACCTTGCTTTTTCCCACACGACCGGAACATTGCTGTCATATATATCTTGAGCTGCGGGAGGAATTAGAAGCCGAAAATATTTTAACTTGGGCATCTAGATGGGCCCTAGGAGAGAAAATCAGCTATAAAAATATTTAGTGTGACTTTCAAGAGTTCTAAAAAATTGTGTTGAGCTTGAAATCACCTCTTCTATTTTTTCTTTTTACCAAAAAAACATGAGGAAGCCTCCTACACAAACTTTTATTTTCCCTATTTCGCCTGTTAGAATTCTATGCAAGTCCTTACAAAAACACACAATTTTTACAATACAGAGATCATTATTATTGCTCATAACCTCATACATTGTTTATACATGTTTTTATCCACCTATGAAAGCATTTTTATCAACATCTTAATCCAAGAATGGATCTTGATCAAAACAACTCCCTATTCTAACTCCTAAATTGATTTGTTCTTCACTAAAAGAGCTCAACCACACTCCGAACATAGAAGTATACGATAACCTCCATCCAAACTTTCCTTACAGCTCTTACAAGATAGATTTTGACTATTTACATGGAATTTCAAGACCTTACTATTTGCAACATCGACTTATTCCTCCTAATTCACCTAATCAACCTTTCTTACATGCTTATTTACACTTAATATTCTAATTTACATACATTTGAATCCAAACAACTAGAAATGGAGGGAAAATTAGTTCATCACTCCTATACTACATGACTACAAATGGAGCTCATTGAATGATGAAGGAAGAATCTTGTTTGCATATGATGCTCCCGCATCATGTAGGTGGGCACCCATTGCAAGGAAGAATGACTATATTAGGGCACCTCAAATGACCACATTTTCTTCCACATGTGCAACTCCATCCTTAAACCATGGTCTCGATACCAATGTTATTAAATCGTAGATGATAATAAGAATGGGATGATTATTCAATTAACATATTATGTATATATATACATGTTCGTAGGATTCGAACACCAATGGACACGGGTGTGGAGGAGAAAGGTCAAGAGAGCACCCATGTAAACAATGAATATGCCAACACTTATTCCCTAGGACGCTCTTTTCTTTTATAATATGATTTCTTTTCTAAAAACAAGTGTCAATTTGATTCTTTCTAAATATAAGGAGACTATGAAGATAACTAATAAGCGTTTTCAAGAAACTTGAGTTTATTAAGACCTATCACCAAAAATGAAGAGTAGAGAAGGTGATGTTTTCAGCCTATAATATTAGTGGAAAAATTGTTTATATATCGACGAGTAAACATTTAAATCCATATGGGTATTTGTAATTCCAAATTTTGATTAAAAACTCTCAACACCCCTAGTTTACTAGTAATTTATGATTTTCTTCTAATACGTGTTAACCTTGTCATATTAAGGAAATAAAAATTCATTATCCATTGGCTGCCATATGGCATCATTTTTTTCTTATTAAACATGTTAGTGGGTGTGGAAAGCACATAAAATAAGGGAACTAAAAGATTTTTTTAAGAATTTAATTTTTCTAAAGTTATTTTAAAAGATTTTGTATAAGTTTATGACTTATTTTAAGTAGTAATAGGTTATTGGGTATTCGATTAATTATGCCAAAGGCATTCCCCTTATGAGAGAGGCCCTTCTAGATGTTTCAAAGCAACTATGTTAAATTTGACATTAGTTTGAATGTTTTTGAAGGTGATTAATTTTTGGTCGAAATGATGGTTATGACAAAGCAATGTGACAGTTTAGCCTTTCCTATCTATTTTCACGAAAATTTTGGCCATGCAATGGGATTTTTTGATGGAAAGTTTGGCTCTGCAGTTCGGAATTTTTCGCAGAAAGTTTTGCTTTGGCAATGGGAATCTATTCACGGAAATTTTGGCCCCGCAATTGGCTAAGTGAAGATTGCAACTATCAAGGGGTGTTTGCTTTGTAATAGCCCCTTTTGTCAATAAGCACCAATTTTGTCAACCGGAGTACCACTTTAACAATGGGTGTAAGTTGAACTTGAAGTGGCGTTTGAGAAAGCTGCTTGTGAGGCAATGATTATGCAAAAATATAGATTTTGTTCCCGAGGTGTCGCCGCCGTAACCCTTTCTCGCTCCCTTCGAACGATCGTTGAAGTGAAATTTTCATTTATTAGGATGGAACGTCCAAAAATTGTGTGGTTGTTTGCTTTTTCCACTTCTCCTTTCACCGTAGCGATATGTGCTTACGGGATTTGGTTAGTTAGCCATAAACTGTGTGTGTTTCGGCAGATCTCGCTACAAACATTCTCTTCATAGAAATCAGTGTGACCCTTTATAATTAGTGATTGAACAAGTCCAATATTTATAGAAGAAAACCCAAGAACACGCTTCGGCGATATTTAGACGGGATGTGACAAAATTATCATTTTAAATTAGTTTTCTTTTAAAAAATAAAATTGTTTTCGTGACCAATATCTCGAAGTCTTACATACGTTCTTATTTAATAACATTATTCTTTTTGATGGGCTTAACTAAATCATTGTGTATTCACTTTGTAATAAGTCTATATGAACATACTTGTATGTATTGGTGTTTATATGTTCTTGTGTTGGTGTTTTTATGTGTTGTTATTTATGTGTTCTTCAGTAATGAACTTTATCCCTTCTTTAGTTTTGTTGGTATGACGTTGATGAATGTGATATATTTTATTTAAATGTAAAACTCGAACTTTCTATTTGGGGATGGTTGAAGTATTTTGTTGGTTGAATATGTGTATCAAATGAGGTAATCAAAATTAATATGAGGAATTGTGTTCGGGTAAGTGCAGGAAGTTGATGGACAAATATAGGGTCATCCGTGGACATCATATTGCAAATAACAACATAATATCAACTTGTAGGGATTATTAGCAATACATACACTCAAAATTAGACAAAATTATATTAATATGAATCATAGCATCTGGAATCTAGTTTCTAAAATACTAATTTTTGTAAAAAATAGACAAGATTAGCTATATTAAACACTCAAAATTCAATGACTTGGTATTTTTTTTTTAAAAACGCCGATAAGATTATAGTCCGTTTGCCCACAATTTGGATGACCAAAACTTGATATATATATTTTTCCTTTAGTGAAAAGTTATATGCCACTATCTATCTTGGGATGGATTTTATTTTATATTTTTTTGAGTAATATTTTATTTTTTATGATTTTTTCGTGAAAGTGGTATGAAAACATAAAGAAAATAGAGCACTTTCCGTTTGCCCGCCATAACTTCATCAAAAATATTGAAATCAAATTTTTTTTTTTGAACATGTATATAATTTCACCACGGTTGGGATGGTATAAGTTTTATCATATTCGATAAGTGAAACAAATTTCTAGTCTTAAACGTAGACATAAAAATTCACAGAAAAAGTGTCTTAAAGACCTACTATTAGTAAAAAATTATAAAATGATATTTATCCTCTTATATTCACTTTAAAATCAGTATTTCTACAAAGATAATAGTCTCCCCTACGCAATGGTACCATTTTTATGACATAGTTTTTACTTTTCGGCATGGTTCAAGTCCGCGGAAGACTAAATTTGATGTTTTATTGTTTTTAATGTAAAATTCAAGATTTGATGTCCACTAATGTCCCCCAACTTGGTGCACTTACCCTTCTAATGTTCCAAAATAGCAAGCATGGATGTCTTCCTCCTTCGATGAGGATTTTTCCTTTTCTTAATATTATGGTCACTAGCCTCCAACATTATTCTTGAGCTCTACTTGATCTTAATGGTAGCCAAGATCCATGTTGATGTTGGGGCAAACAAGTGAGATGTCCAACATTGTAAAATTGATAAGAACCTTATTAAAAATTTCTATCACAAAACATTCTTAGTGTTTATGTTATGTCGACATATCCTTTTAGCATATACTTATCTTCTATGAATCTATTATTTTAAGGCAAAATGTCATTCATCTATTTTTTAAGAGACAATCTTGTGCAAGTAATCTTAAAATAGTCCACTAGGTGGATATATGTCAAACATTGATCTTGATTACACATAACTAGTAAGGTTTAGAAAATCTACATTCTCTCAATAAAATGAAAATCCCTAAATCTTGCCCAAATAATCTAGCTAGCTCGATAATAGTTCAAATTCCTTGTTTGATAAGGAGTGCATCTTGGTAATTTTAATGTAAGGTAGTCTAAAAATGGGAAACAAGTTTCCCTTTACTTTTGAGTACCAATCTTCTCTATTTCTTTACTTGTTTTTTGCCCTATTCTTTTCACTTTTGAAAGGATCCATTTCATATCAATATGATACTAGGTTACATTAAAATTTTGTGGGGATTTTGTTTACCCAAATAATCTAAAGAAGCTCAAAAATAATTAAAATTCCTTGTATCCCCTTATATCATTTGAAATCGAACTAGCATTCTTCTAAGTTTAGGATTGCATTAATAAGTGTGATAATTTGGGTAATAGAGTGGGATTCGAGGGAATTCATATACTAACAAGAGAATCCCAAGCCCTCTTGCAATCTTAATAGCAATTATTTGCATATTCCTAGTGAGGGAGGAGTATATACTTTTTTTATAATCATACTCTTGGAATAGATCCACTATGAAAATTCTTGGATTCAAGTTTAGTGAAAATAAAATTGTCCACAAAAGGATGCCATTGGACAATTCATGATATAAAATTTGGAAATGTACAAAGGTCTTCATGTATACATGTTAAGTTCAGATGTCATGATATAAGATTTGCAACTATATATATATATATATATATTTGAATTTGTAACAAATTTAGATGTACACATAGAACAAATCAATGTAATGCTTCATCTATATTCCTACACTACCACTATCAACCCACCCCTTATTGACTCTATAAAAAGATTTTTTCAACAAAAGACCAGCCAAACAATCGATGCAACACTAACACAATTTCTCTGCAAATAATTACAAACCACATAAACTATAAAAGTAATTAACTATCCAAAACGGTATCAAATGTATTCATGTTTAGTGTCAACAAAAGGCTACAACTAATGATATAAAATATGCACATGTACGTAAGTCTTCATGTAACATGTTCGATTAAATAAAACAACAAGAAATGCTACCACTCATGATATGAGATTTGCAAATGTATATATACAAAATTGTAACAAGTTTGAAATATAGAAATGGAATCTTTAAATGAAGGGGTTCACCTATATATCTACACTTACAAAATCAATCACACTCATCATCAACATCAACTACAAAAGTAATAACTATCCCTCTAAAAAAATAACATATCATGTTCGGCATTCACATTGCAGTGTCCACGTGTGATTGCTAGTTTAGATTATGAAAAATTTTATTTTAAGATAATTTTATGATTAATTACTATATTAATAAATGTATTTTTTATTATAGTAATGATATTTTGTAAAACGACAACATTTTTATGATTTTGTATATGGGTATATATTGGTTGATCCAATTCATTATTCGTAATGTTATTTGTTTATTTTTAACTTGAAATTTTTATATTACTCTATTATAGTTTTATTCGTTGTCTCTTTATATAAGCTTTCTTCAATATTAAAAATATATATTTTAAATGTGTTTTGATAATAAAGAAAATATATTAAGAGTATTTTCTTACTAACAACTATATAAATATTTGTTAAAAATATTTGTTAAAAAAATTTTACTTACGCAAGATCAAATGACCCCACGCAAGAAGAAATTCAAGAAACATCTCTATTGAGTGAACTCGTGCTTCAAATCCAAAGCAAACAGATTATAGGCGGGCTTGGAAATGGAATAACATGGTCGGGGAAGGAGAAGACAGTGTCAAAGAAGCCATAGGCTCAAAGGAGAAGGAACAACGAAAGCTTGAAGTCTTCAGCTCGAAATAGTTTAGAATGAGCCCAAAACAACTAAGTATGGAGGAGGTAGATGTTTCCAAGTGTCCAAACGACACACCTTCAAATATTGAATCCAAAAGAAGAGACTTAAACAAGTACTGCACCCCATGTGTCCTGTGCCCAAAGTGGGGCAGAGTCAATAGATAAAAGTCAAAAGGCGCATGGTGGCGAGCCTCAAAAATGCTAAGTATAGAAGTGCTAGGGGAATCATCACGCATCATCTCGGTGCATCTCCAAAGGTAAATCCAAAAGAGGAGGCCCAAATGAGTGCGGGCTCGCCACGTAGTCTAAGTTGAAAAATGGGATGAGCAGGCCCAAAATTGACTAAGTATGGAGAATGAGTGCTAGCTCGCCACATGTTCAGGGTCCGAAAAGGTAAGAGCAGCCGTTGAAAAGTCCAAGATCCTGTGGAGGCTTCCACATGTCAACCCGACGCTCCTTCAAAGGAAAATCCTGAGCGGGTTTCTAAGTGAGCATGGAGCCTCCACGCGTCCAGTTTCATAAAGGGACAGGTCGGGGTTGAATAGTCAAAATCATTGAGACAAAGCCAGCGGAGGGTGTCAAAGGTGTCAAGCATGGCACTAATTCAAGAGAAAAATTGGGGGAAGGTTTCCAAACAAGCGTCAGGTTGCCGCGTGTCCCCGATCAGATATATGACCCTGTCGAGCAAAAGACTTAGCCAAAACATGAAGAAACTGAGTGAGCTGCGGAAGAAGCCAAGTGTCAGCCCAACACAACTTCAAAATCAAAATACAAAGGCTACCCTCAGACATGTGCCAGCCCTCCACGTGTCTATTTTCAAAAAGGGGACCATTTAAGTAGCTGGTTCCTGCCATTTTGTATGGACCCGATTCAAATTTCAAATGGGCATATCTTTCAACTCGGGCTCAAAATTTGACAAACGCACCTTGTTGGAAAGATCTTAGCCTCATCTACACTATGGAGATATGAAACTTTATGTTTGGAGATGTTAGGTGGTCAAAACATGAATAAACATCCTCGGGCCTTTAATACAGGATCTATTTGCCCCCAACAACCAGATTGGGTTTAATCCAGTCTTCTATTCCTCCTCCTTCAAGGTGCCAAACAAGTAATTGATGTAGGCACGACAGATTTGGGGTATATTTTATAGGAGGCATTGATGATAGTGGTTGAGCTTTGAACTAGTTTTTCCTACTTCTCTCTCCTTCTTCCCTCGGTGTTGAATCTATAAAAGCGAGGTTGGGGCTCATTATAAAAGGTTAGACATTTTCTGCTTTTTCACCCTCCCTTCTTCTTTTTTTCATAGAAGGATTTATGGAGCTTTTCTAACCTCTCCTTTGGGTTATAATGCAATTTTTTCCTTTTGCTACTCTTGTAACATACCGTATCGACTCCTGAGCAATAATATATATGTCTGTGGATGTTTCTGACCATCTCATGTATTTGTTATTGTCTCTCTAATATCTTATTGCAATTTGGCCATATGTGCATGTTTTTGTATTACATTCCGTGGTCCGTGTTAAACTACAAAATGAGTGTCTAACATTCCTTTGGTGTATCATCTTGTTAGCTTAGGTTTATTTTCTTGCATCTCTCTAACCCTGTCACCTTGGTAGATAGAATAGACATAGGATAGATCCTCTGCAATTTGTTTGTGTACACTCGAATAAAGGGATATGAACCATCCTTAATCAGGAGATCTCTCTCAACTCGTAAATTCCCACACCTTTTGAGATGCTCCATGTTGTGTAATCACACCGAGAGTCTCAACCCATCTAGTTGCAAATATTCAGGGGTGCTTTGTGATTCTACACTAACAAAAATTTTGCAAACAAATGAGCAAAGAACATCATATATTATTATGGAACTTATTAAAATACAATGAGAATGGGCCTTGCTTATAGAGGCAAGGAATAACAATCTAGGAACTAGTCAAGGTCGTAGATCAATCCATAAACCAAGAAAATAAGCTAGTCATCAAAGAGTTAGTCAAGACCATAGATTTGGGAGAGAACTAGAGATCAAGGATCTAGTCAATACCATAGATCAAGGAAATAACTATACCTAACAACTAGATAATATCCCCCTAATATCTAAATAAATAAAAATAAATATCCACACACATAAGTGGGTGAGGATAAATAAAATAAAGGTAAATAAAGTACCTAGGTGAACATGAGCTAAGGTAAATACCTACTCTAACACCCCCTCAAGTGAAGCTAGGGGCCAAAATAATAGATCATGGGTGTACTTTTGCTAACTCAAATGAATCCCTGAATCTATCGAGAAATCAGCAAACCAAGGAATTAATGTAATAACCGAATATTTGTCATGTCAAATTTGTGTAGAAAGAGCCCTCTCGAATAGTCCGAATCTAGGAAGAAGAGCTTTTATTAAGTAACATATCATCAAGATAACATAAGTATCACAATATCCTCACCAACATGCTATATATACACTGTATGATTGGAGTGGCAATGAAAAAAACCAGTAGATAGAAGAAAATAATCCATCTTCTCATACCAATCCCGAGGGATTTTTGAGACCGTAGAGAGACCTTGAGCCTACAAACAAGAGAATAATTCTAAACAAATCTAGCAGGTTGCTCCATGTATATTTCCTCTTGTAAATATTCATGTAAGAAGGCACTCTTCACATCCATCTGGTATACGGGCCACCCTTGTGATGCAACAATAGCAAGTATAAGGTGTACATAATCCATCTTGCAATGGGTGCAAAATTCTCAAAGTAAGCAATACCTTCAACTTGTGAAAACCCTTTGCAAAAAGATGAGCCTTATACTTGTAAATGGACTCATCGGTTTCATATTTGGTTTGGTATACCCACTTACACCTAACCACCTTTCTTCCTTTAGGAAGAGATACCAAATCCCAAGTATGATTCTTCATCAAAGAAGAATACTCACTGCCATCGCATTCACATCATCCGAATCATGTATCCTATGAGCCTTTGAAAAGACTGTGGATCCTCAAAACTACACGACACGGAATTCCAAAACCTTTCCAATGTGTGTGATGATGCCTAGTGAGTGGAAGATCCTATATGAAAGGTGTTGCCTCATACGAGCCCACTTAGGAATAGTGACAACATTAGTGGGAATAGGAATGGAAACAACATCTATAACCTCCTCATCAACCTCCTCAAAGAAAGGATCCTCAAGATGAGATGAAGAAGAAGAAGGAGGCATGGAAGAAGATGAAGAATCATGAGGAGTGAAGTGCTCATAAAATTTAACATGTGTTCGATAAAAAAACATTATGAGTATCAGAATCTAGAAGTCGATAAGCTCTCATGTCCTCACAATACCCTACAAAGATCAAGGGTTTTCTCTTCTTATCCAAAGCTTTCCTTTTCTTCTTTAGCACAAAGGCCCAAGCATGGCTCCCAAAGACTCAAAAAAATGAGACATTTGGATTAGTGTTGGACCAAGCTTCCTCTAGAGTCAAATTCTCAAGTGCTCTATGTGGTGTGCGATTCTGAATGTAGTTAGCACAATTAATTGCTTTTTCCCAGTAGATAGGAGGTAAATCTCTAGAATGCATCATACAATTAGTCATTTCCTTCAAATTTCTATTCTTCCGTTCTACTAAGCCATTATGTTGTGGAGTATGAGGAACAAAATGCTGGTGAATAATGTCTTGAGTTGTCAAAAAATTAGAAAACTCATTTATGAAGTACTCCCCCATTATCGGTGTGTGACAGTTCTTTATGCAACTAGAAGATTGTTTCTCAACCAAAGCATTGAATACTTTGAAGCATGACAAAACATCCCTTTTTACTTAAGAAAATAAATCTATGTACCATTCGATAAATTATCAATAAAGGTAAGTGCATACTTAGTTCCATTGAAATAAGGGATAGGAAAAACCATCAAGTCAATATACACAAGCTCAAGTGGTGAAGAAACTCTCTTGGGAAAATTCATAGAAATGGGTCTTGGTGTTTTTTCCTAATGCATAGTCAGAGAAAAATCCCTCAAGACAAGAAACTCTAGGAAGACCATCTATCATACCATACCATGAGTGCTCAACTCCTTCAAATATCTATAATTGAGATTTCCAAATCTTTCTTGTCAAATCTTACTCTCTGAATCTACATGAGAAACCAATTTTGTCCCTATAGAGGAAGTGTCATCAAAACCCTCAAATTTATATAGTCTAGAACTATGATCAACAATACCTTGAGCAACAAGTGAATGAGGCTCCAACAAAGTTTTTACTTCTACCCCATGTGGTGTAAAAGTCATTGTTTTTCCTTGACTAGAATGACAAATTTTATATACGAAATAAAATTTGTGGTAATGTTGGGAAGATACAATGCATCTTGATACCGCCACCATCAAGGTGTATATCACATTTTCCCTCAACAACGAAAGAAATGAAGAATCTCCAACCTCAATTTTGGAAGTAGAACTCAAACTTACATAAACAAAAGACTCCTTGGAAGAAGTCATGTGATGAGAAGAACCAAAATCTATAACCCAATTATCTACAAGTGGTGACTGAGATCTCCCAACAACATTAAGTGCTTTGTTATGCTGATTAGAAGGAAGTGGAGTGGAGATAGAAATTTTGTGTTTCTTGACTGCATCCTCTAAGGCTTGCATTCGCTTATAACACCTATGTTCTTCATGACCACTACCCCCACAAAAAGAGCATGAAAGGCTAGACTTATTCTTATATTTAGAAGAATCCTTAGGTTTAGAGTTATTTTATTTTGGTTTAGGATAACTTTGAGATGGAGAAGGGGTGGATTTGGTTTTACTTTTTAGTTTTCTCTTGCCCTTAGGATTATATGGAACTAATGCCTTTCAGAGGTGGAAGACTCAAGGTGAGAAAATTTGGATTCTTCCCTAGTAAGTCTTTCACAAAAATTTCTAAGTTAGGCATTTTGAATGTGTCACCTAAGGCATTCATGCTACAAAAAAAGGTAGAAGAAAATATTTGAAATGGTCCTCTCAACTTGGATAGAATCAAGTAAACACACTCTTCATCTTTCTTATCTCTTCCACTCCCCTTCAATTGTGTCAAAAATTCTTAAACTTGGTAAGATAGTCTATAATTGTTGGAAAATCTTCAGGATTAAGAGAGGTGATCTTAATTTTAGGTTGCATGGCTCTCATATGATCCAATTTACTAAATAAATCCTCAAATTTCTCCCATATTTTGAAAGGAGAGTCACATTTTTCCAAATGAAACAAAATACTGTCACTTACATAAGTTCTTATCAAACCCATACACTCATAAAATTTGCACTGGTACTAAAATTTCTCATATTCTCCAGTGAACACTAGTTTTTCTAAAGAAGTTAAAGACCATAATCCTTTCCACTCAATTATTGTTTCCATTCTTTGTTTCCATGTGTGGTAATTATGTGTTGTTAATGGCTCAACATGATCTAATGCAGAAGTAGATAAAGACATCATCCTCAAAAATCACCAAAATAAATGCAAGAACCAAGCAATGCAACAAGACCCCAAACAATGCAACAAGAAACCCCATATTTTAATACTTTATAATGAGTGCGTGTTACAATATGGAACTTTATAATTATAGTGAAATTCTCAAAATAAATATTTCCAATGGAGAGAGCACAAAAAACAAGCACTTTTACAAAAAAATGACACTCAAAACCGAGTTACCAATCAAAAGATACAATCTTTTCAATATTATGCTCTACTATTTATTTTAGTTGCCACTAAAACAGAATAAAATGAAAGGGGGCTGGAGTTAAGCACATACTAGTAGGAATCACAAGCTCAAGCCCTCATATGAGCATACGATATGAAAATACCCTTTGTGGATCTCGAAAAACCCAACAAAACCCAAAAATTGATTTCCTGGGTTTCTTTCCCTGTCTGGCATGAATCTCGAGGTTTCTCAAACAACAAAAAAAACAATTACCTCTAAAAATGGTCAAGTTTATAGTAGATAATAGGGTTTTGACACCTTCTAGATCCAATGAAAGCCTTTGTTTTGCATAAAAATGCATGTAGCAACAAAATACAGACAAATCCCGAAAATATGAATATATAAAAAATGTTTATAAAATGAAACTTACGGATGAACATCAACAGCAATCCCCTACTACGATACCATAAAAGGAACGATAACTACATCGTACCAAGTCAAGAACTCATATGCTAATCAAACACCATGATCAATAAGATGAAAGTAATTCACCAGAATAAGTTTACATAAACCTTTACAAACAAATGAGCATCAACATCATATATTATTATGAAACTCAATGAAACACAATAAGAATGGACCTTTCTTATATATGCAAGGAATAACAATCGAAGAACTAGTCAAGGTCGTAGATCAAGCCATAAACCAATGAAAGAACTAATCATCAAAGAACTAGTCAAGACGATAGATTTAGGAGAGAACTAGACATCAAGGATCTACTCAATACCATAGATCAAGGAAATAATTGTCCCTAACAATTACATAATATCCCCTAATATCTAAATAAATAAAAGGAAATATCCACACACATAAGTGGGTGAGGATAAATACAATAAAGGTGAATAAAATGCCTAGGTGAACATGAGCTAAGGTAAATACCTACTCTAACATTGGATGGATAGAATTCGAGAGTCCATTTGGATGAGAACAAGTAAATTATTACCAATATACCAACAAGCAGAACACTAAAAAACAAGTTGGACTTGTGACGGTTCACAAAAGGTAGAAAAAATAAAACCCTTTGGTGAGATTCCAACCACCAGTGACCTAGATTTCGGTTGTCTCCCAATGGTTTCTAATCCAGTTCTATAAATATGACTCAAATGAAATACAACCACATAAATATGTTATTAAATAATTATTATGATAAAAACTTAACAACATGATAAACAAAATCAAGATGAATTGTGACATCCGGAGGGGTTTCATAATCGTTACCTTGTCGTAAACTTTCGGAAAAAAATTCCTTGTGCATTTGGGAGCCATCTTCACCACTATTTTCAACTGATGTTGTAACGAGAAGGTTAAAGGCCATTATAAAGGAAAGTGCCACCCAAAACAGGAAGAATAAATTCCCAAAACACTATGAAAAACAATCAATGCTAACAATGACATGATTGAACCTTGAAAAGACCAATGCAAAAGCTAACATGAGCGAAGGCATGCAAGAAAACCCTAAGCAGAGCCAAACCTCCTTGTATGATTCATTTAACTAACAACCTTAAAAACAAAATAGAAACACAATTTTCTATATACCTATCAAGAAACATATAAACAATTGAAAACCAAAACTTTGCTAAAACATCCTAGTAGAAATCGAACAAGACTCCAAATCACCAAATCAGAAGCTCCCGAATACCAAATTCACAATAGGTTGTAAATAAGATGAGCAAGCTCATCCAAAATCCCTCATATCTATGTTTTCATGTCAAGGCTTAAATCATGTGTTGCTTTAGTTAATGATAAGTCTTGTAAAAATACTAATCAAATGACCTCCAAAACATCAACCATCAATTAATTGCTGCCAAGTTAGTGGAGGTTGCTAACTATACATAGAATGTCACCAAACGATACAAATTTTCTTGGAATTTAAAAATCATAGTTCTATGTGTTTGAAAATTTTGAATAGTTTGACAGGGAAAAAGTTCGAAGTTTGGTTTGGCTTAGAAAATTTACAAATATAAAAATATATAAATCATAAATAGTATACATATACGATGATATTTGAAAAGAAAAACCAATTAAACATAATAATAAATATATTATCTATGGAAATTTTCCTTTACGTTTTTAGGTATTAGTCTTTCTTGTTTTGTTTTTCTTTTGTGTTGAAGTTCTTTTAATTTAAATTCTTTAATTTTTTAATTAAAAAATAAAATAAATAATGTTCGATGAACTTGTTGAGTAAGTTTGCCCAGACCAAAAAGTAGGGTTTGAACAGGAATCTTCACGACGTTCGTAAGAACATGGTTGGAAGGACTCACACTGCATTAGCACGCCACAAAATGTGCCAGGTGTTTGGGTCACTAACTCTTATAATTTAAAAAAAAGACATGATAACTACGTTAAAAATAGTCAATTTTGCTTCAAAAGACACCACTTTCACTAAAACCTAACCCTAATGAAAAAATGTAATATTTATATCTTATTCAATGAACCATCAATCTAATGTTGTTATTATAGAATCAAATGTGGGAACTTATATAGTCTCAAAACCAATATCTATATGAATGGATATCTTTGCAAACAAATGACAAAATCATTGATAAAACAACATATCCGATCAATCACCAAATATTATTTGTGATGAAAAATAAAATGTGATATATATACATGCCATTACTTTCCACTCGTATATCTAGTAATAGTACAAAAGTTAACATCTTAATTATACTATTATGTGAAATGAAGTGTAAGTAGTGGCCAATGGAGAAAAGAATGGTTGGATCAAAAATGGAATAGAGGAGATTGCATGGTTTAAATTGCAGCCTTCTCTACAGAGATCACCATTACTATTCTTTCAAATTTTAATGTAAATTCTATTACCTGTGCCATTCTTTATGTTTCCTATTGTTGTTATAGAAGACACCTCATAGCTGTGAGAGGAGAAATTCACATAGATGTGAGATTAATAATGTCGTTTTGTGAGAGGATAAATTCCATTTCTGCGAGAGGTGTGTAGAAAAATAAAAGCTTCTCATATGCTCATGATTGTCATAGTGCGTATATATATATCTTACCTAAAGACAAACATAGGCCATTTTACATGCATAGCCAGTTTTAGAATTCATTAAAACCATTTCTTATACTTAAAACATGAGTACAGCTATAGTAAGCTTTGATTACTTTAAATATAACAATAGCACAATGTCATCGAGTATAGACTACAATCCCATTTCCTTGAGTTACATCAGTTAGGTGTCTCTGCACCACATTCCTTCACAATATATGAACACTATCAAATCAAATCTTGGCACTAATGGAGGTCAGGAAAGGCCATAAAATTTTTCACAGACATGTGAGTGAATTTTCACCTAGAAAGAGCTAACGGAAATACAGATGGTTCCTACAAAATTGTCAGAGGGCCACCCCCTCTGAATATAAATCACCCCCTTTTCCTGCTCTGAATATACGTTACAGTGGGATGTGAGTTAGAGTGTAAGCACTTTGTTATTCTTGTTCTTAATACAAATCACCCCTTTTCCACACATTTTTGGACAAGGATGAACAACACTTTGGATTCCACCACTAAGGACCCAACCAAAAGGATAAAGCCTTTTATGTGTAGGGACATGTGCAGTACCATTTTTAGAAAATAGAGGAGTGAATTTTTTTGTTTCAAAGAAGAGGTAGAATTCAAACTCCAAATCTCCCATTCTTGGTTACTTAGTTTGCGCCAACTCTGATTTATATCGATAGACTCTGTTGTTCCATTGCCTTTCGAAAACAACAAGAGAAGCTTTGATTTGGATTCTTGTCAAAAAAACTCAAAATCCTCTTTCGTCTACGTCATGTTAAGGAGAGAAACCTCTCCTCTAACCCATGAAATCAATGGAATTTGGAAAAGAGAGTGCAACGACATCGCCGATAGCAATACCAACATTTTTTAGCTTCACCGAGTTTCACAGTAATTTATTTTGAAATGGTGGAACATAATTGAAGCAAGTCACAGTGATGCACCTTCTTATACTTCAAACAAATCCTATTTGATTACTTCCCTGTAATCCATCATACCTTCTAAGCATTTTGAAATCAATGAACTAAGTGCATATGAGGATCTCTATCTATGGATAATGAAACCTTATACAACCCACCATGTATAAACTTGTCAAGAAACTCAATCTTACCCCTTTCCGTAACATGTATCAAAGTCATACTAAGTCAATTGCTCTTCTAGGTCTGTACTTGACTAAAAACGAAATGATTATCTCTTATTAGGTGCTCACAACTACTATACCAATCAGATATTCACATGCAACTCTCTCAAGAGACAAAATATCAATAATGGAGTCTTGATTTTCTTATCTCTATTATACAGTTCCTTCTCATAAATGTACCTTTCCTTTTGACTTCATCTCTGTCTTCTAAATCCTTCTAAGAATATTCTATATCAACATTGACAATTAGTACATAAGAACCTGCACTAGTCAAATATCTCTCCATTCTAGGTAAGCTTCTTCCAATCCTGCAAACATACTCTACTTGAATGATAGTTTAAAGATTTTCACCCTCTTGCAACAATAGTCCTCCTATCTTAGATACTCTTCTGACTGAGATATGTTCAGGGTTGTGTGGTTATACACGATAAACTATTATTGGATAAAACATATATGACTTTACAAAATCTTTTGGGTAACAACAAAGAATCATGTCTTCTCAAAACATGAGAATCCAACTCAATGACCCACAAATAAAGCATGAAGAGGCTATGTTTCACAAGAGATCCATCTGTCATCAATTTCATATTCATTTGTACATGAAGATCCAATTCACTGTACATGACCTCAAGAAAGTCTTCTTTTAACACATATTTTGCTCTATCTCTGTCTACAAGTTTGGTTTTAAGCCAACTTATGTATGATTATCAAAATACTAAGTTCTTTAAGACTCTAAAATAGTTTACAATTACCTCTTATGGATCCTTAAGACATTAATGGATTGTTCTGGTGTTTCTTTGTTAAGAAATTGAGTAAACAAGGTTAAAACAATCTATAAAGACTATGATTTTCTATGTTATTTCGCAAGAACAAAGGTTTAGTGGACTAAAATCACCTTGAGCTTATTCAATTCACCTTTCAAATGTCACACACTTTCAACTCCTTGAATTTAGAAGCTTGAAACTCTATTTTGATCAAAGAAATAACAGAAAAATTACAAATTTGAACCTTGGTTTTGCCCCACAACACCGAAACATTGCTGTCATATATATCTTCAGCTGCAGGTGGAATTAGAAGCTGAAAATATTTGAACTCGGGCATCTAGATGGGACAGAGATTTGATGAAAATTTAAGCCAATTTTGTGAGGTCAAAAAAAAATTGTGGCTTGCCCTAGTTCGGGCCCTATGAGAGAAAATCAGCTATAAAATCTTTAGAGTGACTTTCAAGAGTTCCAAAAATTGTGTTGAGCTTGAAATCACCTCTTCTATTTTTGCTTTTTACCACAAAAACATGAGGAAGCCCGCTACACAGATTGTCATTTTTTCTCATTGCTACCCTATTAGAATTCTATGCAGTTCTTACAAAAACACACAATTTTTACAATACGGATATCATTATTGTTGCTCATAACCTCATACATAGTTTATACACGTTTTTATCCACCTATGAAAGCATTTTTATCGACATCTTAATCCAAGAATGGATCTTGATCAAGACAACTCCTATTCTAACTCCTAAATTGATTTATTCTTCACTAAAAGAGCTCAACCACGCTCTAAACATAGAAGTATGTGATAACCTCCATCCAAAGCTGTCCTCACGGCTCATACAAGATAGATTGTGACTATTTACATGGTATTTCAAGACCTTACTATTTACAACATCGACTTATTCCTCCTAATTCACCTAATCAACCTTTCTTACATGCTTCTTTACACTTGCTAGTCTAATTCACATACATTTGAATCCAAAAACTAGAAATGGAGGGAAAAGTAGTTCATCACTCCTAGACTACATGACTACAAATGGAGCTCATTGTTAGAGTAGGTATTTACCTTAGCTCATGTTCACTTATGTACCTTTATTGTATTTATCCTTACCCACTTATGTGTGTGGATATTTCTTTTATCTTATTTAGATATTAGGAGATATTATCTAGTTGTTAGGTATAGTTCTTTCCTTGATCTATGGTATTGATTAGATCCTTGATGTCTAGTTCTCTCCTAAATCTATGGTCTTGACTAGTTCTTTGATGACTAGTTATTTCCTTGATTTATGGTTTGATCTACAACCTTGACTGGTTCTTAGATTGTTATTCCTTGCCTATTTAAGCAAGGCCCATTCTCAATGTATTGCATTGAGTTCCATAATAATATATGATATTGTTGCTCATTTGTTTGCAAAGGTTTTATGTAAAGCTATTTTGGTGAATTGCTTTCATCTTATTGATCATGGTGTTTGATTAGCATTTGTGTTCTTGGCTTGGTACGATTTGGTTATCGTTCCTTTCATGGTATCAAAGCAGGAGATTGTTGTTGACATCCGTCTGTAAGTTTTATTTTGCAAATAAAATCTTTGTATATTCATATATTTGGAATTTGGTCATATTTTTTTGCTACATGATTTTTGCTATATTTGGAATTTGGTCGTATATTCATTTATGAGGGCTTAAAGCTTGTGATTCCTACTAGTAGGTGCTTAACATGAGCCCCCTTTAATTTTATTTGTGTGGTGAAGGCAACAACAATTTATTTTGTTTTAGTGGTAGCCAAAAGAAAATAATGAGCAAAATATTAAAAAAGCTTGTAAATTTTGATTGGTAACTTGGTTTTGAGTGTCATTTTGTGTAAAAGTGTTTGTTTTTTCATGCTCTTTCCATTGGAAATATTTATTTTGAGACTTGCACTATAATTATAAAGTGCCAAATATGGAGGAGTGTTGTAATCAATTGTGGATGCAATTTCAGCTGAGCCCGACGTCCTAAACTTCTGGGAGTTGCATTTTGTATCTATCATGGATTCTGAGAATGATATGCTTTTCTCTGAAGTGTGTGGACTTCAAGAGGATATTGTAAAATTTGTGGAAGAAAATAGATCACTCAAGAAGTGAAATTCTCTTCTACAATCACTCATTCACGATAAGGATACAATAATCCACTCCCTACAAAACAAACTTGCTAGCCTGCAACATCACCATCATATTATGGACAGCCATATCTATGTTCCTAGTCCACTTGCAGCTGACATTGATCTATCAGTCTTTGAGTCTGTTCCTGATTGTGATGCTCATACACCTATAAAGCTTGTTACTACATGGTCTTCCACATCTGTGCCTATTACAGTACCACATGTTGTCTATCCTACTTCTACTCAGTTGCATGGCTTTTTTGAGAAGCATACCACTGCATAGAGATCTCACATGCTCCGTTCTATGGGTCTCACTAGCGGAGTCATTGGCAAAAATTCACAGGGTATTGTTTCCTCTATTCCACATGTTAAGTGGAATTCTCATCATGACATTGGTTTTCGAGCAGATACTTCATTGGGATCACACATTGACAGAGATCATTTTTTTGTTCGCTTGACTCTTTTTGAGGATCATGAGCAACACATGAGTTCTGCACCTTCACTCAGGCTTGAGAAACTTGAGATTTCATCTGTCAAACATGATCAACCTGACACACATTTTGATGTTCTTTTGCATGCACCCATTGTACATTTTGCACCAAGTCATATGCAGGCATCTTCTTCATCCATCCGTGTTGATTTGGGGTGGATATCTGATCACTTGTGGTGGCGACATAGGCATTCATTGAGAGGACTCTACATGCGTGGCTCCTCCACCATTAGGCCTCTTGCTCCACTTTCTATACCTTATGCATTGTGATGCTTCTTGTTTTGAGCATTTTTTCTTTAGTAGGTGTAGTATATCTCTCTTGTTTGTTAAGAGATTTTGTATCTGTATTTTCGACACTTTTGGCATGTTGACAGTATCTCTTGTGGGAGATCTATTCTAGTGCATTCCAGTGTTAGTTTTTCAATGTTTGAGTAGTTGGTTTGACAACTCATATAGATTATTAGTGTCACTCCACCCATTCAGCAGTATGAGAGGGTGTGGTGATGATCCCGCTTCTTCGGGTTTTGTGTCCTTGCCTTGTTAACTTGGATTTTCTTGGATCATGACACTGGAACATGTGTCCTTGCCTTGTTACTTTGGTTATTATTCTTGGATCGTGGCACACCTATTTACAGCAGTTGATCGAATTATGTTTGGTGTTTTTTTTTGCACTTTTGACATCACTCCGTTGACAGTCTCCTTGTATGGAGCTATTCTGGTGAAACCTAGTGTCAGTTGTTTTTGAGTTTTGTGATCGAGTAGTAGATTCAGACCACATTACACACCAAAATTCTTCAACATTGTACAATTTTTTTGAGATGAGCTTCTTGGGATGCCTTAGAGCGGGTCTTTACTCTCTTTACTTTGTTGTTATTGGTTTTGGGTACCTTGCGGTGTCCCTTTTTCCTAGTTATTGTACATGAGTACCTCATCAGGCCTAGTTTCAGGACTCATACTGTGGACATGCCACATCTATTTTGGCCCCTAGCTTCACTTGAGGGGGGTGTTAGAGTAGGTATTTACCTTAGCTCATGTTCACCTAGGTACTTTATTTACCTTTATTGTATTTATCCTCACCCACTTATGTGTGTGGATATTTCTTTTATCTTATTTAGATATTAGGAGATATTATCTAGTTGTTAGGTATAGTTCTTTCCTTGATCTATGGTATTGACTAGATCCTTGATGTCTATTTCTCTCCTAAATCTATGGTCTTGACTAGTTCTTTGATGACTAGTTATTTCCTTGATTTATGGCTTGATCTACGACCTTGACTAGTTCTTAGATTGTTATTCCTTGCCTATTTAAGCAAGGCCCATTCTCAATGTATTGCATTGAGTTCCATAATAATATATGATATTGCTACTCATTTGTTTGCAAAGGTTTTATGTAAAGCTATTTTGGTGAATTTCTTTCATCTTATTGATCATGGTGTTTGATTAGCATCTGTGTTCTTGGATTGGTACGATCTGGTTATCATTCCTTTCAATTTTATGATGAAGGAAGAATCTTGTTTGCATATGATGCTCCCGCATCATGTAGGTGGGCGCCAATTGCAAGGGAAGAACAGGTATGTTAGGGCACCTCAAACGACCACATTTTCTTCCACATGTGCACCTCCATCCTTGAACCATGGTCTAATACCAATGTTATTAAATCGAGATGATAATATGTATGGGATGATTATTCAATTAACATATTATGTATATATATATACATGTTCAGTAGGAGTGGAACACCAATGGACAGTGTGGAGGAGAAAGGTTAAGAGACCACCCATGTAAACAATGAATATGCCAACACTTATTCCCCTGGGATGCTCTTTTCTTTTATAATGTCATTTCTTTTCTAAAAATAAGTGTCAATTTGATTATTTCTAAATTTAAGGAGACTATGACGATAGCAAACAACTGTTTTCAAGACACTTGAGTTTAATAAGACCTATCACCAAAAATGAAGAGTAGAGAAGGTGATGTTTTCAGCCTATAATATTAGTGGGAAAAATTCTTTATATATCGACAAGTAAACATTTAAATCCATGCAGTATTTGTAATTCCAAATTTTGATTAAAAACTCTCAACTCCCCTAGTTTACTAGTAATTTATGATTTTCTTCTAATACGTGTTAACCTTTTCATATTAAGGAAATAACATAAATAAAATTCATTATCCATCACGCCATATGGCATCATTTTTTTTCTTATTAAACATGTTAGTGGGTGTGGAAAGCACATAAAATAAGGGAACTAAAATATATTTTTTAAGAATTTAATTTTTATCTAAAGTTATTTTAAAATGATTTTTATCGGTTTATGACTTATTTTAAGTAGTAATAGGTTATTGGGTATTCAATTAATTACGCCGAAGGCGTTCCCCTTATGAGAAAGACCCTTCTAGATGTTTTTAGCAGCTATTTTAAATTTCACATGAGTTTGAATGTTTTTCAAGGTGATTAATTTTGACGGTCGAAATGACAGTTATGATGAGTGATGTGACAATTTAGCCTTTCCTATCTATTTTCATGAAAATTTTGGCCCTACAGTCAATGGGATTTTTTTGCGAAATTTTGGCTCTGTAGTCCTGGAATTTTTTTGGCGGAAATTTTGGCTTTGCGCAATGGGAATCTATTCACGGAAAGTTTGGCCCTGTGATCGGCTAAGTGAAGATTGCAACGGGTGTTTGCTTTGTAATAGCCCCTTTTGTCAATAACACCAATTTTGTCAACTGGAGTATCACTTAAGTGATGGGTGTAATTTGAACTTGAAGTGTTACTTGAGAAACTGTTTGTGAGACAATGAGTATGTGAAAAATATAGATTTTGTTCCCTGAGGTGTCACTGCCACAACCCTTTCTTCTCCCTTCGAACGGTCGTTAAAGTGGAATTTTCATTTATTGGGATGGACCATCCAAAATTGTATGGTTGTTTGCTTTGGCCGCTTGTCCTATCGTTGTAGTGATATGTGCTTACAGATTGGTTGGTTAGCCACAAACTTGTGTGTTTTCGCAAATGTCGCTACAAACATTCTCTTCATATAAATCAGTGTGACCCTTTGTAATTGGCGATTGAACAAGTCCATTATTCATAGATGAAAACCCCAAAGAACACGCTTCGCGATATTTAGATGGGTTGTGAGAAAATTATCATTTTACATTAGTTTTATTTTAAAAAATAAAATAAAATTTTGTTTCGTGACCAATATCTCGAAGTCTTACATACGTTATTATTTAATAACCTTATTCTCTTTTGATGGGCTTAACTAAATCGTTGTATATACACTTTTAGTAAGTCTATATGAACATACTTTTATGTATTGGTGTTTATATGTCCTTGTGTTGGTCTTTTTATGTGTTCTTGTGTATTGAACTTTATCCCTTCTTTAGTTTTGTTGGTATGACGTTGATTAATGTGATATAGTTTATTTAAACGTAAAACTTGACTTTCTATTTGGGGGTGGTTGAAGTATTTTGTTGGTTGAAGATGTGTATCAAATGTGGTAATCAAAATTAATATGAGGAATTGTGTTCTAATGTTCCAAAATAGCAAGCATGGATGTCTTCCTCCTTCGATGAGGATTTTCCTTTGCTTAATATTATGGTCACTAGCCTCCAAAATTATTCTTGGGCTCTACTTGATCTTAATGGTAGCCAAGATCCATGTTGATGTTGGGCAAACAAGTGAGATGTCCAACATTGTAAAAATTGATAAGAACCTTATTTAAAATTTCTTTCACAAAACATTCTTAATGTTTATGTTATGCCGACATATCCTTTTAGCATATACTTATCTTCTATGAATATATTCTTTTAAGGAAAAATGTCATTCATCTATTTTTAAGAGACAATCTTGTGTAGTAATCTTAAAATAGTCCACTAGGTGGATATATGTCAAACATTGAATTTGATTACCAATAACGATAAGGTTTAGAAGATCTACATTCTCTCAATAAGATGAAAATCCCTAAATATTTCCCAAATAATCTAGCCACTTGATAATAGTTCAAATTCCTTGTTTGATAAGGAGTGCATCTTGGTAATTTCAATGTAAGGCAGTCTAAAAATGGGAAACAAGTTTCCGTACTTTTGAGTGTCAATCTTCTCTGTTTCTTTACTTGTTTTTTGCCCTATTATTTTCACTTTTTGAAAGGATCCATTTCATATCAATATGATACTAGGTTACATTAAAAATTAGTGGGGATTTATGTTTACCCAAATAATCTAGCAAGCTCGATAATAGTTCAAATTCCTTGTATCCCCTTGTATCATTTGAACTCAAACTAGCATTCTTATAAGTTTATGCTTTCATTAATAAGTATGATAATTCGGGTAATAGAGTGGGATTCGAGGGAATTCATATACTAATAGGAGAATCCCAAACCCTCTTACAATCTTAATTGCAATTGTTTGCATATTCCTAGTGAGGGAGGAGTATACATTTTTTTTTAATCATACTCTTGGAATAGATCCACTATGAAAATTCTTGGATTCAAGTTTAGTGAAAATAAAATTTTCCACAAAAGGATACCATTCATGATATAAAATTTGTAAATGTACAAAGGTCTTCGTGTATACATGTTTAGTTCAGATGTCATGATAAAAGATTTACAACTGTATATGTATGAATTTGTAACAAATTTAAATTTACACATAGAACAAATCAATGTAATGCTTCATCTATATTCCTACACTACCACTATCAACCCACCCATTATTGACTCTACAAAAAGGTTTTTTCAACAAAAGACCAACCAAACAATCGATGCAACACTAACACAATTTCTCCTAAAATAATTACAAACCACATAAACTATAAAAGTAATTAACTATTCAAAACAAGTATCAAATGTAGTCATGTTTAGTGTCAACAAAAGGCTACAACTAATGATATAAAATCTCCACATGTATAGAAGTCTTCATGTAACATGTTCGATTAAATAAAATAGTAAGAAATGCTACCACTCATGATATGACATTTGCAAATGTATATATACAAATTTGTAACAAGTTTGAAATATAGAAATGGAATCTTTAAATGAAGTGGTTCATCTATATATCTACACTTAAAAATGAATCACACCCATTATCAACATCAACTACAAAAGTAATAACTATCCCTCTAAAAAAATAACATATCATGTTCGGCATTCACATTGCGGTGTCCACGTGCGATTGCTAGTTTAGATTATGAAAAAGTTATTTTAAGATAATTTTATGATTAATTACTATATTAATAAATGTATTTTTATTATATTAATGATATTTTGTAAGACGACAACATTTTCATGATTTTGTATATGGGTATATATTGGTTGATCCAATTCATTATTTGTAATGTTATTTGTTTATTTTTAACTTGAAATTTTTATATTACTCTATTATAGTTCTATTCGTTGTCTCTTTATATAAGCTTTCTTCAATATTAAAAAATATTTTAAATGCTTTTTGATAATAAAAGAAAATATATTAAGAGTATTTTCTTACTAACAACAATATAAATATTTGTTAAAAAAAATTACTTGTAAAAGATCAAGCAACCCCGTGCAAGAAGAAATTCAAGAAACAGACTCTGTCGAGCGAACCCGTGCTTCAAATCTAGCAAACAGATTACAGGCGGGCTCAAAAATGGAATAGCATGGTCGGGGAAGGAGAAGATAGTGTCAAAGAAGCCATAGGCTCAAAGGAGAAGGAATGGCGAAAGTTCGAAGTCTTCGGGCTCTGAAACAATTCAAAATGAGCCCAAAACAACTAAGTATGGAGGAGACAATGGACGTTGCCAAGTGTCCAAACAAAGCGCACCTCCAAAGATTGAATCCAAAAGGGGAAACTCAAACAAGCGCCAGCCCCCCCGTCCCAAGCCCAAAGCGGGGCAGAGTAAACACCAAAAGTCAAAAGGTGGACAGGACGAGCCTCAAAAAAGACTAAGTATAGAAGTGTTAGCAGAAGCTGCCACGTGTCAGCTCGGCGCATCTCCAAAGGTAAATCCAAAAGCAGAGGCCCAAATGAGCAAAGTGGCTCGCCACGTAGTCCAAGTTGAAAAATGGGACAGAGTGGGCCCAAAATCGACTAAGTATGGAGAATGAGCGCCAACTCGCCACGTGTTCAGGGCCCGAAAAGGTAAGAGTGGCCGTTGAAAATTCCAAGAGCCTATGGAGGCTTCCACGTGTCAACTTGATGCTCCTTCAAAGGAAAAATCCTGAGTGGGTTTCTAAGTGAGCACGGAGCCTCCACGCATCTAGTTTCATAAAGGGATAGGGTCGGGGTTGAATAGTCAAAGCATTGAGACAAAGCTAGCGGAGGGTGCCAAGTGTCAGCATGGTGCTAATTCAAGAGAAAAATTGGGGAAAGGTTTCCAAACAAGTGTCAAGCTACCATGTGTCCCCGATCAGATATATGACCCCGCCGAGAAAAAGACTTAGCCAAAACATGAAGAAATTGAGCGAGCCGCGGAAGAAGCCACGTGTCATCCCGTGTAACTTCAAAAGCAAAATACAAAGGCTACCCTCAAACATGCGCCATCCCTCCACATGTCCAATTTCAAAAAGGGCCCGTTTTGGTAGTTGGTTCCCACCATTTTGTATGGACCTGATTCAAATTTCAAATGGGAATATATTTCTACCTCGTGGCTCGAAATCCTAAAAATTTGGTACCATTGGAAAGATCTCGGCCTCATCTACACTATGGAGATTTGAAACTTTAAGTTTTGAGAGGTTAGGTGGGGAAAAAATGAAGAAACGTCTTCGGGCCATTAATACAGGATCTATTTGCCCCCAACAACTAGATCAGATTTGATCCGATCCGTTGTTCCTCCTCCTTCGAGGCACCAAACAAGTAATTGATGCAAACACGACAGATTTGGGGAAGATTTTGCAGAAGGCATTGATGATAGTGTTTGAGCTTTGAACTAGTTTTTCCTGCTTCTCTCTCCTTCTTCCCTTGGTGTGAATCTATAAAATCAGGGTCGGGGCTCATTGTAAAAGGTTGGACATTTTATGTTTTGCGCCTCCCTTCTTGTTTTGTTCACAGAAGGATTTTTGGAGCTTTTCTAACCTCTCCTTCGGGTTATAATGCAATTTTTTCCTCTTGGCTATCTGCAGATATCGTATCGAATCCTAAGAAACAATATATATGTATGTGGATGTTTCTCGACCCTCTCATGTATTCGTTAATGTATCTCTAATCTCTTATTACGATTTGGTCATATGTGCATGTTGTTTGTATTACATTCATGTGGTCTGTGTTAAACTGCAAAATGAGTGTCTAACATTCCTTTGGTGTATCACCTTGTTAGCTTAGGTTTATTTTCTCACATCTCTCTAACCTTGTCTCCTTGGTAGATAGAATACACTTAGGATAGATCCTCTACAATTTTTTTGTGTACACCTGAACAGAGGGATAGGAACCGGTCTTAATCCAGAGAGCTCTCTCAACTCGCAAGGTCCCACACCTTTTGAGATGCTCCATGTTGTGCAATCACACGGAGAGTCTCAACCCATCCAGTTGGTTGCAGACATTCAAGGGTGTTGTGATTCGCACTAACAAAACCTTTGCAAAAAAATGAGCTGCAACATCATATATTATTATGGAACTTATTAAAATACAATGAGAATGGGCCTTGCTTAAGAGGCAAGGAATAACAATCTAGGAACTATTCAAGGTCGTAAATCAAGCCATAAACCAAGGAAATAACTAGTCACCAAATAGCTAGTCAAGACCATAGATATAGGAGAGAACTAGACATCAAGGATCTAGTTAATACCATAGATCAAGGAAAATTTAGTCAATACCACGGATCAAGGAAAGAACTATCCCTAACAACTAGATAATATCCCCTAATATCTAAATAAATAAAAAGAAATATTCATACACGAAGTGGGTGAGGATAAATACAATAAAGGTAAATAAAATACCTAGGTGAACATGAGCTAAGGTAAATACCTACTCTAACATTGGATATATTGAAGTCAAGAGTCCATTTGGATAGAACAAGCAAAGTATTACCAATATACCAACAAGCGTAACACTAAAAAAGTTGGACTTGTGACGGTTCACAAAAGGTAGAAAAAATAAAACCCTTTGGTGAGATTCCGACCATCAGTGACCTGGATTTTGGTTGTCTCCCAATGGTTTCTAATCCAGTTCTATAAATACGACTCAGACGAAATACAACCGCATAAATATGCTATTAAATAATTATTACGATAAACTCGAACAACATGATAAACAAAAGCAAGATCAATTGTGACATCTGGAGGGGTTTCAAAAACGTTACCTCATCGTAAAATTTCGAAAAAAAATTCCTCGTGCATTTGGGAGCCATCTTCACCACCGTTTTCAACTAATGTTGTAACAAGAGGGTTAAAGGACATTATAAAGGCAAGCGCCACCAAAAACAGGCATAATAAATCCCCAAAACGCTATGAAAAACAATCGATGCTAACAGTGACAAGATACAACCTTGAAAAGACCAATGCAAAAAGCTAACACGAGCGAAGGCATGCAAGAAAATGCTAGCAAAGCCAAACCTCCTTGTATAATTCATTTAACTAACAACCTTCAAAACAAAATAAAAACACAATTGTCTATATATGTATCAAGAAACATATAAACACTGAAAAACCAAAAACTTTGCTAAAACATCCTGGTAGAAATCGAACGAGACTCCAAATCACAAAGCTCCCGAATACCAAATTCACAATAGGTTGTAAATAAGATGAGCAAGCTCATCCAAAATCTCTCATATCTATGTTTTCATTTCAAGGCTTAAAGCATGTGTTGCTTTAGTTAATGATAAGTCATGTAAAAATACTAATCAAATCTTGAAACCATGTTACCACTAAGCAAATGACCTCCAAAACATCAACCATCAATTAATTGTTGCCAAGTTAGTGGAGGTTGCTAACTATACATAGAATGTCACCAAATGATACAAATTTTCTTGGAACTTAAAAATCATAGTTACCATGTTTGAAAAGTTCGAATAGTTTGACAGGGGAAAAAGTTCGGAAGTTAAACATAATAATAAATAAATATATTATCTATGGAGTTTTTCCTTTACGTGCTTAGGTATTAGTCTTTCTTGTTTTGTTTTTCTTTTTTGTTGAAGTTATTTTAATTTAAACACTTTAATTTTTTAATTAAAAAAATAAAATAAATAATGTTGACTGAACTTGTTCGGTAAGTTCGGTCGACCAAAAAGTAGGGTTCAAACAGAATCTTCACCATGTTCATAAGAACATGGTTGGAAGGACTCACATCTTTGCATTAGCATGCCACAAAATGTGCCATGTCTCTAGGTCATTAACTCTTATAATTTAAAAAAAAAAAAGACATAATATCTATGTTAAAAATAGTCAAGTTTGCTTCAAATGACACCACTTTCACTAAAACCTAACCCTAATGAAAAATGTAATATTAATATCTTATTCAATGAACCATCAATCTAATGTTACTATCATAGAATCAAATGCGGGGACTTATATAGTCTCAACACCAATATCTATATGAATGGATATCTTTGCAAACAAATGACAAAATCATTAATAAAATAACCTATTCGATCAATCACCAAATATTGTTTGTGATGAAAAATAAAATGTGATATATATACATGCCATTACTTTCCATTTGTATATCCATTAATAGTGCAAAAGGTAACATCTTAATTACATTATTATGTAAAATGAAGTGTAAGTAGTGGCCCATGGAGAAAAGAATGGTTGGTTCAAAAATGAAATAGAGGAGATTACATGGTTTAAATTGCAGTCTTCTCTACAGAGATCACAATTACTATTCTTTCTAATTTTTATGTAAATTCTATTACCTTTACCATTCTTTATGTTTCCTATTGTTGTTATACAAGAAATCTTATAGCTGTGAGAGGTGTGTAAAAAAATAAAAGCTTCTCATATGCTTATGATTTTCATAGTGTTTATATATATATATATATCATAAAAATATGTTATTTAAAGACAAATATAGGCCATTTTACATGCATAGCTAGTTTTATAATTCCTTAAAACCTTTTCTTATGCTTAAAACATGAGTACGACCATAGTACGCTTTAATTACTTTAAATATAACAATAGCACAATGTCATCACGTACAGACTACAATCCCATTTCCTTGAGTTGCATTAGTTAGGTGTCTCTAATGGAAGTCAGGAAACACCATAAAATGTTGCAAAAATATGTGAGTGCTTTTTCACCTAGAAAGAGCAAACGGAAATAAAGATGGTTCCTCTGAATATAAATCACCCCCTTTTCCTGCTCTGGATATAAGTTACAGTGGGATGTAAGTTACAATGTAAGTGCTTTGTTATTCCTGCTCTTAATATAAATCACCCCTTTTCCACACATTTCTGGACAAGGTTGAACAACACTTTGGATTCCACCACCAAGGACACAACCAGAAGGATAAAGCCTTTCATGTGTAGGGACACACGGAGTATCAATTTTAGAAAATAGAGGAGTGATTTTTTTTTCAAAGAAGAGCCAGAATTCAAACAGTCGTTACTCCTCCAAATCGCCCATGTCTTGTTACCTAGTTTGTGCCAACTCTGATTTATATCGGTAGAATCCGTTGTTCCATTGCCTTCTGACGGAAACAAGAGAAGCTTCGATATGGAGTCCTGTAAACAAAAATTGACCTCCTCTGACCCATGAACTCGATGGAATTTGGAAAAGAGAGTGCGACGACATTGCCGAGAGCAATACCAATGTTTTTGAGCTTCACCGGGTTTCGCCAGTAAATTATTTGTAAATGGCGGAATAGAATTGAAGCAGGTCATAGTGATGCACCTTCTTATACTTCAAACTATTCTAGTTGATTACTTCCCTGTAATCCATCATACCTTCCAAGCATTTTGAAATCAATGAACTAAGTGCATATGAGGATCTCTATCTATGGATAATGAAACCTTATACAACCCACCAGGTATAAACTTGTCAAGAAACTCAATCTTGCCCCTTTCCATATCATGTATCACCATCATACTAAGTCAATTTCTCTCCTAGGTCTGTACTTGACTAGCAAGAAGTGATTATCTCTGATTAGGTGCTCACAACTACTATACCAATAAGATATTCACATGCAACTCTCTCAAGATACAAATTATCAATAACAAAGTCTTGATTTTCTTACCTCTATTATGCAGTCCTTTCTCGTATCTGTGCCTGTCCTTTTGACTTCATCTTTGTCTTCTAAATACTTCTAAGCTTCTTCTATATCAACATTGACAATTAGTACATAAGAACCTTCTCTAGTCAACTATCTCTCCATTCTAGGTAAGCTTCTTCCAATCCTACAAACATACTCTACTTGAATGATAGTTTAAAGATGTTCACCCTCTTGCAACAATAGTCCTCTTATCTTAGATACTCTTCTGAATGAGATATGTTCCTTGTGTGGTTATACACTAAGAAACTATTATTGGATAAAACATATGTGACTTTACATAATCTTTTGGGTAACAACAAAGAATCATGTCTTCTCAAAACATGAGAATCCAACTCAATGACCCACAAATAAATTTTGAAGAGGCAATGTTTCATAAGAGATCCATTTTTCATCAATTTCATATTCATTTGTGCATGAAGATCCAATTCACTATTCATGACCTCAAGAAAGTTTTCTTTTAACACATATTCTGCTCTATCTCTATCTACAAGCCTGTTTTTAAGTTTCAAGAAAGTCTTCTTTTAACACATATTCTACTCTATCTCTGTCTACAATCCTATTTTTAAGCAAACTTACGTATGATTATCAAAATACTGAGTTTTTCAAGGCTCTAAAATATTTTCTAATTACCTCTTATGGAGCCTTAAGACATTAATGGATTGCACTTGGTGTTTATTTGTTAAGAAATTGAGTAAACAAGGTAAAAACAATTTAGAAAGACTATAAATTTTTATGCTATTTAGCAACAACAAAATCTAGTGTACTAAACTCACCTTGAACTTATTTAATTCACCTTTCAAATGTCATACACTTTGATCTCCTTGAATTTGGAAGCTTGACACTCCAATTTGATCAAACAAATAACAAAAAAATTACAAATTTGAACCCTGCTTTTGCCCACACAACCTGAACATTGCTGTCATATATATCTTGAGCTGCACATGGAATTAGAAGCTGAATTTTTTTTTAACTTGGGCATCTAGATGGAACAGAGATTTGACGAAAATTTCAGCCAATTTGATCACCTAAAAAAAAATTGTGGCTTGCCCTAGTTCGAGCCCTAGGAGAGAAAATCAGCTATAAGAATCTTTAGAGTGACTTTCAAGAGTTCTAAAAAATTGTGTTGAGCTTGAAATCACCTCTTCTATCTTTGTTTTTACCAGAAAAATGTGAGGAAGCCTTCTACATAGACTGTCATTTTTCCCCCTTGCTGCCATGTTAGAATTATATGCAGTCCCTACCAAAACACACAATTTTTACAATACGAGAGATCATTATCATCGCTCATAACCTCATACATAGTTTATACACGTTTTGATCCACCTATGAAAGCATTTTTATCGACATCTTAATCCAATAATGGATCTTGATCAAAACAACTCTCTATTCTAACTCCTAAATTGACTTATTCTTCACTAATAGATCTCAACCACGCTCCAAACATAGAAGTATAGGATAACCTCCATCCAATCTGTCCTCACATCTTGTACAAGATAGATTTTGACTATTTACATGGCATTTCAAGACCTTATTATTTGAAACATTGACTTATTCCTCCTAATTCACCTAATTAACCTTTCTTACAAGTTTATTTACACTTACTAGTCTAATTTACATACATTTGAATCCAAAAACTAGAAATGGAGGGAAAAGTAGTTCTTCACTCCTAGACTACATGACTACAAATGGAGCTCAGTGCATGATGAAGGAAGAATCTTGTTTGCATATGATGCTCCTACATCATGCAGGTGGGCACCAATTGCAAGGGAAGAACAGGTATGTCATGTCACCTCAAACAACCACATTTTCTTCCACATGTGCACCTCCATCCTCGAACCAATGTTACCAATGTTATTACATCAGAGATGATAATATGCATGGGATGATTATTTAGTTAACAGATTATGTATATATATACACATTCGGGCAGGAGTGGAACACCAGTGGACAAGTGTGGAGGAGAAAGGTAAACAATGAATATGCCAACACTTATTCCCTAGGATGCTCTTTTCTTTTATAATACTATTTCTTTTCTGAAAAACAAGTGTCAATTCGATTCTTTCTAAATGCAAGGAGACTATGACGATAGCTAACAACCGTTTTCAAGAAACTCAAGTTTAGTAAGGCCTATCGGCCAAAAATGAAGAGTAGAGAAGGTGATGTTTTCAGCCTATAATATTAATGGGAAAAAATCTTTATCCATCAACGAGTAAACATTTAAATCCATGCGGGTATTTGTAATCCCAAATTTTGATTAAAAACCCTCAACACCCCTAATTTACTAGTAATTTATGTTTTTCTTCTAATACGTGTTAACCTTGTCATATTAAGATAATAACATAAATAAAATTCATTATCTATTGGCCGCGATATGGCATCATTTTTAATATTATTAAACATGTTAGCAGGTGTGGAAAGCACATAAAATAAGGGAACTAATAGATTTTTATTTTTTTATTTTTTATTTTTTTATTTTCTAAGGATTTTATTCTTTTCTAAAGTTATCTTAAAATGTTTTTTATGAGTTTATGACTTACTTTAAGTAGTAATAGGTTATTGGGTATTCGATTAATTTAGATTATGAAAAAAGTTATTTTAAGATAATTTTATGATTAATTACTATATTAATAAATGTATTTTTACGCCGAAGGCGTTCCCTATGGTAAAGGACCTCCGGACATTTCTGCAATGATGTTAAATTTGACGGCCTCCCAGACGTTTTTCTAGTATGATTAAATGTGACGGGAAGAATGACGGTTATGATGGCTTTGTTGACGTTCTCGCTTTTCCGTCTATTTTCAAAAAAAAAAAAAATTTGCATGCCGAATGCAGCCGCCTACTTTTCTAGGTTTTGGATGGTTCTTATTTTACTATATTTAAATTGATTGATCTAGATCTATATCCGACGCGGGTAATCGCCATCGGAAGACCCTCTTCGTTGTTGCACATGACTGTCAACTGGCCTGCCTCACTCTCACCCACGATGGCCTCCGTTTGGAATTTGTTGAGGCAGACATGTATTCCAATCTCCAGCTATGCAAATATAGCGCTTTATTTTAATATTCGTGGCTTGTCTTTGTGCTCTGTTCAATCGCCATTGCCATTGCTTGCATGAGGAGCTCACTTCCCTCCAATGGACGAAAAATTTAATGACTTCAAGGTACCAACAATTTTGTAGTTTTTATTTAACCATAATTATTGAAGTATTGCTATGAATTTCTGATGTCAGTTGGTCATTAATGAATGCAGTTTTTAATGAAGTATTTCTATCCTTAAAGATTTGGTTAGCACATTTTTTGTGGAGAACCCCTTGAGTACATAAATCTTCTTGTTGGGTAGGGCAAATCTTTTTGTTTGAATAGTATCCTTAAAATTTGATCAATATATATTTAAGTTGAGGTATGTAAAAAGATCCTATCTATCATGCATGTTAACAGTGGCAATTAACAAATAGCAGATTTAAATTTATGACCTGTTGATTACAAAATCAAGAATCACCATTGCAGTCTGAGTATAATTTTGAAGACTAATTGTGAAAGATCGACTATATTATCAACTAAAAACATGCATGAAGTCAAGCTGCAGACAGGTTGTAGATGTTGTGTAAGGGCGGGGAACCCCATTAATGAAAGCCAAGTAAATAATTACACGAAAACTTATATACACCAAATTTTTTTGGTCCTTGAAATGACACTCTCGAATTAAATTTTGAAATTTCAAATGGTTGAATCTAATGGAAACATTCCAACATTCGTGGGATAAGTGAGTTTTATCCTATATTTCTACTCCTTGGATAAGATGAAAACGTAGACCAATATAGTTTAACACATTATGTGTATTGAGACTAGAAATCATGTTTTCTTAATTATTTTACTACACATCTTTTTTTTTACAAGCCGGAAATCCCATTTTAACACTTCCTCAAAGATAGCATTCATGCATGATTTCACACTCGTCATTGCATTTATTCAACACTTCACTTATTTGGTGTCTTTAAAACGAGTGTGGTGATGTATGCTAACAAATTAATTGATAAAACATGATTTTGTGAAGTCCGAATTAATAGTGAAAACATTATTCTAATGGAAATCCAAAGATGTAATGATATGAAGAATATGTTTGTTTTCCAATGAATAGAGATGTATGAAATGAATGATTTGTAAATACTAAAAAAAAATCATTGAAGCAAATATTAAATGATATGAAAATCCATGAATATAATTGAAACTTGTATGAATCAAAATCCACAAGTCATGAGATCAATTGTAGAAGTTAAAAATTAAATTGTGTACAACTCCAATACACTTGATGGATTACACATTACAACTAAAAGATACACTCTTCTTTCTTCAATTCAATTAGTCTACAAATTTTTCCTTAGTGTATGTGCAAAAGGCATATTATTGGGATTATACTAACTAGTGACAACATTAAGATATATTAAAATAGAATTATTTATCTAGTTACTAAACAATAAGATATATTAAAATAGAATTTTTAATATAAATAAAAGAGTAACACTTTTTGAAAGTGGGTTTAGGTTGTATCAAATAATTGGTGATGGTCTAACTCTATTAGCAATCACATGTGTACAATGCAATGTGAATGAATGGTATATGTTATTTGATTTAGAGGGATAGTTTTTACTTTTGTAGTTGATTTTGTTTAAACTATGGGTGATTGATTTTGTAAGTGTAGAAATATAGATGAAGCACTTCATTTAAAAAGTGCAAACATGAGGTCTAACCCTTAAAACAATTCAAAATGCAAAAAAGTGATATAATGTACAAAGCTTTGGATTGAAACAAATATAAATTGCATGGTTCTTCCTTCGTAGCACCATAAGCAATCTTTAGCAGAGTATCCCATTCTAGCTTAGATTGGATTCTTCAATGATGTCTAATGTACAAATGGGGCATATGTGAAAACCTTGTTTTATAATATCATGGAGGTGTGATGTCATCGAACTGCTTCTTGTAATTTGGTTTTCAATTGTTTTCATAATGCTAATGAAGGATGATATAAGGATATGTTTTAATTGTAATTTAAATGCAAAGAGTTTTATATTTACCTTTGCGGTGGAAGCATGGAAAGAGCACCAAGAGGCCTTGTGAATGCTCGTTGTACATTATCCTCATATCTGAGCTTCTTCCTTAACTTATCTATCTACATTTCACACACCAAAATTGTTTGTCAAAGACTGAACCCTTAGTCGATATACTAATTAGAATCCGATGCTTTTTATGGGAATTCAAATCATTGTTTGCCAATGTAGCAAAGCCATCCCATGTTGGCTTCAACACCATACTTTTTGTCTTGGATCTTTTTAAATCTAGGTTATTATTTCATCTTTGGAAAATTGTAATACCCATCTTCCACAAAGTTGTTTTGAGAACTTGGGAACGATTCTGCAGTCAAAGCTGTTGTAAGTCATAAATTTGAAATTGATCAACAATGGTGAGTACCTCTACCACATAACATATCTGCCTATAACTGAGATAATAAATGATATGGAGTGATCTCGTCCATCACAAGTCATTCCCCCATAAGAAATTGGACAGAGAACCGAACAACAAGGTCTTTAGGGGCATAAAAGAGTAAAAAAAAGGCCCCAAAACAATATAAGTAGCTAAATTGGCATGATTAAGTATTTATATCATTCGGATTCATCTGAAACTCGATTGTGTTACAAACCCAATTGGTTGTAACTTAACCTACATATAAAACCCAATTCACTTCATATCAGATTGCATACCTCACCTTCAAGGCTTCATATCATACAATATGCTTTGTTTCAACAACTGTAATTTTTTTTCAAGTAGAAACATTTGCATCTATTGTTTTGTGTACCTTTTGGGACTTAGTTTGTTTTCTCTTAGGCTTGGATGAATTATGTGGCAATGCCCATATTGGATTTCTTCTCAGTCCCAACCTTCTCAGGGCTATTGCCTGCTAAGCAATTTCACTCCTAGATCTGTTTTTCCCAAATGAATAGCTTTAATAGGCCTTCAACCCACAAAAAAAACCACACCATATAGCTACACTGCAAACAGCTCTCCCAAATGCCCTACATTTTTACCTGCATAAATACCCATTTTCTCCACTTCATCCCATCCTACAAACAACTATGCACCCATTTTTCTCTATTTTAGAACATCCTACAGAAGAACATAAAATACGAAGGTGAAAGCAGAGGCTCCTATCAAATGATAAAATCGGTGTTCGATATGTGCAATATAAGAAAAAGGAAAAGCATTTTTTTCATGACTCGACCCAAAAGCAGAACTTGGGTTTAGTCCAGGTGAAGATGAAATTGGGCATCAAAAGCTTTAAACGAATTAAAAATAACAGTAAAATCAATCACAAACGTGCACGATATACCACTGAAAGCTAAAAATGAAATCAATCATACCCCTTATCAACATCAACTACAAAAGTAATAAGTATCCCTCTAAAACAAATAACATATACCATTCGACGTTCACATTGCATTGTACACATGTGATTTCGAGTTATTATATTAATGATATTTTGTAAGACAATAACATTTTCATGGTTTTGCATATGGGCATATATTGGTTGATCCAATTCATTATTATGGTAGTATCGGAGATTATGTTAAATTTGATGGTCTTTTGGATTTTTTGAAAGTGATTAATTTTGACCAATTTTGGTTTCGTATTTTCTATTTTTATTGACGTTTTTTATTTTGTAAAATTGCTTTTTAACTTTTTTTTCATTGTTTTTAGCTTTGAATCTAAGAGGATGAACAGAGCTATGCATAGATGGGAATGGCGATTTTGAAATCGAGAGGAGCGACAAACATGGACACATGTTGAAAGAAAGCTTCGATGAGATTCGATTTCCATTGTCTGCGTCTAGATTTTTACGCGGATCATCTATTTCCAGTTTTGAATAAAACTTGTTTCATTAATAACACTCATTAATACTTTCTTTCAATCTTGATTTACCATGATAGAAACATGTTTTAATCTCAATAATCGATAGCCACACATCATAATTAGGATCTGCCTCTAATAAGATACAATTTCATTGTCATACAACTCCAAATAATATTGCAGCAAATATGTGGGTTTCCTTGATGATTTCTAAAATACCCTTATAACAAAGCCTCGACAACCGTATGTAACACACCAGACGTATAAAATTTTTGAATTTGGTCCATACCATAGCAAGGGGGACACCCGAGATTGATAACCTGAAATAATGGAGGGGAATGTGAAAGACAAGAGCTTTGGCTGCAGAGACTATGAGTAGAAAGGGACGACACTTGAGTTCGAGGGAAAATCATGAGCAGATGAAGGAAAGACTGCTTGATAATAGGTAGAAACTATAATGTATATATACATGTTGGCCTGGTGATGCTCTCCTCTGGTCAGAAGTGATTCGATGTTCAACCACAATAAATGGATGGGCACGACGGCGTAGAGAAGGATGAGGATTGTTCTTTGAAGAATACAATTTTTTGGGTATACGGACGGGAATTTACAGTGAAATGTAGGAGTTATAACACATATTTGGGATATGACAGTGAGCATGGCAAATTTTTATAGGTGATGGACAGCTACTGATTATGGTTTTCCTTTTTTGTCAACGAGAGATTTCTCTTACTATCTCCTACCACAACATTTTTTGACAGGCACCAACTAATGATTTGATAGACACGTTGGAACGTTATACTTTCCACCCAAGTCACTCATCATACCACATGGTATCCACATTACCTTAGTATTGGTCGTTGTCTAATTTATGCGAAATCGAATTAAAATAATATTGTTTTTTTTAAATTACATGTAAGGTGTTTTCTAAGTTAGATGATTGTTTTTGTTTCTATCAAGTGTCACAGGGCATAAATGGTGCGATGTTTTTTATTAATGTACAAAAATGATGGGTGTACATGCGACAAATAATGACTAGTAACTCCAAATCATTCTTGTAAAGAGATTGGAACTTTTCTTTCATGTTTCTCATTTCAACTTTTACGATTCAAGTAGAGGTTCTTAAGGAAATCCGAGAGACCTTCATTCCATAAAGAAAAAGTTGTGACATTTTTGTATCCATTGCACGCCATTTTTCTCATACTCATGCCCTCTAACATTCCACTCAAAAATGTTGATGACTACCTCAACCTTATTGATGTTAGAGTAGGTATTTACCTTAGCTCATGTTCACCTAGGTACTTTATTTACCTTTATTGTATTTATCCTCACCCACTTATGTGTGTGGATATTTCTTTCATTTATTTAGATATTATGAGATATTATCTAGTTGTTAGGTATATTTCTTTCCTTAATCTATGGTATTGACTAGATCTTTCATGTCTAGCTCTCTCCTAAATCTATGGTCTTGACTAGTTCTTTGATGACTAGTTATTTCCTTGATTTATGGCTTGATCTACGACCTTGACTGGTTCTTAGATTGTTATTCCTTGCCTATTTAAGCAAGGCCCATTCTCAATGTATTGCATTGAGTTCCATAATAATATATGATATTGCTTCTCATTTATTTGCAAAGGTTTTATGTAAAGCTATTCTAGCGAATTGCTTTCATCTTATAGATCGTGGTGTTTGATTATAAAATCCTTAGCCCTTGGTCATATGAGGGCTTAAAGCTTGTGATTCCTACTAGTAGGTGCTTAACTTGAGCCCCCTTTAATTTCATTTGTGTGGTGAAGGCAACAATAATTTATTTGTTTTAGCGGCAACTAAAATAAACAATAGAGCAAATATTAAAAAGTTTGTATCTTTTGATCGGTAACTCGGTTTTGAGTGCTATTTTTGTAAAAGTGCTTGTTTTTTCGTGCTCTTTCCATTGGAATTATTTATTTTGAGACTTACACTATAATTATAAAGTGCCAAATATGGAGGAGTGTTATAATCAATTACGGATGTAATTAGAAAGCTTAGCTCGACGTCCTAAACTTCTTGGAGTTGCATTTTTGTATCTATCATGGATTCGAGATATGCTTTTCTAAAGTGTGTGGACTTCAAGAGGATATTGTAAAAATTTTGGAAGAAAATAGATCGCTCAAGAAGTGAAATTCTCTTCTACAATCACTCATTCACGATAAGGATACAATAATACACTCCCTACAGAACAAACTTGCTAGCCTACAACATCACCATCATATTGTGGACAACCACAACCATGCTCCTAGTCCACTTGCAGCTATTTAATCTAAACCCATTAACATTGATCTGTCAGTCTTTGAGCGTGAACCTGCTTTTGATGCTTCTAAACCTGTGAGGCTTGTTACTGCATGCTCTTCCACATCTGTGCCTATTACAGTACCACATGTTGTGTATCCTACTTCTACTCAGTTGCATGGATTTTTTAAGAAGCATACCACTGCATTCAGTTCTCGCATACTGTTTTATGGGTCTCACTAGAGGATTCATTAGCAAACATTCATAGTGTATTGTTTCCTCTATTCCACATGTTAAGTGGAATTCTCGTCATGACATTGGTTTTCGAGTAGATACTTCATTGGGATCACACATTGACAGAGCTCCTTTTTTTGTTCACTCGACTCTTTCTGAGGATCATGAGCAACACATGAGTTCTGCACCTTCACTCAGGCTTGAGAAACCTAAGATTTCATTTGTCAAACATGATCAACCTGACACACATTCTGATGTTATTTTGCATGCACCCATTGTGCATTTTGCACCAAGTCATATGCAGGCATCTTCTTCATCCATCCATGTTGATTTGGGG
Organism: Taxus wallichiana var. yunnanensis; assembly: GCA_018340775.1. Classification (NCBI taxonomy): domain Eukaryota; kingdom Viridiplantae; phylum Streptophyta; class Pinopsida; order Cupressales; family Taxaceae; genus Taxus; species Taxus wallichiana. Next base: position 608,299,370 of record CM031239.1, on the reverse strand, counting down.
TGGATATCTGATCACTCATGGTGGCGACATAGGCATTCATTGAGATGACTCTATAGGCGTGGCTCCTCCACCATTAGGCCTCTTGCTCCACTTTTTATACCTTATGAATTGTGATGCTTCTTATTTTGAGCATTTTTTCTTTAGCAGGTGTAGTGTATCTCTCTTGTTTGTTGAGAGATTTTGTATATGTATTTTCGACACTTTTGGCATGTTTGATGTATCTTATGGGGATCTATTACGGTGCATTCTAGTGTTATTTTGTCGGTGTTCAAGTATTTGTTTTGACAACTCATACAGATTTGTAGCGTCACACCCACCCATTCGGCCAGTATGGGAGGGTGTGGTACCGATCATGCTTCTTCGAGTTTTCTTTCCTTGCCTTGTTATCTTGGCTTTTCTTAGATCGTGACACTCTAGATTTCGTGTCCTTGCCTTGTTGCTTTGGTTTTTGTTCTTGGATCGTGGCACACCTATTTGCAATAGTTGATCAAATTATGTTTGGTTTTTTTTTGCACTTTCGACATCACTCTATTGACAGTCTCCTTATATGGAGATATTCTAGTAGAGCCCAAAGTGTCGATTGTTTTTAAGTTTTGTGATCAAGTAATGGATTTAGACCATAGTGCACACCAAACTTCTTCAGCATTGTACGAGTTTTTTGAGCCAAGCTTCTTGGGATGCCTTGGAGTGGATCTTTACTCTCTTTACTTTGTTGTTATTGGTTTTGGGTACCTTGCGGTGTCCCTTTTTTCCCAGTTATTGTACATAAGTACCTCATCAAGCCTAGTTGTCGGGACTCATACCGTGGACATGCCACTTCTATTTTGGCCCCTAGCTTCACTTGAGGGGGGGTGTTAGAGTAAGTATTTACCTTAGCTCATGTTCACCTAGGTACTTTATTTACCTTTATTGTATTTATTTTCACCCACTTATGTGTGTGGATATTTCTTTTATCTTATTTAGATATTAGGAGATATTATCTAGTTGTTAGGTATAGTTCTTTCCTTGATCTATGGTATTGACTAGATCCTTCATGTCTAGTTCTCTCCTAAATCTATGGTCTTGACTAGTTCTTTGATGACTAGTTATTTCCTTGATTTATGGCTTGATCTACGACCTTGACTGGTTCTTAGATTGTTATTCCTTGCCTATTTAAGCAAGGCCCATTCTCAATGTATTGCATTGAGTTCCATAATAATATATGATATTGTTTCTCATTTATTTGCAAAGGTTTTATGTAAAGTTATTCTGGCGAATTGCTTTCATCTTATAGATCGTGGTGTTTGATTAGCATCTGTGTTCTTGGCTTGGTACGATCTGGTTATCGTTCCTTTCAATTGACCCACCCACCATCAACAAATCCTCCAAGAAGATTGTGTTCCCTTTGTTAGACACACGTCAAACCACGTTGTCATTGATGTCAATTCCTTCCATTCTGTGGTGAAAAAATCATGGCTCATCGCGGTCTTCTCAAGTCCAAGTTTTGAACCTAAAACCTATTGGATTTTCCCCATTTTTTATCATAGACCCTTTCGGTGTAAAGTTCACTCACGCAAATAATTTGAGCTAGATAGAGACGATAAAGTCAAACACTAATAACGGATAATATTTGGGAGTTACAACTTGAGTGGAGAAGTGTGGTACATGCATGTATTTAATTTTCACTTTTTTATTTCCAACTTTCCATTGATGCCTTCATCTTGTCTAACAAATCAAATGACATCCAATTGAAAATATTGATGACGTTGGTTGTGCTTCAAACCTAGAACTTATGGGATTTTCTCCTTTTAGTTTTTCCCTTTAAGTACATATTACACTCACATTAATAATGCAAGTGAGAAAGAGATGCTAAATTTGAATGCAATTAGCAAATATTATTTAGGTGTTACTGATGTACCGTGGAAAAGGCATGGTACATGCAGGTATTTAACTTTACATTTTTAATTTCAAACTTTACATTGATTTCTTTGTTGTATCTAAATGATCACATGTCGTCAAATAGAAAACCTTGATGCAATAAAAAAATAAAATAAAATAACAAATCTTGATTGGAAAATAAAATATACATGCCACTTATATGCCATGTTGTTTCATGCATAGCCTATTCTCAGGTAAATATTCAAGCTTACATTGAAGGGGTTCAATTAACAATGATTAGTATTATGCAAGTGAGATTGAGATGATAAAGTGGAATATGTGTGGGACATGTAGGGTTTTAATTCCCACGTTTTAATTTTCAAATTTTCATTCATGTACTTTGTCTTATCTAACGAATTATACTTCATCCACTCAATAACCTTTACACTGAAAAAAATAATAGAAAAACTATAAATCCCATTTTATGTTAGTCACCATGTTGTCATCATAGAACAACCCTTGTTATATGTCGAGCATGGTTTTCCTTCCATAGAATTAAAGTATAGATATTTCCCATGAATAAAGGACATGGTTTTCATTTCATCCATTCCAAAATAGTTTTCTTTCCTACTAATCAAAGTATGTAGGAGGATCAAGATCACTCAATACCATGTTCTCACATTCCTCCATCCAATGTGGTGAAGATTCATAAGTTTTAATTAAACATGGTTATTTGCACATTTCTTGATTTCCTACAATTACTCGAGCTCACAATTGATAGGGGAGAAACAAAGTGCTACAAGAATAAAGCAATGTGGTTGGGTTTCAAACTAGTAACATATTGGATTTTCCTATTTTTTATGAGGTAAAAATGGAAACCTTCATCATTACCCTGATAGCTAGAGAGAAACCCTATTAACAATTTTGCATGAAATCACTACCCTTAAATGCTTGGTCCAATCCGCATACCCCTATCTCTAAAGTGTTTTATGAGACACACAAGTGAATTCCTCTTACATTTACGCGTGTTTCAAATACTTAATAAACACAAGTGCTAACATTTCTAACACCAACTATTGACATTAGATGTTTTGATGGCCCACTACCCATGTTTAGTGATATCTCCAAAATATGTTTCCTCGACAAATTGCACACCCCAACTCCTTTCTCCTTCAAATGATTGACAAATAATGACATCTTCTTGTAGGAAAAAGAGTTACGTAATGGTTTCCCGCATTGATTTCCTTTCCCTCAAACCCCTTCTTCATCACCCCAATCCTCTCCCACATTTTTGCTTCCTCAATTATTACTTCATCATGCTCCATCCTCTTCGACGTTTACATTGACGTGTCACATACGATTGCTAGTTTGTAATGTTATTTATTTATTTTTTAACTTAAAATTTTTATATTACTCTATTGTAGTTCTATTTGTTGTCTCTTTATATAAGCTTTCATCATATTAAAAAAAATAAATAAATAAATAAATAAATATTTTTGATAATAAAAGAAAGGATATTAAGAGTATTCACTTACTAACAACAATATAAATATTTGTTAAAAAAGGGAGGAACAATGATTATATTCATCATTTAAATTTTTACTTTCTAATCTTTTTCCTATTGAAAATGGTTTTGGAACTTCTAATATTTTAAAGACATTTTCTCATAATTAATATAAATGTATAATTATCTATATTACAATCTAATCAAATAGTAATATGTATTTGTTAAATACTTTCACAAACAACTTATTTAATTTTTTATAATACATATATTTTTAATACTCTCTTAGAATATTCTCCAATTTGCCAAAATATGGAAGGTCATATATAATATGATCACTTTACTTTCATCTAGAAATTATTTCAAAGACCACCATCCAATTCTTTTTATTTTTATTATCATATTATTGTATAATTTAGAAATCTCATTCGACAATATCGAATTTGGGATGGAAGAAACGACACATTTAATTACATCATTAGATTTATCAAGTCACAATGATTAATGAAATGACAAAGAAAATGTCCATATTAAAAAATGTCAAGAGCCTATGGAACACATCCACTGAATGGTTTTATTGATTCAATTATGATAAATATAACATCTATTTAGATGAGAATTTATTTAACAAGTAGCAACTGCCGTGAAGGCATTGAGAGAAAATTTGTCATGACAATAATTTAGAAATCACTTGCATAAATAGAAGTAGACCAGTTTGAGTAGATAAGCAAAACTTGAGAGAAATTTGTCATCCAATCGATACTTGCATAAAGTAGACCATTGATAAAACAATATTTACAAGTGCCAATTATCATGATGCAGTATAGCATTGAGCTTGAGAAGGAAACAGTCATCTTGTTTGAAAGGGAACATTTCTGTACTTTGCACTTTCAGCTGGTATAAAAAGACTACTAATGTGATAAGCGAGTACAATAAGCAGATTCATTTTTGCTTTTCAAAATGTAAGTCTAGGTCGGATGAACTTTTAGAGTTTGCATGGTTCGAAACAGCCCACAATAGATCGCTTCTTCAGGTAGTTGAAGTAACTGCATGTCCATTGCATATTAAATTAGAAATAAGAACTGATGTCTCTAAATTTCTTTACATGAAGCATACATGAGCCAAAATGAATAGCTTTTGAGATGGTTTTGCTTCTTTTGACTGCAGAGTGTATTTGGCAAAAGAGTCTAAGAGCTTCATGTTTGAATCCCATATGCTACGACTGCTTTTGTACGCTGGAGGACATTTTGCCAACCAGATAGCCCATTGTCCTAGAACATGCTGCACAATATAAGGGAGACATGTTGTATTAGTCACAATAAAACATGTAGTTATTGGAGTATTTTTTGAACTAAGACAAAGTGTTTCCTTCTTTACACAAAACTTAGTGTAAGGAAAACATGCAAAGTTGTTCAAATGTAGTTAGAACTTACGGCATAATAAGTGCGTGAAGAAGTGCATATACATATACATATACATATATTAGCCTACAAGGGAATAAATTCAAAGAATGCAAAATTTGAAGGTACACGATACAATTATACATAAATCAAAGGTACACCCATGTCATTCTTAATGAAATTGATATATATGTAAACAATTAAGGCTACAGTATATTGCTAAAGGAACTAACAACTTAAGTCAGCTTACAGTTTTCTAAATGCTTCGTTTTCGTAAAATCAAGTAAAAGGACATCTTTTCAAGTACCAATTGAGGATCAAGTTCAAAAGGTTAAAAGACAGCCTGTATCGGAATGAAGCAGGTACAAATATTCTGAGCGTGCACAAAAATGAAGAAGAAAACGAAGGTTTGATGTTTTTCACAATATTCCAAGTACATTTTTCAATGTTAAGCACCAACAAATTATATAAAGAAAAGAGGCTACAGCTATGCAAAATTTAGTTTATTCGATATTACTTGTAGAGCATAACTTTCACAAATGCATTCTTCAAAATAAAAAGATGTCTTTAAAATGAGGGCTACATACGCCAAGTATGAAATTATAGGTAATCATTGTCAACCATGTACATCTAAACTGAAGAAAAGAAAATCTGCTGAGTTGCAAAGAAGTCACAGAAAGGCTTTGGTTAAAGCCACGGCTCCAAGGGGTGGAAATATATCAAATAGCAACCCCGAATCTAGTCAACAGTGGAAAGTCATCATTGAAAAACCATGTACAAACCAAAGCCTAAAGAATGAAAAATGGAGTGAGCCATACGAAGAAAAGCATGAACCTTTTTCAAGCAAAAGATTGATGCACAGTAACCACGAAATAACAGAGCTATCCCTTACTATGACAGATGGAAGAGTGATGTCGGAGGTAAACAAGATCATTACTACAATGACCTCATTTACCAATATAATGGCACAAAATAACAAGTGCAAAAATAGAGTAAAGCGACCTACTTGTAACAAAACAGACTAAGCTTTAACAGCGAATACTCCAAAATATCAGGGCATGAACAACTTTCCATGGGTCTTAGGTGACAATGATAATGGATTCACTATTGTTTTAGAAAAAGTGGACTGTCTTCCTTTGTGAAACCATGCTCATGAAAATACAGGTCTGCAATAATTGAAGATATGTAAATCTTCAGAGGGGTTGTCTGTAGCAGACAGAATGTGCATTTACAGCCATCAAAGCATAATGGTTTGTTAGATGTAGTTGCAAGTACCCTAGTAGACATCTATACAAAATGTGGAAGCATACGCAATGCACATGACATGAATGGGTATTAGTAATTCTAATTTGAATGAAATTATTGGAACTAAAAGACTTTGTAATTCACCACACAGGTTAACACTTTGAGCTCAAATCAAAAATATTTTTCCAGTTCGAAAGGCAAAACCCAACAGAGCACAAATACCCATCAATGGTGGCAAGGTCACAAAAATAACAGATCAGAAAAACAAAGAAATGAAAAGGAAGCATCTAATGATGGCATCTCAAATGATTAAAGGAGACCAGTAGAAGAGCTTAGAAATAAAAACTTTGAGATAGTTGCAACTGGAAACTGAAGTCATACAAACAACAATATAGGTAGTTTTGATATCACTTTTGTTGCAAACTTTCTTTTGAACAACTTATATTAAAATGCATGTGAAATGCACTGGTCTATTTCTGTCATTTGCAAGAGGAAACTGAAATAATACAAACAACAACAGGTACTGATAAAAATTACTATGCAGAATTAGGCGTAGGTAATTTGAAGATGCAACAAGGCCAATTATAAGCACTTAGAAATGTAGAAGTCTGTCATTCCATGCATATTAAGCAGAATGTGTTTACAATGTATATATAAAAGCCAATTACAAACACCTAGAAATGTAGAAGTCTGTCATTCCATGCGTATTAAGCAGAATGTGTTTACAATGTATACATATAAACATATTGCTTATTGAGTTCTGTTTTAAACTAATGTATGCTATTACAAATTTGATTTTCAGAAATGTTGCGGTGCAGGAAGTGGAGCTTCAGTTTTGGATCTGCAAAACAGATATGAAATACTATTAGAAGTTGGCTTTCATTTGTATTGCAAATGAAATAGGTAAAACATATGTGTGCATGGGGTAACTGATTTACCTTAAAATGATGGCGCTGACAGTGTATGGCTTGAAGATGCATAGCTGCTTTCTTGCGACTGGAATTGGGGTGGAATGCCTGTAGGACGTGAAAGTGAATATTAGTATGAGTAGAACATATAATATTTGCAATATTGGTGATAATTGAAAAGTAGGTGAAGACAACATACTTTCGTCTGGAGTTGTTGTCATGTGTCTGATGATATTTTCTTTGTCTATTGTGAAGATGCCATGCAATGTAAAATGTGACAGTTGTTCTATAACAACTTCTTTGTCTTCTATGTATTGTGGATATGCTATAGCAGTAAGAGAAGGTAGCAATTCAGTTAGAAGCTTGTTTTTAGCTATGCATTGGATGGTTGTTTTGTCTGCGCTTTTAATGTTGCATAGAAGACGGTGGCAATATGCGTATGGGCATTCTTGTTCACAGTTACTGCAGTATGCTACGTCTGTATGCACTGGTGGTAGACGTTCAATAGTCAAGTTGCATTTTCCACAAATTGGTTCGAAGGGGCTGGAGTAGGCCTTTGCGACGGTCAATGTTCCTTCAACCTATGCAACAACAAAAAACAATTTTTGGTGTAATTTTTTTTTGGAATTGATACACTTGTAATTTGAGTGTGCATATATATTCAAATATTCCAACTTATACAACCATTGCCAAAGCTTACATAAGTATGGTCTGTATATGTTATAAATTGTGGGATATGTTTTGTAGATGCAAGAAGATTGACATATAAGGCCTTAAATATTATGGAAGTGTTTTCAAAGGCTTCGAATTTAAAGTTTAATAAAATTTTATCAAACTTGAGCTGCATTTCCGTGATATTTGAAAGAAAGAAGCAAAAAACTTGAAAATAGTTTACACTAGGTCATATCTAGGAAGCAAAGGCTTCAAAAACGGCAATACATGCCATTAATTTTTAGTAATCTAAACCAACATGTGGATCTCCTGCTAATTAAAAGCTCTAGAATTTAAGATTAACACACTTCTAAGTTCTTAGTAACATGGACAAGACATTGTTTGGGGTTTCTTATTTGGCCTTGATATACATTACTGAGTAATTTAGGTATTGCATAGATTCTAGAGTTTCAAACTTCTTATAGTGCTGGTTCATCTATCACTTTATTGCTGTATTAAATGCGAGGAGTTACAAAAGAGGAGCTGAAGAGGCGATTCACAGAACTTGGGAACTAGTTTTAGGTGAAATCAGAATTGATCAAGTAGCTAAAAATTTGGGTTTCTTTAAAAAGAAACAATGCAAACAACTTAAAAAAACGTTTTTAAGTAGACAACAGTTATAAAACTGTATTTCCTAGCTTGTAAACTCGGATGTCAAGGGCTTTTTTAAAAATTGGAAGCTTGGAAGATTCAGTTTCCAATGTGAACAGAAATTTTTTTAACAATTCATACAAGGCATGTCCAACACTGAGCAAGGCACTACAACATTGGAGAATAAGTGAGATGCTGCTGCAACTTGGAGAAAACATTATCAATGATTGCAGTGAGGCAGCAATTGTGAGGAATATGCAGTGAATAGAGATGCAAGCTCTTGTTGACATGAGCTTGCCTTATTTCAGAAGTTGTGCCTGTGGAAATAGACGGTATTATCTTTATTGCTTTCATTTTGTGCGTAGTTTGCTGGTTTAGACAAACATCAATGTTTAAGGCATGTCTTATAGGATATTTTTAATGTTTCTAATAGTTTACTTGTAAGAACTTGTTTTAGGAAAGTATAAAAAGCTCCTATAAAATCAACTGTTTTCCTCTGGGTATTTTACCATGATCAAGGCTGCAACTGAAAAACACAGTTTGCTTCTCTTCTAGTGGAGGGTCAAGGAATGGAAGGCATGGTTTTGATAATCAATGCCTGCAAAGGGAAATAATTTCTCAATGCCTGATTGACTGGTTTGAACTCTTAGGGATACAGTATTAGGGGTTTAAATGAATGACGTAGACTATTCTAAAAAACCTTGCTCGTCTTCACAGGAATGAGACATGCCCATGCATAAAATGCGGGAAATGTTTTCATAATTACAGGGGGGGAAAGCTCAACATAGTGGAAAGATATATATACTGTAGAATTTCTCAATTCTGGAAAGAAATATATACTGCAGAATTTCTCAATTCTGGTCTCTTTGTGAATGTGATATTATGCTGTAAAATTTCAGAGTAATAGCTGCAGCAATTTCATGTGGAAAAATAAAGTATGGCAAAGGAAAATTTTACCTGCTACTGATATTATGCAGGTGTTTCATGAGTGTTGGCTGCAAAGGAATATTTTTTCTCTAGTAAATTGCTTCTAAGTTTTGCATGCATTAAAACAGTTGGAAAGTATAAAGTTGATTCAAGAATGGATTTGCTATTAGTACCTTCATTGTTGTAGTCAGAAGTAGTTGTAGGCGTTCCAGAGATCTTTTTGCTTTTACGCTGGTCACAAAAGTGGATTGGGTGCTGCGCAAGCTCTTGTCTATGCTTTCGCTCCGCTTTGCCAAGTTTTTGAACAAGTATATTGCTGGTTCTTTCCTTCGGATTTTATTTTCAATGATATGAAAGTCTGCTGCAAGTGTTTGGAAAATATATACCTGTCATCCAGTAAGTGAATTAACATTTAGTTTATTTTGTAATGGAATTGCTATTAAGTAATTGTTGTAGAGAGTGTGAGCCTTACCCGAGCTTTGTCATTGGGCGAGTTACCATCTGTAATGTCAATGATAAATTGGTTCCCTATTTGTTGGCATGATGTACAAATGGCAGCTATGGTTGCAGTCGCATAGTGGTCAGTAGTGGAGAGTAGTTGGTGGATGCTTGAGTTTGGGATAAACATATGGTGAGGGAAAATACAATCAATAGATTGTATGGTTGTGTTTTTAGTAATTAGCAATATGAAGTCACAATCGCAGTGGTCGTAGTCACTTTTTGGAGCTATAGTAAAGTTTGTTATGCGGATAGCTTTTTGCGGGATTATGCTAGGCTCATGGGTTTTAATGAAGGGTGCCATAATGTTGACAGTTATTGTCAGCTCACCTTTTTTGTCTGTGAGGTCCACTCGCAACAGTTCTTTCCTCGTTGCTTGTCGAGGACTGTTTTATATGCAGCCATGATGTCACCCTCAAAAATTTCTCCGAATTTGTAGTTGTTGATATCGTCAATAGATACTAGTGTTGGGTTTCATTCCTCGGTCTGCACATTTTTTCCCAGAAGTAGTAAGTCAATTAGGAGTGAATAGCAATAATGTGAATAGAGAATGAAATATGTAAACAACATACCTCTTTGGTGATTGTTGTGATGGAAGATCAGCTTGGGCAGTTGAAGTTGCATCTGACATGGTGTCTGCAATGACAAAAGTTCGATAATAAATAGCAGCTAAAAAAAAAAGACTATGGTTTTAGTTTTGTACACAATACAAGTAGAAGTATCAAATACCTTTTCTAATGTTTTTGGAGTGTAGTTTGTATTTGCAATTGCTTTTGTAGTATGTAGTTTGCTTTGTTACAAAATTGGAAACGAAATTAAAAGTGCATTATGGTCGGTCCAATATGCATGACTAATTTCAGCGGTGATTTTTGTAATATCCACATTTGTCCAGCATTGGTCTATTTGTGTGTTGTTATCGGTTGTCGCAATGGTTGGTACAAGGAAAAGGTTTTGTTGATGCATTTCATTGCGGAGTTGGGTTTGTTTGGTTTTGTCCTTTGACATGTCAATGTTGAAGTCACCAACTATTATAAGTAGCGTACCTGTTGGTAAAGTAGAGGTGATGTCTTCTAAGAATCTTGTAATGTTTATTAGCGGGCTCAATGGTTTCAAATATATGTTTGCAACTCGTATATGTGTATTTAAGTAGCAAATGTCAATTGTAGTACTTTCAATGTGGGATGTACTAAATGTTGTAATGTTGTGTGGGCTGTTTTTTTTATTGTAGCACGTAAGAAGTCCGTGGATATTCATGATTGGGAAAACGTTGAATATTTGCAAGAGAGTTGTATCGGTTGGCATTTTGCCAGTTTGTGTTTCTTGCAAGCAGACTATGTCTGACTGCATTATTGCAAAATCGTGTGTTATGTGCTGCATATGTAGTGCTAAGCTTCTGGTATTAAGTGAGCAAATGCGTAAGTGCTCAGGTCGTGTTTGTGTGAAATTGTATAATGGTGTCCATTTTGAAGAATGTATAAGCCTATGCATTTCAGTTTGTACGTCAGTGGAAAGTACGAAGTTGGTTTGTTGTAGTTTATGTATAAGATACAATGATTCAATATTTTTACACGTGAAAGTGCTATGTATACAAGACCATGGAAATTCACTTTGTGGGGGTCCAAAGCCAGTGCATTCATTGTCAGTCCTTGGGCTCTATGTATAGTTCTGGCACAGGCTATTTGTACGGGAAACTGATGCCGAGTAATAATTTGTTTGCTAATTCGAATTTGTTTTGTAATTCTTGTTATAGGAGTGAAGTGTTTACTAATTTTTTCTGTGTACATGGTTTCCATTTTTGCACGTTCGTATTTACCAATGTCAATGTTGTTAAATTCTATCCAAAGTAAATCCGGTGTTCCAATTGTAAAAGCTTTGAAAATTCCATCTGTTCCATTTACTAAACCATCGTTTATGTTGTAGTTGCCACTAATCAATTCTATTCGAATGTCTTGTTTTAGCGTTATAGTTTTTGGTAGCACTGGTTTTTTGGTAGGTATTAAGTCAGTGTCAGTGAGGTTAGATTCTATGTAGTCAATTGCATTTAATGTGCACATTTCTCCTGGTAAAAGCATAAGCATGTGTTTGTTGTGGCGGTCGACATCAACGTTTTTGTGGAATAAGTATGGGAAGCTTGGGTCTAGTGGCGGGGGTCTGTAGCAATGGTGGTTTAAGTATTGAATGTCTGCATTTGTTTGTGTGCAAGTCCTAATACGGTTTAGGATCGATATGAACATGCAATTTTGTTGTCGCATTACATGGTCCAATTGAAAGCATTTGACGTAGTCTTGCCAAAACGTATATTGTATTGTTTCATTGTTCATGTTTGGTTTTTTAAATAGCCATGAGTCTAGAATTGGTTGTGCTTGGTATAAGTCTCCACAGAAAATTGTGTTCACATTTCCGAAGGGTTTGGTTGGCTTATGCATAATTTCGCGTAGGCGTTTGTCTATGTTAAATAACATGCGGCTTCCAATTAACGATACTTCATCAATTAGTAGTATCTGTAACTCACTGTAGCATTTGGTCATAGTATCTAAAGTATTTGCGTTTAATGGCAACATCTTTGACATTCGGTAAGGTAGCTGGAAAATAGAATGAGCAGTTGAACCATTGACATTGTATGCTGCTTTTCCAGTGTATGCTACGATAATGCCTTTTACTTTTAGAGGTCGCTATTTAATTGTCTATTGTAGAAGCGGCAGATTGCTTGGTATATTACTTTTGCAGTGTACGTTTTGCCTGTGCCTGCACCTCCTATTAAGAATAAATGGAATGGCTCATTAGAGCTAATAACTTTTTCGTGCTAATATCCTTTACTATAATTTGTTGTTCTTCATTTAACTGTTGTTGCAAAGCAAAGTACTGGTCAGTATCCATTAAGAAAGGAATTTTGCTTATGTTGAAGCTATTGTTTGGTAGGGTATACTTTGTTTTTTTTTGTAGCATATTGAAGATCCGGCCCAATGTCATATTGTTCAAAGTGTTTAGGACCATCAGGGTCATTTACACTTTCATAGTCGAATGTCAAGTTGGGTTCGATTTCAATGTTGTAAGCAGCGGTATCTATGTTTCCCCATTGAGTATCTGCTTGTGCTATGAATTGGTTTTCATTTTCAGTTACTAAAGTTTGGTAGGCAGTAAATGTTGAGCACCATGTGTCGAAATTATGTTTCAATGAGTCTTCTGGTTCACGAAATGGCATAAACAACATCATTTTTTCTCTGTAATAGTTTTCTGCATCGACATGTTTATTGTATCTTACATAACGTATGATTTTAGCTTTTTTACGGTGTTTCATGCTTCCTGCTGTTTTTGTATAGTATGCAGTGAATTCTGCTAGGCAAATGCTTTCTAATGATGTAGGCCTTGCATTGTATTTGTCACTAATTGAAGCACATAAAACATTTTCAGAATTGTCATGCTCTTTAGCAATCAACTTAGGAGGTTTTAAAATGAATGTTCTACTTGTAATTGGAGATGTGTTTATGAAAATAGTTTTTCTAGATCCATAATGCAACGGCAGTGAAAGCACAATGTGCACTGCTTGACGTGTGGACATTTGTTGGTAATTAAGTAAACTACTTCCTAAATGGCGTATGAATTGCATTTCACTTTCATTATTCTTTGTTGCATCTTCTCGTATTTTCTGAAAAGCAGTCGTTAATTTTCGGTCTAATTTAGTCATGTACGATGTACAGTAAGTTGCAGCTGAATAAGCATCTAAAATGAATTGTGTATCTGTATTTGCATACCATATATGTGGTACTTTTCTGGAAAATGCATTTGTCCACATATCATGTGGATGTCTCTTTAAGATTATGGCAGGATGAATGAGAAGAGATTGTAATAGTGAAAGATATGTTTCCCTACTTAAGTTATGATCTTCAAGAAATGCAGTAAATGTTATGCGGTGGCTATATTTTTTTGTTTGTAGACTTTGGAAAAATTGTTTTGCTATGTTTTTTGTTATGTCATCTGTATTTTCTAAAGGTTTTAGTATTGTGGTCTTATCCATGGGTGGTGATGGGAAATTAAATCTGCAATGCGAGTTTGCGTGTTTTGTACATGTTTCCGTATGGTAGTGGGTTTGCATTTTTGCCAAATTCGTGTCAAGTAGTGCTGAATTTGTAGAGATGTATTTGTCTATAAATGTTTGTATTTCTTCATTTGCACTTTTGCCATAAACAGGAGCATCCTTCACCCATAGCATAAAATGCACATGTTCGTTTCCACGGTTTTGAAATTTTGTTACAAAGAAGAAGTCTAAGACTTTTCCAAATAGCGTATCGTTAGTCAGCATCAATTTTTTGAATGCATTTATCCTGTGGTTAAAGTAACGGCTACAGATTACTGGGTTTTTCCTTATAGTTGCATCGATGTTATCATCGTCAATGTTTTCGCTATGTCTTTTGTTTTTAGCAGATAGTGCACATAGTGCATTGCATAGTGAGGGCCATAAGTGATCAGCACTTGTTAGGGTAACAAAAAAAGTTGGTGCACCTAGTTGTCTTATCATTGCAAATATGTTCTTCCTGGTTTTTGCTAAATAATCAGGTGAAGTCCGGATGGTTTTTAAGCTTGTAAATCCTATTGACGATTTAAGGATGTTGGCCACCCCTGATTTGTTTTTTAGGTCTTTGGCATATATTTTTTTCCTTGTAATTGCCCTTTGCGTATGCATATCCATGCACAACTTGAAACTTGTTGCAAGATAACTTTAATTGCTTTGAAGAAAAGATTGGTAGTGTGAGTTGCAAAGTCATTTCTACAGTGCAGTAGTTCCCATTTTGCTATTTTTTGGTAATGAAATCTTTTTGTAATATCATTGTCACGATGCATTCCATAGTATAAAGTAGGAAAACTCATTTCTTCACAAAATGTGTCCTCAAAAAGACCTAAGGGTTTGAATCCTTCTGATGGTGCAATTGCAAGAACATTTTCCTGAAGGTCTTTTATCGAATGAGCATTTTCATAAGCATGTACAACTGTTTCTGTGATGGGTTCAGCCTCGATGTCATTAGGATTGTAATCTATTTCTTCGATATTTACAATGTTGTTTACTACATCTGCAATTTGTGTTTCAAAGTTACTTTGCCAGTTATTGTTAATAACTACATGATTGTCAATATACAAGGGACATTTACATAGTTCCATTAATGCATGCATGACGTAGTTAGGCCTAACATTTCCTCTTAGATATGCACTTTTATACTCCAACTTTCTTTTTATCTGAATTGCAATTGTTTCGGTTTCATTTATTTTTTTTGGCAATGCCTCTTGTGCCCGGTTGAAATCGACAGGCACATTAATAAGCGTTCCAATAAGACCGAACTGTGGCCTTTTGTATCCAAGTTGCCTTATTTGTGCAAATGGCATTCGTAAAGCAACAAGTCTTTCTTCTAAAAGGCTTAATCTATGGACTGAAGATATTTTTGCATTTCTTCTTATGTTGAAAGGCGCTGCAAATTTAGGAAGCAATTGATGTTGAATGGCATTATTGCATTGCTTACATATCTTGTCCCCTAATGTAAGTTTTTTTATTGATATGTCACTAGATATAGATGAAAAAGCATTGATAGTACTATTGGTAATCATGGTTATGTCTTTTTTGAAATGGAAGGATTCGCAAAGAGCACAGGCATGTGTTGGCGTATCTTCTATAGCACGGAGGTATGTTGTAATTGTTTTATCTGTTTGTTTGTTTTGTTGTTGCATTGCATGTTTTTGACCTTGCGTTTTCCTTATGTGGGCTTTTAAATGGTGCAATTTTATAGTAGCACTTGTATTTGCATTTGCAGCAGGAAATGGAAAAGTTGTATGTTGACTACACCTGGGTGAGTCATTTTCATCTGTTGCAGGAAAGTGCATTTGTTTGGTCATTGCATTTTCTATTTTGTCTTCTTGTTGAGTTACTTGCTCCTTTCCTTTTGTTTTTCTTATTTGGGATTTAAAATGGTGGAATCTTGTATTGGCGCGTACATTTGCCTTTGCAGTGGCGGATAGTAATGTTGAATGTTGCTTAAACTTGGTTGACTCACTTTCATTGTTTCTTGCCGATTGCATTGCATTGGTCATTGTGTTTTCTATTGTTCTGTGCATTGTGTTTTCTGTTGTTCTATGCAAATGACTTAATGGCTCATAATGAATATGGCCTGTATCTGTTTCATATGTTATGACATTAAAGGTTCTTTTTGGTTGGAGACAAAATTCATATACATGAACAATTTTTTTAGTTGTTGCTGACCATTTTTGGATTTTTGCTTGGAGAATATGGGAAAGCCATAACAAACATAAATCGCTACTTTCAATACCGCTTGTTTGGTATGGTAGTCCAACTAAAGAAAGATATATTTGCGGGTCAAAAACTTGATTTTCTGTTGGCTGCCCAAAGTCTGGTCTGCATAGCTGTAAGCATTTAATTGCATATGTATCTTTTCCTAAAATTGCATTAGTCAAAGATTGTGCCATATACCGGTGAAGAGCTATTGCATTAAAATTTTCTATTGTCAGTAGACTAATTGCAGTAAACATGCTCTCGCCACAGTCATTACTAAATACATGTGTTTTTAAAAGGCCGGAGTTTGCTATTGCAGGAGCAATGGCATTCCAAATAGGAGTTAGATCATTACAAGTATGTGATAACTTTGTATGGGTATCTACAATTTTCCGTGGGATTATTATGGTACAGAACAACGGCTCATAGTGGCCACAAGTTGGGTTTCTATCGTGAAATAATATTGAATATGGTGGTGTTAATGATTCTTTGTTAAAGTGAAGGTATTTTCTTTTGTGAGTGACTGACCATATGCAAATTGAAATGTTTAGCCATTTAGATAGCCAATGGATACAAAATGTATCACCCCATAATCCTATTTCAATGCCATCTCTATTTGCATTTGCAGAAAGCCGCATTCTACGCAAGTAAGTGTCTTTTTCATATATTCTATGCAAATCGAAAAGCATATCAACATGCAATTCATTTTCATATGATGATATTGTTGTTGGGTCCCTATTGGTTAAGCATGATCTAAAATAGTCTATGGTACCCATACGCAATTCAAGTGACGTATACTGAAAATGCAGCAATACTTGAATTGTGTCGAAAAGACAATCACCTGCGTTGTAATTGAATGATGTACTTTGAAACAAATGATCGTATTGCAATGCACTTTCAATGTCAACAAATGATGGCATATTTTGTGGCATATATGTTTCAGCATTGATTACTTCCTTTTCATCTGTACCTTTTTTTGTAGGGAGTTCTGTTACTATATTGGAAATCGAAGTGGGTTCGCAAGTTGTTTCATATTTCTTAACATGTTTTCCTAAATTGTTGTGGCTTTGTTTTCGCTTGCGCAATTTGTTTTTAAGCATATGCAAATTTCGAAACCTTATTTCTATATGATTCACAATTTTACCCATTTTTGTAACGAGTTATGTAACCTTAAATTGAACAGCTACAGTAGGAAACGTAATCTTTTATAAAATTCAAATGTACATGAATTGTATCAGACTACATCAAATTGAGAAGATATTGTAGATGGTATTACATACCTTTACAAATGTAACCGTAAAAGTAATGTGAATTTCTTACAGTTTTGTTGGGCTGTTATGGGAATTTGATACCTGTGTCCAAAAAAACATATCATTTGTAAGAACAATGTCCTCAAATTAGTAATCATGTAAATTCAGGAAGATATACAGACACAGTTTCAAGTTCTTAAAACCTTTTGCCTATCCTCTAAACAATTCATATGCATTAGATATGCTTCCATGTTCTGTATAGATATCTACTACGGTACTTGCAACTACATCAACAAGAAACCAAAATCATGGTATTAGGCCAGGTTTTCAATTCCTATGTCAAATGACAAATTTAAAATTATAGTTCACGAAATTGAAACTGTATTTTTATGCACTTTTCAATTTAAAAGTATCTATAGCCCTCATCCTCTAAATCTGCATAGTTGTATGCTCATAAAATAGAAATAAAGCTTAAATGGTGTGGTCATGTTCTAAACTGTTTTAGTATGTCAAAGAGTGGGAGCATCCCTGCGAAATCCATCTGCTGCATATATTGCAATTATGACAATGCCTGATACCACATCTTTTTCACGCATTCTTTGAAACAGTACATGTGCATTAGGTATGCTTTGACATTTTGTATAGATGTCTACTAGAGCAGTTGCAACTACATCAGGCATTCTTTCAAATGCAAGTACATGTAAGAAATCATTATGCTTTGATGACTGTAAATGCACATTCTGCTTACTACACACAACTGCTCTGAAGATTACATATTTGCAATTACTGCAGGCCTGTATTTTCATGACCATGGTTTCACAAGGAAAAACACTCCACTCTTTCATTGGGCACACGTGATTAAATGGCATTTGCTAGACACAACTTTTCGTAAAAATAGATTTAAATGTATGTCAAGTACAAAGTTTTGATAGATGCCAGTAAAGAGTTTGAGCAAGTAAAAGAAGAAGACAGTTTCTCATGGAATACAATTATTACAGTATACAGAAGACATGGTTATCCTTACAAGGCAGTCATGGTATTTCACCATATGCAACAAACAAGTTTTCAACCTGATGAAAAATAGGATACCGCAAATGGCTCTGGTTTGTTTGTTTTATTCTAACAATTTGCTAGAAATACTCAACAAAGAAGACAACAGAGGGTATAAATCCTACACTATGGGCACATTTGAATTATGGAATTATTGAACATTGTTATTTCCCTCTTTGTATCTAAGGATTCTCTGATCATTTTGAATTGAAGAACTTTGAATTCTTTTATACTACTGATATTGCCAACTTGTGTTTTTAAAGGAGAAGAGGAGGTTATACACTTATACTGAACAGAAATAGCATGGAAGTTTCTTATAAAGCTTTTCTATTTTTTTTTTTTGCCCCTTTTTTGTCATGATAGGCTTAGATTGTTATTTTTGTGGAATTTTATGTGTGTTTAAGTTTATTTGAAGATAACCATTAATTGTCATTGTCAGATAAATGATATTTTTTTAATTTAATAAGAGGAAAAATATTAAATTAAAAAATTATCAGCCAGGAGACAGTGGAGGGTAAGGATATAGGTGTGCATGTATGCTCAAAATGCCTCAAAGGAATGTGGGCTCATGGAATACCATGTTTGCAGGATATGCACAATATGAATTTATTGAAAATGTGTTATAATTACTTAGAAACATTCATGCAATTGCAATTGGTAGATGTAAAGCCAAATTCCACAACCTTTGTCAGCATCCTCCCTGCCTGTGCCAAAATGGGAGCTTTGGAACAGGATATGGACATCCATCAAAGCATAATGCATAGAGGAATTTTGACTGATGTAGTTGCAACTGCCTGATAGACATGTATGCAAAATGTGGAAGCATAGACAAGGCACGTGAACTGTTTGATAAAATGCCTCAAAGAAATGTGGGCTCATGGAATACCATGTTTGCAGAATATGCACAATATGAATTTGTTGAAAATGCACGTGAACTATTTGATAGAATGAAGAGATGTGATCTCAAGGAGTTCCATGATTGTAGGATATGCATAAAAAAATTCTGTTGGGGTATTTGTAGCTCTGTTAATCTATTGCTATTACAAGATGTGCAGAAATGTATTGAAAGTTGGAATCCATTCTGGATTGTAGAGCACTTTCTATTTAGTAATGTTTGTAAGCCAACTAACCGCTTTTTGGTATCTCATACAAATCAAACGGTCTGTAGGACAGTGACTTCCACTATGGAGGGTAAATCTATTTAGGAACATGCTCCAATACTTGCTTCTTAAAGTTAGTATTTTCAATGCCTACAAAAGTAGATTCTAGTATAAATTTCACCTCAACTTTTAACAGATTTGTATGTTGGGTAAAGAACGATTGGCCGGCGTAATAGCTTTATTAAATAACGGAGGAAGTATCAGATTGATAATTGTGCTTACTACAAATTGTTGTGGAAAAGCATATATAGGTGTGTAGCAAATTGCGAAACTACTAACCTTTAAGATGAGGCGATCCTTATGATCTGATTGCCAATGTGAATGTAACAGCAACCGCAAACGTTTTGATGATTGTACCTGAATATGACACAGTAAATAAGAAAATAACATCAACCAAAAGGGAAGAAATTGAGCTTGAACCTCAAAATGCGGGGTGTGGGCTTTTCTGGTCGGATACTTTGAGCAGACACTAGAAAAGAAGGCAGGAATTTTGCATCATCAAGCTCAAAAAAATTATGATTTTTTTTGCCAAATGGAAGCCTCTTGATAGTAGAAATTTCCTGCAAAATATAACGCTAATAGTTTTGAATGCAGAATCTTAAATAGCCATACGGAGGGTTGAAAATATGATGTTGTATGGGACCACTTTAACTACTAACCACTCCAAAAACAAAAAAACAACAAAGCACATACTAAAAAAATTACATTATCCCCCCTAAATAAGACCATTACCTACAAGTGCATAAAACATATAGGTAGACATTTATGTAGATAAAATGCTCGAACAAAGATACACCATTCCTCAGTGTTCTACTTCCAAATTGCAAAAACAATTCATATGAATAATAAATGATAGCAACACTTGTCAACGATGACTCCTATGGAGCCATCTCCCAATCCAGTAAAGGCAAAACCTCTTGTTAGGTACACAGAGGCAAGACCATCAGTCTTCTAGCATTCACAAGGAAAGACAACATAGAAGTCATAATGTATGCCAGAAGATCATTAAAAACAATTAACACCAAGATCAAACTGCCTAAACATAAATTCCTAAAACAAAGCTACTTGGTAATCATAGTACACATATACATAAAGAAATGACCACAACCATTAGGAAAAATAGACATTTTCGAATTCAGAAAGACAATGCCACCAAAGTTGTACTGCAAATATTGACACCACAGATGCTATAAAGAACAAAAATATGTTTTCTCGACTCCCTGATATTTAAGTAAATATTACAAAGCACACATTGATAATTTGTTTAAGAAGAGTTGAATGGGATGACAAAGATTTTAAATTGAATTTGCTACAAAATAAATTGGCCCTGCAACACATGAATGGCAGGAGAACAAATTAGTTCTTTTTCATAGCAGAAGCAAAGCCACTTTATCCAGTAAATCTTTTATCCCAGAGGAGGAGCATAAATGCTCAGTTGGCATGAACAGAGAGTTTCACCATCTAAGATGAACTTGTAGGTATTCTGTACTATTCTAACTAGATCTAAGTTATGACAAAGTTTGGGGATTGTTAAGTGTGCCCTAATCAGATATGCATTGAGCAAGACCAGTCTATATTTCTAAGGCAATCACAGAGAGAGGCCTTCTATATAACTATCAGACCAAATCCAGTTTAATCCCAGGGATTTCAAGAAGAAAGAAACGAATAAAGAAACAGAAGAGGGGAAACAAGTAAGACCATTTTAAGTGTCAAAAAATGGGAAGGGCATAAATTATACCTTTGCTTGAATTCCTTGATTTGTGCCAGGTCATGTCCATGTGCATCAATCCACTGCACTGCTTAACAGTAAAATATTTAAATACTTTCAAGAGCAATAGCCTGAAGTTTCCATAACAGGGAGGAGCAAAACCATTGTGCGGTCGGCTACCGGCTTGTACAGCAAGCTGCTGCATGGAGGAAGGCACGTGGTTCTTTCATGCGGCGGACGCGAGGAGTAGCGGCGCAGGGGGCAACGAATAGGAAAAACTAGGTCGGCCACCACCTTGCCTCACGTGGTTGCTGCAGCAGCGGCCACAAGAGTAGCCAATAGCAAAAACCAGATAACACCTCCGCCACAGAAAACTTTTCCAAAATAGGGCATACACCGCCACGCTTACATTAAACTCCCACAATGAAGACCAAAACTTCAGCCAATCACCTGCAAGAGATTACAAACATGGACATTAGGAAAGCAATAATTAAAAAAAAATTCTACAAACATTGCAATATGTTGGCTCCCCGTGAGTACTAATTAATTAATAGCAAAAGACAATTACATTAGTATCTGCGTGGTGTACTAACAATTCGGATCGGAAATGAAAAAAATTACATTCTAGTCGATAATGGATCAAACTTATATATACGCAATGAACAATTCAAATGGCATCCGAATGCTACCCATATCCCTACATATGGAATCTCTCTCATATGGCATCTCTCTCATTGACTATGAGTTCGTGGATAGGGAAATAAACATAATTAATTCTAGGTGCTCATTCTCCCTACACCCATAGAAAATATCACCCACCTGTCTCATATATGTATACTAATCTTGTAAGCCCTTGTATATATGTGGGCAAACATGTTGTGCCACCAAGTGTATATTGTAAATTATAACTTCAATTAGTTTTTTTTTTTTTTTGTGTGTGTGTGGGGGAGAATAACACATGAATATGATGTACTCGGTGCTCCTTTTTGGCAATTTTTCTTTTTCTTTTTCATTTTGGATCCATTTTTAAAAAAATTATTTTGTTGAATTTAATTAGTGTTTGTCATATGAACATAATTAGATATTTAAAAAAAAACATTTTAGATTATATTTATTTATTAATATTTTTGGATTGTAACATAGTTTATTATCAACAAGTCCTATATTGTAATATGATATGTTAATAATGTTATAATCGAGAGTTGATGGATAAAGTAATTTTTTCCTAAAATATCTTCTTTTAATCTTATATAGATTTAGAAAGCCTCAATTCATATGAAGTAATATGATATTTTGAAGTAGTAGATATCTAATTTGAGTATTAAGATTTGTATAATATTTTTTGGGGTAAAAAATTTATAATTAATTAGGTCATGAAATGGACAATCTGTCAAAGTAAGTTCGTTTCATATTTTAGAAATTATTTAGAAACCATAACTTGAAGTAGTGTATGAACCCGTTAGCAAAATATTATTTCAAGGACAAAATATGTGCTTCGTCAATGCTTTGCAGGATTGAATCCCTCTACTTAAAGATGGGGTGGATCCCATTTATTGAAATCTAGATTATTTACACTATTTCTAACTCTTGGGGGTGGTCGAAGACCGGTGAAAGTAAAGAAACACACTTGTTCTAACTGCCCTTTGCATGAGAGAGAGGGAGAAATGTATAAGGTGGAGGAGAAAACCATGAGAGAAACAATGGGAAAAGAGGGAGAGGGAGTTATGTTAATGTTAGATGCAAATTCCATCAACCAATAACTCAAAGTATGTCCATTTCAATTGGAGGAAACAAGCAAGCACAAAACAACATCACAAGATAATGAAATGGATAATTGCAAGACAAATACAAAGATTTATCAAGTTTTATTCATTCCACAAAGAAGACACAAAGTCATTCAACTTCTTACAAATGTCATCATGTGCTCAGCTGGGTAACAAGATAAGAATGGAATAAAATTATAATGTAAGGGAATAGAAGAATACAACTTGCTAGATAGGGAAAAAAAAATCTCTTGGAATGGAGAGAGATTTACAATTTATATCTAAATTCGGTGGTTCTTGGCGTTTCCATGTGACTTTTAAAATTAAAGTGAAATTCACAATGAAGAAATAAAAACTTTAAGTGACTTAATTCACTTTTTACAAAAGTTTCTCCTCAACGGAGAAATAGAATTCTCGAAAGAGAAGAAGAAATAAGGAGCGAAAGAAGATAGATGTTGCAGAATGGAGTCTCGCTCTTCCTTCATTGTGAGGATGAATGCTACAACTGGATAGGATCTTCCTCGACTACTTCTCTGATTAGAACATATCTCTTCTTGGACTTGGAAATGATGTATCAAGCCTTATATGGAATGTTCATCATTGGTCAGGCTTGGAAACTCTGTTTCAAATCTTCACCTACAATGCATGCCCATACTTGGTATCCATGAGCTCCTTTGGATTCAACCATATAAATGATCACTTGAGAATCATCAATGACATCATTACAATCCTTTGAATGGAGACACTTCCTCTTGGTGAGATAGAGTTGAACACTGACTAAATGAAAAATGCCTTTTGGAAGCATGTGAGAACTTCCTAACACACCTATCGAATGGGGATCAAGAGTATACCACAACCATGGTTCCTATCATGAAATTATTTTAATGATTCAATTTGGATGTTTCATGATCTAAAATTCTCCTGTACACTCGACTCGAGTCCACAAATGACTTTTCCTTCTTTCATCCTCTGCTTCAAATCATCAAAAGATATGTTCTCCACTAGAACTGAAATGAGATCGTATCTAGAGTTGCGAAGATTCATTTTGCATTTTTATTATCTCCTTACCTTAAAGTTGTGGGAATGATATGGTGCAAGTGAAAATGGCTTCATGACCATTTCAAAAATCCATAAATTTGAGTGCATTTGGTGTTACTGAGGTCATTGATTCTATATTCAGGTAAAATGAGAGAAAATAAAATCCAAATTGGACGTGAATTGATTCGTTGGATATCTATTCCCAAGATGAATAGATTATTCGAATTTGGTGAGAGCCTCTCTTGAGAATCAAATATAATTTTAAAAACAAGATTTGGTTGTGGGAAAAGCTTGAAAATTGTTGTTAATGGGAAAGTGAGAAAAATTTCATTTGGTCACATCGGGAGAAATTATTATCTAAACAAGGTGATCTTAGGCTCATTATGAAGCTCTTAGGGAGAGTAATGGATTATCCAAACTTGACAAGATTCCCTTGCAGGTTTGGGAGAATGAGCCAAATCAATTTTACATGGGCATGGGTTTTCAAGGGTTTTAGAGCAAGGAATGAGGGTTTTGATCATAAGTATAGAAATTATTCTTATTATATAATGTGTGATAGCTCAAAATTATGTGCTTGAGGAGTATAGTGAGTGATCAAAGTTTGGTATGATTCCTTTGTGTGGATCGGGGTAATCTCCATTTTAAGTTTTGAGTTTTTTTAGAATATGGATGTAATGGTGGCTGGAAAATCAGTTTCAAATATCTCTTGGAGGATTTTATCATCTACTATGATTAATATATCTCCTTCATTTTTCCATCATGAGGAATTTCTGGTCCAAATTTGGTGGCAAACAGGCATTGAGATGAGGAGATATGAGGAAAACTATGTTTTGAAGCTTTAGGGTAGAAAAGGGAAATATTTTTAAGTTTGAATGTGTTAAACCAGCTCCAAGGTGAGGTTTGATGGATTCCTCCTCTTTTTAAACTTTATTTTTTTTTACTTTGAGATGGAAACAAGGTTTGATGCTTTTATAAGGTGGAGATGGAAGTGGAGGAGTGTACATAGAGTGAGTGGAGAAACATGGAAGTGGATAAATGGAGACCATTTACACATAGACAAACTTTTGTGGTGAAATTACACCTCAAAAGTGATATTTAGGTGCATATGGGGTGAGAAAGTGCGCATGGGGTGGAGATGGAAGTGGGGAATGCATACACATTTGTACCCATGTTTTATTTTCTTATGTTGTACCTTTGCTTGGCTTTCCACCATTCAAAATTCCCATCCACTCAGATGAGGGTGCACTTTTGGGCTAAAATTACACCTCATAAGTGTTCTTGGTGCAATGGAGATTCAAATATCCACTTGGAGGGAAAATGTGGGGCCCATATTTAAATTGCACTTTGCTCACATATCTCCATCATGCACTTTTGGTCTTCCCTTGTGTTTTTGACTTATGAATATCCCCAAAATTTTGAAAAGGGTTCATTTATGGGTGAAATTACACATCATAAGTGTATCAAAGGTTCAAAGGGACATGAAAAGTGTAAAAATGCACCAAAGTGAAGTTTCAAACATGCTTTGCACCTTCGTTTTGCACCTTGGAGTCATTTCTTTGCCCCAAAGTCCATCCTTGGTCAATTTTGGCCATATAATATATGAAATTGCATAGAAATGGGACAATGAATCCAATGATACCATTTATAAATATTGAAAATAAATTCTTCAATAAATTTGACTCTGTACCTTCCTTTTTCCTAGGGCATTGCAGGTGAGCTAAATGCAAGAAGGGTTATCAACAAACACGAGATGAACCAACTTATGGGTCATGAAAAGAATTTAATTAAATTTCAATTTAAATTTTTTCAGGATTCCAACTCCACCCAAGGTGCTTGAAACCTTCTGTGCAAAATTCAAGTGCAAAAAGAACACCTCAGACCTTTGGTTTGGAAAGGTTTCCACTTTCTATAATCCCAGAATTCCACCTTACTTATTATGTCATGTAGTAGGATACAAAATATTTCCAATGCCTAGGATATGAGATCCCAACACTACACGGGGTTCCCAAAACCTTTTTCGAAGTTGAATCTTCAATGAAGCATTCACACTCATTTTTCTTGAAAAAGACCTAAGAATAAATCTCTCCCAAGACCATTCAAAGGCTCCCAAAAATCTTTCTAAATCATACCATCATGTAAAAAATTGTGATACATTTTTGTTGACTATAACTAGGTATTTTAAAACACTTTGAGGCTCCCAAATCCCTTTCTAGAAGTTAAACTTTAAAAGCAGGAAATTTTGACAAATTAGGCTATTTTGACTAGTTTGACCAAAATTAGGGAAACGTTTCAATAAGGTTATCATATAAAATGTAATGACATTTTATTTGCCAAGAATTTTCTCATACTCAAGGACTTGAATTGGTTTGACATGAAATGAAAATGGGGCAAGAAGGAACTCTAGAATCTCAATTTGGGATTTAGTGAAATAGAGCATTATCCATTGGGAATAGTATCTCAAAAGGGATGTGGAATGAAAATGAAAACACACACACACACACAATAGGAAAGGAAAAAAACCAAAAAAGGGAAAAATACACAAGGAAAAGGAAATAAACCTAAATCACCTATGGTACATGTGGGGGACAACACACTTTCATTGCTTGTACTTCTCTAAATGCTACCCATGCATGGGTACTACCAAATTGATGTCGCTTTGAAAACCCATTCAATGGTTCAATGAAGTAAGACCCATTCCTAAACTTATTAGGAAATCCAATTGCTTGAGAGATCTCCATACACTTTAGAAAGACAAAGTTGTATGTTTCATCATGAGAGAGTTTGTATGAATCTTTCGATAAGTGAAAAACCTTGAGGTATCCCATTGATCCATAGGACCCTTGTTGATAAATGTTGATCTATAATCTTCTCAGAATTAGTTTCTAGCAATTGCATTGCGTAGAGGAAAATTGGAGCTTCTGGCAATATCTTGTTCGCAGAAAATGGAGCACATATGAAAAAGTTATGGTCGTTAAATTTTTGGTCGACATTCAATCCGGGAAGGGTCAACTAACCAACATAGTAGTGACACTTTATAGAAAGAGAATGCGTAAGCGAAAAGAGAAAAATAAGTATGGTTTTGCATCGCCGGTCTTCGACACTCAAGATCAAAAGGTGGACCCCACTTTTTATTGGTCGGGGGCCCTCGGAGAGGTTCGGCACACTCTTTTCACATAGGGGTGCCTTTGGTTGCATCGTTTATAATGCCACCAAGCCAACTTGGTTTCATATTTTCCTAACTTGGCAAGTTCCATATTTATATTGCAGGGCAAGTTAATATTTTGCATTGGGCCATCTCGTCTACATTGTTTAGTCGAGCCACATATGTGGAGTTACCAATTTACTCTACCTGTCCGAGCCACATACGTGGTAGTCCACATAAATCCACCAACAACCCATAGAACTCGGCCCAAATCGTTTGACGATCAAACCAACAAGCACCGCCACCATAGGTCCAATGATAGCACAACCCTTCTATCGAGTGAGTTCAATGGAGGAATGAGCTCACAACAAGATGTTTGTAATTAAATAGGGGGAAATTCCATACATGGCCAAGCCAAAGATTCATTAGTTGGCGAGACTTTTAAAAAGGCTTCTCCCACTTAAACCCCCACGCATGTGGGACAAATAAACAGCCCCCACCAAACAAGCACCAAAGAGGAGTCCACGTGAGAGCGATAGAGGGTGTTTTATTACCAATGGCAAATCAATTCAAATCTCACTTTATAAAAAGTAAGGAAGGTGGAGGATCAAACCATGGTCGTCCGGGTAAAATGATATAGGCCTAACCGATAAAATATTGTTATGGGAAACAATATAAAAGGGGTCACATTGTATTTGAAGAGAAGAGAGGCAGTGATTGTATTTTTATTAAAGAGGCTTATTGTGAGAGATATGAGGAGATTTTGGTGAAAGTTTCACAGATACTAGGATCATTTTTACAAAATTATTCGAGTGAGAAGATTGAAAATCATGTAATAATTAGTGTAAGTGTTATTGTATATGATTTTAATAGATCGATCCCTTTAATTGGACCCGAAGACATAGGGCGTAAGTGTTGGACTTTTTATCACGTACGGTGTCCTAATCTTGTCAATTTTTTCCTATTTATTTCTTTGATTCTCACAATCCTCACACTATATTCATTTTAATTAAAAATACAATAAATTCATTCTATCGATTTCAATCCGTAAAATCATTTTTAAAGAAGATCTATCGATGAATGTCGTAATTTTGCTTATGATTTTGGATCAATTGGTGTCAAAGCTGGTCTATGATCAGATTAACTATGTTTGGATTGAAAGTTGTGGTGAATAATAACAAGGTCCCTGATCTAAGAAGTGTGAAGGAAAATTAGTATGAGAGAATCCCAAAATTGGTTCAAGAAGATCTCGAAGTCCATTGATGGAGGAACGAGAAGAAGTAATGTTTCGTCAATCATTCCTTCAAATGAAAGAGATGGTGGAAGAATTTTACCGAGATAGAAAAATGGAAAAATCAACTACATAAGGTAAAACAGAAGAGGCCTCTAGTTCTAATATTCGTAAAGGTGAATCTCAAAAATATGATTTTTGTCCTTTATTAAAATTAGATGTTAACTTTGAATTTCCAATATATAATGGAGAGCTTAATGTAGAGAAGTTGGATAACTAGATCAAGCATATTGAGGTATATTGTAGGGTTCAGAAAGTTGTTGATGATGAAGCAAGAATTCATTTGGAAACTCTTTGGATGGGTGGCACAACACTCATTTGGTGGGAGAGTAAGCTACAAGAAGTAGAGGAAACCCAAGGTAAATAGATTACTTCTTGGTCTGATTTTGTTTCAAATCTTAGACAAAACTTTTATCCTCTTGGTTACAATAAACAAGATATGATGGATTGGAAAACATTAAGACAAGCTAAGGGACAAAGATTTTAAGACTATACATGAGAATTTAGGAAAATGGCTCTAATTCTTGGAATTTCCCTAAACACACAAGAAACACTGCTTAAATATATTAGTGGGTTGCATAGTTACCTAAGACATATGATTCTTGTTTTAGGTCCTACTAATATTGATGCAATGTGTGTTCAAGCTACACATTTGGAAGCACGAGGGAAAATGACTAAGAAGTCCTCATATTCTTCTTTTAAGCAAAATAACAAGAAATCCAAGGACAAGGAAAAGGAAAGGGTAAGCAAAAATGAAATCTACTATTAAGAAGAAAGATGAAAAACCATTTTGCAATCATTGTAAAAAGAACCATGATGAGTCTAGGTGTTGGAAATTACATCCGAAATTAGGCCTAAGTGGATTCCTAAGAAAGTAAAAGAGAAGAAAATGAATATTGTAGTTCAAGATCTTGGGTTTAATTCAAGGATGAAACCAAGATCACGTCCATGAGTTTTCAAGTAATCACTCTCTCTCTTCTTCCAAAGCACTAGTACTTCAAATGTTGCATCTTCTTCTAGTCAACAATCTATACATGATGAAAGGAAATATAATGAGTTGTTCCAACTTAGAGTAATTTCAAAACATATAAAAATTGATACTCTTTTTGATAGTGGATCTCAAGCTAATCTGATTTCTGAGGAGGTTGTTAAGAACTAGGACTCAAATCTAATCTGCATCATAAGCCTTATCCTTTGGGATGGGTTTGTGATGACACGAAGCTACAGGTAACTAAAACTTGTAGATTTTGATTTTCCATTACAGATAAGTTTATTGATGAGGTTGATTTGGATATTGTTCCTTTGGATATTTAGGGTGTTGTTTTGGGATGTCCTTACTTATATAATTGTAAATCAATCTTCTATAGGGAAGAAAATAAGTACTTTCTTGTGAAGGAAGGAATTGAGTATATTGTTAGAGCTCCCTGTGTAAAACATAATCCTACCTTGGTTACTGTAGGACAGATGAAAAGGATTGTCAATCCAAGCAAGAATTTTGTACTCATGGTGATCAAAGTCAAAGAGAAAGATCACGAAAAGGCTTTTGAGGATTGTGGTCCTAAACATCATAAGAATTGGTTAAAATTGTTTCTAACTATGATGATGTTTTTTAGGATCCACAAGGTCTACCTCCCAAAAAGAAGGGTTCAACATGAAATACAATCTGCTACATGATGCACCTCTTCCCAAAATTTTTATGTATAGATTATCCATGGTTGAAAATGAGGAAATCAAGAAACAAGTGATGGAACTCTTGGAAAAAGGTATCATTCATCTAAGTTCATCTCCTTGTGGTTCGCCAATAATTTTGGTGCCAAAGAAGGATGGAACATGGTGGATGTGTGTTGATTTTTGTGCTTTGAACAAAATCATGGTGAAAAATTGTTACCCTCTTCCTCATATTGATGATTTATTGGATCAATTAAAGAATGTTGTTTATTTCACTAAGTTAGACTTAAGAAGTGGTTATCACCAAGTAAGGATTAATGAAGGTGATGTGTGGAAAACTACTTTTAAAACGAAATATGGATTATTTGAATGGTTAGTGATGTCATTTGGATTGTGCAATGCACCGAAAACATTCATGAGGGTTATGAATGATGTTTTTAGACCATTCATTGATGATTTCATTATTGTCTACTTAGATGATATTCTTATTTTTAGTAAGTCTTGGGATGATCATGTTAATCACATCTAGAAAGTCTTAGATGCATTATGGGGAAAGATTATTTTTAAGATGCCAAAATTTGAATTTGGGAAAACATTTTTAATCTATTTGGGTTATGTTGTGGGAAATGGTGAATTGAAAATAGATCCTACCAAAGTAGAGGTCATTGTAAACTGGCCTAGACCCAATAATGTGATGGAAGTTAGGAGTTTTCTTGGTGCAGTATAATGTTGGAGAAAATTCATGTCTAACTTCTCATTTATTGCATCTCCTTTGCATGCTTTGACAAGTGTTAAACATTTCTTTCAGTGGGGAGGAAAATAGTAGAAGGATTTTGATGCATTGAAAGAGAAAATCAGTACCACTCCGATCTTGGCACTTCCATATTTGCAGCAGTCATTCAAGATTGAGATAGATGCTAGTGACTATGCAATGGGGGCAGTGTTGATGCAGAACAAATGACCTATGTGTTACCATTTAGAAACCTTCACGAGTGTGGTAAGAAATTATCCAACTTATGATAAATATTTGTATGCTTTGGTGCAGAGTGTAAAAAAATGGAAGCATTACTTGATGGGAAAAGAAATAGTTATACATACCGATCATCAACCTCTTGAGTATTTTCAAACAAAAACAAAGTTATAACAGATTTAGAAGTTTCCGTTGGATGGGATTTTTGCAGCAATTTCACCTTGTGATTGGGTATAAAAAAGGTATGAAAAACAAGGTTGTTGATATGCTATTTAGACCTCCAGTCATTTTTACATATGTTCTTTTACAACATAGTTCTTTAGCTCGTGATAGTTATAAAAAGAAATATGTGTATGATGTTGATTTTAAGGAAGTATATGAAGATTTAATGAGTGGTAAACATGTATGAGAATTGGATTATCATGTGCATGATGGAATTTTATATCATTTTGGTAAACTTTTGCATTCCACAGAATGAAAGAGTGCATGTGATTAGGGAAGCTCATACTTCTCTTATATCTAGACATTTTGGTATTGGTAAAACAATTGCACATTTACAGAGGTATTTCTATTGGCCTAGAATGCATGAACATGTAACCAGGTATATAAAAGGATGTGTTATTTGTGCCACAAGCAATCCTAATAACAAGAAGTTAGGACTTTAGAATCCTCTTGTTGTCCCTACACATTCATGAGAAATTATTTATGTGGATTTTTAGAGAGTTTTCCCATGTCACAAAAGAAACATGACTATCTATATGTGGTTGTGGACATGTTTAGCAAGATGTGTGTGTTGATTCCTTATACTAAACAAATAACTGGTGAAGGGACTACACATTTATTCTTTCAGTTTGTATGGGTTCATTTTGGTTTTCCCACTTCTATTATTTTAGATTGGGATTCCAGGTTTCTTGGGGAGTTTTGGTCAACTTTTTGGGGTTTGATGGACACTAAACTAAAGAAAAGTACTGCTTTCCATCCACAGACCAATGGTCAAATAGAGGTTGTGAACCACACAGTGGTACATTTTCTTAGGGGATATTGTGGTAAACATCCAAAATTGTGGGATGAACATTTGTATTATAACCATGTCATACATTCTTCTACTATGAAGTATCCTTTTGAGACTTGTTTTGGTTATCTTCCTAAATCTCAATTAGATTTATATCTTGAACAATAAACCGATGTTTGTGGACTTAGTGATACTGAAAAATATAAAACGTTTGTGCTGAGAGAATACAACAGGTCCATCACTATGTCCGAGAATAGTTGGAGAAAAGTCAAGTGAAATATAAATCAAGGCATGATAAACATAGAACTGATCACAAGTTCTAGGTTGGTGATTTAGTTTGGCTTCATCTCAGAAAGAAAGGATGACAGGTGAAGGGAAAAAGTTAAAACCAATTCGGTATGGTCCATTCCAAATTTTAGATAAAATTGGTAACAATGCTTTCTGTTGGATTTACCTCCATACATGTAAATTTATTCAATTGTAAATGTTAAAAATTTGAAGTTGTATGAACCACCTATGATTATCGATCATGATGTTAATGTCATACCATTTTTGATGATTTTGCACTTGAGTATCTAGGTGAGTTGCAGGAATATATCATCTTGGACAGGAAGGTTAGAACCTTGCAAAGGGGTGATGTTGAATATCTTTGTGTGGGGTTAAAAGGCATGCATCCGAACAAGGAGAAATGGATG
Source organism: Taxus wallichiana var. yunnanensis (assembly GCA_018340775.1). NCBI lineage: Eukaryota > Viridiplantae > Streptophyta > Pinopsida > Cupressales > Taxaceae > Taxus > Taxus wallichiana. The sequence goes on along the minus strand of CM031239.1, from coordinate 608,266,708 downwards.
GAAACTAGAAAGGTGAGGGAGAAATACCCTCACCTATTTACCAATTAAATTAACTTTTGGAGGTCCAAAAGTTTCTTAGTTTGGAGGAATGATCCAGAGGAACCTCATTGATAAATCTTGATCTATAATATTCTCAGAATGAGTTTCTAGAAATTGCATTGCGTAGATGAAAATTGGAGCTTCCTGACGATATATTGTTTGTAGAAAATGGATGACGTATGCAAAAGTTATAGTTTTTGAAATTTTGGTCGACATTCAGTCAGTACGATCAACTCCGACCAATGTGGCAATGACACATGGCGAAAGAGAATGCATAAGCGGAGGAGAAAAATAAATACGGTTTTGTAATGTTGGTCTTCAACACTCAAGATCGAAAAGGTGGACCCCGATTTTTTCTTGTTTGGGGCCCTCGGCCGGGTTCGGCACGCTCTTTTCATAGAGGGCGCCTTTGCCACCGCATTGCTATAATTCCACCGAGCCAACTTGTTTTCATATTGGCATAACTTGGTGAGTTTCATATTTATATTATAGGTCGAATTAATATTTTACATTGGGCCCTCTTGGTGAGCTATATTCTACATTTTTTAACCAAGCCACATATGTGGCGTTACCAAATTACTCTACCCATTCAAAACACATACGTGACAATCCACACAAACCCACAAACAACCCATACAACTTGGGTGGGCTCCAAATGACTCGACCCAAACCATTGGGTGATCTAACTAATAAGCACCGCCATAAAGTGGCCAATGATAGTGCAACCCTTCTATTGGACAAGTTCAATGGAGGAATGAGCTCACAACGAGCTATTTGTAATTAAACAGGGGGGAAATGCCATATGTGGCCAAGCCATGGATTCATTGTTCAACCAAGCCTTTTAAAAAGGCTTCTCTCACTTAAACCCCACACATGAGGGACAAATAAACAACCCCCACTAAACAAGCACCAAAGAGGAGTCTACGTGGGACAATATGGAGCGCTTTATTACCAATAGAAAATAAATTAAACTCTCACTTTATAAAAATTAAGGAAGGTGGAGGGTCAAACCATGGTCACGAGGTAAAATGATATAGGCCTAACCGATATGCTATTGTTATGGGAAACAATATAAAATGGGTTACATTGTATTTGAAGAGCAGAGAGGCAGTGACTATATTTTTATTAAAGAGGCTTATTGTGAGAGATAGGAGGAGATTTTGGCGAAAGTGTCAAAGGAGACTAGGCTCATTTTTGCAAGAGGATTCCAGTGAGAAGATCAAAAATCATGTAATACTGATTGTAAGTGTTATTGTATATGATTTTAATAGATCGATCCCTTTAATTGGACCCGGAGACGTAGGCCGTAAGTGCCAAACTCCATTATCACTTACTATGTCCTACTCTTGTCAATGTTTTCCTAGTTATTTATTTGATTCTCATAGTCCTTGCAGTATATTAATTTTAATTAAAAATACAAGAAATTCATTCTATCGATTTCAATCCGTAAAATCATTGTTTAAAGAGAAACTATGGATGAATGTTGCAATTTTGCTTATGATTTTGGATCACCCATTGTCTTTGTTGTTCCAAAATTCCATTTTCATTTTCCTATCTATTTTAGATTCAATGTTTATTTTAATTTCCCATTTTTCACATTACTGCTACCACGAGATTGATTTTTGATCATGTATGGCTCATCATGTTCACAACTAGTCTTGTGCTCTCTAATGGGCATTTTCTCTTTTCTTGTCATGCTCCGCATGACCATTGTTTCCATGAATTGGTTCTTGGTAGAGTCCTTGATGTTTCAAACACCATCATAGGTTTCTTGGTGCTTCATGTTTACCTACTACTCCAAACGGTCCTCCTTCACGCATATCAACTCATTATCAATTTGTTTCTTGTTATGGTGTGAATTACAAAATGTTTCATCCTCTTAAAAGGAGAATGAACACAAGGTTGGGGCTGAAATATTAAGATCATCACTTTCCTCATCTTGATCATCTTGAGCTACAATAGTCATCTCTATGATGAAGATATCTTCTTCTTGAGTGAAATCATCCTTGAGAGATTGAAATACCTTTTCATTTATCCATTCCTCATTGAGAAGTTCCTATTCTCCAAATGGAAAAGAGAAAGCTTCATATTCACAATCATACTCACCAAACAAATATTCATGTTGGATTTTGAGAATATGATTGAAAACTTGAGACTCACCTAGCAAGAATTTATTTGATGTCATTTTTCCTTCATGACCCACATTACTTATCATCTTGAGGTTACTTTGTTGCAAGTCAAGACATCCATTATCCTCATCATCACCAAACAGAGAGTGTGTATCCATATTCAATGGGAAGTGCACAGTGTCAAATTCTAGGTCCATCAAATCATCATAAAGTTTCTCAATTGGCTCAATCAGATTTGGGTACTCCTCCATTAATATGGGTAGCTCAACATCTTCCTCTAAAGTTATGAAGTAGTTTTCATATCTTGAATCTTGGTACAAAATATCTTCCCTCGGGCTATCTTCCTTTTGAAGGGTATATTTCATCTTTCGATAGGAAGGAGCTTCTTTGTTTTCCATTAACTAGTATGGTGGCAAACCAATCCATATTTATATCTCTTCCAACATCGCGATAGAAACTATGACTCAACAACATCCCATATGAAGCTGGAATGTTGGATATAAGTATTTTCATCTTGAATTTATTGTCTGGAAAATCTAAAAAATGCTACTTGAGCATCTTTGACCCGACCGATAAGAGGTACTTATTTGGTCTCCATGGAGTAACACCGACCAATAGCGAGGTTCAAAGTGAGACCAAGGGCCTTGGAAAATTTAGCGGGCATGATGTTTTCAGAGGTACTAGAGTCAATGATACAATTACTTAGTTTATATCCATTGATCAACAAAGAGAGATAGAAGGGTTCTACTTTCTCGAAGTGGAAAATGTTGAAGCAATAAGGTTATGAGAAGGAGTGGTACTAGGAGTGGGAAGTGGCTATTTAGTAGTAGAATTAATGGGATTGGAATTTGAACTACTTCCTTTGATAAATTGGACAAGTTTATCAAATTTCTTGGGATGAGTTCTTAGATACTCAAAATAAAAAATTTGAACTTTAGACTTCTTGATATGGTCAATGATGTCAAAAGATGAAGAAGTATATACTTTGGAAAAAATGACATCCTTGACAAGTGTAAGAGTTACATTCTTAGTAGCGAGAAGAAGTAGAAGTAGTAGCTAATAAGACCAAGGAGAGGAAAAAGAATTACCGGAGAAGCTTCTTGGATGATTCCATGGGAGTAGGAAACAAAGATCCTATCTTTGTTTTTGTCATCTGTAGAGTCTCCTTTTGAGGATCCGAGTGATTTAGTAGTTATTCATATCATCCATGGAATTTGTAACGCCTCCGCATCTTTCTCAACAAGAAAACATGATAAACCCGATAACAAACATGGAAAATTATGGAATAATTTTTTTTGAAAGGTAACGACAATAACATTCATCGAAATTAAATTAAATTCTTGGTAATAATGCTCTATACAATTTTCAAGGTAGTCGAAATAAGATGATGTGATTAGCATTGACCCAATTTCCAAAATTAAATCAGGAATTAAATTCACTTACTAAGCTTCAATAATTATTTTAATATTTCTCATTTTTCTTTTCATGTCATAGCCCCATTAATCCCCTCTAAATTTATTATATTAAACAAGACTAAATATCCTTTAGTCTTAAATCATGCTCCTTAATATTTAGATTATTTCTTTAAAAAGGTAAGGGGTGCACAACTTAGTCTAACCCCTTAGGCCCCCTTCAAAACATTACACCCATCATTTAATTATTTCATTCCCACTTAAATACCCCATCACTTAAGTGATGTAGGGTTCATCCTACACCATTGGATCTATTCTATCTCGAGCCCTTAGATCTAGGTTGCACTAAAGAAACCCTAGAAATCCTTATGGGTTTTCTTATACTCATTTCTTAACCTATCCTCTCATTTCTCTTGTTTGTTTTGCAGGTTAAGGAAGAAGGGAGGCCATGGAAGGAAGCTCAAGCTCTTGGGTGAATGCACACAAGAAGAGGAGCTAGTTTTAGCATCCCTCTCCTAGGGTTTGCTCTATTTCTAAATATCATTTTACCCATTGTTTGTACTTCTTTAGAGAGAGGTTACTCTTATTTGGGTTATGGCTTTTATCCATTGTTGTTCTGGTTTAAAAGAGGAGGAAACACAATAAGAATCTTGGTGTATGTATGTGTATATACACAAAAATATAAATGTTTTATCAAACCCGAAAACTTCCTTTCTTTTTTTTTTTTGTTTGACAATCTTATATGAGTTGTGGGTATTTACCCATTTCATTACGATGTATAATAGAAATTGAATTATATTGCGGACCCGAAAATAGTCCCTTGTGAATATACCATTTAAGTGTATGATTACACACACACACACACATGGAAAGGATCAAGGCAACGATTTTTAATAATGACATTTTTAATAAAAAAGTGAAAGTGTTTGTTGTGTGGTCGGCCAAATGGGCTAGAGTTTTGCTTAAAGAAGTATTATAAAAAAAAAAAAGAGATGCATTAAGTTGGTTGGCTAAGGAATTCGTGGCCATAAAGGGAAAATTATTATAAACTTCTAAATTTTTCCCAACAACAATGTAACCCCATTAAATAATATAAATGGCCATGTAACTTTTGCGGCACTGTATAATTCCTAACGCATTTAATCAATGACATTTTTAATAAAAAAGTGAAAGTGTTTGTTGTGGTCGGCCAAATGGGCTAGAGTTTTGCTTAAAGAAGTATTATAAAAAAGGGAGATGCATTAAGTTGGTTGGCTAAGGAATTCGTGGCCATAAAGGGAAAATTATTATAAACTTCTAAATTTTTCCCCGCAACAATGTAACCCCATTAAATAATATAAATGGCCATGTAACTTTTGCGGCCTGTATAATTCCTAACACATTTAACCAGTGGCAGTGGCTGCCTTGATCCTTTCCACGCTGGTGGTGGGTGTGTGTGTGTGTGTGTGTGTGTGTGTGTATGTGTTACATAAAAGTATGTATATATATATATATAAATATTTATGTACATATTAATATTTCTTATTAATATGTAATTATTAGTACTTATTAATTTATGCTTAGATAATGATTTTTAAAATTTGAAAATAAATAATGTATATTATTAATATATATCTATTATATATTAATAATATATATTTATTTATTAATTAAGTTTTCCCATTTAGATATGGAATTGCAATTAGTGTGTGAGGATAAATGTTATAACTATAAATTTATATGACAATTCTTATTGCAATTAAGAAGAAAATTATATTCTAAAATCAACTTTATCTATTCCATTTATACATCATTTTAATAAAAGATTATGTACATACTTAAATGAAAATTATCTCATTTAAACAATGTAGTCAATAATGCCAAAAGGGATCAACACTCCCTTTCCAATTAGGGACACTAACATTTTCCAAAAGAGATTTACAGGACAACTTGAATAACATCCAGATTTAAAACAAAATCCTTATTTCCATTACCAAGCCACTACAAGATTTCCATATCATCTCAAATGATGTAAATAATAATAACCCCTTACGTAAGGACTAACTAATAAATTCAAATTAAATCCATTGTATTATTGGTAAATTTTACAAGTAATAGAATCAGAAGAACAATCTGCATCTTCACATGCCTTTCTCCAACAAGGTCACTTCTTCCATTGAGTTCACCATCTCATCAAGAATCAAGAACACAACCAAATGGGGGAGTAGGAAACGCTCTCCACCCAACCAAATATTCCAATGAGGGAGAGAATCCTTCTTCCTCATTGGCCCCCGAGCCCCAACAAGGAAGCAATGAGGGGCATAAAACAACCAATGGCAACTCAACTGGCTTCCACAATACACAAAATCGGCATTTATACATTCAACACAATTTTCAAGCAAAAGTAACAAAATAGTTTCCATCATTTTTCCTTTCAAAATCACAAAATAACTCATACATTTTACAAAACACAAAGGCTCATAAGCAAGCCAAAATAGAGACAAGAACATGGAGGCTTCTCCTTGTGCCTCCCAAGTGGGAAGAGAGTCCACCCAAAACCTCCAAGTGCACTATCAACAATTCTCACAACACTTATTTCTCCCTTTTGCCTATGCAAATAAAACATGAAAATCCTTTTTCCTCCACATAGGTGGAGCTCTCTCTCCCACACTCCCTCCACATTTCCTTACTATCTCCCTTTTTCCTCCACAAAATCACTCCACTTCTTTCTCCCACAACCTAAGGATCAAATCTATTTCCCATAACCATAAGCAATACAACAACCATCATCCACACATATGATCACAACAAAATAACAATGTAACACAAGGGTGAAGATATCACTTTCAGATGAAGAGCATCAAGCACAAGAAGTTCCAAGCCTTCCAAAATCTTAATCAAGCACCTTCCATTCCAAGCTCTAATCACCATTCACAAGCAAGCTCCCCCCCAGAATTTCCAAAAAAAAAACCCAAAACAAAAATGAGTCATTTTCCCCATACCAAACCAAAGGCCCCCTATTTAGGGATGAGGGTAGGACATTTTAAAATGTGCACTCATGCTCCACTTGTATATTTTAAATTTTGTTTTAGTAGCTCAAGATATGAGTGCACCATTTACCCCTATTTAAATAGAATATAATGACTAGTGGTCTAATTATGACCCCTTAAGTCATGGGTATAGATGGGGAGTGATTTAAGGAGTGGGGACAAGTTATTCTTGTCCCACATACCTTTCCACTTGGCTCAAATCTCAAATTCGAGTTTTGGCCATGGGTGGCCCCAAGCACATGCAAATTTAATAATCATACAAGAGTGAGGAAGGAATAAAGCATATTCCCCTGAATCTCTAACCCTCTTAATGTCACTTTCCTAATTTGCATAATTTAATCAATTTTATTCATTTAATTTGAGTATTTTCACAACATTAAACATGGTGATTCACAATACACAACTAAAATTCAAAAGTAGTCACAAATAATAAAAATAACAAGGAAACAACAACATAATCCCAAGGTCACATTTGATGTGCTCCCCCATGGAGACCTCCAAGAACATGACATCGACACAAAAAACAACAACAATTACATGAGTTGCCATGGTGACCTATTGCCAATACCCCACATTCCTTCATTGTTGGTCTCCTATCCCCCGCAATTGTTGTGTTATAATTTCCTACAAAATAAAACAATACCTTTCTAGCCTCATGGCCATATTAATGATGTCAAAATAATAAAATACATATATCTACTTATCAATTTCAACATCAAATATCACACTACTAATGCTAAGACCAAGTAATTTAACAATTGTTCCAATTTTCAACATTTTGATTCCAACAATTCATTAATTTGCAATAAGATCATAAAATCAATTAAATCATCTAAACTAAGCAAAGCCATCACTCGTTCATGATTTCACACCTATTTCTAATTTCATTATTTTTTCAATATCCAATAAATTGTAAAATAACTTCGAACATCACAATATTATCAATACGAAGAAATTTTAAAATATTACTATATATCTAACTTGACGACACATCATTATCTTTCATACTGAATGACTATCCATGTCTATGAGAATCCATATGCATGGTATTATGATTCATAGCACATGAGTATTTTTAGTTAACTCTATTGTCTCACATCACGTTAAACAAATCATATATAATAATGTCCATCCAAGTTCACAATACAACCGCATGATCAATATAACAAAGAAAACACAATAGTAATCACAATGTCCTGTGTATCTTATCAGTATGTTAACAAGAACACAACAACCAGGTTCAAGATTATAATGGAAAAAATTAAAATCATAGTTTAATCAACGGTGTGAAGAGGAGTGGCATTACAGTAATCCTTGGGATTTTCATCGACAAGTATTTAAAATAAACAATGTTTACATATCTAACTTCTTTTTCTCCTCCAGTTCTTCAAAAATTTCATCTTCTTCATCTTTTCTTGCTCCACGTGTTGCATTTATAGGTGGAGATTCGAAGGAAAGCCTTTGGGTGCTCCTATGATTTTATTCCAATTCTTCTTTCGATATGGAACACATTGAGCCATTTTATTTTTCATGGTGTCCAACTCATTGACAAACTTTCAGTGAAAGAACGAATCAATGCCTTCATACCGGGAATTTTGGACCTTTTTTAATGGTTCTTGATTTTCCCTGACATAATAAGATCATCTTCAACTTCAATGGAAAGTTATTGAGCATTATCCAAAGTGTTTGGTTGAGTTCTCCACAGTATGAAAATAACTTCCAGCAATTGAGAATTTATGAAGAACCTCTTTTGGTTATCTATAGTGGTACGATCACCAATAGGAATATTGTTAATCAACTTGTCCAATTTGGCCACAAATTATCTCATGAGATCCTGCGGTTATTTCTTTATTTGACTCAATTGAGAGAGAAGGGCATGGACATAATCTACTAAATTTTACCGTGTTTCAAATATAGCTTTATTATCTTCCCAATCAGTGATTGAACAAGGTGGTAAATAATATAACCATTTTAAAGCAACATCTTGTAATGACTCCATGAATAGTCAAACAATGACATATTCATGTCCTACTCCAAGAATGGCACAAGCTATGATAAAATTTGTAATATGCTCACTTGGATGTTACTTTCCATCGCCATATAACTTAGGAAAGTTCTTTCTTGATCCTCTGTGTAATTCGTGGAGTGGAGGAGTCAAAGCTAGTGAAGTAGTGTTTTGACCCCAAGGTACTTGTTAGTGGAAAATCACAGCACCCCCAATTGAGTAATGGATCTTCTTTTCTAAGGAAGGGTCATTTGGTGTGATTTGCATAACATTGGATCATTCCCCAAGCTGTGGGACTTGCAAATGGGAATGATCCTCCAGAGAAGGTTGGTTCCTCTTCCTAAACTACCTGCCACAAGCTATTCCAGTGCAGGCAAGCTAATCTAATCCTAATCTAACTTCCAAGGAGACAAGGAGAGAAAGAAAACTGGAAAAAACAAAGCCTACACTAAAACAAAGTGATACACCAGAGAAGGAAAATGTTGATCATCTATCAAAACTGCCATGGAAACAAAGAGAGGTGAGCAATGGAGAGGATGGACAAGTGCATCATGACAGAGATGGACTTCACACAAAAAATGTTCCAAAATCCCTAAAAACACAGCTCCAAAACCTGCAAATGACATTCAAACATGCACAGATGCCCTGCAACAATGAGAGGCAAGAAGAAACAACCAAAAATGAGCAAAGGATGGAAAAATGCATCACAAAAACATGTTTTTATTGCTCCAAATTTACACAGTGCACCATTTCACGGGCAAGAGGCAAAAAAATGCCATTACAGAGTAGGGGAGGAGGTTCCAACTCCATTTTCGACCCTAGGAAGAAAAGAAGAGGGAGGCAGAGAAGAAGAGTGAACAACCACTAACTAACTTCTCAAAATGATGCCTCTATTACATTTTATAGAAAAAACGTGAGAAGAGAGGGAAAACATGAAAAATCAGATCTTCTACTCCAACCACCGACAACATTTAAAAAATTGGGTCAAAAATTCAAGGATCCATCTGTAAAATCCATTCCCCAATGTATTTTGTTTGCTCGAGGGAGAAAAGACCCAAATTTCATTAAATTTGGTGGTTGAAAATTGGTTCTACATTTTTTCCATGCCAAATTGCATTTTACAATTTTCTCCCACAAATCTCCACCAAAATGAAAAATTGAAGACTCAATGATGAAGAGAATCTTTAGATCTTTCCATTGGTACCAAGATTGTCAAAAACGGAGCTCTGGACCAAAAGATATGGCTCTCTGAGTATTTCCTTTACGTTTTCTACAAAAAAAAATAGCTCGGGAAAATTTGGCACATTTCCCTGCAAATCTGCTGATGATGTGGCATCCATTGGGGTCGGCAGAGGCAGGGGCTCCTTTTTTTCCATTTGCACCTTTTTCACAAAAGGGCAAAAATTTTATTTTCCTCCAAAGGCCCATCGGCCCGCTGCTGGTTTGGGCCTGCCACGTGTCGCTTCTGGGTTCCTTCGGAGATGCAGCCACAATTTTGACTTAGAAAATCTTTTGGTGAAAATTTCCAAGTCCCCAAAATCCTCCACCAACCCACCTTAGCACCTTTGCACAAAATGATGCCACGTGTCCCTTTCAGGACTTAGTCAAATTTTCACTTTGTTTCCCTTTGTGGGCTCGCGAGAGCACCAATGAATTTTACGCTTTTAACCCAAAAAGCACTAAGTTCTCAAATTCTTTCCCCACTCCGCCAGCCCAAAATTCCTTGGCAAAACTCTCTCCCAAGCTCCGCAAGTCCGCCTTGGGCAAATTTTCCTCCATAACTCCACCGAGTCATAACTTGAGAAATACAAGGAGTTAAGAGGAGTTCTTTACCTTTCTGGAAAGGGGAAGAAATTCTCTATCTGATGGAGAAATTTCTAGAAATATTTGAGTGCCTAAAACTTGTGAAATTTTGACTGAGGCACAAAGAGGAGTAAGTTAACCCAAAATAAGAGGGAGCTTATTTTGGTTAACAACTTTGGTGACTCACAGGGGTCATCTGCCTGCTAGATGAATGATCAGTGGCCTTAGTTGCATCCATTGGGCATGGAGTCAAGACTGATAACCAATTCTCTGATCTAACTCTGAAAATTTGACCTTTGAATCACTTGGAAACCCACTGAAACTTGGAGTTGATCTTCACCAAAATTCTAACTGAAATAAATTTTACAGGAGTAATACAACAACACTAAAAATTATATACAAACTGAAAATCATACATGCTCCAAATGGAACATGCAGAGTGTGCACAAGAACTTCTTCTACTAAAAACAAAGCTACCTACTCTACTCTAACCAAGAGAAAAGGGAACTCAAACAAAACCGCAACTGGCAGGGAGAAATAGCTTCCCTTCCTCAAAAATGGCAAGTTGTTATCCATATTTCACCCCCGAGATAGATATTGGATCGAATCACGACCCCACATATAAATAACCCAAGAAAGATCATTTAAATCCTATAAATTGGTTGCATAAAGATCCAATAATGAAGTGGCGGAGGCCAAGAGAGATGAAAGGATCTGTGCAGAAAGAAGCGACTCTGTCGAGCCGTCTCTACACTTTAAATCCATTTTCCAAGCTACACATAGGAAAAACCATCAAATAGCAGGGTTGGACAAGCAGGGAAGATGCTACAAAGGATCCAGAAGAAAGAAGAAAGAATAACAATGAAGATTCGACGTCTCGAGCTCGAAAGCTTGATTCAGAAGGGCCCAAAAACAACTAAGTATGAAGGAGGCAACGGAAGAGACCACGTGTCCTAATGACGCTTATCTCAAAGTGAATCCAAAGGGAGGAACTCAAACTTGCATCAGCCCTCCACGTAGAAAATGGTCAAAGAGAGTCAAGGGGCGGAGAGGAAAAGCTTCAAAATTGGCTAAGTATAGAAGTGTAAGCAGAGAGTGCCAAGTGTCAGCCTGGCGCATTTCCAAGAGTTGGTCCAAAGGCGGAGACCCAAACGAGCGCAAGCTTGCCACGTAGCCCAAAGCCTAAAAATGAGAAGAACCATTGAAAATTCCACAGAGTAGTGGAGGATGACAAGTGTCAACTTGATGCTCCTCCAAAGGAAAATTTTGGTTCGGGGTTACAAGCAAGCGCAGTGCCTCCATGTGTCCTCAAAGGGGGAAGTAGAGTTAGTTGAATAGTCAATGCATAAATAGGATAGCAGAGGCTATCAAGTTTCTTAAGGGTAATGTTTCAAGGGTTAAATGGAGAAAAGATTCCCGAACAAGTGTCAGCCTGACACGTGTCCCAAGGGAAAGTAAGCAATCGGGAAAAAAGTTGATTTTTGTCCCTTGTTACCTCAAAAGGGGGTAAAAGTTACAAAATGGCCTACAAATCTGCCCAAGGAAAAATTTTGCATTTAGATCCGAGTCAAAACCAAGGTAGGGCGTCGGGGAAAAGTGAAAATTTTCCTTTCGTTCAAAAGGCACAAAGGTAAAAATAGGAGCGCATTTCCCAGCCAACCAAAAGGAGCCACATGTCAGGCAGAGCTTCGGGGTTGTGGGAGTTTCTTAAGTTTTGCATTCTTTTGCACAAAAAGACAAAAGGTAAATTGCGGGCCCTTAGGCCTGATTTTTATTCCAATCTAGCTGCCACGTGTTCCAATCCAAAAGGGGGACCCATTTTTGAATTGTTTTCCCACCCATTTGTACGGAATCGATTCAAACTTTAAAGGGGCATATCTTTTGACCCAGGGCTCAAAATATTGCAAATCTAACACCATTGGAAAGATCTCGATCTCTTCTACACCATGGGAGTCTGAAAATTTAATTTTGAGGAGGTTAGGTGGGAGAAAATGGTGAAACATCTTCAGGCCTTCAATGTAGGATCATCAGTCTTAACAACCAGATCGGATTCGATCTATTTCCATTGTTTCCTTTTCCTTCAAGGTGCTGAACCAAGGATCGATGCAGAAAAGATAGATTTGGGGTAGATTTTAGTAGAAGCATTAACAATGGTGGTTGATCTTTGACCTGTGTTTTCCTACTTCTCTCTCTCTCTCTTTTCTCTCTGATCGAATCTATAAATATGGGGCAGGATTCTTTGTAAAGGGTTGGATATTATTAGTTTTGCGAGACTCCTTCTTCTAGAAAAGGATTTATGGGGTTCAGGAATTCCATTAAAATTGTAATATGTTTCTTCCTTTCAGCTATTTTGTAATGAACTGTATAAATCTATAGAGCAATAAAATACGTTTGTGATCGATTTTAGATCCTTCTTGTTTCTTTTGCTTCTATCTAGTCTCTCATTACAGATCTGGCTATATGTGCTTGTTTATTGTATGAATTTTATTAGTTTGTGTCAAAGGTAAACTAATTGTTCATCATTCCTTTAGTGCATCACCTGATAGTTTAGTTATTTCTTATTTCCTGTATGCTTTTATCCCTGTCCCCTTGGCAAGTTTAGACTAGGTATAAGAAATAGATCCTCTGCAAATCCTCACATATGCACCTGAACAAAGGAATAAGGAACTAACCTTCAATCTGGAGAGCTTTTCCATTTGTGCAAGGTCCCACACCTTAGGAAAGTTCAATGTTATGCAATCACACAAAATGAACTTTCCTTAGAAAAGCAGATCTTTTAGAGCTCATTGGGGATCTTTGTGATTTCGCACTAACAGTTTTGGCACACCCGGTGGGACAAGAAGTCTCCATCTTATTACAGTAGAGATTGATGTACACTTTCTATGATTCTGGCTTAAGAAGCTTTAAAAATATACATCTGACAACTCCAAAAGAAACAAATCTACTGGTTTCAACAGTCCAAGTAAGTTCATGAGAAGAATACAAACATGGTCAAGAACCATAGAAGACAGGACTATTTGTCTATTTAGACTTATCCCCAAACAAAGGGAGAAGAAGAAGACGAGTCTAGAGGTCTCTATCCCCACCAAGAAGATATTTATCAACACCTCCTCGTGGCAGACCATTCATTCAATCAAGAGGAGTACTCAGGCCAATCAGAATGGCTTAGCCAAATCCTTATGTTAACTTCACTGGCAGTAGTCCACTTGCCTTGAATGCACAAAATCTAGTTCCTATTGTAGCATTAAAGAGTATCCCATATTTCACTGGGGAGAACCAAACTTCTTTGGGTGATCATGTCCAAGATATTGCAAATGTCTGCACAATCCATGAGATTCATGAAATGGACATAGCAGTTAAATTTCTCGCCTCTTCACTCAAAGGGAAGGCTTCACAATGGTTTAGGAGTCTTGAGGCAGGATCTATTCAAAATTGGAATCAACTATGCACCGCTCTTCACAACCAGTTTGGAGAGAAAGGTGACAATTTGTCTTTGTTAGAGCAACTAACAACAATCAAGAGAGCCCCAAATGAACAACTGACTGACTTCAACCTCAGATTCTAGCAAACCTGGGATAGGATTCCAACAGCAGTAAAGCCCACAAATGAAGGTGCTTTCCTATACTTTCTTAGGGCTTTAAATTCTGATATTTCTTTGATGATTCAGTCAATGGGAGGCACTACACTTCCGCCGTAGCCTATAGCCTTTCCATAGGGGCTAAGAACCATTTGATTCAAGCCAAAAAAATAGCTCCTAGGCCATCTATGCCTCTATACCCTGAGTTAGGAAGCCCAGATACTAACCAAACACCTACATTAGCTCCTATACCCCCCCAGAGTCAAAGTTCAGCTGAAGCTTCCACTTCATCATCTAACACCTCTAAAGAGCTTCAGGAAGTGATGAAGAAACTGCAAAACCTAGGAAATGAGCTAGTGACCATCAAAAGACAACAGGCATAGAGCTCTAGGCCATATTAGCCTCAGACTCAATATCAAACTAGACCCCAATACCAGTAGAATAGGCCACCATCTCAAAATATAAATCAAAATCAAAATCAAGGACAACCTCAAGCTGCTAGACCTTTTAGGTCTTATGATCCAAATACAACCTCAACATCAAAGGCATTGGTCCCTACACAAAACAATATGGCACAAGAATATGATTGGTGTTTTCCATGCAGTCAACCACATAACCAATCCATGTGTTTTAATGGTGCTCTGAATCAAGCTCTAATGGTGTAAACTAGTATGGTGTCATAAGAGCCTAGTCAGGAAGGAGATCAATAGTAAGGAGCTCAACAAGGTGAACCTCCAGGAGAGACCATGCTTGTAAATTGGTAGGATGAAGACTTCTGTGGGATGAATCAGTTCCCTCCTCAAAGTGTGGTTACCAATACACGGTCCAAAAAGAGAAGCATTGGAGAGGGCCAACCACTGAAATCAAGTAACCCTCAACCTTCCATCACTCCATAAGGTCTTGGTGTTCCAAGTGCAACTCCCAACATGCATAACCAATCCAATCCACCTTCCAAATCACCAAGCACCGGTTGTAACAACCCATGTGCAAGAAAAGAATGTGTCTAGGAAGGGGCAAAAAAAAGATAGCTCATTCAATATTATTGAGAAAATGAAGAGGATGAGTGTGAAAATTTCACTATGGGATTCATTGGCCATTCCAAGGAAGAGGGATCACATGAGATCGCCATGTAGAATTAGTCAAGTTCAAATCAACCCCCTAATCAGCAAGAGAGAGTGCTCGCCAATGCAGTTCAACCTGAGAAGAACCAAGAAGAATAACAAGGTAAGAACTTGAGACCCCCTCCATTCTATGTCTCATTAATTATTGGAGACAAATTAGTGCACAATTGTATGATTGATTCTGGGGCTAGTAGTTATGTGATGCCCAAACAAATAACCGATTAGTTGGATCTCCAATATGAAGTTATCTCTAGAGGAGTAGTCCAATTAGATGGGACAATAGTGACTACTATGGGAATCATCAAATATCTGAGCCTCACCCTACATGCCTACCCCAATGTGATTGTCTTACAAAATGTGTCCATCATAGATTTGCCACCACATTTTGCTTTGTGTCTGTCTAGGGACTTCACTGCCAAAATTGGAGGCTACCTGTCTGCTGACTAGTCACATATGCTCTTTAGGACAAGATATGGGGCAAAGGCCATAGTCAGATCTGAACCCATTGTAGACTATCATATTGAAACTTATGTGCCTAGCCCAATTAATGCCAACTGCTCAACTTTTGATCAAGAAGACCTCCTAAGCACTAATGAAGAAAATACCAAGTTGGAATGTATCCCAAACTTGACTCTAGATGAGTGGGCCAACAAAAGACATGCTTTTGACCCCTATAAAGAAATGGAAGAATCTGAGTTGGGTGTCTACCTTCTACATGAAGAAAACCACCCTCTTCCTACCTTAATCAAGCCAGAACATAAAGATGACAATGAGGTATGGAAATTATTCTTTGATGGTTCAAGGAGTAGACAAGGAGCTGGAGGAGGAGCTATGATTGTGTCTCCCAAAGGTATGAAGTATTATTCAGCCTTTAGATTTCAGTTTGCTTGCTCAAATAACACTACTGAATATGAGGCTTTAGTCCAAGGTCTTCATTGGGCAAGGAAGATGGGGATCAAGAATTTGCAGGTGTTTGGCGATAGTGAATTGGTTGCCAATCAAGTCAGAGGACTTAATGCTGTCAAGAATGACCTGCTCAAAAACTATAAGAATAGAGTATGGGACCTCATGGAGGATTTCAAAGCCTTTAGCATTATGTCCATACCCAAGAAAGAAAATGAAGTTGTTGATAGACTTACAATAGTTGGAGCAGCCTTTGATGTGGTGGACAACATCAAGAGAGACAAAGGACAACCACATATCCATGTGGTTGTGAGACCAATAGTGCCAGATAATAATACATGCTGGCAGGTGTTTGAAAATGATCAACAGATCATTAATTTTTTGCAAGAAGAAGCTGAATTCTTAGCTAATAATCAAAGCAGATTGGGACAACAATATGGAAATCAAATAGTACAGCTGCATATAAACAAGCTTCCCAAAGGCTTAGTAACACTGGAATATATTTTCAATCCTAATGATCAATTCAAAAAGGAGAAAGCCAACATACAAATCAAAGGAGAAGATTCAGAGTCAATCCCAGTTGGAGAAGACAAAACACTTCAAATTGGTAAGGTGGCCACCGAGTAGGAAAGGTATGAATTCATACAACTCTGCCAAGAATTCCCGATGTGTTTTCTTGGAGTTATGAGGACTTAAGGGGTTTTAATCCAAAACTAGCACAACACACAATTGAATTGGATCTAGTTGCTCAGCCTACCAAGAAGAAGTAGAGGCCAGTCAACCCACATATTGAGCCTCTAATGAAAAGGGAGTTGAACAAGCTAATAGAGGAAAGCATCATATTTCCAATTAAACACTCAAGTTGGGTTGCAAATCTGGTCCCAGTCAGAAAGAAAAATGGAGAAATTAGGTTGTGTGTTGACTTTAGGGATTTGAACAGAGCCTCTCTTAAAGATCACTACCCACTCCCTTCAATGGAATAGATCTTGCAAGTAGTGTCTAGGTCAGAGAGATTCTCTCTCTTAGATGGCTACTCAGGATACAATCAGATCATGGTGAAAGAAGATGATCAGTTCAAAACTGCCTTCACCACCAAATGGGGCACCTATGCATACAAAAAAATTCCATTTGGACTATCTAATGTTGGTGCTACTTTCCAAAGAGCCATGGATATGGCATTCAAAGGGATAATCAACAAAATAGTGTTGATCTACCTGGATGACATCACTATGTTCTCTAAGAATGCAACAGACCACCTTTTTCACCTGAGGCAAGTGTTTCAAAGATGTAGGAGATTTGGGGTATCTTTGAACCCTAAAAAATGCATATTCTTGGCCCATGAGGGCAGGCTTTTAGGCCATATTGTGTCTAAGGAGGGTCTGGCAATTGACCTAGAGAGAGTTGAAGCAATAAAAGCACTACCATTGCCAAGCCACAAGAAGGCTCTTCAAAGCTTCTTGGGGAAGATCAACTTTGTTCAAAGGTTTGTCCCAAACTTTGCTACTCTGGTTAAGCCAATAACACTAATGTTGAAGAAGAGCTTAGCATTCAGATGGACAACTAAAGGAAAGGTAAGATTTGAAGCTATCAGAGAAGCCATATCATAGGCCCAAACTCTTGTGAACCCAAATTTTTCCAAATACTTCATCTTTGTATGCCTTTGGTGGCAAAGTGACACTATCTCCACAATCTTAGTTCAAAGCAAAACAAAGAAAGCTCTCATACTTGTATGCCTTTGGTGGCAAAGTGACACTATCTCCGCAATCTTAGTTCAAGTTCAACAAAGAAAGCTTAGAACAACCATTTTCTTTCTTCAAATGAGTCCTGGAAGACTATGAGGTAAGGTATTCTTTCATTGAGAAGAAATTCTTGGTGGTGATTAGGGGCCTAAATAATTTTAAGCATTTAGTGTCGACAACAAAATACAACTATTAGTCTCCCATGCAGGAGTCAAAGAATTCCTCCTCAGCAAGGACCTGAATGAGAAATGTGTAGGGTGGATCACTCGTGTCATGGAATATGACATTGAGATCAGGGTCACCAAGCTGGTCCATGGGAGGGGCTTGTGTGAGCAATTAGCCTCTGCTCTACAAGATGAAACAAATAGTGATAAAGAGGTCGTTCTTATCTTACAAGATGATCAAGAAGAAGGGAGAGATGATATACCTGCTCCTTGTTGGACCCAAGACATGGTGCACTTCCTTCAAATAGGTCTATGTCCTCATGGGATGAGTAAAGAAAAAATAAGGCATTTCAGGCTACAGGCCATCCCATATGTTCTTATTGATGGTGTCTTGTTCAAAAGAGACATCAATGGCATTTTGCTGAGATGCATTGGGACAAATCAGGTGGAAAGAGTGCTACAAGAATTCCATGTTGAAGCAGCTGGAGGCCATTTTTCTCCAAGAGTGACAACACTCAAAATCATGAAAGTAGGATATTATTGGCCCAGAGTGTTTAGTGACTGCTACACATGGATCAAAAGGTGCAAGAATTGTGCATTCTTCAAAGGCAAAGAGAGGCTAGCAAAGCACTTCCATTACACCCAATCTTAGTCGACCAACCTTTCATGCAATGGGGATTGGAATTCATTGGAGTCATCAATCCAAACTCAAGCCAAGGTCACAAATGGATCCTGACAACAACATATTACTTTACCAAGTGGATCGAGGCAAGTGGCACTCAAAGAAGCAAATGAGTCTAGTATCCTGGATTTCTATGAAGGGATAGTGACCAAATTTGGGGTACCAACCACCATCATATCAGACAATGCATTAGCATTTATAGGTTCCAAGATCACAGGATGGGCTATTAAAAATGGGACTTATTTGAGTACTTCATCAAACTATTACCCTCAAGGTAATGGCCAAGCTGAGTCTACAAACAAAAACCTGTTGAAGATCATCAAAAGAAATCTCGATGAGAATCAGAGGACCTGACACACAAATCTCAAAACGACCTTATGGGCTGATAGAATAACACCCAAGAGATCTACAGGCAGCTCCCCATTCAAGCTTGTCTATGGGAAAGAAGCAGTGTTGCCTATATCACTTGAATTACCAGCATTGGAGCTTGTGAAGCAACTAGAGATGTCTGAATTTGGACCAATGGAGGCTAGGTATACAGAGTTGATGGAATTAGAAGAAACCAGAGAGAATGCACTTCAAACAATGGAAAAGGATCATGCCTCAATTAAAAGATGCTTTGACAAGAAGGCTAGAGAAAGGACCTTCTAGGAAGGGGACCTGGTTTTGAAATGGGATGCAGATTGAGCAAAACCAGGGAGACATTCTAAGTTTGATGCCATCTGGAGTGGCCCCTATATGATAACAAGATGCAAAAGTAGTAATGATTTCCAATTGTCTACATTAGAGGGAAAAGAGTTGTAGA
Source organism: Taxus wallichiana var. yunnanensis (assembly GCA_018340775.1). NCBI lineage: Eukaryota > Viridiplantae > Streptophyta > Pinopsida > Cupressales > Taxaceae > Taxus > Taxus wallichiana. The sequence continues at coordinate 608,247,300 of CM031239.1, read as the reverse complement.
TTCTAGTGAACGGGATCTATCTTAAGCACTGCTACTAAAAGGGAAGTCTCACCCTATACATATCAGTTTAGTTTCTCTTTCCTCTAAGTGCTTTTGCACATTGTCTTGTTGTAGTGTAGATTGCTTTTTTCCTAAGTGCTTTGCATGCTCTACATGTTCCATTTGGAGCATGTATGATTTCAATTTTGTATATAGTTGTGGTGTTATTTTGTTGCTCTTATGTAGTCCATTCAGAGAGACAGATGAAGTCCTGGGGATAAAACAATTTTCTACTCTTAGAAATCTTCATTTCAAGATTTTATTACAAAATTTGAGAGTTCAAGTGGCCGGGCTCGTGAACCAGAGGCAGGATTAGTATTAGACTATTATTCTTGACTCCATGCCCAATGGATACAACAAGGCTACTGATGTCTTCATCTAGCAGGAAGATGTCCCCGTGAGTCACCAAATTGTTATCCGTATTTTGTCCCCGAGCTAGATATTGGATTAAACCACGACCCCGCATATAAAGAACCCGAGAAAGCTCATTTAAATCCTAAAAATTGGTTGCAGAAAGATCCAAAATGAAGTGGTAGAGGCCAAGAGAGATCAAAGGATCATGTATAGAAAGAAGTGACTCTATCAGGCCATCTCTATGCTTTAAATCTATTCTCCAAGTTACAGAGGTAGAACCATCAAATAGCAAGGTTGGACAAATAAGGAAGATGCTACAAAGGATCCAGAAGCAAGAAGAAAGAAGAACGACGAAGATTCAACGTCCTTAGGCTTGAAACGGTTTAGGAAAGGCCCAAAAATAACTAAGTATGGAGGAGGCAGCGGAAGAGACCACGTGTCCTAATGACACTTCTCTCAAAGTGAATCCAAAGGGAGGAACTCAAACTTGCGCCGGCCCTCCATGTAGCAAATGGTCAAAGAGAGTCAAGGGGTGGAGAGGAAAAGCTTCAAAATTGGCTAAGTATAGAAGTGTAAGTGGAGAGTGCCAAGTGTCAGCCTAGCACATTTCCAAGAGTTGGTCCAAAGGCAGAGACCCAAATGAGCGCGAGCTCGCCACGTAGCCCAAAGCCTAAAAATGAGAAGAACCATTGAAAAGTCCATAGAGTAGCGGAGGCCAACAAGTGTTAACTTGACGCTCCTCCAAAGGAAAATTTTGGGTCGGGGTTGCAAGCAAGCACGGTGCCTCCACGTGTCCTAAAAGGGAGTAGAGTTAGTTGAATAGTCAATGCATAAATAGGCCGGCAGAGGCTGCCAAGTGTCTTAGGGTGTTGTTTCAAGGGTTAAATGTAGAAAAGATTCCCGAGCGAGTGCCAGCCTAACACATGTCCCAGGGGAAAGTGGGCAGTCGGGAAAAAAGTTGATTTTTCCCCTTGTTACCTCAAAAGGGGGTAAAAGTTACAAAATGGCCCGCAACTCCGTCCAAGGAAAAAGTCAGCATTTAGACCCGAGTCAAAACCAAGGCAGTGTCGGGGGGAAACGTGAAAAATTGCCTTTCATTCAAAAGGCACAAAGGTAAAAATAGGAGGGCATTTCCTAGCCAACCAAAAGGAGCCACGTGTCTAGGTGAAGCTTCGAGGCTGCGGGAGTTTCTCAAGTTTTGCGTTCTTTTGTTGAAAAAGACAAAAGGTAAATTGCGGGCCTGTAGGCCTGATTTTTATTCCAATCTGGCTGCCATGTGTCCCAATCCAAAAGGGGGATCCATTTTTCAAATTTTTTTCCTACCCATTTGTACGAAATCGATTCAAAATTCAAAGGGGCATATCTTTTGACCGTGGCTTGAAATATTGCAAATCGACATCGTTGGAAAGATCTCGATCTCTTCTACACCATGGGAGTTTGAAAATTTAATTTTTAGGAGGTTATGTGGGAGAAAAATGGTGAAACATCTTCGGGCCTTCAATACATGATCATTAGTCTCAACAACCAAATCAGATTCAATCTATTTTCGTCGTTTCCTTGTCCTTCAAGGCGCCGAACCAAGGATCAATGCAGAAAATATAGATTTGGGGCATATTTTAGTAAAAGCATTAACAACGGTGGTTGAGCTTCGACCGCATTTTCCCTTCTCTCTCTCTCTCTCTTCTCTCCGATCGAATCTATAAATTTGGGGCAAGATTCATTGTAAAGGGTTGGATATTCTTAGTTTTGCAGGCTCCCTTCTCCTTCTAGCAAAGGATTTGTGGGGTTTAGGCCTTCCATTAAAATTGTAATACATTTCTACCTTTCGGCTATTCTGTAATGAATTGTATCAATCTATAGAGCAATAAAATATGTTTGTGATCGATTTTAGATCCTTCTTGTTTCTTTTGCTTCTATCTAGTCTCTCATTATGATTTGGCTATTTGTGCTTGTTTATTGTATGCATTTTATTGGTTTGTGTCAAAGGTAAACTAAGTGTTCATCATTCCTTTGGTGCATCACCTGGTAGTTTAGTTATTTCTTATTTCCTATATTCTTTTATCCTTGTCCCCTTGGCAAGTTTAGACTAGGTATAAGAAATAGATCCTCTGCAAATCCTCACATATGCACCTGAACAGAGGAATAAGGAACCAACCTTCAATCTAGAGAGCTTTCCCATTTTTGCAAGGTCCCACACCTTGGGGAAAGTTCAATGTTATGCAATCACACCAAATGAGCCTTCCTTAGAAAAGTAGATCTTTTAGAGCTCAGTTGGGGGTGCTATGATTCTGCACTAACAAAGCAGCCATGCAACTGATTTTACACTAAACATGGTTGGTTAGATGAGTGAAAAACTAACTACAATCCGATCTTCCACCCAAATCACCAAAGTATCAATTGAAGGCAAAACCAATACATCTTTTAGTTGCTCTGCATTTGGATTGAAGAGGTATGGCAGCTAATCCTTGGTGCCTTATAGCTCAACCTCATGCCCCGAAATGGGCATGACTAGATTTGGCTTCTCCTTTGGCTCCAATGAAGTCAAATACCTGATTGGGCAAGGTTTGATCCGTTTGATATGCCCATAGCTCTGATTTTCAACTCCAAAAATGGAGTCTTCTTACAGATCCTCTTGAATGGATGGTGTGGAAGAAGTGGTGGAACTCTTCTGCTCTTTTTCTTCCTCCATAGCAGCATAAAACTCCTCTACAATTTGCAGCTCTTCATCTCTAATTGCAACATCCATTGGAGCTGCTTTTGCATCATCATACTCTGCTGCTATACATTGTTGGCTCTGGAGTTCTTCTGCTGATTTTTGAAGATCAATCTGCTCTTGGACAACCCCTTCTTCTAGCATGAAGTTTGTCAAATCAAAATTTCTACTTTGTTGTTCTAGAGGACTGTTTGTGACAACAATGTCTTCTTGGCAGTTCCCTCTCATGGTGGATGTGGCCTTTGGAAGATCAAAATCTCCCAACCTTGATTCAAGAAGCATGGTGGAAAACATTGGTTGTGCTTGCAAGTTTTCTTTCATGGCAGTAAGCTCTTGAATGGTGAATGATGGGGAAGAAAAGATTGCAACTTATGTGGGTTGTTTCTGTCAAAACATCCTTCTAAGTTTGATAAAATTTCAAACTCTATGTTGTCCCTGTTGTAGCCAAGTTTCTCCCTCTTCCATGGTGTCTTTTTGGTTTGCAACTTGTTCACCATGGTTTCTTTCATCCTCCAACATGAAGTTTGAAAGATCAAACTCTTCTCCAACGTTAGAGCTCGAGAAAGATGAAGTGGAAGGAAGAACTGAAGGTTCTTCTATAGCCTATTTTGTGTTCAAAGCCTTTGGATCTGCATTTTTATCCTCCACAGTTGGAATGTACTCCTCTTCTTTTGGATTTGGAGCAGCTTCTCCTTCCTCTACTGTTTGAAGACCATCTTGCTCTTGATTGAAATCTTCCTCTAGCATGAAGTTTTCCATATCAAACTCCTCAAACTGCTGCTCTAGAGGACAAGTTAGGACTGCAAGATTTCTTTTAGAGCTTTCCTCCAAAATGGATTCATCAACCAAAACAAGCCCTTCAAATGAAAGCAATAAAACACTAATAATGTGTTCTTCTTCTGTTGCTACAAACTCTGATTTGGTCTCATCCACTTGCTCCTTTCCAATGGGACTTTGAGCTTATTTGTTTTCTCCTTCCTTGGCTAATTGGGTAGTTTGAATTGGATCAACATTCTCTTCACTTAAAGTGTCAACATGGACACTACATTCTGAGTAAACTGACTGTTGATTTTCTTCTTCCTTTTCTTGTTCTTTCTCTGCTGCAAATTCAGTCTTAGCCACCACTGGCTCTTCAACTTTCTTCTCCTCTGAAGGCTTGACCAATAAAGGAATCTTTGTTATCCCAAACCTAAGAGCTAAGCTCACTAAGCTTTTAACCATTTCTTCTTATTTCACTTCTTCTTCTTACTATCCTTCATGACTGATTTTTAAAATTTCTTCTTCTCCACATGGAATTGGGAAGGCAAGAGAAGGAGTGGGTTGGGATTCAACCATTTTTTCATTTTATTTGTGGTGGTGGAAGAGATGAAACTTCTTGTTTCCTTGGAGTGGAAGGTATTTTTTTTTTGCTCTTGTGGAGGGGATTTGGATTTGGAAGAGAAGAGGGTAGAAAATCTAAGATGGGATGGGAGACTAGGGGATGGAGGGATGGTTTTCACAACTGGAGCAACATTGGTTGGGTTTACAACTTGACATTGTTGAAATGGTAAAGCTTGAGATGAAGAAGAAGAAATACAAGGAACTGTTGAATGAATTACCCATTGACAAGGTTGATTCAGACTCTGCTCATATGCTTCTATCTCCTCAGTCCATTGTGCAAGTTGGGGCAACATCTCAATTATGAAGTCCATCTTCTCTTGAGGGCTATAGTGTCTTGGAAAAGGGCCTTCCCATGGGAAAGGTTTCTTGCAACCAATTTTGAATGCCTTCATTTGATTTGTTTCCCTTGAATGCACCATGCCAATCTCCATTTTTTGGATCTTCTCCAATAGACCAACATCTTTCATTTGATTTTCTTCATTGTTTGCATACCCCTGCTCTTGGAAAGCTCCATAGCCAAACTGATTTTGGCACTGCTACTCATAGGGGTAAACATGCTGATTTTGGATTTGCTCAAAATGATGATTTGAAGGATTTGTAAAGCTTATTGGAGTTGGAATGTGTTGTTGTTGCTGTAGATGTGAATTCTATGGTCAAAATGAAGTCATGATTGCACAACTTCATGGAATGGAAATAATGAAAGAATATGGAAAGAAGGGTGAATGGAAGTGAATGGAAAACAAGTCTGCAACTCAGAGAATGAGTTGTTTACTAGATGGAGTCGGCAGATGTGCAAATTGAAGCTTCTAATAAGTTGGAAATTGCGACAAGTGCACATCAATCTTGTTGCAATGAAGTGGATACCTCTAAGGTCCCACTGGGCATGCCAAAACTATTAGTGCAAAATCACAACACCCCCAAATGAGTTATGGATCTGCTTTTCTAAGGCAAGGTCATTTGGTGTGATTTGCATAACATCATATCATTCCCTAAGCTGTGGGACTTGCAAATGGGAATGATCCTCCAGAGAAGGCTAGTTCCTCTTCCTAAACTACCTGCCACAAGCTATTCCAGTGCAGGAAAGCTAATCTAATCCTAATCTAACTTCCAAGGAGATAAGGAGAGAAAGAAAACTGGAAAAAACAGAGCCTACACTAAAACGGTGATACACCAAAGAAGGAAAATGTTGATCATCTATCAAAACTTCCATGGAAATAAAGACATGTCAAAGAAAGTGGACATGATGGACAAGTGCATCACAGACCAGAGATGGACTTCACACAAAAAATGTTCCAAAATCCCTAAAAACACAGCTCCAAAACCTGTAAATGACATTCAAACATGCACAGATTCCCTACAACAATGAGAGGCAAGAAGAAACAACCAAAAATGAGCAAAGGATGGACAAATGCATCACAAAAACATGTTTTTATTGCTCCATATTTACACAATGCACCATTTCATGGGAAAGAGGCAAAAAAATGCCATTACAGAGAAGGGGAGGAGGTTCCAACTCCATTTTGACCCTGGGGAAGAAAACAAGAGAGAGGCAGAGAAGAAGAGTGAACAACCACTAACTAACTTCTTGAAATGATGCCTTTGTTACATTTTATAGAAAAAACGTGAGAAGAGAGGGAAAACGTGAAAAATTAGATCTTTTGCTCCAACCACCGACAACATTTAAAAAATTGGGTCGAAAATTCAAGGATCCATCTGCAAAATTCATTCCCAAATGCATTTTGTCTTCTCAAGGGAGAAAAGACCCATATTTCATTAAATTTGGTGGTTGAAAACTGGTTCTGCATTTTTCCATGCCAAATCACGTTTTGCAATTTTCTCCCACAAATCTCTACCAAAATAAAAAATTGAAGACTTAATGATGAAGAGAATCTTTAGATCTTTCCATTGGTACAAAGATTGTTAAAAACGGAGCTCTAGAGCAATAGATATGGCTCTCTGAGTATTTCCTTTACGTTTTCTACAAAAAAAAAAAATAGCTCGGGCAAATTTGGCACATTTCCCCCGCAAATCCACTCATGACATGGCATCCATTGGGGTTAGCGGAGGCGGGGCTCTTTTTTTTCCATTTGCACCTTTTTCACAAAAGGGCAAAAATTCTATTTTGCCTCCGAAGGCTGTCGGGGCCCACTACTAGTTTGGGCCTGCCATTTGTCGCTTATGGGTTCCTTTGGAGATGCGGCCACAATTTTGACTTAGAAACTCTTTTGGTGAAAAGTTCCAAGTCCCCAAAATCCTCCGCTAGCCTGCCTTAGTGCCTTTGCACAAAATGATGCCACGTGTCCCTTTCGGGACTTAGTCAAATTTTCACTTTGTTTCCCTTTGCGGGCTCGCGGGAGTGCTAATGACTTTTGCGCTTTTAACCCAAAAAGCGCTAAGTTCTCAAATTCTTTCCCTGCTCCGCTAGCCCAAAATTCCTTGGAAAAACTCTCTCCTAAGCTCCGCAGTCGCCTTGGGCAAATTTACCTCCATAACTCCACCGAGTCATAACTTGAGAAATACAAGGAGTTAAGAGGAGTTCTTTACCTTTCTAGAAAGGGGAAGAAATTCTCTATCTGATGGAGAAATTTCCAGAAATATTTGAGTTCCTGAAACTTGTGAAATTTTTATTGAGGCACAAAGAGGAGTAAGTTAACCCAAAATAAGAGGGAGCTTATTTTGTTTAACATTACTAGCTCATCCATCTTTAGAGGAAGAGTGTTCAATGGTCGTGGATAGATGGGAGATGCACTAGGACTAACATTATGATCTTCAAATGAATTTTTAGGAGCTTTTCTTGGAATATGTATGGGAACAACTATGAAATCAAATGATTCTTGAAATTCAAAAAAAGGATTATGAATGACTATAATTCCACTTGGTCTTTTGTAGTGAATCTTCTATCTTCCATATTGTAAAGGATTTTTAAATGAGGAAAATGAAAGTTTACAACTAGGAATACAAAAAGTCACTACGAAATATGAAGGGTTTCATGCAAAAACCAACATTGGGTTTTCAAGAAATGGATTTCATAATTTTGGTTTTGTATTTTTGTATTTTTAATGAATTTTTGAGATATTTGATTTTTAGGATTTTGTGGATCGCTATAAAGTCTAGTAAAGAAAAATACACTACACGGTGGGTTCCAAAACTATAGGTGAAATTTTTTGTCTAGGAAAAAATACGCACTTCTTAATGCTCACGGAATTGAATCCCTCCACTTCAAGATGGGGTGGCTCCCATTTATTTAAATATGGATTATTTACATTATTTCCTACAATACATGCCCATACTTGGTATCCATGAGCTCCTTTGGATTCGACCATATCAAATATGTCTTGAGAATCATCAATGACATCATTGCAATCCTATGAATGGAGACACTTCCTCTTGGTGAGATAGAATTGAACACTGACTGAATGAAAAATGCCTTATGGAAGCATGTGAGAACTTCCTATCACGCCTCTTGAATGAGAATTAAGAGTGTACCTTAGAAATGGTTCCCATTGTGAAATTTGTTGAATGATTCAAATGGATGTTCATGATCAATAATCCTCCCGTGCACTCTGACTTAGGTCCACAAATGAGTTTTCCTTCTTCCATCATCTTCTTCAAATCATCAAAATCCATGTGCTCCACTAGAGATGAAATAGGCTCGTATCTAGAGTTGTGAAGCTTAATTTTACATTTTTGTGATCTCCTTGACCTTAGAAGGTGATATGAATGCTATGGTGCAAATAAAAATGGATTTTACAATTGTTTCCAAAAATCCACAAATTTAAGTGTATTTCAGTGTTACGGGCTACTCATTCTGTATTTCATAAAAAATGAGAGTAAATCAAATCCAAATTGGACATGAGTTGATTAGTTGGAAATTTATTCCCAAGACAAATAGACTCTTCTAATTTGGTGATATTCTCTCATTAGAATCAATGGTAATTTCAAAAACAAGTTCATTTGTGGGAAAAGCTTGAATATTGGTGTTAATGGGAAAAGCGGGAAAATTTTGTTTGGTCACATAGGGAGAAATTATTTTCCGAATGAGGCAATCTTGGTATTCTTACAAATATCTTGGGGAGGGGAATTAATGCTCCAAATTTCATGAGACTCCTCTTGCGGGGTTTGGGAGAACAAGCCAAATCAAATTTCCATGGACATGGGGTTTTCAAGGCTTTTGGAGCAAGGAATTAGGGTTTTGATCATAAGTACAACAATTATTATTCTTAGATCATGTGATGTAGATCAAAATTATGGGCTTGGGGAGTGTATTGAGTGCTCAAATTTTTGTATGATTCCTCTGTGTGGATCGAAGGCAATCTCCGTTTTAAATTTTTAGTTTTCTTGGTATATGGAGGAAATGGTAGCTGAAAAAACTAGTCTCAAATATATCTTGGAGGATTTTATCATCTACTATTCCTAATACATCTCATTCAAGGTTCCATCATGAGGAGTTAGTGGTCCAATTTTAGTGGAAAATGGGTATTGTGATGAGGAGATATGAGGAAAACTAGGTTTTGAAGCTCTAGGGAAGAAAGGGAAGTTTTTTTAAGTTTAAATGTGGTGAACTAGCTCCATTGTGAGATTTAATGACTTCCTCCTCTTTTTGAACTTGTTTTGTGTTACTTTGAGAGGGGAACAAGGTTTGATGCTCTTATAAGGTGGAAATGGAAGTGGAGGAGTGCACATGGAGTGAGTGGAGAAACATGGAAGTGGAGAAGTGGAGAAATGGAGACCATTTGCACCTAGGTACACTTTTGGGGTGCAATTGCACCTCATAAGTGTACTTTAGGTGCAAATGGGGTGAGAAAGTGCACATGGGGTGGAGATGGGAGTGGGGAATGCACACACATTTGCACCCATACTTTATTTTCTTGTGTTTTTCCTTTTCCTTGCTTTCCGCAATTAAAAACTCCTCCAATCAGATGAGGGTGAAATTTTGTAGTGTAATTTCATCTCATAAGTTTTCTTGGTGCAACGGAGATTCAAATCTCCACTTGGATGGAAAATTTGGGGCCCACATTTAAGTTGCACTTTGCTCACATATCTCCACCATGCACTTTTGGTCTTCCCTTGTGTTTTTGACTTATGAATCTCCCCACCAATCATAAGTGGTTACAATTATGGGGTGTAATTTCACCTAATAAGTACACAAAAGGTGCAAAGGGACATGAAAAGTGTACAAATGTGCCAAAGTGGAGTTTCAAACATGTTTTGCACCTTGGAGTCATTTCTTTAACCTAGAGTCCATCCTTGGTTAATTTTTTCCATATAATATATGAAATTGCATGGAAAAGAGAAAATGAATCCAATGAACCTATTTAGGAAGCTTGGAAATAATTTATTCAACAAATATTACTTATACCTTCCTTTTTGTTTAGGATGGTGCACTGGTGAGCCAAGTTACAAGAAAGGTTTCCAACAAACACGAGCCAAACCAAGTTTTGGGTCATGAAGAGCATTGAATTTACTTTCATTCGAGATATTTTTATGATTATAATTCCACCCAAGGTTCTTGAAACCTTTAGTGTAAAATTCAAGTGCAAAAAGGCAACCTTGCACCGGTGTCGAAAAGGTTTCCACTTTCTATACCCCCAAAATTCCACCTTAATTATTCCATTGTGTAGTAGGCTCAAAAATATTTCCAATTCCTAGGATATGAGCTCCCGACACCACACGATGTTCCCAAACCTTATGTTGAAGTTGAGTATTGAATGAAACATGCACACTCCATTTTCTTGAAAAGTGACTAGGAAGAAATCTCTCCCAAGACCATTAAGAAACTCCCATAATGATTGCTAAATTATTAATATACCCTCTCTGAGAGAAAACTCGGATGCCTTTCCATTGACTATAACCAAAATTTCTAAAATTCTTCGAGGCTCCCGAAACCCTTCCCATAAGTTGAACTTTGAAATCGGCAATTTTGACAAATTAGGCTATTTTGACCAGTTTGACCAAAAAGGGGAAAAAGTTTCAATGAAGTTTTCATATAAAATGTAGTGACATTTTATATGCCAACAGATCCAAAAGTAATAAATTTAGTGAGAAATTTTTCGCAATAACATGCATTATTCAATATGCATTTTTAATATTAATTAATTAGATGTCTAGAAAGCAATACAAAATACAATAAAAGTAAATTTCACAACCATATTGTAGATCGACAAACTCAAGATTCAAGTTGTATAAAAATATAAATTATATTGTGAAAATATATATGAAATTTATATAGAAGTTCATCAAAATTTATCGATTAACATTGGTAGCTCATTGCATTTCATCTCCGTGCCATGGGTTCATTGGATCATGCCAAGTTAAATGCCTTAAAAATTATATTTAAATAAGGGAATTTATGTAGAAGATTATGGTCGAAAAATTGTAATAGTCAAGAAATAAATCGAGCAAGTTTGAAGTTTGCTAAGATTTGAATAATCATTGTGATGTCTACAAGATATAACTAAGGAAATCCAAATCGGTTCTTAAATATTCTCTCATCTACACACATGGACATTTAAAAAGGATTAATTATTTTTGTTGGTTAAGGGATTCACCTCAATAAAATCCCTAACCTTTTAAAGGTAAGTAACATTTCATGACAATGAATTGAAAAATAAATATAAGGTAGTTTCTTTTTGGTTGCTTTTGATTCGCCCTCGTGGCCATTCTCTGCTTCCTCGTGGCTATTTTTTGATGCCGTTGTGACTCTTTTGTTTTGCTCTATGGGCCTTGCTTGTTTTTGGGTTGTGTTCTCTGTCGGCCACCCCTTTACTATGCAATGCTTTGTATTATTATGTTTATAATATAAAAGCGGTTCCAATAGTAAAAATAAATATAAAAACATCTCGCATATAAATGTTTTAACTATTGAGTAATGATGGTTTTGGTCTATGATTGTGAAGAAGAAAACTCGAATAATTCTTAACTATTGTCAAAATGTAGAGAAACAAGAAGATATAAGTGAATGGGTAAAAATTATATAAAAATAATGAGTTTTCCAATTTAAATAAATAAATTATGAATACAAACTTAAAGTTTATAACCATTCGGTGCCTATTCTTTGTTCTAAATGCACATTTCAAGTACAATACGAGACAATTGATTCCAAGTAAAATCTATATATATTTTGAATTTTTCGGATATAAATAATACGTCAAACAATAGTCCATTGACATATTTATTTGTAGTCCTAATATATTTAATGAAATATATTTTGGTAAGAATATTCTCACAATGAATAGCATATATATTACACATAAATATAAAGTAAACTTTATACACTAGACTATTTATGGAATCATTTCTAGCAACATTCTCATCCACATGTATCTAATGTACACATAGAATTATATAACTTACAATACATGACATAAGGAATAGTTAGGGTTATAAGCGACACGTCTAAGAAAAACCTTAGAAATAATGATAAAACACGGACAAAATAAATCAACCATTAAATATGGAAAGCCACGGGACACCCAAAGAAGTTAAATACGATCTCATGTGAAAAATAAACCCAAGTTTAAAGTAGACATGGAGAATGGTTTTACAATTTGAACTTTTAAAAAAGCATTAAATTAAACATATTTAGGCGATGTAATTAGGTTTAGTTCATATATTAATAAACTAAATTTAATTACAGAATAATTAAAGTGGTTGGGAAATTAAGGTTTTGCGTTTAAAGACACTAGATTGAATGTTAACACGGAGATAATCGTTAGTTATATCTGTTAGTAAATCTGTTCATTCAATGAGGCGAATCAAACCTTTAAGTTCAAAATTTATGAAATGTTTGTGACTACTTTCGTAATGGTCATGAAATTAGTCAACCAAAATTTTAATGAGTGTGAATAAGGTTTTTCTATATAGGGGAATAATTGATTTCGTAATCATAATCACTATACTTTAATTTTAAAAACTTTACTCATTTTTGTTAGGTTTGGTTAAGTCATGAAAAAAGTGATCTTCCTCTTTGAAACCCTAATTTAATCTATAAGTTTGTGGAATATTTAACGAAAATTAATGTGTTTTGGGATTTATATTAAACTAAACAAAATTCGAGGATAACAAATTGGCAATTAACATACAAGTACAATGGGTTCAACAAATAAAGTGTTAGTCCTTAGCTTTTCAATGTGTACTGCAAATAATTATTAGAGTTTATATATTTGAAACTTACATTTTTGATACGAACAAAAAAATTCATTTCTTTTTATAAATATATGAATTAACTTTTGTATTTATAAACGCCGTAGATTTGAATTGGGATCTTATTGACACACAAGCGGACGCACAACAAATAAAAACGACTAACAAACATAAGGCAACATCTCAAAACACATGTAGGAGAGAGAGAGAGAGAGAGAGAGAGAGAGAGAGAGAGACTTTCGGTCAATTTTTTTATTTGTGTGTCTAAGCACAACTCGTGCAATGTGTGTTTTGAGAAATTCCAATTCTATCAACATTGGAGGGTGGGAGCTTCAATCTGTCCGAAAGCAGGGCCCACACCTTGTATGGACTTAATGGGGTTTGAACCTAGGTAGAGCAAGAATGCTCAAACTTATCCAATTTGGACTTCCAAATCACCTAAATCCCTACCATGACTTCAAAAATATTTTAAAAATTCGACAATCTAATAATATTAAAATATGGGCCGAGAAAATCCTCAACTTAAATGAATGATCTTGGTCCCATAAAGAATTAGCTCCATGGAATGATCAAGCTAAAATCATTTCATTTCACTTGGACGTTCTTGTCTACATGATAAATGGGGGAATGACTCGTAGCAGTTGAAAGGAACATTTATTTTTAGTGGCGTTGAGATTGACGTTGGCATTTAAAAGAAAAAAACAAATCGAAGCTTTCATATTCATTGCAGAACATACATCACCGGCGCTCAAAAAGTCCGCTTTCATTGCTTCCAAATCAAGTATCCTCTTTGCTTTTACTTTACTTTGCATTATTTCCCTTTAATATTCCGTATTCCTCTGTGAGGCTTAACTTGCGATAGTTGTGTTTCTCAAGTAAACTGTAACTTGTCACGCCATTGCATCGATTTCTTTTTGCAGAATAACACATCTTAATAATGTACCGACTCGAATGCTCCCTTTCGGCGGCCTTACATTTTCCGCTAGCAGACCAACAATTTCAAATCATGTATGCCTGTCAAATCAAAATTTGTTGATCATCTACCTCTTTCACTTGGCTGTAAAATCTAGTTTTTTTAATATATATTTTTATGATTTTTTCACATAAATATAAATGAGTTGTATATTTTCGTATATTTTATATATATTTATAGAGGACAATTTAAAAATTTATACAATTTTCTATATTTTCAGCCTGTCATTATCTACGACCGCCTAAAATTTTAACCCATAATTTACGGTAGGTCAACAACCTATCAATTTTCAGGGGTAGAGCCTACCAATTTCAAGGCCTTAGTGCCACCGTGGAAAGTTAACGACTAACGTCGATCAATTACCACGTCCTTCCGTCCAAGGTTAAATTTGACGCCCCCTATGCCTCTCACATATTTTTTGGGTAATAGTAATTTTTAATACCGCCTTCAAAAATACAAAATAGTATTAATTATAGCAATTATTATATATTTATTTAATTATTTTAAATATATATTTATATGTATTTTTATAATTTAAATATAAATCTATATAAAAATGACGGTCAAATTTTAAATATGCAAATCACATGCAATAACGTGTAAACTACCATAAGAATTATCCCCGCCCGTCTATTGTCGGTCCTTCCGTTTGCCACGTACATATGACTTCTTCCTTGGTATCTATACATTGTTGATACAACACAAATATTTATTATGTTACAAATTTAAATTTTAAATATCTAGTGTGTTCTCCACCAAGCCTCGTTGATTGGTGTCCATCTAGTTCACTTGGTGTCTCGGCCCCCAAATTTCCCTTCGTGGACACTTCTATCCCACCTTTTCTGGTATTGTAGTAAAGCCCAAAAGGCTTGGAACCGGATTCACTCATTCTTTCTCCTTTTTAGACCAGAATGTTTCCCTTGGCAATATATTATGTTAGGCGATAATTCCATAATGCCTCACATGTTTGGCCAAATTTGGCATGCTTTCAGAGGGGAAATTCTTTTTGGCTTTGGAAAGAAAGGAAATCTTGTTTATGTTCTCATGTTGAAGTTAATCAATATTTCTTTATTTAGAATAAGTTGATGTTTATCTCCAATGTGTTGTTGTAGATACAAGTGCAAGCGAATAAGGTGGCCCTTGAGGTTGAGCACCCCTAGACCCTCCTTCGTCACTGGCGCGATGCCCCTTACAATGTTGCTCAGGGGACACCTTCTCCCTCTCGATGCTCTCCACCCCACATCGGTTGTCCCCGAGGTGGTTGTTGGAGCTGCTCCCAACACCGCTCATTCAGCCGTGCTCGCCGATTCCCGTGCAATCAGCCACCACGAAGGAGCTTCTCTCCCCTGCCCCCAACTCGTGACTAGGGTTGGGGCTCCCCGCAGCCTTCTCACCAGATCAGTTGGGGCTCATCGGCTGCCCCCGAGCTGCGCACTCATGATGGATGGAGCTCCCTGCCTCTGCTGGATAAGTTTCCTAGATTAATGGCTTTAGCCATCTCGCTCACTCGCAACACTGTGGAAGACAATGAAGAAGAGAGCCACATTGGCTCTGGCTGGGAGTTGTTGGACAGTGGCAAGGACCTTCCAGGATTTGGCTGCAATGATGACCATGATCCGCCCTCTGCCAGTCAACTTTTTGCAACAGTGGCTTAACTTCATTTTCGCAGTGTTTATGTTGTTATAGTTGCCTTTTCCTAGGCTTAGGCTAGTTTGTTCATGGCTTTGGGGTGTGCTCTCATACCCCCTTCTTTTTGTTGAATTATCTTGTATTATTTTACTTGTTAATATAATGTAAGATCTTATTCAACAATTTTTTTAAATATCCCGCTCAAATTTTGAATGTTGAAAGTCCGCTGAAACTATTCTATTTCCTTTTCAGGCTCAATACACTACAACATTGTTTATACAGATAGTTGAGTAGAGGAGTAAGATAAATCGGTTTACAGGATTGACAGTAAATTGCAGTCTGTTCACATTGAATAATTCTATTTTTATTATTATTATTTCACACCAGGAATGTAGAGAGGCTTAGAATATGGACTAAGGAACAACCTAAAGCCTGAAAGCCCATTCTGAAGGTCGTCTATAATAAGAGAGGCATTTTCCTCTCTCAAATTTAGCATCATGGAAAATACTCAAAGATTGGTTAGTATTTATTTTTAGTTTGGACTATAGTTTCTCTTAAAACTAAAATAGAGATTTCCTTTTAGTGAAGACCATAATCATAAACATATTACCAAATGGCAAGGATGTAGCAGATGGATTCACTCTTCGTTCCAGAAATAAGGGGAATTCGGCATATTATTGTAGAGTTTTGCAATGTTGCAAGAAACTCTAGATGCCTGACAATTGTTTGACAAATGTGGCGGAATTTAATTAAGGAAATAAACTTTAGCCTATTGTATTTAATGGACCTCTCCAATTCGTAACATAAACGAGTCCTTAAAAGACACTCTAAATGCATGTGTCATCGCTTTGACAATCACTGAAAAAACGATGCATATTATTCGAAATGATTGTGCTAGAATGCTGATCTCTAAATGTTTTCCTTTTATTGGAAATGAATTTTTCCTCTACCTTACTTGTCATGGTAATAGAATTAGAAACATTGGCTAGGTCAAACATTTAGATCATGTTGGATGTGATCCTTGAGACTTCTAAGGCAACAATGCATTTAGATTATCATATGTAATCATCTCCACATGTAAATATAAGCTTTGGAACTACTGAATATAATCCTTCATTGACCCTATTTTCTACAACTTTACCAATTGGTTAAAGTAGTTCTTGGCCAAGCTACTACAATAGTGCATTTCAGAGCTCCTATGTAACAACCGAGTAGGTGACACTAAGAGCGCTCTTCTTCTTTTGAGCACACAACTATCAATACCAAATGAATTGTCCAAGTTACATATATAATGATGCCATACTAATATTTTTCCCATATGGGACCGATGTAGATCAAACAATTTATCCATCTGGTTGATCCAATTGAGAGGGTCCTTGACATCAAACTTATGCATGTCCACCTTTGGGAATAGGTTTCATGGCCAAGAATTAATGCTTACCCTAGAGAAATGTGATGCATTATTTGAATCATAATTTGGATTTCCATTTGATCCACCTTGTTTTTTCTATGGGATAACAATAACTCAATATTTGTGGTTATCTTAGTTGTATGTCCTTTTAGTGTCCCCACCTCTCCTTGCATATTATGAACCATACAATTGACATCTCCCTTTAAGGTTTGCATGTTCTCCACTAAGGTTTGTATTTTTCATCCACCAAAAAGACAATAGTATCATAAGTTCCACCCCATTGCAAATTTGATTTAGCCTCCTCCTTGTTAGGAGTTCTCAGAGTGGCAGAACCTTTTCCTTGGCCTCGTAGTCATTCTTCTTGTCATGCTAATTATGGTTCAGGTTTTGTAATGATGTCAAATAGAGAGGAAAAAAACTCAAAATAAAATTATGAGAGATTTCAAAAATGTAAAAATTAAGAAAAATTCTAAAACTTGCGGGATATGGAACAAATTTGTGAAAAACCCTAAAATGAATATAACTACCAAAAAATATAAGAATGAGTTGAAATTTGGAGGGTAACTTCATATTTTTTTAATAATTCATGTAAACAAAGAAGAAAATTTGATAGTAATTTGTAAGATATAGTTAAATCCTAAAAATTAGGGTTTTGACCTAATTTTGGCCCAAATCAAAGATTTGATACTACTTATAAGGAAATTAATTAGATATATAAGAATAGTAGCAATAATAAACACTAAAGAACACAAAAATAGAGAGATAAGATCACAATAAGCAAGTATGATGATTGATCCACTTCAAGTGCGCAACCTCCAAACCATACAATGAGACTCAAGTGATCAATATGATGATCATCTACTATATACTATCTCCTCTATATGCCATACTTGTCCTATGTAAACCACCTAGGATGACCTACTAAGTATATGAATCATAAATAAATTTGATATGACATGTTGAGAGATTATGTTAACCACATGTTGACTACACATATCCTGATTTATGCCATAGGATTAAGGGCATAACAGAAACTTTGAAGATGAGTCCTCTATACTATTTAATACCCCAATGAGAGTTTGAATCTATTCATTTTCCACAACGGATTTTGAAATGTTTTGAAGGCTTCGATTTTTGTTTTAGGAAATAGATCCATAAACAACATGAAGTGCTTGTGACCACCAACCTGACATAATTGGAAGTGAACATGAGTCAAAGTGTACCAACAATGAATTTCAACCATATTTCCATTATAACTCGCTAATAAAGGCCCTCTTGAATGTTCATCCAAAATGCAAGCTTAATACTTCTTAGATTTTGTGAGCAAGGTTGGGAAATCTTGCATGCCAATTTTCGCAACACAAGAATGCAATCATGATTGAAGTGCCCAATTTTACATACCACAACATGTTTGGAGACATTCCATATTCAATGAGATGATAAAAATTCCATGAAATTGATGGCTCACCACCGAGTTTTAATAATTTTCCTTCATCATACCCAATCAATATGACTCCATTGTGAAATTTTATTTTTGTAGTGACATCTCCATTCTCAAATTAGTATCGGGGACAACTAGTTTTTCTTCAACTAATGAAGGTATATGACATTTTAAAGCATGAATTTTGGAATCCCTTAACACTTGATTCTAATTTTCATTTCCCCCTTAATCATAGACTTGATCAATCCACCAAGTGTATTAGATCACAAATTTCTTCATTAAACTCGGCCTTAAAGAATTCCTTTCAAAAATTTGTGTGTTGATTGGATCCAATATCTAGGCCTTGAGAATCAAACCAAGTGGTGTTACCCGAGGGATTATTTTCTTCATCATAACTAGAAATCACATATTCATTGAATTGAGTGGAGTTTGGTTTTTTGAGGGGATTTTTTCTTCTTTTTGTTTGTGATAAGCTTCAATCTTCTCCCATAAAGTCTTGCATTCATGAGCCTCATGACTCCCTTTTCTACCACACCATTTGTAGAACAAGTGTTAATTTTTATCATTTTATTTTTACACACTATTATTGTTATTTTTACCTCATTTACCCTTATTCTTCCCTTCTCCCTTATCATCATTCTTGGAAGACGAGGCCTTAGAAAAACAAACCTTGAAATAATTTCATTTTTGATTAGCATAACAAATGATTTTTCATGTGGAGTCAATTTTTATTCCAAAATCCTTTTCCCTTTTGACCATGTTTTTAACTAATTGATCAAGTATGAGTCTTCTATTGATTGCTTGCTCATAAAGACTCTAAATAGGTTGAATATGTAGGAAGAAGAATTTTTATGAATCTTGTCGTGTAAATATCAATTTTCACCCCAATGGCTTCAACATCATGGTTGATAGCTCAAATTTCGAGGCTAGTCTCATTACATCATCATTTTCAGCTCAAGATTGAACAAATTCAATCTGACAACTATACGAACTTTAACTTTAATATAAGTGAGTATCATATAAAACCTTAATATATGTAATATTTCCAATGAAATGTCATACCTCGAATGTGACAAAACACTTCGGATCAACCGAGACCCTCAAGAAAGCCAATACTTTTGAATTCTTTTACTTGCAATTATTAAAATGCCAAACATAAATACCTAATTTGAAATAAATCAATATAAACTATATTTTCCCGTAACTATATGATGAAAAAGGAAAATAGTAAATTGATGACACAATAATTTGATTAATTAATATTTTATATACAAGATTAAACATCATATAATACATTTTTAGACCCTAAATATGGGTGTACGCTTATCGATCTTTTCCTAGCCTTAGAAAAACAAGAAATAAATAATTAAATAAATAAGGCCATGATATGACAAATACTACCGAAAGTGAGGCTTTGTGGGATGTGCCAATTTTATATGTTTTGTAAACAAACAACTCTTTGTTAGTAGTTTTGACTTTGTTTAACTAATATTCCATTATAATTTGTGTTAAGGAGATGCTTTTAGGAAGCTTTGTGGGATGTGTCAAATTAGCGGTAAAATTTGACGTCCGTTTATACGTTTTTCTTGATTTTAGCAATTAAAAACTTGTAAAAATTTGAAATAACCATCATACCTAACTACATATTTAAAATATAGCCAAAATTTTTGTATAAATTTATATACAAACTATAGAAATATACATTTAAAAGTAAAATGAAAATAAATATATATTTTATTTATTTTTATTGGTAGTACATGAATAACATAGGATATTTTAGTTTTTAAAATTGTGTGTGTGTGTGTGTGTGTGTGTGTGTGTGTGTGTGTGTGTGTGTGTGTGTGTGTGTGTGTGTGTGTGTGTGTGTGTGTGTGTGTGCGTGCGTGCGTGCGTGCAGTGTGTGCGTGCGCGCGTGTGTGTGTGTGCGTGCGTGCGTGCGTGTGTGTGTGTGTGTGTGTGTGTGCGTGCGTGCGTGTGTGCGTGTGTGTGTGTGTGTGTGTGTGTGTGTGTGTGTGTGTGTGTGTGTGTGTGTGTGTGTGTGTGTGTGTGTGTGTGTGTGTGTGTGTGTGTGTGTGTGTGTGTGTGTGTGTGTGTGTGTGTGTGTGTGTGTGTGTGTGTGTGTGTGTGTGTGTGTGTGTGTGTGCGTGTGTGAATTCATCAATGTGGATGACTCGACTTTTCTTGACAACTAGTTTTTAATGTGAATAAATTATTTAATCTATTTATTTAGTTAACACATTAAGTTTTGAAGCCATAAGAAACACTCAAATGTTTCTATTGAAAATTTTGGAAAACCTGTATTAGAATAAGTGATAAAATTAGTCTTTTCAACATTGAAGTGTCAATCAAAATATTTGAAAATGGGGAGTTTGATTTGATAATGGAATATTCCTCAATAACAGTCGAGGAATATTCTCCAAATATTTCATACATAACTTTACAAATGATACTTACAATGAGATGTCCCTTAAAATTTTCTCATTGGCCAAATTTAAAATGCTTAACCAAATTAATCATCATGATGAAGGGATATAATAAAAGAGTAGTGAGATTACTATTTACAAAAGTGTCTACATGTCATGATTTTTTTGAAGTGATGAAGATAACTGAAAAATTTCATCCTATACTCTTCCTCCAAATCGAAGAAGTGTCTCAAACGAATAAACAAATCTAATAAAACACAAGTACTATGTTGTGATGTAATTATGGGAAACAAAACTAAAAAATACCCAACTTTGAAATGTTTACCACAATTCCTAGCCTTGCTAATATTGCAATATTTTTCTACAATGTCAATATTATAACATAATTATATAATAATAACTAGCAATTGCACAGGAGTTGCAAACTATGCTTTGAAAAAGATTTGAATGCGTGTATACAAAACTATGGGGTGTATAGAGTTTGATAATGAAATTGTGATGTTATTTTCCTTAGAAACATGGATCCTGCGTGTTGCTATCTAGACCTAAGTGGATGGAGGTTTGTAAAGAAATAACCCCGTTGTTAATTTCAAGGATTGAAATTTGTGTGCTTTATGAGAACCCAAAAAAATATGTTACAATATGTGCACACACACTCTTAATTGAGAGCAATTTCTATATTAATTTCAACTATAATTATTTGCATTACAAACGGATTCTGTCAGTATACTATGAAGGGTACAAAATATGTATGTGGATGTGGATATTGATTGGGTAAACATTACTCTATGTATGATGTAGGTTGTATATCATAAATGTGTTGTATGTGAAGTAGAATTTGTTTACAACATAGTTTGTGCTCCTCCTTGCGTGCATTAACATATTTGTATATTTCATATTTGTATAGTGCTCAAACGTAAAAAAGAAGGTGATATTTTTAGATCGCTAAGGGAATGAACTCTCGAGATTGTTGTAAATGTTATCACTTGTCAGTTAAGCCGATGTTTATTGTATTGGCCTTGTCAAACATTAGGTCGTGTAATTTATGGATGGTTATGCCATAAGACATTTTAAGTCGGATTTGGTGATGGTTTCCTCATGTGATAGGAGGAAGAGATAAGTTTTTTGGGTGGAGTAAGTCCCATGGGGGCCCTTGCTATTTCTTGAAGTTGACAAAAAAGGATTACAATTCTGGGGGTTGTGATTATGGATTGTAAACTATCTCCACAACTTGAACGAGTGCCCCATTAACCAATCTTGAGTTAACCCATAAGTTAGATGTTAAGATAACCACTTGTCCCTTCCATAAGAACATTGTGAGATCTAGTTAAGTGTCGTCGAGGTATGATTCTAAGGAATATTTTCTTTACTTAGTGATGTTCCTTGCAATTGGAAAGTGCAAGGATTTAAGCATCGCTTATTGTGTGAGGCCGCTATTTTTTTTTTTTTTTGTGAAGAGATTCTTTTCATTGTGAATTTGGTTGTCTCAAGGTAGAAATTAATAACTCGTATGAGACATGAGAAGAGAACAATCCTTAATTATTGGTTTTACACTCTTGATGTTGGTAAAAAAATGTCTCGAATTCAAGTTGCGTTAGGTTCAAGCCTTTTTGCAAGAAGTTTGTGTCAGGTATTAACCATGTCAAAATCATGCCGGAGGGAGCATCCTAATCTTTTTCCTATAAAGAGTGGTACATCATTAATAGGTGGGAGATGGCCTAAGTCACCCACCAAAATAATTGAGAGGCCACCAAAATCAATGTTGTTTTGTTAGGGGAATGCCTCCCGATTTGTAGTAGATGTTATTCAACATTTTAGGCCCCTAAAGCTTGTTTCATCTATGATAATGTACTCTATGGCACTCATAGAATTTTATAAAGTTGTTAGGGTCGACATTAGAGAGCCTTAATTTTGTGAATGGGTATTCAGAGGCGTAACGTATAATAGATGTGTTTATGTTAAATACAACAATACCTATTGGGGATAGTATAAGAATGGATGAGTTTCTACCTCCCGTGAACAATTCGCAATCCTTTTTAATGCAAAGTGTATGAGGTAGGATTTTCTTGGACCATTTGTACCTTGAATGATCATATTCATTGGCAAAAATTTTCCTCTAGTTCATGCGTGTGCAATTATACTTGAGTATGGAACCTATTTTTGGATGATAGTGGGAAGGGTCTATTTGGTTAGGTGGAGCAACAAGTGGCATTTCATTCTTGAGATGCGAATGGTATATGAATTTAGGTGCTACATCTTGTAAATAATTGAGGATGTTATGTTACATCCAATTATGGCTAATGTTAAAGTTCTTAAGGATTATCATGTCTAGGTTATCAATTTTTGCATTGAGTGTGGGTGCATACGGGAAGTGTAAATTTTATTAGCTAATCTTCATTAATTCATGAATATTTGGGTTTTTGAAATTTGAATTTGGCTAATTTTGAGGTGTTAGGTCACTTTCTATTTTGCCTAAATTTTCTAGGTATAAGTTATTTTTTTGGGTTTATTTGCCTAGTGTTTACAGTAATTGACAAATTTTTATATTCAAATCACGTTTACTACATGCAAAAAAGAAAAATTTACTACCGATCAACAACATAATGCTACCGACCGATAACATGATAATACCATCAACATTTATATCAGCCGACAACATTTCCTTTCAATTCGTCGCATTCACCAAGATTTTGAAAGTCATTTTTAGAAATTCTTCAAGTAATATCTATGGTTTATTTTTGGGGGTCTCAAAATTTACCCCGCATGCATGATATATGCTCCCATTCCAATAGATTTTTTGAAGGGAGATATCTCCTTATGTGTTATTGTCATTCTTTACTGCTCCATTGGTGGTTTCTTTTAGAGTATTAGCTCTATGTAAATGTAAATTGAGGTAGGAGATTTTGATTTCTTCACATTGGTTAGTCATTTGAAATATAATAAACCGATGTCTATTTGGATTTGTCAAAATGCATTATGAAGTAAAATTTCTAACTAGTAAATCTTTATAGGTTAGAGCCTCAAAGTGATAGGTACATCGTAGTAACTAGGGAATACTCGGATGATTTCATGTGTTTTCCTTTGTAGCCATTGATTTCCTTTGCATTTGATTGTTAAAGTACGATGCATGGGAAACCTCAAGAGCAAGATATTATATAGTTGCAAATGGTGCTTCATGTATGCATCTATGAATGATGGAATTTCTATTCTTGCTTTACCACATATGTGTGGACACACTTGAATACTTGTTTAAAAATAGAGGATAATTAATTATGTACGGATATAGTCATGGAGATGAAGTTTTTGCAGCATGTTGCACATCTATTGTGCAAAGAATGTCTCGATCAACAATAGTTTCTTATAAGAATATTCTATAGGCAGCCCTGCAGGTTGTCAATGCCAATTGTATTAGATTTCCTTGTCAACATGTGGTGGTAGATCTTTGATTTATTATCTACCTTTTTGCATACTTTACAATGTACTATAAAACTACATAGCGTGGCACAATAGGATGGTAGTTAACATTAGCTTACCAAAGTATCAACATGTTTGAGTTGTGTATATTGACCCGTGCATCATTACATGAGGGGTTGTACATTTTTTTACTTGTTTCATTTATGATCAAATTTGAATACTATTGGAGTAGACAAGGGATTTATATCTATATTGAATGGTGTCATGATTTCTCCTCAAGTAGCTGTCCTCACTACATTTTGTGTGGCATTGTATGTGGTTTAATGTGTCTTTATAATCAGCTGAAGTGTTGCATACATTAAATCCCATTTGTGTCTAACAAGCATGGGTGATCAAAGGGGAGTGATGAATCCCATAATTTACATTTTTCAGGGCCCCTTGCATTTCGTTGTTAATAATTAGTTCAAGAAAGAATTTGATACATCCCGGTTAAGAGGGTCATCCTAGTGTAGCACATCCATGTTTGATGCATTTTGAATCCATATAAACCCATGGATAAGAGATGAGACTCTATACTTCCATTCGTATTTGTACCTTGAATGAGGATAAACATGTTGGTAAAATAGGAAGTGATGTTATAGTAAGGGAAGGCAAGTGATAGTGAGCTCACTTTTACTAGTAGTCAGTGTAATGCATTTTCTTTTAAAGCACCTCCTCACAGAAGATTATAAATTTATTTTCCATGTATGTAGATACAATATGGGGGTGTGTGTGCTCAAGTTACTATTCTTCAGTGGTGGAAAATTTTTAGGTTGTTGGAGGGGATCATGATATTACTCTATGTAAGTCTATCCATTTAGTGTCTATTTCACTTAAAGGTGAATAAAAGTGTAGGGATTTTAAGTTGGGTTATCATATATGTGAGCTCATGTCTATGTTTGTACCAAAATGATATTTCCCCCTAAATTTGACTTGAACTACATTAGTTGGTCTATAATATGGGTGTTAAGAAAGTGTGCTAGTTGTTGATGCAACATAGAGACCATGGTTGGTAAGTTATCCCCAATTTTTTTTTTGGTGTAAAATGAAAATGCTTCTTGGCTCCTATGGCATAAAATAAGGTTGAGGATGAATTAGCAAAAGCATGGGTGGCTGCCAAATTTATTAGTGTGATAACACAATAAGTGAAAAGCATAATCATACATATGAACCCACTTGATGCGTGGTGGTAGAATAATGAAATCCCTATAGGAAATAGTGATGTGAAAGACATTGAGAGAAAGCCCTTAGTGTTTTATTTGTTGGTGGGGATGAGCTAATATGTTTCCAATCAATAGATTGTGGTGGAGTTATATTTTAGCCTTAAAGGAAAATTGTAATTTGGTCTACCTTCGTAGTTGTTGGAGGGAGGGAGGACACAAAAATGATGGTTGTATTTCACATGTATTTTTGGGGTACATGGTGGTGGGTATGCTTCGGGTTATACATAAACAATGTTAGAGATATTTGAAGTGAAATGGGGTAGGGAAGTAGAGATATCAGTAATTTCGGGAAGAAGGGCATGTAATGCATCAAACTATAGGACACCATATTTATAGTAAGGTTCATGAATTATTTTGAATTGCAACGTGGTTAAAACATCGATATATTGACAAAGAACTCATATGTCATTTGTGTGGATCCAATTCTTCGATAGCCAAGATATTTAATTTCTCAACTTGGTCAAGGTGTTGTCATGCTCAAAATTCCCCTCTTTTGAAGTCAAGTTTTGAAAATTTTGAGTCTGTTCCTTGGAGTATTGGATCACGTCGAGCCTGACATTGTTTGCAGTTTTCCCATTCATGGAGAACAATTTGAAGTTGGGTGTATTGGTGAAGTTTCTTCCCTTCTTTTTATTTTCTTCCCATAGTCGGGAATGACAGGCGTATCTTCCTCGTTAATTTTTTCCCCAGCATCCATAGGTAGTATGTGGATATTCCTAATTGGATATGGCATGGCCATGTTTCAAGTGACAATGAAAGCCTCCACGCATCCAAACAAAGTGAAACTCTGTAAGGCGGGGTCCAAGAGATAGTCCTTAAATAAGTACAGGATTTCCGCGTGTCCCCTGTAAAAATGAAGGTAAAACAAGATCAAATCATCTAAGTATGGAAGGTTCGGCGGACGATGCCACATGCCTCATCAACACAACTTCAAGAGTAAAATTTGGGGTAGTTCTCAAACTTGCGCCAGTTCTCCATGTGTCCCAGGTCTAAAAAGAGAAAGAGCCAATCGTTAAAATTGACTAAGTATGGGCGGGTTGGCGGAATTCTCCACGTTCCTTAATGGCACCATTTCAGAAGTGAAATCAAAGGGTCAATCTTCAAATGAGAGCCAACTTGCCACATGGTGAAAGTAAATGGAGAGATAGAGTTGGCCGTTAAAAAGTCTGAGATCGGCGGAAGGAGACACGCATCATCTCGGAGTAATTTTAAGAGGTATTTCCAAAATAGAAACTCAAATGAGCACCATCCCTCCACGTGTCTAGGGGTCAACATAGGTCAAGCAGGAAATAGACCTAAATTAGCTAAGTATAAAGGAACCGGTGGACCTCTCCACATGTCACCAGCGCACTTCAAAGGAAGAAAATGTAAAAGGCGGATGCAGCCCGCTCAAATCAATTCCTTCCACGTGGGTGACCCAAATTTAAAGTTGTAAAAGCAAATCGTATGACCCATGTTTTAACTGGCAAAATAATGTAATGGCCGTATATTTAAAAACTATTTTTCTCGCCATTAAATTTTCTTCACAAATCAAGAATTTGAAAGGGCGTAGATGATTGGAATAAGTTGAATCTGTTTCATGCTTGCTCGAGGACGTTGTAACCATATCTTGCGAGCAATATCATGGGCTTTCAAAGTCATCAGACAAAGTTGGATTTTTTATATTCTGAAACTATAATTTTGAATTGGAAGAAATCGATACAAAGGTTTTCCCCCTTTTCCTTTGTTTTCTCGTCCTTCTTGCTTTGATCTATAAATCATTTAATATTTTCATGCTTAGAAACTTTGTGTTCTATTTTATACAATCTCAATAACTTCGAGTCCTGGGATTGTGCTCGTTATAAATGTGAATGGTTCTATTCTATATCTCATTTTCTCAATACATATAATTGTTTTCTCTTCCATCTCTTTTCCCTAAAAGTATTGTCTTCTTCTGCCTCCCTCCTCTCTTTAAGTCTTTTATCCTCATGTATTGATAACTTTCCAGGCATAAAACACATTTCAAGATATCGGAAACCACCATTGAATGAAATATTGTGTATTTGTACATAGGTTTTTCCCCTTCTTTCAATAAGGGAACCTCTCCCATTAAAGAGGAGGGACTTGCTTGTCCCCTGACTGTGGTTTCATTCCAAGTGCAAATCTGAAACCAATAGTTTTGGTGACATTTTGGGAATTTTTTCAACAAATTTCCTTTCTAAAAAGAACAACTAATTTGATCATTTCTTTGATCTGGCGACTCTAAGATATACTCGTGGTAGAAGGGCTCTTGGAATTGAAGATCCCCAATTTCAACTCTTAGATCAACAAGGTTTTCAACTTCCTCCAACAAGAAGAAATAGAAGAGCTTGTTCCACAAGCACACCTCATGTTGAAGACAGAGCTTCTAGTAGTAGCATTCCTCAAGCACAACTTATCCCTAATCTTCGTGCCCTAATTCTTGCTGGTGTCTCAGTTCCACTTCAAGAAATATTTCCAAGGATGGCAACACCTCGGCCTTGGGGACAAAGAGTTAGGCCTCTGGCTCTTCCTCAACCATTACATGAGTTACCTAGGGGTAACAGGAAGATTTTCCCCAAATTTAGAGGTGATGGAAAAGTGCACCTTGATGAACACATTGTAGCCTTCATTATTTCATGTGGGGTCCTTGGAGTTGAACATGAGGATGCCTCTGTGAGGTTGTTTGTGGAAACCTTACAAGACAATGTTGCAGATTGGTTTTACCATCTTCCTGCTAGGACCATCATCGATTAGACTACTATGAGGATTGAATTTGATCAACATTTCAAACTCCGTCAAGATTTGCATGCTTTGTTAGCTTAGATTTCTCAAATCAAGAAGGAGCCACATGATCCTATGAGAGAATTTTTGGCCAAGTTCAACAAGTTGGTTAACAAGATTCCACTAGATACTAGACTGTTGATCAGATTTAGAAGTGTTTCTTCTTGAATGCTCAATTGTCGAAAGTAAGCTATGCCCTGAGGAGAGTAAACCTTGCAACTTTGGATGCTGATCAGAGATTGGCTGTCAGTGTGGAAGATGACTTGATCATGTCTGGCAAGATGAAAAGGGAGTTTTTCAAATCCAAAGCATCTTCTTCTTCCTCTCCTCCTAGAGGTAATGCAGATCAGTTGGTGTAAAAGTTGGCTAATGACCTCATTGCCATCAAAAAGCTATTGGCTCAAAGATGCTCCATATCAAGATGTTCCAAGGAAGAAATTTTAGCCTAGGAACCACTTTCCTCTTCTCAAACCAAAGTTGGCATATCAAGGTCCACCCTTAAGGTGCCTGTTAATGCTAATTGTGAAGTTCTTGAGCCTAATTATGAGGAATAAAATGGGCTCTATGATGAACAAGAAGAGGAAGATGATGAAGTACTGGAGGATCCTGGTGGTTCTCGAGTTCATTTCCTCACCACAGAGGGTGTGGATGATGAAGATGACTATGATGATGTAGTGGCATTTGAGATGAATAGTGAATCATATGTTGTTATGACCTAGGAGCATGTTGGTGTGTGGGATCCTATATGTCCTCCACACATATGGAGGGTCATCTCACATGGGTTAGGTTTAGGGTTTCTTGTGTGTCATGCACTAGGGTTACTCAACACCCTATATGTATCCCTTCATTTGACATTTATGAGTATGCCAAGACACTCCGCTATCTTTCTCTACATGTGCAAGCTTTGTTCTGTTATGCAAGTTCTTCAGTTGATTGATTGATTCTTCCTTGTGATTACGTTGGAGCTATTATGTTTCCTTCAGAGTGCAACTCTATCGTGGTGCATAGTTTTTGATACAATTCTTTCCAAATCTTACAGATGAGATCACGTAAACATGTATTTGTCATTTGAGTTGTGATTACTCTTGGTTTTGTTATTCTTTACTCCTCGTGCAAGTTTTTTTCGATCATTATCTTTTGGAAATTTATTGCTAACATTCTTGCTCTTGGAAATATTTCAGTTTTTCTGTGTTCTTCGTGCATGTGCAAATCTCCTTGAGTTTCCAGGGGTTTTATAGCTTCATTTAGCTAGATGCAGCTAAATTTAGCAGATCAGCAAAAAAAGGAGGTTCTTTATTCTGGTTTTTAATTTTTTTCTATTAAACTAGAAACTTTGTTAGATCCCTTTTTTGGTATTTGCATGGTGTTTTTTTGCAAAGATCCAGGTTTAAAATTGGTGGTTGCATTGGTATTTGCGTGTTTTGTTTATGCCTACGTGCTACAACTCCAAACACGAGCTCTGCAAACTTATCAAACACACATCGTGCTTTCTTGCTCTGGCCGAGTTCCTCTCTACCCTAGTCTACATTTTTTTCCTTTCTCAGATTTGGCATGGCCATGTGTCCTTCTCACTTGCCGAGGTCTCCCATGGTCTGAGTGGTCATACCTTCCCTACATGGTCATAAGCTTCTTTGGCCGTGAGTTGTTATCTTGTCTGTCTCCACCACTCGCGAACTCCTCTAACACCCGCCGATATCTCTCATGATCTAAGTGGCCTTTCTCTAGCATGGACGTGTGTCCCTCACCGCAAACGTGTGGCTCGTGTGGTTGTGTTTTCCTTAGCCTACATGGTCGCGGTAGTGAGGAGTTTGTTTGGTCGTGAGTTTTCGGTGGCTCGCGTGGTCATGGTCATGAGTTTGTAGTGGCTTGCATGGGTGTGGTCGTGAGTTTGTAGTGGCTCGCGTGGGCATGGTTGTGAGTTTGCAGTGGCTCGCGTGGTCATGGTCGTGAGGTTGCAGTGGCCTCGCATGGTCATGAGTTTGCATTGAGTCTCCCCTCTCCCCTCCCAACGATAGACTTCCCTACTCCCTTCTGGTTGTGGTAACGGTGAGCGACAGAGGATCCTCTCTCCATTTTTGGTAACTCCAACCTCCACGCAAACGTGCCAACACTTTTCTTCTGGTTTGCTTTTTCGGTAAGATTTTTGGATAAGTTTCCCAATTGGTAAAGTTGCAATTTTATTTATTTCAAATAACCATGAGTATTTTTGAAATTAGAAATTAATTTAAATTTGTTAGATCTTATTTAGTTTTAAATTTGACTTTCTTTTTTAAAAAAAAAAAAGGAAAGTATTTAAAATAATTAATTAGGATTTAATTAAATCTTAATTAGTTTTTATTATTTGAAATTAATTAGATTTAATTATACTAAATCTAGTTTTATTAATTTCAAATCTAACCTTCTTTTCGATTAGTAAATATTTTTAAATCGTCTTTTCAATTAACGTTTTTTTAATCATTTTTTTAACTCCAAAAGCTCTTAAATTAGCTAAATTGGATGTTTCAAAATGGTAACTTTTAAAAAGTATTATTTTCGATTTTTCTACTAAGCATGCGCTCAAGTGTGCGATCAATATGAGCACCTCCTTTTCTTCTGTGTGCCTTTCCAGTGTTCTAAAGATCATGTAGACTCATCTTGAGTTCAAAACATTGTATTTTACCCTTATTATTGCTTGTGACTAGTGAGTGCATCCGCCACAATTTGCAGCAAGGGGGTATCCTTCGCGACGTGAGACGCTTTTTCTCACAACCAAGATTTGATTTTTCCTCCTTCCTAGTTTTTGCAATTATACTTGTGTATGGTGTCACTTTGCTGCGCTCCCAAAACACAATTGTGGTATCCTCTCTTGCATGTTATTACGCCGATTGCAAGGTGAGTTACCAAGTGTTTCAGATGCATGCTTGGACCCGATTGTATTCAATGCACTAAACTATAAAGTTCCAAAAGTAGGGGGTTATTATATTGTCTTGGGTGGTTGTGTTTCTTTTCTGCATTCATTCTCTCTTCTTTCACTATGGATGTACTTTCAATTCCTTTTCTTACGCCATTCAACTTTTTTGAATGGAGATCGAAAATAATTATGAAACTAAGGGGTAAAGGGTTATTCCACATCACCATGGGAACTGAGACTGAACCAGATGACGACCCTGAAAAATCTAAGTGGTTAAACCATAGTGATGAAGCTTTAGGTCTTCTTTGCATGTCTATTTCTCCTGACTTGCTCTTCCACATTGAGTTGTCCAAAACACCTAATTCTGCGTGGAAAATGTTGGATGGGATGTTTGGACAATAAGATGACATGAGAGCGCATGAGTTAGAAAACAAACTATCAGGGTTAAATCCTAGTGAGTTTGAAAACCTACAAGCATTCTTCTCAAAATTTGTCCACACTAGATTTTTGTTAAAGGAATGTCAAGTAGAGAAGAAAGATTCTCAACCGATCTCGTCGATTTTATCTAAGTTAGTTCCTGAATATTCTGTCTTTGTGTCAACTTTTTACGCTACAAAAGCTGCCTTGGGCAAGGATTGGAATATGCCCTCCTTTGACTATTTTTATCCCAACTCATTTGAGAATAGGAAAAAATCATTCAAATGGGGTCTCTCAAGTCCAAGTCACATGCCCTTGTAGCAAGTACTAGTAAGGAAAAGAAGAAAGAAAAAAAGGATCAACCTAATAAGCAAACCAAGACCAAAACTAAAATTGACACGAACACTTCGACTTTCGAGCCTAGAGCACATAAAGACAGGTATTTGTGTTCCCATTACAAGAAACCTGGTCATAAAGAGCATATGTGTATGAGAAAACAAATTGATCATCTTACTCATTTACTTGAGAAAAATCAAACAGTGTTCCGAGTCTATCAAATAAAATGCTCTCGAAGGCCGAGTATTCTACCGCAAAAGGTTTTAAAACTTATAAGAACAAAGGAAAGGCCCTTGTAGCCAAAGTTGCTCCTTCATCAACGTGGATTATAGATTCCAGTGCCTCACACCACATGGATTCTTCACATGTTGATTTCACCAACATCGAGCCTTATGGTATGTCCCAAATCATGATGGGTAATGACATGGCAAGTGTCGGTTTTCGGTAGTGGATCGGTAGAGATGGATGGGGGAACATTCAACCAAGTGTTGAGTGTTCCTAATCTCTCTACCAATCTCCTATCAGTTTACCAAATTACTCACCTTGGTGAAGGAATGTGAGTGGAATTTGGTCCTAACTCGGTGATTATTCGTGAGATTAACGATGACACTACAATGGCTGAGGGAAAGGTAGATCACCATTCACAATTGTATACCTTTTCCCACTTTAATTCTAATTTTATGCCCACTGCTTTACTCACTCATGCAAATGAGGTTAGTAAGTTATGGCATGAGCGTTTCGGACATCTAAATTATTGCTACCTTGAACAATCAATCCAAAACAAAATGGTCAATGGATTACCCTGCGTCAATTTTTCTAAGGGTCTTTGTGAGGGTTGTACCCCTGGAAAGCATCCGAAAAGAAATGTAACAAAGGAAAATCTTGGAGAGCTACTCGTTCTTTGGATCTTGTTCACACGATATTTCTAGTTCATTTCCATCTCCTTCGTTTACTAGTAGAGCTCTTTATGTGCCGACCTTCATTGATGACTATTCGCGATATACTTGGGTATATTTTCTTAAGCTTAAGTCTGAAGTCTTTGAACATTTTTAGAACTTTAAGTATCTTGGTAAGAAACAGGTGGAAGTCTATCAAGGTTCTTCAAACCGACAATGGAGGTGAATATGTAAACAATAGGTTCATGGATTTCTATACTTCAAGGGATCTCCTTGTAGCATACGAAGTTACATATAACCCTTCACGAATGGAGTGGCAGAAATAAAGAACCGTACTATTAAAGAGATGGCCACTTGTCCGATTCACTCAAGTATCTTCCTCTACAAAGATTGGGCTGAAGTAGTGAATTGTGCTAATTACATTCAGAACTGTGTTCCACACAAGGTAATAAGAGGCATGACACCCTTTGAATCCTGGTTTGGATGCAAGCCTGATGTTGAGAACTTTCGAGTCTTTGGATCCAAGGCTATGGCTT
This sequence comes from Taxus wallichiana var. yunnanensis, assembly GCA_018340775.1. NCBI lineage: Eukaryota > Viridiplantae > Streptophyta > Pinopsida > Cupressales > Taxaceae > Taxus > Taxus wallichiana. The sequence continues at coordinate 608,214,263 of CM031239.1, read as the reverse complement.
GAATTCCCAAGAAGAAATGTAAGGCATTGGAACCACAATCCAAACCTTATATCTTTGTAGGGTATCCTGATGGCGTGAAGGGATATCGATTGTTGAATCCTACTTCTCATGAGATTTGTATTGAGAGAAGTGTTAAGTTTGATGAGTCTTCTTTGACTTCTACTTCTCTACCTATTAAGGTTCTTCAACTTGCTGATTCAGATTCTGACTCATCAGATGATGATGTTGTTGAGCATGCTCCTCTTCCTGATCCTCCTAACCATCAGACCCTTGAGTCTTCTGATTTTGATAGTAGTGATGATGAGGACTATGTCCCTTCTCACTTGAGTGACGAATCTTCCAACTCAGAGGCTGACCCTCCTGGTCCTCTTTGGGCTAGGAAAACTCTACAAAGTGCTGGAGATTTAGTTGGAGATACTTTGGATATGAGACGTACTCACTCAAATTTCGTTGGACCCCACTCTTTCTTTTCCTCTTCCTATGATCCACAGTCTTTCCGGGAGGCTTTTGGTATTCCTGAGTGGGATTCTACCATGGATGAGGAGTATTCCTCTCTCATGAAGAATGATACTTGGGATCTCACCCCTCTTCCGAAAGGAATAAAAATCATTCAGTGTAAGTGTATGGAGTAAATGGAGATGTCAAAAATTTTAAAGTGTGATTAGTAGCTAAGGGTTTCTCCTAGATAGCTAGGGTTGATTATACTGAAACCTTTTCTCTAGTTGCGAATATGACTTCTATTTGACTAACCCTAGCCATTGCCGCAGCAAACAGATGGAAAGTCCATCAAATGGATGTTAAGATTTCCTTCCTTCATGGTGACCTAGAGGAAGAGATCTACATGGAACAACCTCGGGTTATGTCCATGATCCCTCCCTCGTTTGTAAGTTAATGAAGTCTCTTTATGGCCTTAAACAAGCCCCTCGAGCTTGGTATACCAAGATGGACTCCTTTTTACTTACATTAGGGTTTACTAGGTGTCACTCTGATCCAAATGTTTATATTCTATGGCAAGATGAATATATACTCATTCTTTTCTCTATGTTGATGACTTGTTGATCACCGATGACTCTTCCTTTATCATTGATTTTGTGAAGACCGCCTTGGCCAATAGGTTCTCTATGACTAACTTAGGTCCGCTTCATTACTTTCTTGGCATCCAGATATCATAATCGACTTGGGAATTTTAATTTTGCAACCTAATTATGCTCTTGACTTGCTTGCTCATTTTCGATGTTGATTGCAAGTCTTATCCTACTCCTTTTCTTTCGGGGTTAAGTTGGTTTCGATTGCTCTAATCCCTTGGTGGGGAGCTTGATTTAATTGAATCACACTCAATTGGATTTATCGTATGCTATTGGGATCGTGTCCATATTCATACAGGAACCACATGAGCTACATTAGAAAGTAGCTAAATGGATCCTTCATTATGTTCATGGCACCTATACTGATGGCATTCACTATCATGGAGGGGTGGATATTGACTTGATTGGGTTCACTGATTCTGATTGGGTGGTGACTTAGATCATCGGAAATATACCTCTGGCTATAGTCTCTCTCTTGGTTTGGGTCCTATAAGTTGGTCTAGCAAGAAGAAAATGCAATTGCACTATCTTATACAGAGGTAGAATACAGAGGAGTGATTAACGAAGCCACCAAAGCTATTTGGCTACAAGGTATTCGACGAGTTTTTCATCCACTTTCGGTTACCCACCATTATCTATTGTGATAACACGAGCACTATCTCAATTTGTAGAAATCCAATTCAACATCAGCAGATGAAGCACATTGAGATCCATATGCACTTCATACGAGAGCTTATTCATGATGGTATCATCGACATTTAGTACATTCAGAAAACTGATCAAATTGTAGATATATTCACCAAACCCTTCACTGAGGTGAATTTTCTTCACTACTACGTCTCTCTTGGGGAGAGGCATTATGTAGTGCTCATCTTATTTGGGCTATATATTCCTCTTCTTCTTCTTCTTCTAGGAATATGTTGTTTATACATGGGCACCTTATCAGGCCTTTAGTTTTTGGGCCCCATTGACACATCTTTCTTAGTTGTTTAGGAGTGTCTTCTTTTTCTGTCTGACTCATCATAGCCACTACCCTAGCTTCGATGAAGGGGGTGTTGGTGTGTGGGATCCTATATGTCCTCCACACATATGGAGGGTCATCTCACATGGGTTAGGTTTAGGGTTTCTTATGTGTCATGCACTAGGGTTACTCAACACCCTATATGTATCCCTTCATTTGACATTTATGAGTATGCCAAGACACTCCACTGTCTTTCTCTACATGCACAAGTTTTGTTCAGTTATGAAATTTCTTTAGGTGATTGAACGATTCTTCATTATGATTATGTTGGAGCTATTAGGTTTCCTTCAAAGTGTAACTCTATTGTGGTGCACAATTTTCGATATGATTCTCGCCAACTCTTACGAGTAGACCAAAAAAAAGGAAAAAGTGGTGCAACCTACAAAAATATCCAAGGAGTACCCCATCACCATCCCAGTGATTGCAAGAAGAGGAGCTCTTATTCCTACTACTTCCACCCAAAAGGTAAGCTCTGCTAGTCCTTCTTCCTCTACTTCTACTTCTAAGAATTCTTGTCCAACAAATGATAAAAATGATAGATCAAAAGCTCCTCCTACTCCTAGTAGTGATTCCCCATCCACATCTGGATCTTTTGACATTATAGACCATCTTAAAAAGACTAAGATTCAGATTTCTAAGGCAGATTTCTATCAAACCCATCCTAAAGCCTTTGCCAAAATGGTTAACTTTGTAAATTCTAAATCTAAAACCCCAGCCCATTCTTCTAAAGGCATTTTTCCCACTCCTTCTTCTCCACCTCAACCCAACCTTGTGGCTGTAGTCACTTCACCTAATGAGAATATCAAACCCTTCTATGTGACTCTCCTCATGGCTGGCCACAAGCTTAGTAATTGTGGCATTGATTCTAGTGCATCTAATAATGTAATGTCCTGCAAAAGTGGCTCATGCTTTGGGTCTAACCTTAACCCGCACTTATGGCTCTTGCTATTCCATGGAAAGTAGAGAAGTGCCTTTGGTTGGGAGAATCAAGGATGCACAAGTAGATTTTCTTTGCTTTACCAGAGAAGAAGGTCTTGGCTACCATCTTGGTTGCTGATATCCCTCCTTCCTATGGCATGTTTCTAAGTAGGAACTTTTGCAAAGATGTTGGAGGTGAGATCTAAATGGATTGGTCACATGCCTTGATCCCTGTCAATGGGAAGATGAAGAAGTTGCTGCCTGAGAAACAAGCAAAGTATATTGTGCAAAAGATAGATGATCCTAAAGCACAAATATTGTATGAAGACATTAGGCATGGGAACTACATGATCATGTCACAAGAGGAGAAAAGTATGCCAAAGGGAGTGTTGTTTGATCCTAATGGTGTGTGGACTTTGGAGTTTGATGGAAGCTATTCTTTAGTTGGTTCTGGAGCTGGTGTAGTGCTCATTTCTCCTGGGGGTAAGGTTCATCCTTTCTCCTTCAAATTTTAGTTTGAAAATACCAACAATACTGCCAAGTATGAGGCCCTTATTCTTGGGTTGAGCATGGTGAAGGAAATGGGAGTGAAGAACCTTCTTGCTCGTGGAGATGCCGAGCTAATTGTAAAACAAGTTAGAGACCTTTATCAGGTAAAGAACAAAAGGTTAAAACACTATAGGAATCTGGTCGGGATTCCATTGAATTCCTTGATGCTTTTTCCATTGAATTTGTGCGAAGGGAAAGGAACACTAGGGCTAAATCTCTAGCTGTTTCGGGTCCTTGTTGATTCCTCACCCTGATTTCCCTCAGGATAAATTCACCATTGAGCTGATCCATAGACCCAGTGTCCCTAACAATGCAAATAATTGGCAAGTTTTTAATGATGACTAGCATTTTCTTTCTTTCTTAGAGCTCAGAGACAACTTTGATCAGCTGTACTTTGAAGGAAGTGACAATATTCCTAGAGAGTGTGTGTCATCAAATGAAGAGGGTTTCAAAGAAGAGATGGATCAAGATGGATGCATCAAACTAAAAGGAAACAAAATTCCTAAAGGGATGGTGAGTTTGGAGGATCTTTTTGATAAACATGATAGATATATGAAGTCTAAAGTTTCCCAAGGAGCTCGAAAATCTATTGAGACTGAGAAAGTGAATATTAGGAGTCTTGATGATCCCAAAATGGTCAACATTGGAAAATGCTGCACTCAAGAAGAGAAAAAGAAGGTGGTGAATTTATTGAAGAGGTATGTTGATGTTCTAGCTTACTCTTATGATGATCTTAAGGCTTTTCATCCTAAAGAAATGCAACATTTCATTCCTCTTAAGCCTGGGATCAAACCCTTCAAATAGAAGCAAAGGCAATATAATCCAAAGATAGCTGATACAATTTTCCAAGAAATACAAAAGCTTTTGAAGGCTAGGATCATCTTCCCCATCCACCATTCAACGTGGATTGCTAATATAGTGCCTCGTCAGAAGAAGAATGGTAAGATTTGTATCTGTGTGGACTTCAGAAATCTAAATCAAGGATCTTTGAAGGACAACTACCCTCTCCCCATGATGGACCAAGTATTGCAAGTTGTCACAGGATCGGAGATGCTATCTATGTTAGATGGATTCTCGAGGTACAATCAAGTAGAGGTGAATACTACAGATCAACATAAGACTACCTTTACTACTCATTGGGAACATTTGCATACAAGAGGATGACATTTGGTCTCATCAATACTAGTGCTACTTTTTCAGGGCCATGGACTTGGCTTTTGGAAGTTTGAAAGGGAAATTCATTGTTTTGTATTTGGATGACTTGATAGTGTTTTCTAAAGCAAGAAAAGATCACTTCTAACACCTTGAAACAATATTACAAAAGTGTAGAGAGCATGGAATTTCTTTACACCCTAAGAAGTCTATGTTTTGTGTCATAGAAGGAAGAAATGTATCCATTATTTCTTTGGTAAGATCAATTTCCTAAGGAGATTCATCCCCAATTTTACATAAATTACTATGAGCATTGCTTACATGATGCAAGGGAAGAATTTTTTTGTTGGTCCTCTGAAGGGAAGAAATCATTTGAGGACATTAAATAGGCTATTGCGTAGACTTCAATCTTGGCATGCCTTGACTTTAGAAAATATTTTATTAATTATTGTTATGCCACTGAAAATATCCTAGTTGTTGTGTTATCCCGTAAGAACATTCAAGATCACGAGCTCCAAATTGTATTCATGAGTTATGTCTTGAAAAATCATGAGCTGAAGTACACCATGATGGAGAAACATGTTTTTGTAGTTGTCAAAGCTATCAAGCAGCTTTAGGTTTTACATCCTTAATTATCATTTTGTGGTGCTTTGGTGCTTGATACAACAATCAAATCCATTCTTACTCAACAAGAATTTGGAACCAAGAGAGGTAATTAGGTAACAAAGGTGCAAGAGTATGATCTTGATATCGTGCCAACAAAGCTAATTCGAGATAAGGGCCTGTGTGAACTCATTTTTGAAGGATCTACCAAGGAGTTGTCCAAAGATGGAGTTGATGTCCCTGTTGTTATGTTCCTCAGCTTGACAAATGTATGGTATGCTGACATTGCGCACTTTCCGACCTATGAAGAGTGTCCATCTCACTTGAGTTCCAAAGAGAAGAGAGCCATCAAACTGAGGTCTACATAATATGTGCTATGGGAGAATTATTTGTTCAAATGAGACATAGATGGAAGGTTTTTGAAGTGTGTAGACCAGGAACAATAAAAGAAGTTGTTCTCTTCTTTTTATGATGAGGATTGTTGAGGTCATTTCTCCTCTATTGTAACAACTCATAAAATACTTTGTGCTAGTTATTATTGGCCCAATCTGTTTAGAGATGCATCAAAATGGGTTGGTAAATTTGAAGCATGCCAAACATTTGTTGGAAGACCTATGTTGGATTCTTTTCCACTAAAGCCAAAGAGTGATTGATGAGCCCTTTGATCAATGGGGATTTGATTTTATTGGAACTCTTAACCCACCTTCCAAAGGCTAGACATACCCATGTGTTGACTACCAAAAATTACTCACCAAGTGGGTGAAAGCCATCCCGCTTAAGAGAACTAATTTCGAGGTAGTTTGTAATTTCATTAAGGAGAACATATTGATCAAAGTTTAGGACCCCAAAAAAATTGTGCCCGACAATGCTTCCAAATTTTCTTTTTCTTTGAGATGATGGAATTTTCTATGGGTATTGGATCTCACTTGCTCATTCTTCATATTACTACCCCGAAGAGAATGGACAAGGTAATCAACAAACAAGAACTTGGTGAGCATAGTTAGAAATATTGTAAATGATTCTCAGAGGAATTGACATAAGAAGCTATATGATGCACTTTGGGATGATAGAATTACACCTAAGAGAGAAATTGGAATGTCTCCTTTCCAAGTGGTGTATGGTGTGGAAGCTCAACTTCCAAGTCATGGTGGAATTTCCAACCTTGCATCTGATGAAAACCATTGAAGATTCAAGTTTTAGTAGCTCTTTGGACAAGAGAATTTTGTACCTTCAGAAGCTTGATGAGGACAAATTACAAGTGGTTGACAGGATAACAACTCATTAGTTGAAAGTGAAGGATTTATTTGACAAGAAATCCAAACGCAGAGTTTTCTAAGTGGGAGACGTTGTGTTGCTTTGGGACAAAAGACATGAGCCATGAGGAAGTCATGGTAAATTTGATTCTCTTTGGCTTGGTCCTTATAGAATCAGGCATTTTGTTGGAGAGAACTCTTTTTATCTGGATTACATGGATGGTTCTCCTCTCCCACTTCCTTATAGTGGGTAGTATATGAAGTTGTTCAAGTCCCAAATGACTAGGCGGTCCTTCTATATATTCTATACAATGTTTTGGTTTTGGGTCGTTCCTTTGTGTTTCATTTCTGTTCTTCCCTTTTGGTTTGTTTTGTTTCTTTTCCCATCTTGTGTGTGTTACCTTGTATTGGTTTCAATTTTGATTCCTTTTCCCAATGGGTAAGACACTGGTCCTCTTTCCCAGAGTTATCTACAGTTCTTTGATCTTGCCTTGTGTCTTTGTTCCAAGCCAAGTCATCCCGTAAAGAGCCAGCCATATTGTCGTCCTCAAAATTCCCCTCTTTTGAATTCAATTTTCAAAGTTTTTGAGTTTGTTCCTTGGATTATTGAATCACGTCGAGCCTAACACTATTTCCAGCTTTTCCCATTCATGGAGAAAAATTGAAGTTGGGCGTATTGGTGAATTTTCTTCTCTTATTTTTTATTTTCTTCCGCTTGAAGAAGGAATGATAGGGTATCTTTCCCGTTAATGTTTTCCCAAAGATCCATGAGTAGTACATGGATATTCCTAATTGGATATAACATGGCCATGTTTCAAGTGATAGCAAAAGACTCCACATGTCCAAACAATGCAACTCAGGGGAAGGGTCCAAGGGACGGTCATTAAATAAACACCAGGCTTTCCGCGTGTCCCAAGTAAAAATGAAGATAAAACAAGCTCAAATCAGCTAAGTATGGAAGGTTCAACAGACGGTGCCACATGTGTCATTGGTGCAACCTCAAGAGTCAAAGCTAGGGGTAGTTCTCAAACTTGTACAAGTCCTCCATGTGTCCCAGGTCCAAAAAGAGAGAGTCGATCGTTAAAATTGAGTAAGTATGGGTGTGTTGGCGGAGGTCTCCACGTGCCTTAATGGCTCCATTTCAGAAGTGAAATCAAAGGGTCAATCTTCAAATGAGAGCCAGCTCGCCATGTTGTGAAAGTCAATGGAGAGACAGAGTTGGCCATTAAAAAGTCTGAGACCGGTGGAAGGAGACACGCGTCAGCTCGACATAATTTTAAGAGGCTTTTCCAAAACGAAACTCAAATGAGCACTAGCCCTCCATGTGTCTAGGGGTCAACATAGGTCAAGCAAGAAATAAGTATGAATCGGATAAGTATAAAGGAATCAACGAGCCTTTCCACGTGTTAGCTCGGTGCAACTTCAAAGGTAAAAAATGCAAAAAGGTGTCTCTGCAGCCCACTCGAATCAATTCCTTCCACATGGGTGACCCAAATTTAAAGTTATAAAAGCAAATTGAATGGCCCATGTCTTAACTAGTGAAATAATGCAATGGCTGTATATTTAAAAAATTAGTTTTTCTACCATTAACGTTTCTTCACAAATCAAGAATTTGAAAGGGCGCGGATGATTGGAATAAGTTGTAACTATTTCTTGCTTGCTCGAGGAAGTTGTAACTATATCTTGTGAGATATATCATGGGATTTCAAAGCCATTGTACAGGTTGGAATTTTGATATTCTGAAACTGTAATTTCGAATTGGAAGAAATCGATATAAAGGTTTTCCCTTTTTCCTCTGTTTTCTCTTTCCTTCTTGCTTTGATATGTGAATCATTTAATCCTTACATGCTTAGAAACTTTGTGTTCTAGTTTATACAATCTCAAGAACTTTGATTCTATGGATTGTGCCCATTATAAACATGAACGGTTCTATTCTATATCTCATTTTCTCAATACATATAAGGGTTTTATCTTCCATCTCTTTTCCCTGAAAGTATTGTCTTCTTCTGCCTCCCTCCTCTCTTTAATTCTTCTATCGCCATGTATTGATAAATTTCTAGGCATAAAACACATTTCAATATATCGGGAAACCACCATTGAATGAAAGATTGTGTATTTGTACATAGTTTTTTCCTCTGCTTTCAATAAGGGAACCTATCCCATTAAAGAGGAGGGACTTGCTTGTCCCTTGACTATGGTTTCATTCCAAGTGAAAATATAAAACCCAATAGTGAGGCATGTTCCTAGTGTTTGATGATATCTCCCACTCTTGTTATAAGTTAATGAAAAAGGTACAAGAAATCAAGAAACTCAAAACAATGATAGGGTTTAAGGAGACCTCCTAATGTGGATGAAGATGACGATGATGGAAACACAGTGGATAAAATATCCTCTCCATCATGAGCTTGATAACTTGTACAACAAATAGAATCTAAACACAAATATAATTAGTAGATAAGATGGTGGGTTACATGACAAGGTAAGTCCTAAAAAGTGATAACTTCCCGGGATGGATGTCAACCAACATTAATACCAAAGATAGATAAATGATAATTGATCTTAGATATGTGTCAACAAAGTTAAAATTTTGGATCCCTTTGTGGTGTGGTTTGTATATCACTTATTAAAGGGGGTATGCAGGGGTTTTCCTTAGTCATGTCACAAGGGGTTCCATGGGGGTGAAATGCTATGGGCCCCTCGGTGGGGTTCGGGTGGAGCCCCGAAGCAAAAAATTAAGGAGTTAATTCCTTGTTTCTAGAAAGATGAATTAAACTAAATTCTATTTTTAGGAAAGAAAATCCTAATGGAGTTTTTCCACTCTATTTTTGGGAGGAGGAATCCTAACTTTACCTTGCCAATTAGGTTTATATATTTTTGTGGAGATATAAATTTTCTCATAATGAGTTTGTATATTATCATTCAACTTGAGTTAACAAAGCTTGATATCTTACATAGTGGATGTTTCCCTAAGCACTCAACCTGGGTTCTACCACATAAGTATGGTTTTCATGTCTTGCATGTTTGGTATTTAATACATATCATTTATGTCTATCTCTATAAACTTTTATTTTGTTACTCTACTTTCTCGTGTATTCATTATTGTTTAATATGTGGTTTCCTAATAACCAATGAAAGGATGCAGATAACAATACGAAAAAGATATCTAATATGCCACATATGTTGAAAGGAAAGGAATGATAATGTAAAATGTTGATAAACAAACCAAACCCGAGTGGGTTAATGACAACCCGAGCCTCGATGGGGTACATTCTATGACGATCGGTGCAGATCTGATTGAAAGTTAAACAAAAACATAACTAGAACTTGTTTAGGGATGATAGATTTGATATCACGATGATGAGGAATAGAGAGGATGCAATATAATAGGGATCTAATGGAGACACCGAGAAGATCAACCATGATCGGGTTAGGTCAATAGAAACCGAGGTGAAGAATACTAGATTTAGACTGTTAGACAGGATGGGTAGCGGAAGAAGTGTATTCGAATACAGGGGAGTTGTGAGGTAGAGGCAGATAACAAAGGTGCATGAAGAAAGGATGGATAACATAGATTAGGTCGACAATGACCAGGTAGATTTGACGATGACCGGGATATGATTTGGGATATTGATACGCTAGATGGATGGAAAGAGAGATATGTAGAAGATCAAAGGTGTCTTATGGATGGGAAAATCCCCAAGGTAAACTACAAACCTACAAAACATGTAGTGGCGATGTAAAGAGAGATCTCCAAGAAAGCTTAAAAACATTCAAATCTCCAATGATAACATGTAAAGAGTGCCAAAGTTACTTCCATTTGATGATAATATATCCTAGGGGGAGGAGGAAGGCAAAAAAATCGCAAGATACCTGAAATTTAGATTTTTTTAGCCTTTTGAGAAGAGGGGTAGAGGTGAATATACAAGGTCAATGGCAACCCGCATGAGTCATCGGTGACTAGAGTGGATTGCATGCTCGGGAGGTGGAGGTGGATATATAGGGTCGATAAAGTGACCCACATGAGTCGTCAGTGAATGGAGCATACTACATGCTTGAGAGGTGGAGGTGATGGGAATATCAAAAATGAAGGGAATAAATGGGTCAATGGTTGTGGTTAGTTTGTTTGGGTGAGTTAATGGTGCATGGGGGAATAAATGGTTAGTGGGATGATGAGGAGGGATTAAATGGGTGCAAGGGAATCCTAGGGGCCATAAATGGGGTAGTTATGGGTAGAATTATAGGATGGTAGATAGGTTTTTAGGGTGATTAAATATAATAATAATAATATAATATTAAGACAGGGTTCATTTTAGGGGCGAATATTCATAAATAGGTGAATATAAGGAATTTTAAATTGTAAATTTGGTGAATATTTTACCACCATACAAGATAGCATGTTCATTAAAATTTTATGGGTCCTAAAAAAATTTGAATATAATTTCACCTTCATGTTTCCACTAAGGGCTGACTCAATGTTAGTATATTTTCCTTCATGTTATAACATACTATTATATATAGGATCAATTCATCATAATATAGTAATAAAATTTACTTTCAAAATCCATTAATAAGCCTATGAAAAAGCTGAAAGTATAAGCCAAAAAGCCAAAGGAATAAGTGAAAGAGGTAAGCAAAAAAGTGAATTGTCTTTTGTCAAGTTTTTTGTAAAACTGTTACCAATCGACAATATTAATTTGTATTTCCATAAGGAAAGGTGACTGTGTAATGTCGACAGTAAAAAAAGAACATGTTATCGGTTGGTAATCGTTATTTGTGTTACCATCCGATAACATTGTTTTGTGTTTTCGTTCGACAATGTTTGTTTTACCATTCGAAAATATTCATTTATGTTGTCATTCAACAATGTTAGTTTTTGTTACCGTATGGTAGCATTAAGTTGTGTTTCCGTTCCATAAGAAGATCTTTATTTTTCGTAGTCTTGAATTTATTTTTTACAGATCATATTTGAAACTTCTATATTGTTGTCACATGTGCGTAATTCAAAATCATCCATACAATGGCCCTTGATACAAACAAGGAAAAAGAAAATGCAACATGGAAATTTCAAAATATGTCACCACCAATAAGTAACCCCAATGGAAAGAGGTAATTTTGACTCTTATTATATTAATTTTACTTTGTTATTTGATTTACTTAGGGATGCTGTAAGAAAACCAATTTCTTTCAACTAAAAAAAAACGTAGCAATGACCTTACTCCAGATGAAATTCCCAATTATCAGAGTAATTCAATTCAAATTTAAAGTACTGATAATCCCATTTTCCATCCAACTCAAACTTCTGATAAACATTCCAAAAACACACATCAGAAATGTAAGAGTGGGAAGTGGGTTATAGGAAGGTCTTATAAATTTGAATGATCAACCAAATATCAATTTATTGAACCTATTGAACGAAAAAATAGTATCGATACTCCTACTGAATGTAGATTTACTATATGTAGTTAGAAACTAGGCAGAGACCACAAAATGGAATTGAAGTTGGACATAATAGAGAAGCATTGTGGGAAGGTATATGAGTCTAAAAATCAAGATGATGGAACAATAATAAATAAAACTAGATACAAAACTAAGAAATATTGTTTACATATGAGATATGAAGCAAAATATGACAATCATGATAAACATCTTGATGACCTAGTTGAGAAAAGTGGAACAACAAAGGCTAAATTTGAAAAATCTACCGATGTGAGTCTTCAGAAAACTTATACAATCTGTAACAATATTTCACATTTTAAAGAAGGGCCAACCAATTTTAGATCTCATTGATCATAAGATATTGTTTCAATCTAATGGGTTTCTAAACATTCCATCAACACACTAGTTAGATACCAGGCATAGGAAATGGAAAAGTGTATGGGTGAAATTGAAATCATTGATTTGAGAGAGAAGGTAAAAATGTGAATTTTATCGCATTGTCGATTGATGAGGTCAAAAGAGTAGACAATACATCCTCGGTATGCATGCATGTCTACAATTTTAGTTTTAATAACCATTTCGGGGAAAATCATCTACTAGCTATGTACAAAATGATGGAGAATTGTAATTTTGAGAACCTCTACAAACTTGTTATAATTTTTTTGAAGGAAATAACTGGTATGGATGATCATTTAATCTCTAAAAAGGTGATTTGTGTAGGAGCTGATGGCACAACTATCATGAAAGGTAAAAAAGTGGGCTTTGTATTCACCTTTAAACAACTCGTAGTCCCTTACATGATACCTATTCACTGCATGGATCACAAAATGAATATGGCTTACAAGATTGTAAGTAATTTTGAAAATGTTGCTTGTTATGTTTATGGAGCTTGTTTTCATGTTAGAGTGTGGTACACCTTCTATGTATTACACTCGGGTATTTTTACGGCGGTCCCGCTTGCCGGTGAGTGGGTCAAGGGGGTTCAGGGGTGAAGCCCCCGAAGCAAATTTTCATGCGTGGTTTATTAACCCATGGGTAATGGGTAACTGTTATGGGTTGCTTTTGGGCCCATAGTTTTTTGGTACCCATTGTTTTGATACCCACGGTTTTTGCCCATTGTTTTGATACCCACGGTTTTGATACCCATGGTTTTGTATCAAACTACTTAAGAAATTGTCTATTTATATGGTCTTATGCATATGATAGATAGGAAAGCAAATGTATTGCAGATGTGCTTTGAATTCAGGTGTAAATTTTGTAGAGTTTGTTGAGCATAGCTCCAAATGAATATGGGTATTGTATTGAGAGAGTGGAGGCTTGTAATAAAATCCGAGTAAGTGATTCTTGGTGGACGTAGCCCAAATTGGGTGAACCATGCTAAATCTTGTCTCTCTCGTGTTGTGTTATTTATTATGCACTTTTATTTGAGATCTGTAATATTTTTGCATATTAGTTTCTACATTACGATTCTGTAAGGGATTATTCCACATATTTTATCTCCGATTTCCTAACAATTGTATCGAGCCTAGTTTGGTTTTCTAAAGTGTTGAATCGTAGGGAAGGTTTTTAGCTTGAGCGGGAGCTATGGCAGATGATGGAAGATCTAGGGTTGATAAATTCAACAGGAAAAATTTCAGTCTTTGGAAGATGCAGATGGAAGATTACCTTTATCAGAAGGATCTTTATACTCCACTGTCTGAGAAGGTGAACAAACCCTCAAGTATGACAGATGTGGAATGGGATTTGTTAGATCGGAAGGCACTTGGAATGATCCGGCTGTGTCTTGCATCTTCGGTATTATTTAATGTTTCAAAGGAAAAGACTACAAAAGAACTAATGGATGCATTAGGAAGTTGTATGAAAAACCCTCTTGCCTCTAATAAGATATTTTTAATGAAAAAGTTGTTTAATATGAATATGTCTGAGAATGGTTCAGTAGCAGATCATCTAAATGATTTTAATATGGTTGTAAATATGCTAGCTTTAGTTACAATAGAATTTGATGAAGAAGTTAGGGCTTTATTAGTTTTGTGCTCTTTACCTGAGAGTTGGAATAGCATGGTAATGGTGGTAAGCAACTTAGTTCCTACTAACTCAAATTTGAAGTTTGAGGATGTTGTAGGGGTGATTCTAAGAGAGGAAATGAAAAGAAAAATATCTAGTGAATCTTCTACTTTAGGGAATGCTTTGACAATGGAAACTAGAGGGAGACAGAAGAATAGAGGAAATCGTGGAAAATCAAAGGATCGGGAAAGGTCAAAATATAAAAGCAAGATAGTATGTTGGCACTGTAGAAAGTCTGGGCATGCAAAGAAGGACTGTTGGGAGATTCGGGATAAGAAGAAACAACAGGAAGAAAACAAGGAGGCAAATGTGGCATCGGGTAATGTATGCCAGATGCTTTGATTCTTTCTTTGCATAATATTATGAATCTTGGGTTTTAGATTTAGGGGCTTTTTTCATGCTACTCCATATAGGCATTATTTTTTGATTATGTTCAAGGGATTTTGGGCATGTTTGGTGATGATAAGCCTTGCAGTATAGTTGGAAAAGGTTCTGTTCAAGTTAAGATGCAGAATGGGAATACATGGCTATTGAAGGATGTCAGACATGTGCCTACATTAAGGAAAAATTTGATATCGGCGGGGTAATTGGGAAGTGATGGTTGTACTGTGATATTTATAGCTGACTCTTGGAAGGTTACCAAGGGTGCTCTTGTGGTGGCAAGAGGTAAGAAGGTTGGAACCTTGTATTTAACCACTGATAGTACTAATGATTGTAATCTTGTGGCTTCAGATGCAGATACAACATTATGGCACTATAGGCTTGGTCATATGAGCCATAAGGGCATGAACATCATAAAGAAGAATTTTCCTGGATATACAGAAACAGGTTTGGATTTTTGTGAGAACTGCATATATGGGAAATGAAGCAAGTACGGTTTCTCAAGGTTGGACCTACGAAGAAAGAGAGTAAGTTAGAGCTGGTACATTTTGATGTGTGGGGGCCGGCTCAGGTATCATCTCTTGGGGGTTCAAGTTATTATGTTACTTTTATTGATGATGCAACAAGGAAAGTTTGGGTTTATTGTATTAGAAACAAATCTAATGTATTTGATACTTTTGTTAAATGGAAAGCCTTGGTAGAGAATGATATAAGTCTTAAGTTAAAATGTCTCAGATTAGATAATGGAGGGGAGTATTGCAGCAATGAATTTGATGATTATTGTTCTAAGAATGGAATCCACAGGTAAAAGACAGTTCCAGGAACCCCGTAGCAAAATGGGGTGTCAGAAAGGATGAACATAACAATAATGGAACGTGCTAGGAGCATGAGGATACATGCAGGACCGCCTCTTTATTTTTGGGCAAAAACGGTGAGCACAACTGTGTACTTGATAAATAGAGGATCCTCAAGTGCCTTGGATGGAGGCATACTTGAGGAGGCTTAGTATGGTAAGAAATTTGATTACTCATTTCTTAGAGTCTTTGGATGTGAGGTGTTTGTTCATATTGACAAGGATGATAGGACCAAGCTAGAGGCTAAATCAGAAAAATGCACTTTTATTGGTTATGGTGGTGATGACTTTGGATTTAAATGTTGGAGTATTAAGGACAAGAAAATCATTTGGTCTAGGGATGTGGTCTTTAATGAGAAAGTCATGTATAAGAAATAGTTGCAGGAAAACAGGGAAGAATCCAAGAAAGAATATGCAGTGGTAGAGGATTCTTTCGGATGGGACAAGAACCCATGAATCAGCCTCAGAACCTACTCAACAGAACCCCAAACTCCTACAAAGTGAGGATGTCTTCTAGGGTAAGAAAAGAACTTGAATATTTTTATCCTTATGTTTATTATTTATTACTCACTGATAGTGGAGAGCCAGAGAGCTTTGATGAAGCAATGTGAGTAGATACCAGTAAGAAGTGGGAGCAAGCCATGGATGAGGAGCATAAGTCTCTCATGGAGAACCAGACTTGGGATTTGGTGAAGCTACCGGAAGGCAAAAGAGCATTGCAGAACAAGTGGGTGTACAGAGTTAAAGATGAAGAAGGAGGAAAGAAAATGTATAAGGCCCAGTTAGTGGTCAAGGGGTTTGCACAGTAAACAAGGTATAGATTTTGATGAGATTTTTTCTCCTGTAGTAAAAATGAATTCTATCAGAACTGTTCTTGGAATAGTGGCAACAAAAGACTTACACTTAGAACAATTAGATGTAAAGACTGCATTTCTCCATGGTGATTTGGAGGAGGAGCTATATATGCAGCAACTGAAGGATATGAAGTCAAAGGTAAAGAGGAGATGGTGTGCAAACTGAAGAAGAGCTTGTATGGCCTGAAACAATCTCCACGTCAATGGTATAATAAGTTTGATAGCTTTATGATGGAGTAAGGTTATATTAGATGTCATTATGACCATTGTGTGTATAAAAAGAAATTTAAGGATGGAAGTTATATTATCCTGTGTTTGTATGTTGATGAGATGTTGGTTGCAGGTAAAAACATGCAAGAAATAAAAGTACTCAAGAAACAACTAAGTGAATCCTTTGATATGAAGGATTTGGGGGTAGCCAGATAAATCCTTGGTATGAGGATAACTCGGGTTAGGAAGGAAAGAAGTTTGACTTTATCTCGGGAAGAGTACATTAAGAAGGTATTGGATAGGTTTAACATGCATGATGCTAAACAGTTGGGACTCCTTTCGCGTGCCATTTCAAGTTATCAAAGGAGCAAAGTGTCCCAAGACAGAGCATGAAAGAAACCATATGTCCAAGGTACCTTACTCATCAGTGGTTGGCAGTTTGATGTATGCTATGGTGTGCACTAGGCTTGATATTGCCCATGCAAAGTGGGAGCTATGAGTATATTTATGAGTGATCCAGGTAAAGAGTATGGAAAGCAAGAAAGTGGATCCTTCGGTATTTGAGAGGTACCATGGGGACAGCTTTGTGCTACTGATGGATCGATACCACTTTACGTGGTTATGTAGATTCAGACATGGCTAGAGATGTTGACAGTAGGAGGAGCACAATAGGTTATATTTACACTATAGGTGGGACAATAGTGAGCTGGATTTTACGACTACAGAAGCTGGTGGCTTTATCAACCACGGAGGCTGAGTATGTTGTTGCCATAGAGGCAAGCAAAGGATTTGGTTACAACAATTTCTTGAGGAGTTAGGGCATAAGCATAAGGAATGTAAGTTGCATAGTGATAGTCAAAGTGTTATACACCTAGCTAAGAACTCTGCTTTCCACTCCAGGACGAAGCATATACAATTGAGATATCACTTCATCAGGACAACTTTGGAAGAAGATAAGTTGAAGTTGGAGAAGATTCATACCAGTCAGAATCCTACAGACATGATGACCAAGGTGGTCACAAGGGATAAACTAAAGCTATGTTCAGCTTTGGTTGGCCTTCACGAATGATAGTGAAGGGTTGATAAGCTTTCTCAGTGGAAATCAGTCTCCAAGTGGGAGATTGTTATGTTTGTGGAGCTTGTTTTCATGTTAGAGTGTGGTACACCTTCTATGTGTTACACTCAGGTATTTTTATGGTGGTCCCGCTCGCCGGTGAGTGGGTCAAGGGGGTTTGGGGTGAAGCCCCCGAAGCAAATTTTCATGGGTGGTTTATTAACCCATGGGTAATGGGTAACCATTATGGGCTGTTTTTGGGCCCATGGTTTTTCGGTACCCATTGTTTTGATACCCATGGTTTTTGCCCATTGTTTTGATACCCACGGTTTTTTTCCCATGGTTTTGATACCCATGGTTTTGTATCAAACTGCTTAAGAAATTGTCTATTTATATGGTCTTATGCATATGATAGATAGACAAACAAATGTATTGCAGATGTGCTTTGAATTCGGGTGTGAATTCTCAGAGAGTTTTTGAGCATTGCTCTAAACGGATCTAGGTATTGTATTGAGAGAGTGGAGGCTTGTAATAAAATCTGAGCAAGTGATTCTTGGTGGATGTAGCCCAAATTGGGTGAACCATGTTAAATTTTGTTTCTCTCGTGTTGTGTTATTTATTCTACACTTTTATTTGAGATCTGTAATATCTTCTGCATATTAGTTTCTACTATTGTGATTCTATAAGGGATTATTCCACATATTTTATCTCTTATTTCCTAACAAGCTCACAAAATGAATCTAGCTTACAAGATTGTAAGTAATTTTGAAAATTTTGCTAAAGTGGAGGAGCTTAAACGAGACTTGCATTCATTTCGCGCAAACAAAGTCCTAAAATACTTTGGAGTTTCAAAGATTTTTTATTGGAATAACAAATGGTAAAAATTTGCTAAAAGATGTTGACACAAGATGGATACCATTGTATGATCCACTTGCAGGGTTTTTGAGGAATACATGTCCTTAGCAGTAGGTATACAATTAAGAATCGAAGAGAAGTTAACACGGCTAAAGATCTATCAGACGCTTGATAGATTTATAGAAACTATGAAATTTATGTAGTATTTTTCTAATACTAAAAGAAACAAACAAATTGGTGAAACATGTTGAGGAAATGTCTATATACATTATTAATTTTATAAAATTAAGGAAACAAGTATGTATGATTTTGGATACCTTATATTCCACCCAAGAATAGTTTTAGAAGCCAATTTTCAGTAGCTTGAAGGTTTTGAAAGATACAAAAGATCCCAATAGCTATTTGAAGTTCAATATCAATGGTCATATTTGTATTTTAGTTGATGGGAAAAATATTCCAATGCACACTTTCCATAGAGATCCTTATGTAATAGGTTCTAAAATTGAGGAAGTACTAGTCACAAGCATTATTTTTTATGTTATAATTTCTAATACACGGAAAAAATTGATGAAGATATCTGAAACATTATCTTCTAAGATCAGAGAATGTTTTAAAAATAGTGATATGCTTGAGGCCATGGGAGTTGTAAATCCCATTTTCTGGAATCCGATGATTGGTGAAGAACAAAGAGCTACAAACTTCAGAAATCCATGACTGCACTTATGGAGTAGTTTTGAAAATCTTCAGATGTTGATGGAGGGGAATTAAATGGTATATTGGATAGAAAATTACTCATATCACAGTCACAACATTTTGCATTTACAATCACTGATCAATATCACTATATTGCCGACTTAAGAGAAATGGGAGCTATCACACTATTTTGGAGAAATATTTATCAGAGTAGCATTATGAGAGAAAATATAACTGAATACTTCAAACTATATGAAATCATACAAAAAATGATTCTTGGGTTTGTTTAAGATGAAATGGTATTTAATGCACTTACATTTTTGAAATCGAAACTTCTTAACAGATCTGGACAAGAATTTGGAAACTTGTTTGAAACTCTATGTTTCAAGATATGGAGTGGAAAAATTTCCATATGAAAGAGAAATAACTACATGGACATATCTTGTAGAGCGTAGAGATGTTAATCAAATAACAAATAATGGAGTCTCTAATTATGGTGAAATTGAATTGACCTGTATTTAGAATAGAAACTGCAATAGATAAAATAAGTGATAAAGGACCATTAAGGATAGGGTTGTTTCAACTACCAGACAGTTGAATGTATTCATTTTTTAAAATATATATTGTGACTCAATGTTTTTTTTTCATTTACATATATTGCCCATATACCGCTTGTATTTTTTAAAATCCCTTATATATATTTTATATTGTTTGGAAATAAAGATGTTAGGTAGTTCATATTTGTGTAATTTGTAAACCTGGATTATTTAATAAAATTAAAGTTTTTACATTAGGAAGTATGTTCAATATTTGATTTCTCACTATCAATTCCACAGAACATGTGTTCAAAAATATATTATAATCCATATATCCCATCATGATTATTAGGATTAATAAAAAACATAACAGTCTATATCCCATCATGATTATTGGACATAATCTTTACATGATGAATAAACTATCAAAATTCAATAACAAAATGCACATCAAAGTTTTGATTATTGAGTTCATACATGTCTGAAACTAAATTGAACAATGCAAATCCAGATCCCGATTCTAGAATCCATGTATATTATTCATCAACTATACAAACTTGAAAAAAAGATAAAGAATAAAGTTTTTATTCGACAATGCAGACATAAGAGAAATAAAAAGATTGAAAATTTCACATATAGATGATGTTTTCAAATTTTATTTTTCAAATACAATGATTTACATTAATATTTTTAATTCAAGTTAATTTGGACCCTTGTCCTTGAAAAAATTCTATTACATCGACAACATTTGAACTATCTTTTATTACACCAAACTCTACTAATCAAGCTTTTGCAATTGCATTAATGTTTTCTAATTTTTCTCTATCATTGTGAGCTGCATCTCTTGCTTTGAAAGGAGAGAAGGATCCTCATCAATTTTTTTCTTCAAAAGAATATTTGAATCCAATCCATTCTCCTTTATAATCCTTCACAAATTATTGTTCTACTTGTTTAACATAACAAGTTTTGCTTTAAAAGAAAATGCCCGCAAACACTTTCTCTCATTTTTTTCAGTGCTCATCTAAAACCCTGTACCTTTGTCTTCAAAGTTTGGTATTTTGAATGTAATTTAAAAATCCCATAATTAGTATTTAGAAGAAGATAAATGATAACTATATATATAATCTATAAAAATCAGAACTTACCACAGCTAAGTCTTTCTATGCATTAGCAATAGTTACAAGTTTCTTGTATCTATTCCACTTGTTGTAGTAAGAATGCACCTCGGTGTTAAAATTATCCAATCTATTAAGAATTATATTAAAAATTCATCAGTATTATAAATATTATTGGTGATTGCATTACTATATTGTGCTTAAGCAAGTAAAGCATCAATCGTCACCGGTTCATTTTTAATTAATGAAATGTTTTGTCTCTGTGATCAAAATTATGATATCTATCATTAATTTCTTTTATCAGAGCTTTCACTCTGATCTCCCAAATCTTCAAATCCTTAATGTAAGGAATAATATTTTCCATGAAAAGGGTTGTAGCAGATCGAACATAAACATGTCTATTGAAAACTTGGTCTTCGCATCATCATCTAAGTTTTCCTGCCCAATTAGGGAAGGAGGATCTGAAGAGGATGACTTCTATGGAACTTGCACCTCCTTACATGAAGATTGAGTGAGATATTTGATATGCTTCCCCGATGCCTGCAATGTCATAAATGCTGTCAAAACTAAGATAATCCTCATCCATATCGATATTATTTAAAATAAAAGTTCCTCCGCACTCTGACACTACCAATTAAAAAATTAGGGAACTCTGATGTTGTGAAATTTTGTGTCCCCATACTCATTCCATGGAACACAATCCTTTTTACCCTAGCATAAGATGGAGGTGGAAGGGAAGGTCAGAATGATGTACTCCTTAAAAACCGAGATGGAGTCAGAGTAGTGGGGGTCGCCGCGGCCATGGGTTGAATTTGAGATTGCATTCGCAAAATATATGGAAGCATCAATGCTACAATATTATATTCAATATGTTGAAATTATGAGGAGAAAAAAGTGAAAAGTAAGAACTTCAAATTAATAAGAATGAAATCAATCAAGATTTCTTACATTGTGAATGTTGTTGTCTGTAATCAATAGATTGTGGCACTAGGTGGAAGGGGGGTGGTGGCATTGCGAAACCTGAATTTAACAAAAACCAATTAAAAAGAATGATAAATTCCTAAAATAAATTTGAAAGACTAATATAAATAAAATTTAATTCACTATTTATTAGTTACTTAGTACTAGAACTTGAAGCGAGATGAAGTGGTGCAAACTCAATATCTTATTTCTCGCTTATGTATATACTGTATGTACGATAAGATGAGCAGACACCATGTGTCTTAGAGTCATTGATGTGCTAGACAAGGTTACACATTAGGATAATGAAATATGTCATTGTCAAGAATCAAAGATTCAGATTATCATTAGTCTGTAAAATAATTTAATAAAACTAAAATGATTGTGCATTATGGATAAATTTAAACCTTGATTGGCTATAGTGATAGTAGGCGTTCGTCGTCTGGCCGAGAGATGAATCCATAGAATTTCACATCCATTTGGATCCTATTATCCCTTTATATTTTTGGCTGATAGTGAAAATCGTAGAGTCATTAGTCATGGTGATATCAATTGGATTGTTGTCACCAGAACCCTTAGGCCCAATAGGGTTATTGTAGTCATTTTTACCCTTATTACAAAAGAAAGGAACCCCATGCGCACCGACCTATCACCTAGTAGGCACTGGGCACTTACCTGAGGCATGCGTGGGTGCCAAGTATCTATTTTATGTGAGTTTAGTGGGGAACATCATCTATGATCCATGTTTAAGATATTTGAAAGGAAGTAAAACATATAAGCACCTTAGAGCTCAGAACGGCTTCTAGGTCCTTGTAGTCATTCTAGATAGAAAGTGCTTAATCAGATTGTATAACTTATACCAAAATAGAAAGAAGTTGTACAAGCATCCATACTTAATCATAAACATAAATGAGAAAGAACTATGAGAAATATGTATGCATTAGAATCATCAATGTTCATATTCATGTAAGCTGGTAACCTCATTACATTCATGGAGCCATTACAAAATGTTACAGAGAAGCAGACCGCAATCATGCTTTATATCTGGACTCATATGGATAGGCTCTCAAAAGAAATTTATAATCCCCATACCCCTGATACATCCTTCCCTAAACACAATTACCCAAACTAATAGAGTTCTTGCAGTATTTCTATAGAGCTCCACCCTCTATCTATCTCTTATTTTTTTACTTCTGTAGGCGCTTGTATATATAGGATTTTTAGACTACCAACTCATCCTCTAGTGGCCTCAGATCCGATGCCAAGTGTCTGAATGTGGTCCTCCATGTGAGCATGCTCCTCTAGGCCTGAGCTTTCCACTTTTTACCATGATGAGCTTCTAGAAGCTTCTACCGTAGGCATGCTCCTTCCTAGGCCACCTTGTCGCTAGGTTGGCACCTTATCCACTCCGTATGCATAGTTGGGTCATGATTTTCATGTGTT
This sequence comes from Taxus wallichiana var. yunnanensis, assembly GCA_018340775.1. Classification (NCBI taxonomy): domain Eukaryota; kingdom Viridiplantae; phylum Streptophyta; class Pinopsida; order Cupressales; family Taxaceae; genus Taxus; species Taxus wallichiana. Next base: position 608,191,228 of record CM031239.1, on the reverse strand, counting down.
CTACCAAAAATTCCCAATATGGCTAATTCCTAAACCCTTGGTTCGTCAGTGCGCGTGCCACAAAGGTTTACTTAAGCCTATCCTAAACCCCGCCCTACGTGCTTTATCTTTGCGCGATTTTCTTCAACTAGGCTTTGCGCACCTATGCACCTTTTGTACTTAGGAAATATTTTAGGGGACCAACATCACCCCACACTATGAATATTCTCCATCTGCTGGAACAATTCTCCAGTGAAAAGAAGCAATATAGTAGACTTACACTGTGGGAAAATAATAAGAGGATTAAAGAATATGGAAAGAAGAAAGAATGGGGAAGTGATCAAATCAACGCAAAAGGCTAGGAAAATACTTTTGCAAGTCATCCTCCAACTTGTTCCAGGCATCAACTTCATTTTGCACTCTCTGACAGAGGTCACCGACTAGGGTGCTCACCTCCTCAAATCTTAGCCCATTTCCTTATGTGCTTATGGTGTTAGCAATTTTCTCTAACTCTTTACCTACATCATCTAGTGCATCCATTCTTCGTGTAATCTATGGGTATAGTTCCTTCAACCAGTTTTTAATTAAACCCCTTAAGGCTTCAATGGCTTCATATTTTCTTTCAACCTCGGCAAGGATTATGTCCTTTTCGCCCTATTTCCCTTATTCTTCTCTTGAAACTCCTTGATTTCTGCTTCATGAGTGGTGACCAAGATGCTTGCCACTTTATCTTTGTCCACACAATTATTGTACATGGCCTCAGCAGTTTGGGAAGTAAATTTTATATCAGCAAGAACCTTGCTATACTCAGCTACGAATGCCACAACTTTTAATTTATCTTCTTTCTCTAAGCACGTGACCACTTCTTCTACAGATTCCAAGGCTAACAACTACCTCTCCATGGTGAGGACTCTTGTTAAATCCTCCAGGCATCCCAAGGCAGATCCATACTTCTATGTAGGGGGTGCTAGGTTCGATGCTTCAATACTATAGCATTATTAATAGACTCCACCTTTTTGTACACTGCGCACACCTTGGCCTTCTTGTCCTTCAACTCATGTTGTAACTGGGTGCTTGATTAGTTTCTCTTGACTAAGCTCCTTTTCCCTTGCAGCTATCTCTTCCTCTTTCTTCTTCAGGTCCTCCTCCAAATATTTGATTCTATCATTCCACCTGAAGAGTCTAGCTTTGATTTCAACAAATACCTTGTTGAGCATGTTGCACAGTTGTTCATCCGAGAGCTGTTGAGCATTCACCACTGGGTTGTCTTCTTTTGGTCCTGGCAATGTTATTATTTCCCGTGGCTTACCTCAAATTCTAGCTCATCAAGATGGGACTCAATTTCCCATGAGAGCATCTTCCTTGTCCACGGGTATGTAGCCTCCTTGTCAAAAGATGACATTGCCATGAGCTCCTCTGCTAGAATCGTGCTTTGGAACTGTGCGTGAAACACTTTGTTGGGGTCATCAATATAACCCATCCTGGCCTCTCCTCCCCTATGCACCTTCCTCCCATGTGTGTGCCCTTAGGAATACTTACAATTAAAATGGGGCCTCCAGTGCTTGCCATGGTCCTTTTCCATGCTCTCCTCCTTTTCTTCGTTCAACATCGGCTCAGCCACCGTGTTCCAACTTCTCCTCCTCCAAGGTCTCAATGGCCTTTGTTTCTTCTTTCTCTACCACCTTGGTTTTTTGTTCCAATGTAATTCTTGGAGCCTTCTACATTTCCACACTATCCACCTCACTTCTCATGTCCTAGGTGCCTCTCCCTTCCTGGCTATCCTTGCACCACACAAAGAGGAACCCCTACTCCTCTTCTCTACCTTCTTCATCCAAATCATGTACGTTGAAAATAGGTGGCCCTTGTTCTTTTTAGGCTCATCTTCCCCACTAACATCTTCTTCACTATCTTCTTCTTCACCTATGCATTTGTCCAAACTTCCAGTTTCTTCCGAGGTGGTCTCCTCTTCTAGCCTCTACTTCTTCCTAACCGGGGATTCCGGTGTAGGTGACTCTATTTCTTCTTCTCCCGAGGATTCCTTGTCTGATGGATTTTCTGGCTCTGGAGTCTTTTCCTTGACTATGGGCCTCTTCTTGCATGAATACATGCTTGTTCTCGCACTTGTCCTAGGGGAACCTATTACCTATGTTTCCACAACACTTGGTATTTTCTTCTCTGGCTCCTTTTCCACCTTCATGGGTGTGGGTCTCTTCCTACCAGTTGGATCCTTAGGTATAGACACCTCATTTTCTAGATATGTTCCCTTCTTAGATTTGGGCCTTATGCAGAGGTACACGCGCACCATGGATCCTCCTAAAATGGGTAGAGTCATGGTCCTTGTCATCTATACATCATACGACACATACCTCTATACGTACGTGCATTTTCCAGGGTAGACTAACCCTTTGCACATTTCCCTGTGTTCCAAGTCCAGATTACCAAGGTCCAGTTTCAGCTTCTTGGACTCTTTGAATTTGTTTACTCCCGCTTGGAAGTATTGAGCAATGAAGGCAAAGGGGAGCTTGCACCATGGGCTCCATGTATCATCCACTATTTTAAACCCGCGCCGGTGTAGAAATGCTTTGGTACATAGCAAATTCGACTTCTCCTTAGGTGGCCACTAGCAGTTTTTTGGGAATCCTCCATTCTTCCCCAAACACGTTCCTTAGGCACATATACCATTTCTCTAGGTGTGCCTTGTGTATAGTTTTCATAGAGTCACATGCGTATTTTTTGAATCTTTTTGCGGGAAAAGGGTCCTCAACAGGGTACTCCCACAAAAATTTGTCTAATGCATCAGGTACTCCAATTTATGAAAACACAATTGTTACCAAGACATTACCAAACAAGATCTTGTCACCTTCCTTCACGCTGCTAACAATCTCATATGTGATGAACGTAGAAAATTTATAAATGGTGCCTTCTGAGATCTTCCTACAAACATGCAACCATGGCTTATTGACTTGGGTCCATCTCTCCTGGCCATTTTCATACCGGGTCCTTGATGTCTATGATATCATAATACCTTGACCCCTTTTTATACGCGTAGGTGGCGATAGTCTCCTTAATTACCTCTTTATCTCTTAATTCATCCTCCAAACCATCTCCTTCATAGATGAGGCTTGTGAAATGTGAAATGATTTACAGAGTAATGCACATCTTGCTCCCTGCGAAGTGGAAGTAGTTTTCATGCACACGCAACATCAACCATTGATATAGGTGCTCAGGATTCCCGAAGTAAGGAAACTCAAAGAGTTGCAATAACCCTACCTTCTCCAACTTGACCTTCACATCATTGTTATAGATGGGAAAGCCCTTTGGTGTCCTTCTATTTTTTGGGTGCACTAACTCCAACGCCATCTCCTTCTCAATTGTGCTTGTACAATGATTATAGTCATTTACAGACATGTTTCTTAGATGGGACTCCCACTCCTTCCCTAGAACACTCCATCTGGGTACTGCATTTCTACATACCACTCTTCATTTGTATGTGCATCAGTTTCTTGTTGTTTTCCCTTTCCCTTGCCCTTCTTGGGTGTGCTAATTGGTTTCTTGGGTGCCATTGTCTAGGTTCTCTTCTTACTTCAATCACTTCTTGTAACTCTGTTCTTCCACTCTTTCCCACCTTAGATCTCGAATTTGTGAAGAAAATTCCTTAAACCCGTGCCCTAGTTCTTCAAACCCTAGCTGGGATAATCCCTTCACAAGACGACGCCTTCTCACCACCTCTCTTATGCCCATGAAATCCCTTTCTTCTGGTTTGCAGATCCAAACTAGTCACCCACGCTCAATCTCTTTAATTTTTTCTTCACACGGATCAGTTTTTGGAAGCCCTAGTTGCAAAGATGTAAAAATTACTTCTTTCTCCTTATACGTAAAGTGAATAATGAAGTTCCTTGACCCTTTATTTATAGTTTTTCCTTTTAAGCATTAAATGCTACTTCACCTACCACCATACTTTTCACATTTAATGCAGATTTTTCAAACAAAGTCTAACTTTAGCGCTTTAACTCACGCGCCCGACCCTGCATGGACAATCTTCCAACCTTCTGGCATGCAACCAATCCATCTAGATAGGAGACTCTTGCATGCATGTCATTGGTGCCAAAGGCACTTCTTTTGTCCTGATTTTTTCTCTCACCTACCTTGTGTTCCTTATGCACTTTTTCCTCCTTTGTACATGGGATCTAAAAGTAGCCTTATCTTGACACCAACCATCCTTTTCCATCTTTTCTTTCCATGCACCTCTTTTAATAGGGCCATTCAACTAGGATTTTCAACACAAACTTCCTTGGAACTTTACCCATGCTCTCCTTCACATCACTCCACCCCACACTAAAATGATGCACGGTCCTCTGCACTCAAAAATACTCAAAGAGTAATAAGGTTACTTTGGGCTGAATCAAAAAAAAACCAACACGAATGGGAAACACAAGAAAAGAAATGCATAAAGGAAATTCTAAACTAATTGGCAAAACTACCTTATTTATAAACACCAAGAAGACTTATTTATAGTAGGGCTTCAGCCTACTCCCATTGAAGTGTCTAGGAAATTTCATTCCATCCAGTGCTTATAACTGACATGCACCTAAATCAAAGATGTACGAGATTTTATAGGGACCTTACCAATGGACCTTCAACTTCTACCCTCGATCCACCGGATCCACTAGATCCTGTAGTGGTCATGCCAAGGGTCCCCACAGTTCCATTGAACTATGTGCCGATGGTCTATGATAATGCCCCACTACCAATAGTATACCCCATGCCACTCCTAGATGTGAGACCAAAATATTGTGTGTCTATACCTTGCCCAAAAATTCCTCCTAACACTGGAATGGTGTTTGCAACCATATAAGTCCCAAATGAGAAATTATATCTCCTGGGTGTAGACCGATCACTTCCAATGTAACCAACTAGACTAACAATATTTTCCCCCGATCTGGAAAACCAAGCACCAGTGGTTTGGTCACTGGGTGGGCTCAGATGTACGCCAACGGTTCTTCTCTCTCCATGCAACAAACTCTCATCAGAAGCTAAAGGGTTCTCTCTTATGCGCTTGCCAAGATGGGGTTGCATAGACTGCCCATGTTCCATGTCCTTTGCGTGAACCTCAAATCCTTCCCGCAATGTCTGCCACCATACATCCATCACACCTATAACCTTGTTTCATCTAGCAATCTCCCTTTCACGTGCTTCACTATAATTGAGCTGTCTCCCCTCCCTTTCTTTCTCTGTCGCAACATCTGCCATCTTCCTCCACCCTAGCTTCCTCGCCCAACACTCAGAATGGTTTAGCCGGCCATTGGAAATGCCTCTAAACCCATGGTAACAATCAAGATCTTCATTACAGGGGGATAACACATAGAAATGATCCTATGGGATCCCATAGAAACTCGAACTCAGCAACCTCTGGACAAGAATATGTAGAAATAGCATACTCCAGAGTGTAGCTAGCCAACACACCTTCCCACCAATGATCCACAACACGAGTCCACATCAGATCTGCATCATGTAGCCTCTGGTATTCTTCTTGGGTCCACATATGTAATCTATAATACCATCTTGATCTAGACACATAGGTGAGATCCACTCATACGCTTCTCCTGGGAAACAACAGAAAAAAAATTCATATAAATCATGGTAGAGGTTATCTTCTACCCATCTACGTGCATAAAAATTAGGTCTAATGTTGAATCTATGAGCAAATTTATCCTCTGTGCTCTTGAATCATGATTCAACACTTTCCAGAGTTAAACGTTCTATCATTACTCATTACCAAGATCATGATGTATGTCATTTCCCACTATAACTTCGAAAACATGTCTTGGCAATGGAACCAAGATGTAGTCATTTTCACCCTTATTATAAAAGAAAGGAACCCCATGCGCAATGTGACCTATCACCCAGTGGGTGCTGGGCACTCACCCGAGGCATGCGTGGTCTTTGAGTATCTATTTTATGTGATTTTAGTTGGAACATCATCTATGATCCATGTTTAAGAGATTTGAAAGGAAGTAAAACATACAAGCACCATAGAGCTCAGAATGGATTCTAGGTCCTTGCAATCATTCCAGACAGAAATTTCTTAATCAGATTATATAACTTATACCAAAACAGAAAGAAGTTGTACAAGCATCCATACTTAATCATAAACATAAATGAAAAATAACTATGAGAAAGATGTATGCATTAGAATTATCAATGTTCATATTCATGTAAGCTAGTAACCTCATTACATTCATGGAGCCGTTAAAAATGTTACAAAAAAAGACCGTAGTCATGCTTTATATCTAAACTCATATGGCTAGGCTCTCAAAAGAAATTTATAATCCCCATACCCCTGATACATCCTTCCCTAAACACCATTACCCAAAATAATAGAGTTCTTGTAGTATTTTTGTAGAGCTCCACCCTCTATCTATCTCTCCCTTTTTTACTTCGTAAACACTTGTATATATAGGCTTTTGGACTGCAAACTCATCCTTCCGCCTTAGATTTGATGCCAAGTTTTTGAATGTGGTCCTCCATGCAAGCATGCTCCTTCAGGCCTGAGCTTTCCACTTTTTACTATGATGAGCTTCTAGAAGCTTCTACTACAAGCATGCTCCTTCCTGGGCCACCCTGTTGCCAAGCCGGCACCTTATCCACTCCACATGCGTAATTAGGTCATGCTTTTCATGTATTTTACCAAAAACACCCAATATGGATAAGTCCTGAACCCTTGGTTCTATCTCGTGCGTGCGCCATATGTTTCCTTAAGCCTATCCTAAACCCCGCCCTATGCACTTTATCCTTATGTGATTTTCTTCAACTAGGCCTTACACGCCTACGCACCTTTTGTACTTAGCCAATATTTTAGGGGCCAAATAGTTATGTGCGTGAATTTCTCGCATTACAACCTTTCATTGTTTCACTTGCTTTGACTTATTGAAAACAAAGTTACAGATTATATATTTATAAGAATTGATTTAAAAATGATTTTGTTTTTGAAAATAATCAAGATTAAATGCTTTTAAAATAAAATAATCACCAACTATTGGTCCAGAGGAATTCCATGTTTATCCATATTCTCATGTAGATTAGTTGGAATAGTTGTTGATTTGAGTCCGTAAAAACCCTCATAATATAAAGAAAGAACAAAACAAGAAGAAGAAATAATTGCAGAAGGATTCAATTTGGCTTTGTCAAGGTTAGAATGAATCCTTGATGAAATAAATGTGCACCAATCAAATCTAACACTGGAAATGGTTTGGAGAAGATAATACAAAGTGCCCACTGAGGAATTTCAGTGTATCTTCCCTATAACATGATGCGAGACTGGAAAAATTCCACCATGGCCAAGAGAAAGGGGTATTTGATAGATTGTGTGTTAATCCCTCTTTTGGAGGGAGTATTAACCTTAACCTCAATAGAAAGATCATAATGAGACTCTAATGGATTTGGTGGTTATAGAAATGCGTTTTGATGGGTAGGCCTGTTAGACGATGAATATCATCAGGTGTTATTCTGATGAAAAATTGGTGGGATGGTAATGCAACAATGAAAGTGCCATCAGAACTATTATACATTTGCATTAAATTATTTAATAACTTGTGTTCTATTTGATATTGGGGCATGTAAATAAGTCCATGGAACCCTGAGCTACCAATCCAATTGGATTGACTAATTATTTGAGGGTCTTCCAATAGTTGTAGTAACTGCGGATACAAAATGTTTCGGTAAACATAGGAAGTTGTTTTAATGGACTTTTTTCTTGGTGCCATTATTCTTAAACCTTGAATCCTTGATGTTTTGATTCTTTGAAAAAATAGGTGTTGGAAAATGATAGATACTTGTATATGAGGATCATAGAACAAATCATGTGGCTACTAGCTAAAACTTGAAGTGGACAAGAAGGATGGAACTTTATGAGAAATTCTATCTCAGAGAAATCTCAAAGTGAAAATGGGACAAAATGGTTGGTATCATCAATAGGTTCTCTGCAACTCGGCGCAAAATTGAGTCGACTTTTCTAGGGTTTATCTTTTTAAGCTGCTATACCATGACCTTTTCAAGCCTTATAGGAATTTATTGCTATAGTCTCTCCTAGGGTTTCTCACCCTCTGGGAATACCCTATCTAATTTCCTCTCCATCTGTAAACACAATTATTTCATTTGTGGCGGGAGATAGTGAAGCGAGCAATGGCACTTCTTTGGTAAAATGACCCAAGATATTCATCCGAAGGTCTTTCATGAGGTAATATTTCTCCTGCTGATTTAGTTTTTCCCATTCCTAAATTTAATGTTGCTTGTCAATGGTTAGAGAAGGTTTGCCTCATTGGGTATTTTGTGGGATGAATCTCCTCTGAAAGTATGCTCAAATCCTGGGTTAACATAGTTTGGACTCCTCATGGAGTTTTCCTGGATAGCATTCAAAACATGACCAAGGGCTTCTTTATTTTTCTTGACCCTACTAATGCACCCAATAATATGGCTAAGAAATCCACTTGGTATGTCCACAACTCGCTGCTTGTGTTAACACCCTAACACAAGGAATTTGTGGTATCTGAATATACCGCCCTTAAAGTGCTGTTTGGGTTGAATTTCCTAGTCTTCCTCTACCATGTGTGCCTTTTTTGCCACAAATTTCCGCCTCGCTTGGGTAGGTAGTTTTCCTAGAAGCCGATAAGTTTTACCATGCTCATCCACAGAAGCAAGTATGCGTTGAGATTAATCTCTTGTAGGATCTCAAATAATTTATGGATATTCAAATGGATAATAAATGTTATTCCTTTGTATATCAATCTACCTAACACTTGCTTTCGTTGCCAAGTGTATGATCACAAGATCAATGATTGTCCACTTTATGTACCTTGTAATTGCCCTGTGGCCAAAACAACTCTGAGCCGAGTCAAACCCCAACAGGAGGAAGGTTGGAAAGTTCCAGGGGGCTGGTGAAATAAGAAAAAATCCCAAAATCCAAAGCCTCTAGCTCCCATGGCCATCGGGAACCAAGCTGTTAAGGAACAATCTCTTAGTATCCGGCTAAGGAGCCTACAATTCTTTAAAGAACCAACTGCTACTGCCATCTCGGCTACTCTATTGCAAAGTATTCCAAGACGCCACTTGCTATGTCGGTTCTCATGGACTAGAAAAATTCTATTTCTCACATTCCCATCCTAGATTTAGTTCCACTACTGCTACTAAGAAACTCACAAGGGCTTCCCAAGCGAACCCGAAGTCCTTCTCGAATCTATTAGGACCATATCCCAACACGCATCATGGATTCCACTGAAGCGAATACAACATTGAGTATGTTGACTGGAAAAAAGTTGATCTGCAGGATTTTTTATAGCATAATGTTTCTCATTTCTTGCACAATCAATATGATGCCCTTGATGGCTTGGAGGATGGGGATATGGCTCTTGAAAAACATTTCTAATGAATTTTTTATCTTGGAATGTTAGGGGTCTTACAGACTCATGTCGTAAATATGTTGTGCGTGAAACTCAAAAATGATGTGCAAATTTGGATGTTTTGTTTTTGTAGGAAGTAAAAATACAGATTTTTAGTTACAGATGGTTTGCAAATCCATCTGGCCTGACAACTTGGCTTTCTGTAGCAATCATGAAGTAAGGTGTTTTGGATTAATTTCACTTTTTTCTCCCAAATGATGGCCTTTATTAATTGACCATGGTGTTAACCCCACCAACCGTGTGATATGGGTCTTTTAAAATATTGAGAGCTTCCCTTTTGGGCTCATAAATATTTATGCCTCAAATGATGCGTCCGAAAGGGCCGATCTGTGGCGATGGATAACCAACTCCATTCCTTATGCTTACTGGGTTATAAGTGGAGATTTTAATATGTTTGAATCACCTAATGATAAATGTGGCCATCTTCCCATGAGGTGGACACCTAGTGAAAGGGAAGTGTGGTACTTCATGCGCAGTAAATTTGGAATTTTGACCCTAACACTTCTCGCTTTCCCACCTTTGAAGCTTGGAATACGTGGACAAATCTACGGGGAGGGATGAATCACATTCTTAACTGGATTGACAGGGCCATGTTGTTAGATCAATATTTTTTTGAGTTTGATAGCATTTATTCTATGCTAGTGGAGGTCATGTTTGACTTTGTCCTTTCGGACCATTCTCTAATATGATTTCATATCTGTTGGCATGATGTGTGCCCCTTTTGTCATAAAGGACAATTATTTCTTAATAATTCCTTGATGCAACATGGCCCACTGTCAATCATGTCAAATGGGTTTAGAACTTGATTCCATGACCCAGTCACTATCAGTGGTTTCATACATCTATGCAAGCTAGCTGGATATAATGGCGGGAAGACGTGTTGACTCGGACTACTAGATTTCCTAGAATCTATGGCCGACAATTGGAAAACATTTGACACCACTCATACTCCACTAACACCTTAGCTCTTAGCTAGGAAATAGTGGCACTCTAAGGCTATCCCTTCTTTGAAGTTACTCAAATGCAAGTTGCTATGCTCTGGAAAAAATCCAAATTGCGAGATAACTACAATGCTAGAGGTGCACAAATCTGGGCTCGGATGCATTGGCTCAAGATTTGAGAGAAAGTCTCAAAATAATTATTTCTTTCTCTCCAAACTAGAAAGCCTTCCCAACAGATCCTAGCTATCATGGACAAAGGAGTTCAAATTATAGACCCATAAATTATGTTACAATTCTTTTTACATCATTACAATCTCGTCTTTCAAGATCAACCACCTTTCTGCTCATCGAGATGCTCTTGATCAATGTCTGGGTGTTATGTTGCACAAACTATTAGAGGCTCAGAAGGTGATCTGTGAGAGAATTCTCACCATTGAAGACCTCCATGAAGCCACTATGCAAATGGATAATGATAAAGTGCCGAGCTGCGATGGGTTCCCTTGTGAATTTTATAAAGCCCTTTGGGATTCTGTCAGACAAGACCTATTTTAGGTCTATCTTGAAGGATTTCAGAATCAATCCCTAGGGCCACACATTAATAAGGGAAACATCAAATTTATCCCTAAGCAAGGAGACCTCGATAAAATCACCTGTTGGTGGTCGATTATGTTGTTGAATGTCTCCTACAAAATCATTGCCAAAGCATTAGCTCTATAATTACGCAATCTTCTACCTATTAATTTTTAACCAAAGTAAAAAGATCTATATAGGGATGATTCATCCTGGACAACATCATCATGGTGTGGGAAGGCATGGAATGGGCCCATAGGTCTAATCAGGTAGCCATGTTTATCAAGATCGACTTTGAGAAGGCTTACGATTGGATTGAATGGTCATTCATTCTCACCATGCTTCAAGCCCTTGGCTTTGGACCCATTTTTATTCAATCCGTCAATATGCTTTTTGCAGATACCTATGCTCAAATTTATATTAATGGCCTCAGCTTGGAACCTTTTGGGATTTTTTGGTCTATTTGACAAGGTTGTCCTCTTTCCCCTGCACTGTATGTGCTAGTGGCTAAAGGCTTTGGTTATCTCTTAGCTCATGCAAAAGTGCAAGGTCTTGTTTGTGGAATCGCGCGCCACTTTGAACCCAACTCATAACTTCTTAATGGGAATTTTTTGACAATTAATTTCTTACACCTATTGAAGATTAAACCAACATTTACAATGCTATACAATGTTTTGATACTTTTTGGCTATCTTCTGACTCATCCATTAAATGGGGAAAAACCCATTGTTATCGGCAATCTTTCCTTCCCGCACCTGACTAGATTTCCACTTTTGATTGGAAAATCCTAATACATGGTGAGTTTTTTTTATTTTTTGGTATTACTTTTTCTTTTAAAGCCTCCCCGACTGAATTATGACATTATGTCATTCAACGGGTGGCCAAAAAGTTGGAATATTGGATCACTAGGCCTTTATCCCTATCTGGAAAGTTCCAAATCTGCTCTAAATTTATTGCATCCACACATGTTTATTACTCGTCATGTTGGGTTCCTTCCAAAGCCTATATTTAGAATATAGAGAAACTACTCAAATCTTTTTTATGGGCTAATGCTTCTATAGGAAAAGGTTTTCATCGAGTAGCATGGGATATATGTTGTTTACCTCGAAAATCTGGAGGCCTTGAGCTTATTCACATTCAATACTAAAGACAAGATCTTTGTGCTAAATGGATTATTATAAGCATTACAAGCCAAGAATCTTGAAAATTTCTCATTGTGTGCGGTATTGAGGAAGGTTATCCTTATGGCCACCCTGCATGGAAAGGCTTAGGGTTTTTCAATCTTCTCATCACCCTGTGCCCATAAATTTTTTTAGCACCTTTGTGCTTAAGAGTATTTGGTAAGTGTGGGAATGTGTTAAACCATGGCTTCTATGGAAGGGGATGGCTTTCGTAATGGGATTTCTGTCAACCAACAGTCTCTCTAGTGGTTGTTGATTTTTCAAGCCCAAGATAAATGCTTAGCAGAGGTCCTAGGAATCTTTACACTCAAATTATTTAAGAATATAATTCACACCATAGAGGAATTATTCTACAAAAAATCTCAATCCTGGTCCTCTTGGCCGGATTTTAAAGCTCTGTTTCAGCTTTCCAACTAGGATCAGGATACTTTTACTATTGTGATCAATTCGGTTCCTAACCACATGTTGCATAAGATTTTTGTGCATTCCTCTTGCCCATGGTGGATGGACTAGAAGTGGTATGTCGATACCCCATTTTGTAATTACAAAGCTAGCAAAGGCTATCATTGGCTCTCGCCCCATTTGCCCATGGTGGGAAAAATTAATACATGTTGGGGAATTCATTCCACTCTAGCTACCTGGGGTAGGTGATTTGAAACTATTTGGACTATATGTGTGGAGCCCAAGATTGCTCATTTCCTTTGGTGTATTCTACACCAAGGTCTTCCTATCTTGCTCATCTTGTTCAAATTGGGATCCTAGCTCCCAATTTCCCTTTTTGTGGGCATCTAGAAATGATCTTGCATATCTTTTGGTTCTGTCCCAAAGCTCAAATTTCTTGGAACTAGATCCATTATTTTTTCTTTCCTTCACGACCTCACCTCTTCACTTGTCAAGCATATCCTTTTGGGAGATAATCCCAAATTTTTGCCTATGTTCACCTAGATTTGGCATGTTTTCAAGGGGGAGATTCTGTTTTAGATATGGAAAGAAAGAAATGCTTTTTTCTTTTCTAATTTTGCAGTTGATCAATATTTCTCAGTTTATAATAAATCTATGGTGATCTCCAATGTGCTTCTATAGATTCAAGTTCAAGCCAACAAGGTGGCACTAGAGGTGGATCACCTCCAAATCATACTATGCCACCTGGGAAAGCCCCATGTAATGTTGCTAGAGTGCCTCCATCTCCCATTAGGCATTCCTTGCCTTCCACCCATGGTGTCTGGCATATCCAGTCTAAATACCATGCTTTCGACCACGCTCGCTTACTCCCAGGATGTTTATTTAGTGTAGTTACTCACCAGCTTGCCACTATGGCCATGGCTCTCTGTCACCTCATCAACGCGTCAAGAGGGCTGGGGATCACCACCTCGCCAACATGGGTGGAGCTCTCCCCTACCATTGATTTGTACTAGGATGTTGGAACCCACCGCCAACTTTGCCACCATCGACAAATCCCTTCACCTCGACCTTTCAATTCCTACTCATTGGGAAGCGGGCCTATAGGAATAAATTTCTACTAGTTGGGAGATTCCAGATGTTGGCAAGGAATTTCTTGGTTCAGGGTGTTCGGATGATCAAGATCTGCCCACCTTGGTCATGTTTGCTACTTCCGCTTGATTGTGTTTTTGTCTATTTTTAGGCGATGCCTTCTTTTGTACTCTCCTAGGCTTGGCCTAGTTTGACTCTCGTTGCTCTAGGCTCGACCTAGCTTTGTTTGTGGTTTTGGGGCGTGCTCTCATCCCGCTCAATTTTTGTTGAAATTCATCTTGTGTTATATTGAATTAATATAAGATCCTTTTCATAAAAAATGGGACAAAATGAATGGGGATGAGTATATACATAAGAAAGGAAAGTCAATGGGCCATGGGCTAGGGGCCCACAGATCGAGGCTAGAAGACACATGTCCTAGGGAAACAAAATGACAATAGAATCACGACTTATTGCCATCCTAAAATACAATAGTGTTGTCGAATGAAAACTAAATTATGTTCTGAAGTATGTTGACATCCAAGAACGAAATGGAAATGACAAAAAAATGTTACCATCTAGGAAAAAGTGCTTTCTTTTACCGCTAACAAACATATGTTCTTTGTTTAGGAACAAAACCTATTCCTCGGAGACAACACATCGTTTTCATCCGGGAACAAGTTCATTATTTGTTATCGAATGATTAAAACATGTTGCTATTAGGAATAGGTAGATTTTTTTACCAACTGGTAACAATTTGTTCTTATCTAGGAAATTTTTTTATAATTTTTGTCGTCTGGTAGTATTCTCGTACATATCGTTTGGTATCATTTCATAATTGTCACCGAGAACAAAGAAAAAAATATTTCGCACCTTTGGTGACTTGAAAAAACTCTCCATTCATAGTCGTCATGAAATTCTCATTTCCTATATTCGCTAACAATATGAATGGCCTTTTCTACAAATTCCCCCCCATTCTATGTATTTTTTTTAGAGGGAGGGTCTTAAAATGAACCACTGTATTAGGATGGGAATGGGGTGATAATAGGTAAGTAAATGGATAATTAGTTGGGGTTAGGGATGGATTAATGGGGTTTAATAATGCTAGGATTAAGATGAGATTAAGGTATGATAATAGGAATTAAAAGGGGTAAAAGGGGTTGAGAGGAAATAATAATTTAGGAGGAAAATAGAATTTTAAAATGGGAAGGTAAATATGAATGTGTAGAGGGGGAATGAAGGAGAGTGAACATGGGATGGGGAAAATGGTACCAAAAATTAGTATCTATAGTTTTCCCTTTTTGTTGAGTGGTTTGTGTTAAGTAATCCATGAGACAAACATAAAAATGATGAAAAATGATGATGAATGAAGTTCTCCCCCTCAAACTAGGGATCAATGACACGAAGGGGAATCAATTACAAGTTTAAAGAAGATAGATGGAGAATGGGGAAAGAGATAGAGAGATGCCCTAATTGAAAGGGGATGACCATTGATAGGCTAAAAAAAATATAAAACCAAAAAATGGCAGTGACCTTGGAATCACATTGGTAGGGACATAACATGGCCTGCTTGCATGGATGGGACGTTAATGGCCTAAAAACTCGTGAGTCGAAAAGATCACTACAAGATGGAGGAAATCCAATAGGAATATAATCAGATGGATGTACAAGCATGGGACTAATGGGTCAAATGTAGATATCAAAAGCATGCAAAAATAAATGTAAGGATGGTCAAAACAATGGTTTGTGAGATGAATGAGAAACAAAGCACGGAAAAAGGCTATGTGTTATCCTTTAAGTGTGAGGAAGTGAAAGGATGCATCCTGGAGGGATGAGGATGAAATATGAACACAAAAGTGGGATTTAAGATAAAAATGGTGCCTTAATAAGGGAACAATGAAGGCTACAAAGTGGGCTATAAGATGTGATGAAAGATGAGCAAAGATACATATACATGCCCAAAACATGGAAAGATGAATCATGCGGGATAAGGAAAGGTGTGTTATGGGTGGAACACAAGGGGAAAGTGGAAGAGGAGTTTAATTTGACGTTGAGATTAGATGAGATGGGATGAAATATGTAAAATAGGGTCAGGTTGATGATGACTGGGTGAGTTGATGACAACTTGGCTTGGGTCGATGATGACCAGGGGTAAGTCGGCGGTGGTCGGGGGTGACGCGTCTATGTAAGAGCCAATGGCAATCGATATGGGTCATTTGGATGATGTGATTTGTGACGATTGAGAGATCGAGAGAGATTTTTTTCATATTTGAGTGAATGAAAGCGGTGGAGGAGCAAGTAGTGAGTAAGCACCAATGGACCTAAAGAGCATTAAGAGTCTAAACCCTAGATTACTTTTTAATTTTTGAGTTTTTTTGTTATTTTTGTATATTTCTATATTTTTGGATGGGTGACAAGTGTATGCAATGGAAAAGTTTCAAAGCTATGGAATGAGGCTAAATAACCTCAAAGCTTAACTAACTCAACCATGCACCATGAGATAAGAGCTAAACAAGAGTTAATCCTATACATGCATCATAACTTTGACAAAAACATCAAAACCTAGCATATATACTACTCTCTACTCTTTAGATTACTAATTAAACATTAAACCTAAGAAGATCAACTTAGCAATCAAAGGGGTGATTTAGATGTTTATGGTTTTCAAGCTTTCAAGAATGGAGTCTCACCATTAATGGCTTCAAGGCCAATGATTCTCTCCATATTACTCAAAACTTGGTTTAAGGATGCAAATGGAGGTGTTAGCTTAACAATGGAGGAAGGAAAGCTTTAGATCAAATTTATAATTAGCTTAAATCTAATACAAATGAGATACAATATTTTTAGGCTTGTTTTGGTTTTATGTTATGTAAAGTTGTGTCTTGAATGGGTAGGCTTAGCCATGTATTTATAGTTTTTGGTTTGGGAGGATTTGGAATTCTTAGGCACGTGGGAAAATTTCCAATAATCACTTTTAGATTAGATTAGGATAAACATGATTTAGGCTTAGTTAAAATTTATAAGCAAGTGATGAGAGACTCATTGAGAGTTGGGAGGAGTCTCGGTTAATCATTTCTGACTGATAGATAGCCTAAAAATCAATAGAAGTGATCTAGAGAGAACTAGGAGGTTTTGAATGGTCGAAAGGAGGAATATCTAGCTAATAAGAGAGATATTAGCCCAATTAGATGAATATAGGAGGAATATGACCAAAAGAGGTGTCACAAAATGGGAATCCTATAATAGAGCGAAGAGTGGGAAATTGATAAAGTGTCGTTAATCGGTTGAATATGAGGAAATGCTAAGTGTAAGCATATTATAGGTTTCTACATTTACCCCTCTTTGGGGTGACGTAAGTGATGTCACTTCAAAGAAAGTAGACACACATAAACAAGTAGAAACTTTTGAAGGGATAGAAGAAAAATGAGTAGAATGAAGGATGCCCCCTTGATCGTCGATGGGGTGATAGAAGAAATCGATCGATGATAAAAAAAGATGACAGAAAGAGAACAGAAGAAAGAATAGTGTGAAGAAGAATAAAAGGGATATAGAAGAAAAGGAGTATGAGGAAGGGGTAATGAGCTAACATCCATCTAGTGCCTTTTAAACAACTTTATTTTCCATCATATTGTTAATGATCTTCATCATCAGTCCTTATTAAAAAGAATGAATGAAAGTGTAGTATGACATGAAAATCCATATACAAACAAATTTCCATTGCTAAGAACACCAACTCCATGTAACATACAAAATGCAATGTAATACAAGAAAATAAAAGATGCCTAACTCTATGGAACATACAAAATGCAATGTGATACGAGAAAGTAAACAAGCAAATTAACAGAGAAACATAATGTAATGTTTTTGTTATCAAGCTTTAGTTCCAACCTATTCAAATTAACAACAAGGGTTGATGACTATGCCCTAAGAAAGGATACATGCGAGGGGTATAACGAAGGAAACTTTGGTTCGATGAAAAACAACTTGCACTATGAAATAGTACTAGACAACTCATTATGCCCAAGAATATAGACAAAGTAAGCATCCTAGATTTTGTTGATGGAGGTAGATCAAGATGATCCATGATTCATGCACATGAACACGTGAGAACCAAAGAGAGATGTTTTGTAGGATGATTTATATTGTTTTTGATGTTTCTTGAAACATATTTGAATTTTTTTCTGATTTTCTAACATATTTGAATGTTTTTATTTTGAAAGTTTTCTAAATCTATGTACAAGAAGATGAGGAAGTGTGGATGCCCCTATCGATAGATGGGATGTACAAGGGAAAAAGGCTACGTGTGTACGAGAAAGGTGAAGATGTAAAAATTTTCCTCATGATTAGGTGGGAGTATTCAAAGGAAAACTCTTCACGCATAGAAGTGGGACCCAAGGAAATTATGGATAGGTTCAACATGATGATTAACGTAAACCACCTGAAGTGCTAGGAAGAAGAAAGGATGCCCCCATCGTCGTAAGTTGGCCTAAAATCACATGATAGAAAGGAAGGAGAAGAATTTTCTATGAAAAGGGAAAAGGTGTCTGAAAATAATGGCAAAAAGGCAATACCATACACATGGATGTTATGAACAAAGTAGAAGAATGATGTGAATGATATGAATGTAGCTCTATAAGCCTTGTGATGAAGAAGTGACAAGCCAAAGGCATAAATCATGAAACAAGATACAAACTAGAGTAAGAGTCGAACAAGGTCCAAATAAAGACACTTGGTAACATACTAATCCTATTTTTCTCATAGAGATCTAATGTGTGCATATGGAGTTTTTTATTACCTCTTTGAGGGAAGGCTTGATAGACAACGAGTGAGGACACTAGCCAATGTGTAGGAATGCTATAGTTTGATAGGTGATTTGTGAATTGAGGGTGGAAGGAGAGTTGTACATTGCTCCACTTCCACTGGACATCCATAGCCCCGATGGAGATGTATTTGATTATAATAGAAAAATTTCTCTACTATAACTGATGCATATATAGCCTTGGTAGAGATTATTGGAAATACCCCAAGAGAGAGTAATATATCAATTTGCTTTTTCTTTGAGCTTTTAGCTTTTGAGTTTTTGATTGATTTTGATTCTTTTGCTTTCTGAAAACTTATTTCAGCTCCTTTGCTTGACAAGGGGTTAAGAACCACTGATGGCTTGATGAAAGGAGGTGGACGTGATTGTGATGATGAAATTGGCTAGTGTCAACAAATATGTCCAAAATTTCTTTGCAACAAGTTTATTAGATGTTGAATGTGATAGGATATCTAAGAGGTTAGTTGTTCTTTAATTTACCAAGGTCATTAAAGACCAAGGTCAAACAGATATCATAGAGATAAATGTTGCAAAATGTGTGTAAATAGGCTAACCAAAATATCACCAAAGGGATGAAAATGGTAGGGAGATTTGCAGAAGAATAGTAAGGAAGGGAAGAGAAAAATCCATGTGTACGTAATACTTGATTGCAATGTTTGATCTTTGTACCTTTGATTTTGTTATGTTTTCTAATTTTTTTGTATTTTTGAATTGATTTGATTTTTAGATTTTTGATAGTTTTTGGAAAGGTGGGAAAACAAAGTCACTCGACATGGTAAGATCAAACACCAATTTTTGAGAATTCCTTAATAAGGGAGACTAGGTGTGTTTGTTCATGAAGATTCATGTTATCCCCGATGTCAAGACCTCTTAGTGCAGTTGGCTCAAATGAGGAAAGGAGAAAGTGAAATGATGAGAGACTTCGTGGCTTGTTTTGAATGGTTGCTTTGTAGGATACCGGAAGAAGATTTTCCCTCTTAGAACAATATCAAAAGATTCTTCATAAATGCTCAATCACCAGAGGTAGGCTTTCTCCTACAAAGAGTTCAACCAAGGAACATTGTAGAAGCACAAAGGAGTGCCATTGAATTGGATGATGATCTCATCCTCTTTGGAAAGATCAAGAATCCATCAAAGGGCAAGGCCCAATGTTACAAGATGAGAGAACTAATCCATCATTACAAAATTTGGCAAATGAGATAAAATCTTTGAAGAGGGAAATATTTGAACATGTTTCTTCCCAAAGAAGCAACAGAAATCAGATTGCGGGAGCACCCCAAAGGCTCACCTTGGAGGCCCCACCCATGAACATAAATTATATATTTCAAGAATATGAAGAAGATCTTGAATAAGAAAGTGAAGGTGGTGATTTCCTAGAAAATAACAAGTTTTAGAACAATACACAAATCAGATTCTATGAGTATTTTGAATTTGATGAAGAAGATGAAGAGGATGCACCCATTTTCTCATGTGTGGTATTCACTCATTCTCAGTCTGAGAAAAGATTATCTCCCTCCACTGCTACAAAAGAAAGCAAATTTGATGATCCTTCTATGGTGACTGCACAAAATAAAATAATCAGTCGAGGATCCCCACTTCCATCTTCCATGAAGTTTGCATTGTTGGAGCCTAACCTTGTAACAAGAAAGAAGACACTGTAATCCCAAGAAATTCTTCGATGTCTCTTCCAAGTCTAAATCTAAATCCTCTCCTATAAAATCTAATTCCTTGAAATCTCCTAGCGTGCCTTTCAAAATACCGCCCATTCCTCAAACATAAAATCCTACTCCTAATCCTATCCAGACTCCAAAATCAGTCCCTTCACCCCCTTGCGCATCTGCTTCCTTTGACTTCATAGAATATGTAAACAAGGCCCAATTGTAGATTACTAAAACGAATATTTGTGGATTCACCTTGAACAATTTGAGAGGTTAGTCTCGATATATCGGGAGTGGTAGTCTAACACCCAATAGTTCCAAAGGCATTCTACCAAACTCACCTACACCTCCCTCATATAACATGCTTTCTCGAGTGCATTAAAGACTAATAAAGTTGAACCTTTCTATGTCTCCCTTCTTGTTGGAGAATAGATATTGAACAATTACATAATAGATTCGGTTCCTCAGATAATGTGATACCCTTGAAGGTTGCCAAGGCTCTTTAACTTCCAATGACTCCACCTAGTGGCTCTTGTTACCCTTTGAAATCAAAAAAGTTCTCACTTGTAGGGAAGATCAAAGATGCACAGGTGGCTCTTGCTAGATTTCGTAAAAGAAAGTTTCAACGATGATTTTGGTAGTAGACGTCCCAGCCTCGTTATGAATGTTCTTTGAGAAGAAATTTCTGCTGAGATTTGGAAGGGAAAATTCAAATGAATTGGTCTTTTGCAACCATACCAATGAAGGGAAATATGGAGAAATTACTTCT
Organism: Taxus wallichiana var. yunnanensis; assembly: GCA_018340775.1. Lineage (NCBI taxonomy): Eukaryota > Viridiplantae > Streptophyta > Pinopsida > Cupressales > Taxaceae > Taxus > Taxus wallichiana. The sequence continues at coordinate 608,170,386 of CM031239.1, read as the reverse complement.
TGAGAAGAAGATGAGGTACACGGTATGAAATTATGGAAGCCGAGAAGCTAACATTTTGCACCAAAATACCAGGCAGATGAATTACTTGGTGACAACCGAAGAGGAAGAAGATATTCCCATCTTGATAGGGCCAGATATGCCTTATCGAAGAGATTTGGATTTTGAAGAAGCATTGAGGAGATTCGAGTTACAAGAGGACATCCTTGAATTCTGGATGATGCAAACCATGAGGAAGAGGAGACGATTCTTGATGATTTTCAAGAAGAAAAATCATCTTATATACTTATCCAAGATGAGGAGTTATTTTCATTCCCATTTGGGGATGAAGATGATCTCATTCAGGCCATCTACGGAGAGAAAACATCAGCTTGTGATGATCACGTGAAAGGTTTGAAATAAATGTCTATAAACGAAATACTTAGAGTTGCAGAAGAAATAGAAGATCCTGAGCTCAGTCTCGAGCTCCTGATGCAAGCCACAAATTTGTAAGACAAGCGTGAAGTTGATTTGGAAGCCTTAACTAATGTGAAGGTTGGCCATATTGAGATAAGGCAAGATGAAACATATGATGTCACTCTTGAGCTAATGATTGATGGATGCAATACCGAAATGGATATATTTTCTTTCCCATTTGAAGATGAAGACTCTTTCTATTGCAAAGAAATTGAAGAAAGGAGTTTCGAGACCTCTAAAGATGAAGCTCTTTTTGATGAAGGATCGGTAAAGTGCAGTGATTCTCGAGATGATGATGTAATCTTTCCATATAGTTGCCTTGAGCTGTAAAATAAATACTCTTCAAAAGAATATCAAGATGAGATGCAGGAAATGACGAAGCATAACTCTGTGCAAGAAATCTTAGATGTAGTAGAAGTTTTGGAAGACATCGAGCTGATTCTTGATCTCTTCACTAGTGCTATGGACATATAAGACAAATATGAGTTTTCCTCCTATCCTCCTGTTAGTACTCAAATGCCTCACAGTGAAGTAGAGCTAAAGGATGAATCAAATTTTTCTCATGGAGAAGATGTCAATGAGAATAAACCCGAAACAAAAGTAAATTAGAATATATAAGGAATTTGAATGAAAAGAATCCCTAGGGCAGCAATGAGATGTTTGATGGAGAATCAACTATATGGATAAACATGGAAGGAAAATGGCACTATGCAACTGAATTCAAAGAACATGCAGGAAGTGGAATTTCCAAGTAAGGACTTGAGCATCAAGAAGTTCACATGGAATCACTCCTACCAAGTACACAAATATTTGTGAAAGAACCTAGCTTTCATAAGCGCTAAGGGGAGGCTAATTTCGGAACTCGTCAATGGCTTTGCAAAAACATCATCTTAATGTTTCCCACTCAAGGGTAACTCTTGAGGAAAGAAAAATGCTTCAGTGAAAGCGTGTTTTCCCCACTTTGTACCATAGGCGATTGTTAGGTGTGTTTCCCTTCTTTGTGTGTGTTTCCCTTCCTGTTGTGTGTCGTGTGTTTCTTTTCCATCCTTTTTATGTGCATGTGTGTTTCCTTCTTCTCTCTCTCTCTTGTTGTAGGTTGTACATGAATCCATAGGGCCCAATTGATAAGGCATTGATCAACAAATTATATGGTCTAAAAATGAGATTCTAGATTTGCATGTCATGTCTTCACTACACTCATTCCATGTCATGTCCCCAAGATAGAGCCAGTTATTGTTGTGAAAATGTGCAACAGGGAAATTGACAATTTCGAGCACGAAAAATATACCCATGTGCTAAAATTTTCATGTTTTATCATTCCCAGGCACCCCAAGTCAAATCCATCGGTCTGGTCACCCCTATTTGATGTAAAATTTATCCTCTAAGTGATTTAGGGAAGAGCTATCACCGGCCTTCCCAGGATTGGACCAACCATCGTGGAGCATAACACAAGGGTAATATTCAACATGGATGTGAATTCAAGACCTTAAAACATCATGGAACTGGTTTTTAAAGGTTTCGGGAAGTTTTTAAATACTTGGAGCAGTTTGAGTAAAAGAAGGGTTTATAAGCCTAGGTAATTTATAGGCCTAAAACAACTGTTGGGCTTCAGAAGAAGATTATGGGAGCTCTGGATGGAGTTATAAATAAGAGAAAACATATTTCGGGAGAGTATTCCAAGACCTACATGATGGTGAAATAATATTTTTCACAACACCTTGGCGCATAGAATTGGCAGGCATTTTTTATCAGGTATAAGTGGAGTCTCAAATCACAAACCCAAATTTTCAAGGATCAAATGAATGAATAAAGACATGAGACACCCACCATTAGATTCAAAATTCCATTTCCATTTAGGATCATATAAAATTTCACCAAGACATTCCATCTGGAGCTCAAGTTATCGTCGTTCCAAGTTACCCTCTCAAAGGCAGTTCAAGACTTAGTCCTTTTTCGAGAGGAAACGTGTCAGCACTAGGAGTATGGTGGGATTTCATGTCCCCAAAGTCCCTAAGCTCAGGTACATCATCCCTTAAAAAATTCACCCAGCCCCCATGTGAACTCGGGACCCTCATATGACCTCCAGACTTGTGTTCAACCCAGGTATATATTTGGAGAATCCATTCCCTGCCGTTGGATCGGGCGCCATGTGTCAGCTCCAGGACCACCATGGAAACTAATTTACCTTATGTCCTTGAGTTGGGGACATAATACATGTAAAAATGTGCCCATCCCCTATGGGGAGTCATTTGGACACCCACGTGACTAACTTTCAGCCCCTAGGTGCATTTTTCGAGCATTCATTCCCTATCGTCGGATCGTGCACCACGTGTCACCTCTAGGACCACCATGGAAATTTATGTCCCTTATGTACCTGAGGTGGGGGACATCAAACATGGAAAAATACACCCAACCCCTATGGGGAGTCATTTGGACACCCACGTGACCGACTTTGCCCCAGTGCATTTTTCAAGCAAATCCCTTGCCGTCGGATCGAGGACACATGACATCACCTTGACCACCATGGAAATTGATGTCCCTCACGTCCCTGAGGTCAGGTACATCAAGAACATAAAATATTCGCAGACTGTCCATCTGTAAGTTTTGAGTATTCAAATCTGGCACTTAGCCATTTCTTTCCCCTCATTTCTCCTTCACAGCTTCATACCTTGCCATGGCTCCATGCATGTTTGTCCAGACACCTGGTCCACCATTGTTGCTCCGAACCAGCTCTGCCATGGCCACATAAATTCTCCAACCATGAATACACAGCAATATTTAGGCCTCAGAGAAAAATGGAGTGAAATGATGAAGAACGGGAAGAAAATGAAGGTTTTTTGCCAGATAACCATGAAGTCACCCGATCAAAAAATCTTCATATCTCACAAGATACAAGTCAGATGGAGATTCCATATTTTTCAAAATTCCTCATTTTTCAAGGTGATCAAGATGCAACAAACAAGAGGTCAAATGATTCCCAAAATAATTTTCTCCAACAAAATCCTCTCTTTGTGCACCGACTCACATTTGTCAGATTTCCCATCATTCCGACAATGGAAACGAGCTAAAAAATTACACACAAGATCAAAATAAAAACCTATCACAATGGAGTTGTTTTCATTGCAAATGGAGACAAAAACTAGACCTGAAAATTTTGAGCTCCATTAATGGCCGCCATGGAAGCTCCATGCCCGAAGCCACTGCCAGGTCAAATTTTTAAAATTTATTTCCAAGCATTCTAATGGGAAAAACTATGTGAAATTTGAAGGGTGTGATCGTAACGACAAGAAGAGTCCAAAAAAGTATGTTCCATCACAAATAGAGTACTGGAAACACCCTTTCTAAAAATAGTAAGTGTTCTTACACATGCTTGCCATTTTTGGTAAGTCTATATCAAAAGCGGCTATGGAAAAGCGTTAGTGCATGAAGATCTCCAAAAGGCCAGAATGATTATCTGGAGAAGAAAATAGTGAAAATGACCACTTACTATAAATAGTAATTCCCCCCATCTGGGAATTTACTAAAAATAGTAAGCCACATTCAAAGGGCAGTTTTGGGATGATGGGACGTTCAGAACTTCGTCACATCAGAGATTTCCATCAGCGAGGATCATCAAACTTCATCTGGGATGACATCTCCTCTTCTTCTCTCTCTCTCTTCTCTTCTCATACAACACTCCCTCTCCTCAATGTTATATTTTTGCATTGAGGGTTGCACTTTTTAATATGACTTAAGTGACTTTAGAAATATAATGTAACTTTAAGTCACCTTGCTATTATAAAAGGGACTTAAATATTTAAAGTGGAATATGAACAATCTTAAGTCATATTAAGGTATTTGAAAGGTCATGAGGAAGACAAGGAGTCAATTCTATTCTATAAATTGTAACGCCATTCCCATTTCAAAGGGTTAGTGATTGATTTTTTAAACTCAAGAGTGTATTGAGAGAACAAAGGTGATAACCAAATTCTTCCATTCCCCTCATTCTCGAATTTCCTCTATTTCTCCACATGTATGAATTTGTTTTGAGTAATCAATACAAGAAGGAGTTTCTATCTTTCTTTGACTAAGGGATTTCTTGATACTTTATGGTCAATAAATTCTATTTGGTCTTATTGCTTATTTACGGTGGTTATTTCTTCTCATGAATACATGTGATAAAGTTTCCAACTAGTGTGTACAAAACCAAGAATATGGTTTTCTACCTGCAACATTAGTTCTCCTACCTCTTTTCTCACTCCCCTTTCCCACTCTTCAGACAAAGTCTTCCCTAGCAAGAGATCGCTATCTTTTCTCGCAGGTCATGGAATGCCCTGTTGGATCCCCAGTCGAAAGACCATCACATAAATCCACCTTTTCATCCACATGCACATACGGTAGCTGCGCCAATTAAGTAGAGGAGTTATATTCCTAGAGAGTTGGCAAGAAACCCACAAGTTTTTCCCCGAAAAATTTCTCGCTAACATGTAAGTATAGAGATGCGTGTGTGATTTTCCAAAGAAGGTTTAAGGAAAATAGACATTGTGATGATGCGATATTGATGAGATGAAAAATGATTGTCCCTAGAAAAAACATTTCCCGGATGAATAATCACAAGGAACAATCATGCAAGGGTGAAACACAAATCCAATCAATAAGGAAATACTCCCTATGTAAAATGTGTGTGCAAAATGATAGTTTGATGCAAATATGATCAACACAATGTCAATAATTACGTCAAGCTCGAAATGAATAAGGCATAAATATTAACAAAGGGTAAATATGATTCCCACTTAAAGGATACTATGACCAGTTTAGAGACAAACAAGGCCTAAATGTCAAAGGGAGAGGATTACAAATATAAGCTACGTAACCACACCAATTGGACACGTCTATCAAGATTCGTGGAGAAGTGAGATATTAGTGTCAAATTGGTACTGAAATGACATAAAATAAAGTAAGTGACACCCGTCAAGATTTGGAGCAATGTTTGAATTTAAACCAAGACAAAGTATACTAAGGATGTGCTAAAATGTGTGCAGCGTAACACCACAATGTGGATACTTAAATCATGTTTAAGAAAAACATGACATAAGTATCTTGATTATGTTAAGGAAATGCAAACAAGGTAACATGTAAAAGGGGATCAAATGATGAACCAATCCTAAATATGAAGATGATCTTGAAATCAAGATCAAAGGACTATTAAAGATGCAAAATGTACATGTGCACTTTAGACATTTAACAACCCAGCCGCAAACATGGATGGGCATAAAGCAGACAAAAAGTGGAAAATACCATCTTTGATAATACTCGTGAGATATGATTCCTTCTCACCCTAAAAATGGGTGGTGATCATGCAACGATATAGATAAAAAGATGAAAAATAAACTAAGCGATTCTTGGGTAGAGTTTCACCTCGCCTTAGAAGGTGAGAATGAAACTCGAGCTAAGTGAGACATCATTTAATTTTGAGATAAAAGACACTTAGATCAAAATTGTGTGGGTTGTGTTGTTGAGACTCACAACACCCCTGGATGCAGATCAGGCTTCTAGGTTGATCACTCTAGCATCCAGTGTGATTGCACAACATGGAAACCTCTCTCCAAGTGTGGGGACTTGGAGAAACTGAGAGAGGAATCTCCAGATTAGAGGCTGGTTCCTCAAACTCCTCGATTTAAATCTAATGCTTGCACAACTACGAGAGGTTCAGATCCTAATCCTACTCTAACTTGGAAGGAGACAAGGGTATAAGTGCAAGAAATTGAAACTAAGGATGGTGATGCACCAAAAGGAGTGGTGAAACATCTTTGTCAAGCAAATAGACACAAACCAGAGATTTGCAACATGAAACATACACAGGCTGATAAGATATAACTTAGGATCTGAAATAAAGCAAATAATACAAACAAAGGACTGTAAACCATTCACAAAGCTTGCATTATCATTTCCAGTGTCAAAATCACTAAATTACACCCTCAGATAGGTAAAAATTGTTACAGCCTTTGGAGGGGTCTGATTCTTCAAAACAATCACTTGCTGGAGGTGAAAGAAGAAGTTGTTATACTCAAAAATGTTCCCCCTTTAGAAATGAGCCAAATATGGCTTTTACAGTGCAAGGGTCGAGCCCAGGGGACAGAAAATGTACAAAGACATGAGAGCCCATCCCTCCTCAACTGTAGATGCATTAAAATGGCATGGGGGACCTTACAAACCCATACCCTATCATTTTGACTAGATTACAGGAGAATGCGACCCATTCGCATTAAATGCAGTCATTTGGAATGTCACTCACGGCCATGAACACGCATCAGATCCGTTTCTCAATTTTCTCTCTCTAGACTACACCAAAACTCAAGATTAACCCCGTAATCATGTAGATAATTTCACAAGCTTTCCGTTGATATAAATAACGTGCAAATCGAGCTCTGGATCGAAAGATATGTCGATCTGAAGATTTAGGGCACAAAACAGGTGAAAATGCGTTTTGAAGTTTTTTTCCTGCGCTCTGCCACCTGGATGACACGTGGCACGCGTTGATTGGATATGTAATTCTCTCTCCTCTGTGTCATGCAGGTTTTCCTACTTCATTGGACACGTGTCCTCTTTTGATTGGCTCGGGTCAGTGCTTGAAACCTCACCCTTTGACTTTTGGACTTTCTCCCTTGTGACACGTGTCGCGATTTGATTGGTCCGCGTGTCTACCGGCTTTTCGCGCCCTTCGCGTCCCTTTGTCCTGGATGTCCTAGTGCTGTTTGGGACAAAAACCCCCGATCCACCCGAAATGGGATTCCTTGTCCCTCATTCGGCCGATGACACGTGGCATTGCTTGACTGGCTTTCGGCTTTTTCGGCTATTCGCGTCCCACACGTCCCTTTGTCCTGGATGTCCCAAAGGCGAAGTTCCTGCTTTTCAGCCGAACCGGCGGATTCATGTTCTTCGCGTACATTTGTTCCAACTGCCCTGCGGTATGGGACAAATTCTTCCGGTTCGCTTTGATTCGGCGGTTCACGTTCCTCTGTCCCACATGTCCCAAAGCAGTTAGTCAATTTTCTTCTCCTTCGGCTGAATCGGCTTTTCGCGTCCGCCGCATACTTCTGGCCCGACTGTCCCGGTGCTAAATTTCTCTGTTTCGGCCGATCTGGGCGGTTCGCATCCTCATGGCCCGAATGTCCCAAACTGTTTTGCTCAGCAGTTAGATTAGTCAATTTTGCTTCCTCCTTCGGCCGGATCGGCTTCTCGCGCCCTGCGCGTCCTTCTGTCCCAGATGTCCCTTTGCTTCGCGGGCCACCTGGAGGCTTTTCGGCCGATCCGCGTCTCGATGTCCCTCACGTCCCTACTGTTGCGAGGACTAGGACTTAGCCAATTTTCACAATTTTTTCTGGCCCAAGCTTTTTTGCAGTTTTTTCACCTTTTCTCAGAACTTGCTCTTTTCAACCTGGACAGGAGAGTTAGAAAAAATCTGAGGGGACCCTGGAAACATGATTTTTTCCCTGAATCGATCCGTTTGCCTGGGACTTGAGAATTCTGATGCATGTTATCGAATTAACCCTGGGGGGTGAATTTGGATAACAATTTGGTGACTCAGTGGGGTCATCTGCCTACTAGATGAAAAGACCAGTTGCCTGAAGCAGTCCATTAGGCATGGAGTCATCAAATATTCTGTTTAGAACCCTAACTGACTTAGAATGTGCAAGGAGGAAGATGGAATGTCTCTGATGAAAGCAAGGACTGCTAAACATCTCCATGGATAGCAAGCTGTGCCAAAGCACTTAGGGAAAACAAAACTAACCTACACAAAACAATGTGCACAAGCACTTAGAGGAAAGAAAATCTAATCTAATATTTACAGAGCTAGTGAACTTCCTTCTAGAAGCAACACTTGAGATAGATTCCATTGACTGGAATCTGCAGTTCTTCACCCTCCAGTGAGGCCAATTGGAAAGCATTGTTGTTCTTGCACTTTGTGACCATGTATGGGCCACTCCAAATGGCATCAAATTTTGAATGCCTTCCCGGTTTTGCTCTATCCACATCCCATTTCAACACTAGATCTCCAACTTGAAAAGATCTATCCTTGGCCTTTCTATCAAAGGTCTTCTTGATCAAAGCTTGATCCTTTTCCATTGCTTGGGATGCCTGATTTCTGATCTCTTGCAGCTCCATCAGCTCTGCATACCTCACTTCCATGGGCTCAAACTCTAGCAACTCCAGCTGTTTCATGAGTTCCAACGTTGGCAACTCAAGTGACATGGGCAAGGTTGCCTCTCTTCCATAGACAAGCCTGAATGGAGAGTTACCTGTGGATCTTTTGGGAGTTATCCTATCAGCCCATAAGGCTGATTTCAGTTTGGTATGCCAAGACCTCTGATTCTCATCAAGAGTCCTCCTAATGATCCTCAACAAGTTCTTGTTTTTAGACTCGGCCTGGCCATTACCCTGAGGGTAATAGTTCGATGAAGTTCTTAGGTAAATACCGTTCTTGACAGCCCACTCAGTCACCCTAGATCCAATGAATGCCGATGCATTATCAGAGATTATTGTAGTAGGTACACTAAATCTGGTCGTTATCCCCTCATAAAAGTCTAAGATGCTAGACTCATTTGCCTCTTTGAGTGCTACTCTACTTGTCCATTTGGTGAAGTAGTCGTGTTGTCATCAAAATCCATTTGTGCCCTTGGCTTGAATTGGGATTAATGATTCAATGAAGTCCAAACCCCATTACATGAATGGCTGGTCAACTGATATTGGATGCAATGGGAGGGCTGCAAGTCTCTCTTTTCCTGTGAAGAATGCACAATTCTTACACCTCTTGATCCATGCATAGCAATCATTGAAGATTTTAGGCCAATAATAACCAGCCTTCATGATTTTTAGAGCTGTCACTCTTGGTGCAAAATGGCCTGGCTGGTCCATCATGGAACTCTTGTAATACCCTTTGAATCTAAACTATGCTAATGCATCTCAAAGAGCACTCCATTTACATCTTTCTGAACAAAACTCCATCAACAATGGCATACGGGATAGCCTGTAATCTAAAGTGTCTCCTTTGGGTCTTGCTCATCTCCCAGGAGGGCATAGGCCTATGCTAGGAAGTGCATAATACCTTGGGTCTAGCAAGGAGTAGGGGCAGCATTGTCTTCTTCTTGTTTGCCACTTGACTCATGACTGTCTGGATGTCAAAACAGCCTCTTCTTCATTGCATACTTCTTTTTGTTTCGCCAAAACCAGCTGCTCACACAATCCTTTCCCTCTTACCAGCTTAGTGATCTTGATCTCAATGTCATACTCCATGACACAGGTGATCCAACCTGCCCTTTTTTATTCAAATCCTTATTGAGGAGGAAGTCCTTAACCTTGCATGTGAGACCAGCAGTTGAATATTATTGTTTGAGACCAAATGTCCGAACTTCTTCAAGCTCGATGATGGCAAGAAGGACATGCTTTTCGATGAAAGAATACTTTATTCCGTAATCTTCCAAGGTTTGGTGAAGAATGCTATGGGCTGTTCTGAACCTTCTCTATTCAATTTGTGTTAAGAAAGTGAGATTGTGTCGATCCTCCAAACACATACAACATGAAGTCCTTTGAAAAGTCCGGGTTGATAAGAGTTGGAGCTTGTGATATTGCATGCTTGATGCTTTCAAAACTCTCTTTGCCTTCTGCTATCCATTTGAATGCCAGACTCTTCTTCAACATCATTGTTAGAGGCTTCACAAGAGTGGCAAAATTAGGCACAAATCTGCGGACAAATTTTATCCTTCCTAAGAAGATTTGAAGAGATTTCTTGTGGTGTGGCAATGGGAGCGTTCGGATGGCTTCAACCCTTTCAGGATCAATTGTCAGCCCTTCCTTTGAAACAATATGGCCTAGAAGTTTTCCCTCGTGAGCCAAAAATATGCATTTTTTGGGATTCAATGATACCCCAAATCTTCTACACCTCTGAAATACTTGCCTCAAATGACAGAGGTGATCTGCTGCATTTTTTGAGAATATAGTGATGTCGTCAAGATATATTAGAACTATTTTATTGATCAACCCCTTGAATGCCATATCCATTGCCCTTTGGAAGGTGGCTCCAGCATTTGATAGCCCAAATGGCATTTTCTTGTAGGCATAGGTCCCCCATTTGGTGGTGAAAGCCATCTTTAATTGATCTTCTTCCTTCACCATTATCCGATTATAGCACGAGTATCCATCAAGTAGTGAGAACCTTCTCTCGAACCCATTCTACAACTTGCAATATTTGCTCCATGGAAGGGAGTGGGTAATGGTCCTTGAGGAGGCTCTGTTTAAGTCTCTGAAGTCAACACACGTCTAATTTCTCCATTTCATTTTCTCTTTGGCACCAAGTTTGCAACCCAACTTGAGTCTTTGATGGGGAAGATGATCACGGCCTCAATAAGCTTGCTTAACGCTTTTCTCATGAGAGGTTCAATATGGGGATTCACTGGCCTTTGCTTTTTCCTAACGGGCTTGGATTCCAGATCCAACTCAATAGTATGTTGTGCTAGCTTTGGGTTGAAACCTCTTAGATCTTTATAAGTCCAAGCAAAGATATCTGGGAACTCTTGACAAAGCTGAACAAAATCAGATTTCTCTTGTGAGGTACTTACTTTGCCAATCTGCAATGTTTTGCCTTCTTCCACTAAAATAGGCTCTGAATCTTCACCCTTCACTTGAATGTTTGCTTTCTCCTTCCGGAACTGATCATTCGGGTTGAAGATTGACTCCAAGGTTATGAGGCCTTTTGGTAATTTGTTAGTTCTCAGCTGTACTACCTGATCACCATATTGCTGCTCCAGCTTGTCTTGATTTCTGGCGGAGAACTCAGCTTCTTCTTGTAGGAAATTAACAATTTGCTGATCATTCTCGAAGACTTGCCAACTTGTGTTGTTATCTGGAACAGCTGGTCTCACAACCAATTTGATATGAGGCTGAGATTTCTCACTTTTGATACTCTCTACAACATCAAACGCAGCCCCAATTGCTGCAAGTCTGTCAGCGGCTTCATTCTTTTTCTTGGGATGGAATTGATGCTAAAAGCTTCAAAATCTTCAATAAGATCCCATACCTGATTTTTGTAGCACTTAAGCAGATCATTTTTGGCAGCATTTTTTCCTTTGACTTGGTTTACGACCAGCTCACTATCACCAAATACTTGTAAATTCCTGATGCCTCTCTTCATTGCCCAGTGCAGTCCATGAATTAAGGCTTCATACTCAGCTGTATTGTTTGAGCAAGAAAACTAAAAATGGAAGGCTGAGTAATACTTTATACCTTGCGGTGAAATGAGCATAGCTCCTCCTCCTGCACCTTGTCTACTCCTTGATCCATCAAAGAACAATTGCCATACTTCATTCTTGTCCTTATGATCGGCTTGGTGATGCTAGGAATAGGTTGATTTTCTTCGTGTATACAATAGACTCCTAGCTCAGATTCTTCTACTTCTTGATAGGGATCAAAAGCATGTATCTTGTTTGCCCATTCATCAAGAGTTAGATCCGGGATGCTTCCAACCTTAGTGTCAGCTTCATCAGTGCTAGGGTGATCTTCTTGATCAAATGCTGAGCAATTGGCATTAATCTGACTTGGAGTGTAAGGCTCAATATGGAAGTTTGCAATAGGTTCAGACCTAATTGTAGCCTTAGTTCCATATCTTGTTCTGAATAACATGTGTGACCAATCCCGAAAGATAGCCTCCAATTTTAGCAGTGAAGTCTCTTGACAAGCACAATGCAAAGAGTGGTGGCAGGTCTATGACTGACACATCTTGTAACACTATTACGTTGGGACATGCGTGCAGTGTGAGGCTCAAACCTTTGATTACTCCAACCATTGTCACTGCTGTCCCGTCTAATTGCACTACACCCTTGGAGATGACTTCATATTGAAGCCCTAGCTGATCAGCTATTTGCTTGGGCATTACTGAACTACTTGCCCCAGAGTCAATCATGCAATTATGTACCAACCTATCTCCTATGATCAATGAAACATAAAATGGAGGGGGCTTCAACATTTTACCTTGTTGTCCTCCATGGTTTCCTTCAGGCTCGGCAACATTTGTGAGTACCTTCTCTTGCATTTGGACCTGTTGATTTGAAGTTGACCCGAGTCCTCCATGACAGCTTGTAGCAAATCTCTCTGTCCTGGGATGGATAGTGATTCCCACATTGATATGTTTACATTTGTCTTCTTCATCTGATCAATGATGTTGAATGGGGATGAAGCATCCCTCTGCTGTCCCCTAGCTTGCACATTCGTTCCTTGCACATGGGCAGCAACAACTGGCATCTGAGTTGGTTTAGGAGCTGGTTTGGGTGCTCCTTGCATGTTTGGAACTACATTTGTTTTTGCCAACATCTTGTGGGAGTGACAAAATGCCATGAACTACTTGGGGCCAATGGTGTTCATCACCCAAATTCTCCTTTTTGACCTTGTGTTGGCTGCAACACTTTGAGAGGGTATTTGATTCATACCACGAAATCTTGACTGCCAACTAACAAGAGTAGTTTCATACGAAGATGTTCTTCTTTGAGGTGCTTCTTGCTACTGATCTCCTTCATGGCTAGACTCTTGACCCACTGACGGTTTGCACCATCAGGGCTTGATTTAATGCACCGTTAAAGCACATTGATTGGTTGTGTGGCTGACTACACGAGAAACACCAATCATATTCTTGGGCCATGTTATTTTGGACTGGCACTAATGCTTTAGAAGCAGATACAACATTGGGGTTATAGGGCTGAAATGGCCTATTAGCGGGAGGCCTTACTTGGCTTTGATTTTGATTTGCAGCCTGATTTGGTGACCTATTTTGTTGGTATGGGGGCCTAGCCTAGTACTGTGCTTGAGGCTGATACGGTCTAGTACTTTAAGCTTGCTGTCTTTTGATAGTAACCAGCTCATTTCCCAAATTTTGCAACTGTTTCATGATCTCTTGGAGTTCATTTGAAGCACTAGAGGATGAAGTAGAAGTTTCACTTGAACTTTGATTTCTAGGGGTGGGAATAGGAGCCAAAGTGGGTGCTTGACTAGTGCTTGGATTTTCTAAGTTTGGATACAAGGGCATGGGAGGCCTAGGAGCCAATTTACTAGCTTGAATAAGACAATTTTCGGCTCTAATGGCAATGCTATAAGCAGCAGGTAAGGTTGTGCCTCCCATAGATTGAATTAACATAGAAATATCAGAATTCAAAGCTTTAAGGTAATATAGAAAAGCACCTTTCTTTGTCATTGGCTTTGACCGCCACCTTTGGAATCCTATCCCAAGACCTTTGAAATCTGAAGTTGAAGTCAGTCAGCTGCTCGTTGGGGGCTCTCTTGATAGTTGTCAGCTGCTCCAAAAGAGACAAGTTGTCTCCCTTCTCTCCAAATTACTCATGAAGTGCAATACACTGATTCCAGTTTGTGATAGAACCAGCTCCAAGGCTCCTAAACCATTGCAATGCTTTACCCTTGAATGAAGATGCCAGTAACTTGTGACCACTTACATTTCATTGATTTCATGGATTGCACAAAGGTTAGCAATATCTTTAACATGATCACACGGAGTAGTCGATTTTCTCCGGTGAAGTAGGGAATGTTCTTCAAGGCTGCAATAGGAGCTGGATGTTGTGCATTGAGAGCAAGTGGGTTGTTGCATGTGAAGTTGACGTAGGGGTTATTTTGTGCCATTCGATTGGTCTTAAAACCCTTGTTGGTGAATGAAAGGCCTACCAGTGGAGGAGTTGAGAGAGTTCTATTTGGTGGAGATGGAGACCTTTGAATCCTTCTTCCTCTTTGCCTTCTTCTTGGAGATAATTGCAGGTATTCAAACAACACTTCTTCTTCTCCAACTCTTGACCTTGTGGTGATTCTTCTCATGAGTTTTCAGGCCTGGAGCTTGGAACCAGTTGGTTCTTCCCCTTGGAGTCGCCAGATATGCAAATAATAGCTCTTTTTAAGCAAGAAGATTGCAGCAGATGCACATCAACCCTGCTGCAATAAAAATGAGACCTCTTGTCCCACCGGGCATGCCAAAACTGTTGTTGCAGACTCACAGCACCCCTGGATGCAGATCAGGCTTCTAGGGTGATCACTCTAGCATCCAGTGTGATTGCACAACATGGAAACCTCTCTCCAAGTGTGGGGACTTGAGAAACTAAGAGAGGAATCTCTAGATTAGAGGCTGGTTCCTCAAACTCCTCTGATTTAGATCTAATGCTTGCACAACTACAGAGGTTCAGATCCTAATCCTACTCTAACTTGCAAGGAGATAGGGGTAGAAGTGCAAGAAATTGAAATTAAAGATGGTGATGCACAAAAGGAGTGGTGAAACATTTCTGTCAAGTAAATAGACACAAACCAGAGATTTGCAACATGAAACATACATGCATGATAAGATATAACTTAGGATCTGAAATAAAGCAAATAATACAAAGGACTGAAAACCATTCACAAAGCTTGCATTATCATTTCCAGTGTCAAAATCACTGCATTACACCCTCAGAGAGGTAAAAACTATTACAGCCTTTGGAGAGGTCTGATTCTTCAAAACAATCACTTGCTGGAGGTGAAAGAAGAAGCTGCTATACTCAAAAAATGTTCCCCCTTTAGAAATGAGCCAAATCTGGCTTTTACATTGCATGGGTTGAGCCCAGGGGACAGAAAACATACAAAGACATGAGAGCCCATCCCTCCTCGACTGCAGATGCATTAAAATAGAATGGGACCTTACAAACCCATACCCTATCATTTTGACCGGATTACAAGAGAATGCGACCCATTCTGCATTAAATCTGGTCGTTGGAATGTCACTTCTAGCCATGAACACGCGTTAGATCAGTTTCTCAATTTTATCTCTCCAGACTACACCAAAACTCAAGATTAACCCCGAAATCATGTAGAGAATTTCACAAGCTTTCCGTTGATATAAAGAACGTGCAAATCTGAGCTTTGGATCGAAAGATATGTCGATCTGAAGATTTAGGGCACAAAACAGGTGAAAATGCGTTTTGAAATTTTTTCCCGCGCTCTGCCACCTGGATGACACGTGGCACGCGCTAATTGGATATGTAATTCTCTCTCCTCTCTGTCCCACTAGTTTTCCTGCTTCATTGGACAAGTGTCCTCTTTTGATTGGCTCGGGTTAGTGCTTGGAACCTCGCCCTTTGACTTTTGGACTTTCTCCCTTGTGACACGTGTCATGGTTTGATTGGTCCGCGGTCCGCGGCTTTTCGCACCCTTCGTCCCTTTGTCCCGGATGTCCCAAAGTCTTTGTTTGGGAAAAAAATCCCGATCCGCCTGAAATGGGCTTCCTTGTCCCTCATTTGGCCGATGACACGTGGCATTGCTTGACTGGCTTTCGGCTTCTTCGGCTATACGTGTCCCACGCGTCCCTTTGTCTCGGATGTCCCAGTGCAGAAGTTCCCCATTTCAGCCGAACCAGCCTGGTTCACATTCTTCGCGTACATTTATTCCAACTGTCCCGGACTATCTGGGAAAAATTCTTCCGATTCGCCCGATTCGGCCGGTTCACGTTCCTTTGTCCCACATGTCCCAAAGCAGTTAGTCAATTTTCTTCTCCTTGACCGAATCGGCTTCGCATCCGCCGCGTACTCGGCCCAACTATTCTTGTGCTAAATTTCTCTATTTTGGCCAATCCGGGTGGTTCGCGTCCTCACGGCCCGAATGTCCCAAACTGTTTTGCTCAGCAGTTAGTCAATTTTGCTTCCTCCTTCGGCCGGATCGGCTTCTCGTGCCCTGCGCG
Source organism: Taxus wallichiana var. yunnanensis (assembly GCA_018340775.1). Taxonomy (NCBI): domain Eukaryota; kingdom Viridiplantae; phylum Streptophyta; class Pinopsida; order Cupressales; family Taxaceae; genus Taxus; species Taxus wallichiana. The sequence continues at coordinate 608,154,203 of CM031239.1, read as the reverse complement.
TCCTTCTGTCCCAGATGTCCCTTTGCTTCGCGGGCCACCTGGAGGATTTTCGGCCGATCCGTGTCTCGATGTCCCTCACGTCCCTACTGTTGCGAGGACTAGGACTTAGCCAATTTTCACAATTTTTCTGGCCCAAGCTTGTTTTTGCAGCTTTTTTCACCTTTTCTCAGAACTTGCTCTTTTCAACCTGGACAAGAGAGTTAGAAAAAATCTGAGGGGACCCTGGAAACATGATTTTTGCCCTGAATCGATCCGTTTTCCTGGGACTTGAGAATTCTGATGCATGTTATCGAATTAACCACGGGAGTGAATTTGGATAACAGGTTCTTTTCCTTGTTCGAGAAACAAGTTTTATACTCCAAGTAAGTCATCACTTCATGATGGTGGATGTGCCAATGAGACTAGAAAAGTGGGCTCCAAGGTAGAATGAATTCCCTAATAAGATATCTCAACTAGGTGTCACAAGATGTCTAGGAGAGAGACTGATTTACCCAAAGATTCACACTTACTAATTTGGGAGTATCTCGATTTACTTTACCCCCTTCAAATATGATGAGAAACTAGTGCGTTCACATGTATTCTCATTGGGGTCTCTGATATGGACAACTTTGACTTTAAACTTACAATATCAAATCTAGTCAAGTGGGTAAGTGGAGCTCTTCCTTACTCATCCATGAGGTTACTCAAGTAGTGGATTATTTTAGGGTTCCCTGGAACCACCCCGATTGTTGTAGCTTAAGGTGTTATTCCAAAGGGGTTATGTTCCGATTGAGAGGATAGGGACGTAACCTTTACGAAATCAGTAATATAGTGTGAAGTGAAATGGTGTGTTTTTTATCTTCCTTAACTTAATGTGGTTTTAAGTAGCACACCATTTGGTAACCTGCATGAAAAAACATGTATTAGAAGTTTTTGTTTTGTCTCGATTCTTTCTTTCTTTGACAAGCATTAGGCCCTACATGCAAAGAGTTAGTAGTTTTCCAAAATAGATAATGATACCAAGAAAGAAAGTTTGTGTGTTGCTTTTGATTCCTAAGATCACCAAAAAGGCACAAAGGAAGAGCATACATAACACAAAAACTCAACTAAAACAAGTTTATGGAAAATAAGTTAAGTGTTTTGCAAAAGGAAACTTGTTTTAGAAAACTTTGACAAGTTAATTCATTTTAAAACTTAAATTGAAGTGTTTTGGAAGTAAAATATAAGGTTTTTGAAACGTTTTTTATTCCCAAGATCACTTAGAAGGTGCGAGGGAAGAGCATACGCATTTCAAAGGACCCCTATAAATGAAAAACGTGAACACTCAACTAAGTTAGCAAAAGAATATGACAGAAAATAAACCCTCAGATCACTATTAGAACCTTGCAAAAAGTTAGAAAACTACAAAAAACAGAAAATTCCGGAAATCTATTTTTAGCGGTTATTCAACAGTTTTTAGTATTTTGCATTTTTGGAGGTATTTGGGGAACTTTGAGAGTTTGATGATATAAGTAATGATACCATAGGTATATTAATTTTGGAACTTCCCTTGCAAATTGTGCTTTGTTCTCTTTCTGATGCCTATTCAAACTCAAAACGAGTCAATGGGTCAAAAGATATGACCAAAACTAGGAGCACTAAAAATTATATAAACAAATCTAGCTCAAACAGAGATACATGCACCCCCTTCAAGGTGTATGCACGCCGTTTTAGGTATGTGCACATGGGTTAGGGTGCATACACCCCTATGTGTAAACCTAGTAGATCGTAAGGTACCTATGCTACCTAAGAGATGACTCGCGCTAGCATAAGTGTGCCTTGGCAAGAGAAAAGGTGCATGCGCTAGGGGGAAGAAAAAATGGTGAAAGTTATGATAGTGCATGTGCATTGGTAGAGGGGTGCTTGCGCCAGAAAAAGGGTGTATGCACCATGGTTTGGGTGTGTGCATTCCTGGTAAAAATTTTTGATAGAGGGCTGCGAATACATAGGGTGCTTGTGCGTGGGTTTGGGTACCGCACACCTAGTGAAAAAAATAGGTTATAGGGTTTCTATGCTTTGGTAGAAGGGTATGTGTGCCACGATTTGGGTGTGTGTGCCTACTTTAAGGTACCGACACATGGTTTTGGGTACCTGTGCCCCTTTGCTAAAAATGACAGTCTGAATGTACCTACACTGACAAAAAGGTGTATGCGCCATGCCTAAAAACTACCAAAAACACGGAAATGAAAATTTAAAAGTGTCAACAGGTTAGAAATTAGCCATTAAATGCAGTTTATAGCATAAAATTAATAAAGGATCATGTAAATGAGGGTTAACTACATAAATCCTAGCTAAAAATCCCAAGCTAAAATATTTAACCCCACAAAACATGTAAAAAGTTAGAAACTGAAATAAGAGCTTCAAAATGACTCCATTAATGGAGGATGGACTTCATGTCCCACATGGGGTGTTCCAAATGTATGCAATGGAAAAGTTACAAAGCTATGGAATGAGGTTAAAGAACCTCAAAGCTTAACTAACTCAACCATACACCATGAGATAAGAGCTAAACAAGAGTTAATCCTATACATGCATCATAACTTTGACAAAAACATCAAAACCTAGCATATATATGCTACTCTCTACTCTTTAGATTACTAATTAAACATTAAAGATAAGAAGATCAAATTATCAATCAAAGGGGTGATTTAGATTTTTATGTTTTCAAGCTTTCAAGAATGGAGTCTAATCATTAATGGCTTCAAGGCCAATGGTTCTCTTTATATTACTCAAAACTTGGTTTAAGGATGCAAATGGAGGTGTTAGCTCGACAATGGAGGAAGGCAAGATTTAGATCAAATGTATAATTAGCTGAAATATAATACAAATGAGATCCAAGCTTTCTTAGGCTTGTTTTGGTTTTATGTTATGTAAAGTTGTGTCTTGAATGGGTAGGCTTGGCCTTGTATTTATAGTTTTTGCTTTGGGAGGATTTGGAATTCTAAGGCATGTGGGACAAGAGTCCAACAATCACTTTTATATTATATTAGGATTAATATGATTTAGTCTTGGTTAAACTTGATTAGCAAGTGATGAGAGACTCATTGAGAGTTGGGAGGAGTTTGGTTAATCATTTCTAACCTGATAGATAGCCTACGAATAGAATAGAAGTGGTCAGAGAGAACTAGGGAGGTTTTGAATGGTTGAAAGGAGCAATGTCTAGCTAATTAGAGATATATTATCCCAATTAGATGACTATAGGAGGAATATGACCAAAAGAGGTGTTGCAAAATGGGAATCTGAGAATGGAGCAAAGAGTGGGAAATTAACAAAGTGTCGTTAATAGGTTGAATTGGAGGAAATGCTAAGTGTAAGCATATTTTAGGTATCTACACTAAGGGGTGGTTAGTAAGAATCGGGCATTGAGTAAGATAAGCCCCCGCTCTAGGAGGAAAAATTTTGGGGCTTAGAGTGTCCGATTTTCAATTCACCACTTAACACATGAATGTTCCATAGATTTTGATTCAGATGTATATATTTTTGAGATAGAGCCCAATAGAGGCCTATCACAGATGTATAGACATTTTTATGGATGATATATATATATATATATATATATATATATATATATATATATATATATATATATATATATGATTTTGATGTGATTTATATGTGTTGTAATGAGTTGACTAGATGTGTGATGATGATTTGATGTTTTGATTATATTTCAAATGCAAAATAGTTAGATATGGATGTGATGCATGGATTAATTGATTTGATAAGATGATATGATAGACGCTGATGTTATATGTGACAAATGAGTATTACATGTGATGATATGATGATGTTGAATTGGATTAGAATAGATGTGATGGTTTTAGATGTGCAATGCATATATTAGATTAGATGTATATGTTAGATATGATGGCAGGAATTATGTGATGATATGAGTAGATATACATGATTATGTAGATATTGATGATGATCTTAGGTGTTAGGAATGATGTTGGTTTATGAATTTGGATAATTAGGAATTATATTAGATGATGTGGTAGATATACATAAGATGCGATTACAGGTGTGATATGAAGGATTGGATGTAGATTTAAAAGTTAGGATAGTGCAAGGGATAAGACGTGGCCTAGGTAGGGTGACCAAAACATAAAAGGTGCACTTCATCATAGGGAGGAGCACACATGGAAAAGATGATTTTAGAATGGATTAGAGGTAAAGTGTGAGAGGGAACAATGGAAATAGATGCACTTGCAACCAATGACAGGTGTTAACACATAACTAACGATAGTTAGTCACATTTAAGATCATGAGGGAAAAGTGGAAGGTGTGCTTATAGACCCATTGTAGACACAACAGAGGGATTAAGGTGGAGCTTTTATAGGGAAAATATGTCCTCCTAAGGTTGTAGTGCTAGGTGTAGACACCTAAATTTGGTATCGCTACCTCTATTTTCCTTGTTCACTTCTTTCCCATCTATTATCCTATATATTTTAATTTATTATTAGTCCCCATCAATTATCCCCTAATCCTCATCTCATTATCTAATTAATCCTAATCAACCATGTTTCCCTTCTCTAAGTTGTTTACCATCCCTAAACTCCTTAGTTTCTTATCCCTATCTCTTATTTAATCCATTTTACCTCCCACCTACCCATGTCACTTCCCTAGGAAACCCTAACCCACCTAAATGCTTTAAAGAACTTATCCCAATCCATAAAATCCCCATCTCTCAAATAAATCATCCTTCTACCACCCAAATGGACAGTTCCCTGTAGTTGGTGGTGACCCACCCGGGTCACCGTCGACCCTATAAGGCCACATTTACCTCTCCTCCCAAAGGGAGGCATAATCATAATTCTCTTGCATTTTTGTGATCCTATCTTCGAGCCTGAGATTTCTTGCAGATACTACAAAGTATTCTTGGAGTCCTTTGGAGCTTATTTGCATCACTTGTGGAGACTTTGGGGAGTTTATCTTGATCTTATATTGGTTTATGCTATCATTTCCATTATTTTTCAGTCACTAAATTTTGCGGGTAGAATTGCCATCAAAGTTTTAAATCCATCTTCTTATTTCAATTGTTTTGTTTGCAAGTGTATCATCAACCCATCCACCTCGATCTTCTTCAACACTACCCAGTCACCTTTTTTCTATCAGGTCACCATTGACTCAACCCTATGTTTTCATCCATTTTGTCTTCTAGATCCACATCAACCTCCCTTTTTTTTTTGTCCCCTTACTCAAAGCACTTAGATATGTCATTCGATTCTCTATCGGCCTAGTTTCGTTCTATCATCATTTGGCCACCGCTAATTGAGCGAAGTTACCATCGACCCATGTCCTACTAGCCATATAATCCACACAAACCCTCATTTTATTGCATCTTATTTGTTTCCCTATCTAATAACTTCCTCTTCAAGTGTCTCTGCAGGTGGTTTAAGGCATTTGTGATCATTTGATTTGCACTCATATCCCTCTAGATCCGTATTTTTAACTTCTTGCCCGGATCCATCCGCTCAAGTCACTTTGTCGACCTGCCCTCTGCAACCTCGGTCACCGTTAACCAAGCCAAGTAATTTTTTTATGTTTATTTAGATATGATCTATGTTTTTCATCCATTTCGTAATTTCCATATTCTATTTAGTTTCAGTTTCTACATGTTATTCAGTCCTTTATCATTGATTTTATCATCTTTTATCAAATATGGGGGTTGACATCTGCATAAGGAAGTTAACACTTCTTGGAACCGACTTCATTGGGAAACCCCTCATCTACCATCTAATCCATTTTCCTCTTAGTTACCTTTGTTGTGTAGGTTCATCAAATTTTTAGCAAGGAAGTATACTTTGTGCCCATTCATTTATCACCATCCTTTTCCAAGGTACGTTAAACCATTACATATTTGAAGTTGTTTGATTTTCTTTAGTATCTAGTCCACTAATATGAACAGGAAAGAGAAAATTTAGTCAACATTCTAGCACACCCAATGGGATGAACCTTTTAGGTGAGTCTCTTGCATTTTGTTTCATTTCATTTTCCATATTTCTTCTATTTTCCACTAACATTATAGGTAGAGGCTTTGCTTTTTCTTGTTCATGTTGGGATTTTGGATTGCTTGGAGTTTTCTCTTCACTTTCTTTGAAGATCAGATAAAAAGGAAAAGCATTCACCAAGTATTCTCCTTTTTATCTTATTTTCTCCTTTTTGCATCACTTTCCATTCTTTGTGTGATTGTTCTCATCAAATTTCCATATTTAGTTTTGGGCTTAAAACGAACCTCTTGCATTCTTGCTTGCAAATATAGTGTAAGTAGGGGTTTAATTGGTTGCATTTCACATTTATTCACACACATCTAAACACACTAATCGATTCGCACATCTAAAAAATTCCCTACCAAGTGGAATTGATTTGGATTTCATCACTCAATAGGAAAACTGCCGCGGTGTTCTGGCTGCGTTATAAATCCTGCATAGATTCCATTTCTTAGGTGACTTCCTTATCCATTTCCCTTTTTATTTTTCACATATTTTAATTAATCAATATAAAGAAAACATTTCATGCTTGTCTTATTTGATTTAATTAGTGAAGCTATTATTTTCTTGTTTTGTTTCATGCCCATTATCAAATGCTCTTTAGCTAGGAAAATGGAACAAAATATTGCATTAAAAATCCCATCATGTCATCCCAATCAACTTCCACTGTGGCCATTGGCTCATCCATGCCTATGGTTACCTCTTCCATGGTCACCCAACCTTTGATCATCAATGTGCCTCATCAAGGACCTCTTGTTCAAACCACCACCTATGATGAAACCAATCCTTTCTTGTATCATCAATCCATCCCATCTAGACCAACTACCCCTCCATCCACTACATAATTTGAAGCTTTTGGGAATCTCATTATCCCTCGTGGTAGTGTGCAGTTCCAAGAGATTTTTATGCTAATCCCATATCCCTCCATGATTACCTTCTTAGGAAGTCAACCCAACTTCCTATTGATGGGCCACCTCTCCAAAAAATCTATGGCTATCATTCCAACCCCAAAACAACCCAAGTTATTTCTTCACAACTTGTGGTGTTTTTCCCTTAGAGCTATGAATGAGCTCGCCATGTCCCAACATGAGCTTGACCCATCCTCTTCTACCAATCCTCAACCTCATCAAACCACCCAACTAGTCACACCCATTCCTCTTAATCTACCTCCAATCAACATAACTATCACCACTTCCATTCCTATCACCTCTTCACCACTATCATCACTAGTGTCCCCATTCAATCCTTGCCCATCATATCGAAAAAAATTCAATCTTTACCTATCACATCCCACATTCATGTAAATTTCATCACTTCCCAACCTCCTCCTAGGGGTTCTTACCACTACATGATACCTAGTCTACCCCCTTAACAATCTCAACCTATCATCACCCATATCCCCACTCATCATATACCTCAACAACCAACCCAATATCAACAATCACATCATGTCCCTATTTTTCAACATCAACCATTGTAACAACTCATCCAATCTCAACCCATGACCTATATTCATCCTTGTCAACAAGTTTATCAACCACCTCATCTAGCTACTTCCCACGTCATATAATCAAAATCCCATCCAACCACTTCAAATGACCCCATGCATGCCTTGATGAATAGGTTGGCTAGCCTTAAGGCCATTACCTTAGGGCCCAAGGTCACATTATCTTATGAAAATTTTTGCAATGAATGTATCCATCCATCAATTCTAATCAAACCTTATCCTCCTCATTGGGAGCTTCCCAAATTCACCAAATTTAATAGTAAGGAGGATCCCCAACAACACCTTTGTGTGTTTAGGAATGTATGCTATCTCATTTCCCATGACCAAGAACTCATGCTTTGCACTTCTCATATGTCCTTAGTTGGTCCCGCATTGGATTGGTATAATGGCATCCCGCATTGGAGTCGGCTAGGACATTCTCGTTATACTCCCGGATGGCCCTGCTCCAGTGCTTTGTTCATCGCTACACATGTTAATAATTCCTCAATTTTTGTGGTAGATTCTTGATCACAATCCCCTCATAATACTTAGCCTTTTTGGTTAAGGATTTGTATCGATCCATAGATATCATACTAGGAGGAGCAACTTGTCTCATCCTTGTGATGTTGCATGTGCACCATTTTCGACTTTGTGGTAAGTATAGTCACGAGATATCCAAATCGGGCCGTATAAGCATCCCTCTACCTATGGTATCGATCCCTATCCATATGGTTTGGTCCCTCTCCTACATGATTGTATCCCTCTCCTGGCGCATGGTATCGAGTTATTGTCTCACGGTATTCATGTCAATGCGAGTATTCTCTAACTCCACATGTAGTCGTGCCATCTTTATGGACTCTCCTCTATCCCCATATCCACCACCTCCCGGAACTTCCTTTGCCTCTACCTACATCTCTTCATCACCTCCCCTCTCCTATTACCCACGCTACGCAAGTGGTGGTCATACACTCTACAAATCCCTCTCCAAATTTGATGTCATCATCATCATCCCATAGTATTGGTTCCTCCTCTATCGGGTCTTCCATGTAAGGACTAATTATCTCTCTATCAATCTCCTCTCCCTATAGGAGATATGATCCTTGGGTATAGTCCGTACGACACCAAACTATCGTCAAACCCTATCAAACATAATAGCCTCAATCATTTCGGCTCTATGGTCCCTGTACCCACCTCATCCTCATCATACCAAGAAAATTTTCATCTACTCCCGGTCATGCAGAGAAATCTATGTAAGGATGTCATATAACATGCTCTCCCTTAAGCTCTATGAACCTATCATTATACCAATCTACATCCCTCACTCCTCTATCTCCATGAGCTTGGTTGGCTCACCATCTCAAAAATCGACAACAAGCTCTATTCGTCCGTTATAACTCAAGGTAGCCCCTGGTGTCCTAATGACTACAATGTTCTCATAGGCCCAACATTGTAAGAGGAATCATACATCCAACCCCGACTCCCCCTAGCCTTGTACATAGCTAATTCATTATAAACATATGCTAGCAAGGTGGTACCAAATGAGAACACTATCTGATGATACACTATGTATACCAATACACCTGCTAATGTCCACGGAAACCAAGCTCCACCGATTCTAGCAATGTCTAAACACAAAATTACCATCATAAAAAATAGATCAATCGAACTGTATCCCCATGGTCATACCTCATCTCATAAGAAAACACCCCGATGCAAATGTAATGTGGGGTGCATCAGCTCCAAACAACCGTGTCAACACTTTCAATCTACTCTCAACTGTAAGGGGAATATCTGCACCCCATGTATCAAGTAATCTAAGGATGCGATACACATCCTCCAAGGTGATCATCATCTCACTTGTCCTGAACCAGAAGGTGCATGTGTGTATATCCCACCTCTCAACCAATGCGATCATCAACCCCACATCTCGTGGGATCCTTTGATACTTTTGAATCCTCCTAATCCCATGACCGCTAAGTTATCCCAATTAGTATATGATATGTCCTCTCTAATATGGTCATAAAGTGTTGGGACTCGATCTCTCAAATATAAGGTATCTCTAGCTTGCAACCATCCATAAAACATGTAAACATAAGCTCCATGACCATTATTTACATCAAATTATTCATCTAAATATCAAAATTTTCATCCTTGACTTACTCGACGCCGACCTAGGTTAGGTCGACATAACTAGGGCTCAATCGACACCTTTTAGGGCTCAGTTGATGGTGAACCTAGCGAGCCACCGCCAACCACCCTAGCGCCTATCTAATTTATTAAAAAAATGTAAAACAATTAATAAAACATAAAATTAACTAAAAATAAGCTAGGTTTTTCGTTACCCACCATCCGGCGTACCCTTTGACACTTCTTCGCTACTCCTTCAAATTCCATCTCTCAATCTTCTTTTATAGCTCTCATCTCTCAATCATCACTTACAAGCATGAAAATGAGCATCATCGATTGACTTTTGGGCATATACGACCACCGATCTAAGTCCTCGTTGACTTTGGCTTGCCATCGATTGGCCTTAGGCACTATCCAATCACCTTGGGCACCGCCAATTTGGCTTGCCATTGTTCATTGTTATGTCCTTTTTAGGGCACCATCTCATCATCCTCGTCTACTCTCAAAGTCCTCCTTTTTGACCATATTTATTCCCCCATCGGACATTTATTTTTCATCATTTTTCTATACTTTTCCTTTTTCAGCCATTTTCGTGTTCTTTTCTGGGGCACCATTATTTTCATCCTCGTCCCTTGCAGATGCATACCCTTTCATTTGATTCCTCACGTATGAAGGATTTTGCATTTGGTTGCGTAAATATTGATGTATTCCTATGATTCATTGGCCCCTATGGCTTACATCCATTTGAGTGGTTTCCCATTGGATTCCCTCCATTTTTGTGATTTTCACCGACTCACGAGCCTATAAGACATTTCTGTCACCTCCCTGAAGAATGTGACCTTTGTTTCTTACAGATGTGACTCCTAAGATCACTGCCAAATTTTAATTTTTTTTTGTTTGAATCCTTATTGTTTGGGACATCTTTCCTCATCTCATCGTTTTCACCCATCTTTCTTTTCCCACCCACCCTTATCATCTACCTCTTTTAAATTCATGATTGATTTCCCTTTTATGTCATCGATCCCTCATTTTATGGGGAAATCATCATTAATCCTCTGTTATCCCATCCCACTCTCTTTCTCATCATTTTTGTCTCATGAATTTCTTGTGCAAACCACTAGAAAAAAGGGGCAAATGTAGACACTAAAATTTTGTATCGCTACCTTTTTTGCCCACGTTCACTTCTTTCCCATCTATTATCCTATCTATTTTAATCTATTATTAGTCCCCATCAAATATCCCCTAATCCTCATCTCATTATCTAATTAATCCTAACCAACCCCATTTCCCTTCTCTAAGTTGTTTACCATCCCTAAAAACCTTAGTTGTTTATCCCTATCTCTTATTTAATCCATTTTACCTCCCACCTACCCATTTCACCTCCATAGGAAACCCTAACCCACTTAAATGTTGTAAAGAAATTATCCCAATCCATAAAAGCCCCATCGCTCAAATAAAGCATCCTTCTACCGTAAAAATGATGGTTCCCTATAGTTGGCGGCAACCCACCGGGCCTCCATCAACCCTATAAGGCCACATTTACCTCTCCTCCCAAAGGGAGACATAATCAGAATTCTCTTACATTTTTGAAATACTATCTTTGAGCCCGAGATTTCTTGTAGCTACTACAATCTTCTTGGAGTCCCTTGGAGCTTATTTGCATCACTTGTGGAGAATTTGGGGAGTTTATCTTGATCTTATATTGTTTTATGCTATCATTTCTTATCATTGCTATTATTTTCAATCACTAACATTTTGCAGGTCCATCTGCCATCAAAGTTTTAGATCCATCTTCTTCTTTCAGTTGTTTTGTTTCAGGTTTTCCATCTAACCCATCCAACCTCGACCTTATTCATCATTACCTGAGTCCCCGTCATTTTTAGGTCACTATCAACCCAAAAAAATGATGGGGACATGGGTAATGATGTTGACCCTTTAATTTCATCCTTCTGTCTTCTAGGTCCACATCAACCTCCCTCTCTATCTATGTCACCTTACTCAACACTCAAATATGTCATTTTGCTTCTCTATCAGCCCAATTCTGATTTTTCATTCGTTAATCACTTCAAATTAATACAAGTCACCATTGACCCGTGTCCGAAAGCCATACAATCCACCCAAACCCTCATTTTCTTGCATCATGTTTGTTTCCCTGTCTCAAACCTTCCTCTACTGGTGTGTCTCGTTAGTGTTTTCGGGCCTTTGTGATAATCTTATTTGCACTTAAATCCCTTTAGATATGCATTTTCTTGTTTCTATCGAGATCCATCTCGCTCAAGGTGCCATCGACCTACCCTCTGCAACCTGGGTCACCTTTTACCTAGTTAGATAAATTGTCTTTATGTTGATTTAGATCATATTTGTACTTTTCATCCATTTTTGCAATTTCTAGATTCTATTTAGTTTTAGTTTCTACATGTTATTCAGTCATTTATCATTGATTTTATCATATTTTATCAAATACGGGGGTTGACATACGCATAAGGAGGTTAACGATTCTTGAGTGACTTCATCAGAAACCCCTCATCTACCATCTAATCCATTTTCCTCTTAGTTAGGTCATTTATCATTGATTTTAACATATTTGATCAAATACGGGGTTGACATATGCATAAGGAGGTTAACGATTCTTGGAGCTGACTTCATCAGGAAACCCCCTCATCTACCATCTAATCCATTTTCCTCTTAGTTACCTTTTTTGTGGAGGTTCATCAAATTTGCAGTGAGCAAGTATACTTTGCAGTTGTTCGTTTATCACCATCCTTTTCAAGGTACCTTAAACCCTTACATCTTTGAAGTTGTTTGATTTTCTTTAGTATTTAGTCCACTAATATGAATAGGAAAGATAAAATTTGGTCAAAATTAGGCCTATGTCCTAGATATGAACAATGTGACGCAAACCGATCAATGTGGGAAGTTTACTACAAATGGGAAAGCTAATAGATGTGGGAATATTTTCAAGGATACCTAATTTTGAAATTTTTATTTTTCTCTTTGATATTTTAGAAGGTTGGTCAATGTGGGAAGCCTTTTCTACCATGATATAGTAAATTAGCCATCCTTCAAGTGAGTGGTATACGATTAGGATTTTTCTTTGAATTTTTTTTTTATATTTTTAGATGGGTGGATAAGATATCCATGATATCTTTTATTTGAGGATCAATCTATACTTTTGATAAATTTTTATTCATATGAAAAACTATCCTTTGAGGGAGAAATTGTTTTTGCATAAGATAGCTTTGATATGAGCATACTAAATTTTTACTTTGGGGATGGAGCTAGGGATAGCCATGTAGACCACTTGGGGAGGGGAAGATAAGATATACAAGTGACACCTATGGACCCTTGGCATTGTTCCAGTGGGTAGATGAAAAGGTGATGGATGTAATGTTTGCGGGGTTACCACCTAAAAGGGGGAACTTTTCCATGAGGAATATGCTATGGAAAGATTTGGGGTGCCCATATTTAGGTCGTAGATAGGATAGTGATAGTAGACCACATAATTCCATATCATTACGATGAGAGATGGAAAGGCTAATGATGGAAGCGACTACATAGAATGCGACTAAGATCATGATGGTAGATGTGTTAACAATAGAAAGGTTGTAAGTGTAAGGCATTGAGAGGTTCCATTTATAATTTACCATCTAAAGAGGCTAAGTGTTAGGCTCTAAACCCATATTTGTGCATGATAATATATGGTCCAATGCATTTGGATCAAAATTTCCATGTTGGCTCTTTCCGAGTAGTGATGTTCTGATTTTATTTTAATACAAGGTCACTAATGTTAAATTCATGTTCTTTGAGATGTTCTTTATAGGCATGTTTGATTCTCTCTTGATAAACATGGTGGTGTTGAAGAGTGGTTAAATGAAGTTCTTCTAGCAATTCAAGATGTACTAGACACTCCTAATGATAGTCCTCTTCAGAGATGAAGTCACGAAGAGAAACATGCAAGGATGGGATTTAGAGTTCAAGGGGAAGAATGAATTTAGAGACAAAAACATGAGAGAAGGGAGTAGTGTCCGTAGAGGTGAAGATGCTATTATGATAGGCCCAAAGAGAGAAACATATGTGAAGATGATAATTACGTCTTGATTTATCAATATTTTTAGTGAGAATGTTACAAAGGGTCTTGTTAGTGGCTTCAACTTGGCCATTAGCTTGAGGATAATAAGGAGAAGAGAAGCTAAGCTTGATGTTAAAAGAGTCACAAATATTCTTAACATATTTGTTTTGAAGTTATTTCCATTGTCTGTGATGATTTTATGAGGAATGTTGAAGTGGTAGATGATGTGTTGGTAGAAAAAATTGATGATGTTTTTAGCTTTGGTGGATGTGATTGGAATGGATTCCACCCATTTGGTGAAGTACTCGGTAGCGGTGATGATGGAAAGATGACGATGAGAAGAGTGTGGATTAATGAGGTGAATGAGGTTGAGGCCCTATTAGGAGAAATTCCAAAGGTCTTGAGCCAGCCGTAAGGCATGGCTAGGTATGCAGATGAGATTAGAATGCTACTGACATTTGAAACACTTTTTAACATATTCACAATAGTCTTGATTAAGGGTGGGCCAATAATATCCCATCAAAAGAACATGTTTGGAGATAAACAAAGCTGTGGAAATTTCCACCACAAATGCCATCATGGACTTCTTGGAAAATGTGAGTAGATTCATGGGATTTAAGGAAACGAGTCAAGATACCATCAAACCCACATTTGTAGAGGATTTCTCTAAGGATGACATAGTGGTTAGCACATTGAAGATTCAAGAAATGACCTCAAAACATTCTTGGATAGGTTATAGGTAATTTTAGATGTAGATGGATAGTCAAATATTTGAGAGTATCGGATGTCGATTGATTTGTGTTGACATTATTGAAACAAGGAAGCTCATGGGTATGAGTTGGCTTATCAATGTGATGAACAACAATGGAGAGTTTAGATTCTTTGGTTGTCTAAGGGATGAGAGATGTGAGAGATGCCATGGTGTCTATGAAATGATTAGATGAATGAGGGATAGATTGGATGGTATATTGATCAAAGGCCTCACTGAGAGAAATTTGATGATGTCCTTATATTTTTGAAGGACTTCATTTTTACACTAATAGGTTCCCTTGATTTGATTGATGATAAGTGAGAATCACCATAGATATCAAGGATTTGGACACTTTGAGCATGATAGCGGTTTGAAGGCCCAAGATGAGGGCTTCATACTCAACCATGTTATTAGTGCATTCAAAGTTAAGTTTGTAAGTGATGGGGATAGGAGTATCCCAAGGAGGAATGATGATGATGCCAACACCTCCCCCTTTCTAACACTTAGATCCATCAAATAAAAGTGTCATTTTGAGGGGAGAATATTCATGATCAATGGTATGGATAAATTCATCAAGGAAATGTTAATGAGGAAGTTGATTTTTAGGAAGGGGGCTTTGGTAAGTTGATCAAGAATAGCTTGGCCGTTGATTGATTTATGGGAGATGATCTCTACGTCAAACTCGGTCATTAGATGAGCCATCGGGTGATGTGATCATTATGATAAGGTTTCAAATGCATGGTTTTGAGAAGATTGAAGATAGTGATGATGTAGGTTTTGTGATTGAGAAGATAATGATGAAGCTTAGAGGTGGCAAAGAAGAGAGTGCAAAAATATTTTCAGCTTTAGTGTAGGATGTTTTTTAATCTTAAAGAGTATGGATGATATAGTAGACAACTTTCTCTCTTCCTTTCTCATCGCGGTTTTCCAACATGGAACCTAGAGCATGGTTGGAGGTAGGGATGTAAATATATAAGGGCTCGCCCTTGTGTGGAGAGTGCGAGCATAGGTGGTGATAAAAGATAATGTTTGAGATCATACAAATCCTTCGGTAGTTGGTGTCCCAGGTTTAACCGGGTGTCTTTGGGAAGGAGATGATGGAAAGGTTGGTAGTTATTAGAAAAGCGAAAGATGAAATGGTGGATCGACCGATTTCATCCTCGAAGGATGTGAAGCTGATTTAGATTAGGCGAAGGATTCATATCAAGGATGGCCTTAAGTTTTGCGGGATCAACTTCAATAGCCCTAATAGAAATGATGAAGATAAGGATTTTACTAGTTATCACTACAAACACACACTTTGTAGGATTGAGATGGAGGAAGAATTGGATAAGGCATGTGAAGAGGGTTTTAAGGATGGAAATATGGTCATGTCGATGCTTGGATTCACCCAAGACATCATTGATGTAGTCCTCTATGTTTTATGGATGAGATCATGGAATACGTAGGTAAATAGCACGCTGATAGGTGGCTCCTATGTTTTTCAAACTATAGGGCATGACATGATAGCAGAAGGTTCCATAAGGGGTGATGAAAGAAGTCTTATGTTGGTCTTCTAGTGTAATGAGAATCTAATTATAATCAAAGAAACCATCCATAAGAGAAATATTTCATGGCTTGTTGTTAAGTTGACTAGCTAATCAATGTTAGGAAGGGGAAAGTCATCTTTAGGGCAAATGAGATTTAAATCTTGAAATTTGGTATAGATGTAAATATTTTACGGAGGCTTTTGTAACAGTACAATGTTGGAAACCAATAATGAGATAATCGATGGGTTGGATGAATTTTGCGGAAAGAAGGCATTGTAACTCCTCTTTTATAAGAAGGGAAATGTGGGGATGCATGTGATGTAACTTCTACTTAATTGGTTTAGCATCGGGGATGGTGATGATGTTATGGATGACGATGGAAGGATTAAGGCATGACATGTCGGCATACAACCATGCAAAGGCCTAGATATGCTTAGACAAGAAATAGGTAAAGGCATTGACCTCTTGTGGATCAATATATTTTCCAACTTTGAGGATGTGGGGCTCTTGTGGAGTCCCTATATTGATTTCAATGGTGGATTCATTGAGAAGGGTGGATGTGTCAAGAGGTAAGGACTTATGAAGATGAGAATATCCTGCCCCATGTAGGAAAGAATGGAGTCATCATCACTGCATTGGAGAATGTCAATGGTAGGGGAATATTCCTCTATCATCTCAAGGAATTTGAGAGGAAGGGACCTAGTTTCACCCCTAGTCTGATAAGTGACCAGTCCCAGAGTGATTGTGGAGATTAAAAAAAAGGTAGATGAAAGGGATACATTGTCATCCATATTCATGGCTTAAATCGATGGAGGAGTCGATAGTAAGTCGATGTTCATGGGAGATATAGATGAAGAAGGCTAAAGGGAGCTAGTGGGTAGTTATTTGAAACCCAACCCAAACTTCTCATGAGGATTACAGGATTGATCAACAATAAGATCATGCATACCTTGTTCATAACATCCAAGATTGAATCCCTTCCATGCATAATAGTGGAGGTAGGTATAGGAGAAATATTTTTTTATAGAGGAAGTAAAATCCATTATTGTATGGTTTGGTGTGAGGTTAACTCTCAACATGAGAGGAAGGGCAATAAATTCCACCATAGATGAGATTGGTTTTAAGATGAGGTGGGCTAAAGGAAATGATATCACGACATTATATTGATACAAAAGGGGATTTATTGGGTCTACTAAGTCAATTGATGGAGGGAAGAGAATTTAGAGTGAGGAGTAAATACTCCCTAGAGAGAGACAACGCATAAAATTATCGATGGATTCATCATTAGGTAGTTTAGATGCAGGAACAAAAGAACTAGTCGATGCTTGAAGGACGAGTCTTGCTTAAAGATGAGCACGCCATTTAGATGATAGGTCATATGAAATTATTTGAATGGAGGAAGGTATACGAGGAGAGTATGGATCTTCCCCTCATGTTAATATTTTATAAAATGATGGAGAAAGGATGGGACACAACACATGGTATAAATAAATGGGTGTCCAAGCAAGATGTTATATTGAAAATCCCCTTCGATAATGTAGAAGATTTCATGGAGAAGTTTGTCACTGATGGTGATGGGAAGGATAACTATTCCCAAAGTGGGTGTGATAGTGTCATTAAAGGTACGAAGGACCATGAGTGATTGAAAAACAATGGATTTGAAAGTATATGTTGGCCAAAGGTACGAAATGAGATGATATTGATGATAGTGGAATCGTCGATCATAGAAATACGGATGACTATGTCATTGATGAGAAAGTGATGAAGAGAGGGAGGTTATAATATTCAAGTAAGATATCTATAATTTCATAGTCATTAAATGAAATGGTGGTGGAAGTGGTAAGGAATCCAACAAGGGATGTGAAGGTTTGAGATTCATTAGATGAGATGGGGATACACTATAATAATAAGAGCATGTCGATGATTGAGAGAGATTTGCATGCGCTAATAAAGATACATCTTAATGGGAGCCTAGTGCAGATATTTTACAATGATTTTTTCAATGGTGGCCTACTTTTGGGTTTTTGTTTGAGATAGGATGGATACCTTAGCTTGGATGAAGAAGGTGATGGAGTGGGCTCGTTGGAAGGAACAATGATGAAAACCTTGGATTTGGATTGGATAGATGGTTGTGTTGGCCATTGTGTGTTAATGTTGTCATTGATTTTAATTTCATTGATGGAAAAGGGTGTCATGAGGTCACGTGAGTCTCCATGAGGTGTCAATCAAGGTCAAGTATGAAGGTTGATTGGTAGTGAAAGGATTTGGTGAGTTGTCATGGAGCATGGTTTGCTACGCACACTCATAGTATGAGTTTTCCCAAGGTGATTTAATGTTTTCATAAGGTCAAACATGGTCCATATGATATGGTAGAGGTGTATAAGTGTCTCCATTTGAGTCTTCATGGTTAGTTCATGGGTTTACATGGTCGAGTCGGGTAATTCTAGGCTTATTCCTAGTCCTGGAGCATGCGAGAATAAGTTGGAGGTATGAGTTTTAGAGCTGATCCATCTTGTTGAGCATTATAGAAACATGTTGGTAGTGTATATGACATGTATGACAAGTTTTAGGTAAGTTCTCATAGGTATAGTGTATGTATGAGGTCCTTGGGAAGAAAGCAGGTGAAGAACATGTAAGATAACACATGTAAGTGAGATTGGATAGAGAATTCTAGACCTATTTGAGCTAGATGGTCAGCATGGACAATTATAAGATGTTTTCATGATTCTTCATGACATGTTTAAGGTCATTTTAAGAATTATTTGCAATATGTGTCAATTTTGGCAAAACCGGGTGTTCTAAAGTGTGTTTTAAAACTAAACATTGACCTTCGATGTTTGTTGTGGATTGTGTGATTTACATGGGAAAAAAATAATTTGGGGGATGTTTTTACATGTAAAAATAAGTTTTAGAAAAATAATGAGGTGGTTGGATAGCCACATTTTTATGAACGATCGTTAAGAAGGTAAGTTGCTTTGAAACCCTAGCTAAAAGTGACTTGGAGAAAAAGGAGTATATTGATCCTATTTTGACTTGTTTTGCAAAAGTGATGATTTTATGTTGTATAGGAATCCTTCATATTTCCATAAAGGTATATTATAGCATGTGACTATATGTGGGCCCTACCTAAAATCTCTTGTTTCTAAATAAATTTAGTTTGTTGAATAGTTCTCAAAATAAGGTGATGAATAAATTGACATTGTTTTTAGCCAGGGAGTTTTTCTAGATGTTCATGATAGTTTTAGGTCATGGTTGAGGTCCTAAATGGATTTTTCTTTCCTATTTATGAGGACGGGTTACGGGGGAGTTTGGAGTAGTCTATAGTAAAAGTAGAACCGCATGAGATACATGTAGAGTTAGGAATTCAATCAAGTTTTTTTATGAATCTGGTTTAGAGATATTTCCAATGATATATCAAACTTGTGTTTTTGATAAGGTATGAGAAAATTATGACCTAATCTTTGTAGATAAAATTTGGAGGATGTCTAATTAAGAGGGTCTTTTGTAGCTTCATGAGGTTGGTTATTGGTTTGATCTTATTCATGATTTTGAAGATTTCGAGTGATTCGAAAACATGTATACAATTTTTCTATGTTTTGATCAAGTGGGAAGTTCATTCAGAGGTGATGGAACAAGTTGAGATCAAGACTAATTATTCAGTCCTAGAAGCCTAAAGGACTAGTTTCCAAGATGGACATGGTTAAAGAAATTCTAAGTAGATTTGGAAGGAAATGTCGGATGTTATGGAAACTAGATTTAGAGAGAGTTCTAATGGTATATGATTTATTACATGATGATGAGATTTGATGGATCATCCATCTTAGTTTGTAAGGAAGAAGGTTATTGATTTTCAAAATAGGATTGACTTGGCTAGAATATTGAGGTAAAAGAGTCATGAGAGTGCATAGGGATGAATTTTTTACTATTTAAGGAATTTGGAGGTCTTGAAAGTGGTAGCAAGTGTGTAAAAACATTGAGTTCCTATAACTAATTTCTAGATAGCTCCGTTTGGTGAAGAGGAAAGTGAGTGTGGTTTTCATGTATAGATGTTTCATGAGTTATAAAAATCATGGATGTGATATATAGGTCAAGTGGATTCCAATTAGTGGTTACATTCTATAGTTGAGGTGTTCTTGGGTGATCTTGAGGCCAAAAGGTGAATTCTAGTTCACGAAATCAGTTGTTTGGAGAAGGATATGAGCCTTCTTAAGTAAATTATGAGTAATTTGATTGGTTAAATATAACTCAATGTTGGGTTTTAGAATGGAACATGGGTGAAAACCACAATCGGGGATAAAAATTCCCTCCTATTGGTACCCAATTTTTTTCTCCTTTTAAGTCTGAGTAGCACCAGAGATATGGCATGAAACTTGAAGTCAGATAGATCATGATGTGTGTCATTTTGTAGCTAGGGATGTGATCTAACTGGCACTTATATTTGTGGAGAGATGGATATCACTCAAATAGGAATTGATCTTTTCCCAAATATTTTAGGTTGTGCCTTTCAACCCAAGGTAAGAGGACCTATTTTGTAACCCTCAAATGGTGACGTTAATGAAGATATCCCTCAATTTGTGAAAATGGTATGGGAAGGGCCTTGGGAAAATATGATCAACACTCTAAATCTGAATTTCACAAGTTGTCACTCCCAGATTATGGAGATATTTTCAATGCAAGGCAAGGGTTACTGAAGACATTATATGTTCTTGATTTTCTTTGTGCATTTTTGTAGATGGATTAGATTATTTTGTTGACACACAATGCAATGCAAGGGTAGTCTGGGGTAGGATTAGTTATTTTGAATGAATTTTTGGTGGGAGATATTAGACAAGACTAACAAGAATTTTCCAAATTCTTTGAGGACCTTTGCAAGGAATTTGTAAATACCTAAATAGTAGAATTCTTCAAAGGGGTTAAGTTGCTCCTTCAACCAAGATATTTGCACCAAATGGAGGCCTAAATCTGCACTCTTCCACACAATATTTGACAACCTACCACAAAAGCTTGAAGCAGATGAACCAACAAAGCATCCAGAAACCTCTATTTTATCATGACCTAAGGTGCACCCAAAGGTTTACAAACAATCTCTAAATTTAAGGAAGGTAAAGTGATTTTAAATCTATTTATCTCTTTATCAAATGAAATCTATTCGAATGTGATATTGTAAATGCCACTAAACTATCAACAAGAAATGAGACCATGTATGATCAAGAAATATTTTGAATACAAGATTGTAACAGGAGAAAGAAACACAAATTGAAAACATTCTGAAACATAAGTGCATGCAAATTTTTCCAAGAGACAACACAAAATAATCTAGAATGACCAAATTTATTAGTAGGGGAATGTTATAAGAACAATCTCAGAGCTTGTTGATGGCTTTACAACTGAAACCAACTCAACATGATACAAATTTGATGTAAAAAGGAATTAGAAATGGTTCTCAGGCGGTTTCTCAAAGAATGGGCTTTTTCCCATATTTTTCCATGAAATTCTAAGTTTCTCCGACCTTTCACATGTCAAAAAACATGCATTATATAACATTGTATTACATTTGATCCTTCTTTTCCAATAAAATAATATTCCCAACATCAAGTTTGTTACAAAATTCCAACATGATTCACGAGATAGGGATATTTAATAAAATTGCAACCAAATTTTCAAGTGTTTCAAAAAAAGATGAATCATTACAAATTCTTCATCATTATCCATTGTGGAGGCACGCTTTTCATTCTCCAAGCATGCAGAGCCCTTTCATTTCATTATTTCATCCTTATCCCTACAACTTCTTGATTTGATATTTCACATGTTAGGCATTTGGGGCAGCAAACATTATTTCAAAAACACATCAAATCTACAAATTGATCCCTAAAATAGCTTGCATTGGTCCTTATAGGCACAAATGACACGAATTTGCCAAAAAAATGATGAAAATTGATGCAAAATTCACATTTCCACACTTCTTGGAGCAAAAATGGCAGCCAAAATGAAAAATGCATAGTTACTGTTGATTTGCCCTTTTTTCCTTCAATCTAAGCCCTCCACATGTCAAAATATGATTGGGAATGGATTTGGGATCACTTTTTGACTTTTTAACATTTTTGGAAAAATGTAAAATTTTGACTTTTTTCTCTGCCCCTCCACCCTTGAAATTTGGTGCTGACACGTGGCATATGGTGGGTCCCATTGAAGTTGCAGTTCAATTCTACACATTTCCACCCTTTTTGAATTTTGGAAATTTTTCACTTTTTCCCTGTGGGCTCGTGCCTTCACCTCTATCCTTGACACGTGTCCACTTCTCTATCGCTGAGGATCTGCGGGCTTATTTCACGTTTTAACCCCTTTTTTTGCTAAAGGAAAATTTTTCACTTTGCCTCTGCGGGCATGTGACTCTAATTTCTTCCCTACCACGTGTCACCTTTTGATTTGTCATGGAGCCATGCCTCAAATTCTCATTCTAAGTCTTTTTACCAAAAGGGAAAAATTTTCCTTTTCCTCCGGTGACCCGTCGACCCGCTCTTCCCGCCACGTGTCTCCCTATGGTTCATTACGGACCCATGGCCCCTTCCTCACCCTTTTTTCCTTTTCACCAAAAAGGAAAAAATCACCTAAGTCCCCTGTTAGCCTTCCATCCCGCCATTGAATGAGAATGTGACACGTGTCCCTCCTGCAGAGTTACGGGGGAAATTTGGATTTTTTGCCAAAACTCAAAAAACACTAAGTCTTCAAAGAAACCTCTTGATTCTTGACCAACGAAAAATGGCCACGTAGGAGGAGAGGCTTGGGATTAATTTTGATGGGCAAATGACACCCGTACGACCATCAAAAACACAAAATTTGCTAGAGATGCCCGAATTTGATTTTTTCTTCATGGGTGAGGAATTTTTTGATCAAAAGGCAAATGGAAGGTGTTTTAAAGCAATTTTCGACCATGGAAAAGGATTTTGAGGGAAAAAAAGTACAAAATAAGCAACCACGAGCTCCAAAGGCCGGGAAAGTGGAAAAAATGACAGAGGCCTGTGGATTTGGAAATTTAGGGCACAAAGCAAGGCATACATGTATTTTTCTTTCAAAATGGGGCAAAGTAATAAGTTGTGAGCACTTCAAAGTATTCAATCTGGAGGGAGAAAGTTTGCAGATCACCAAATTCGAAGAAAATGTTTTAGAGAATGCAAACCAAAGGGGAAAAATGGAAATATAATAGAGGATTAAAATGGGCACCAACATCAGCTCCTGCTCAGGATGGGCACTCCTAGTGAGTGCCACAAGAACAATATAGACCAAGTGCCAAAATAATCCATTGGGAAAATGGAGTCATGAGCCAAAGCCACCAAAAACCAGCTAAGAAATTGACAAAAATGGCTGCCACACACCAAGGAAAACCAAGAACCACAAAAACACCAAAAACAAAGCAAAAACCAAACACTATACACTGTACAAGTTGGTGCATACCTCAAATTTGGGGATTAATCCAAGAAATGCTTCAGATGCTTGCCATTAACAGGAGTTCAAGCAATTCCCCATCTAAGTCTTTTAGAAAAAAGGTATTCTCACCAATTTTGATATCAATGGAGTAAGGGCCCATCCACAATGCATCAAATTTTCCATGTTTTCCCTTATCTTCATTTCTGTTGTCCCACAACAAAACCAGATCTCCAATATTGAAGGCCCTAGGAGTGACCTTCTTGTCAAACAACCTTTTCAACTTCTCTCTAAATCTAGCATGCCTTCGGTGGGATGCTCTTTTCTCTTCATCTAGCTCTACAATCTGATTAATTCTTGCTTCATATGGGTGACCTCTTGATCCTCAAGTTGTTGAACAAACTGAAATGAAGATAATTACAGATGTAAGGGTAGTAGAGCTTGAGTTCCATACACCAACTCAAATGGGCTCTTACCAGTAGCTCTCTTGGCAATGATTCTATCAACCCAAACTGCAAATTTTAGTTGTTCACCCCATTTTCTCTTGTTCAACTCCAAGGTCCTCCTAATGATCTTCAATAAGTTCTTATTGCTTTGGACTCAGCTTGTCCATTCCCTTAGGGGTTATAGTTTGAAGAATAAGTCAGATTGGTTCCATACTCCTTACACATTGCCATCAAAGGTTTAGCTCTAAAACACATGGCATTATTAGCCACAATCTTGATTGGCACACCAAATCTACATATGATATTATTCAACAATAAATCCATAACAACTTGGTGTGTTTCTTTCTTGGTGGGGATTGCTTCTACCCACTTGGTGAAGTAATCTATGGCTACAAGGATCCACTTATGTCCAACACTGGAAGGGTCTAAGATCTCACCAATGAAGTCCATCCCCCATTGTTTGAAAGGAGCTTCAATTGATACATGTTGCAAAGGAAGGGAGCATGAAGCTTTCATTCTTCCAGAGAAATGCTTGCAACTCTCACATTTTCTAATCAGCATGGTTGCATCTTTGAAGAGAGTAGGCCACCAATAACCAGCTCTCAAACCTTTGTGTGTTGTAACCCTTCCAACAAAGTGTCCTCCAAAAAATCCCCCATGGAAATCAACAACTACTTTGGGAGCTTCATCTTCAGTTATATATTTCAAGAGGACACCTTCAAGGTTCTTCCAAGCTAGCCCAAAGTCAGTGATGATGTATTTTTGAGAAGCCAACTTGAGGGCTCTTTTTTTATTTTTATTTAAATGATCAGGACAACATAGGTGTATGAGGTAAAATATTATATCCTTGTACCACTTAGAACTTACTAATTTCTCAAGAACATCTGCCCTTTCTTCCTCTACCTCATTCACTTCCACAGTTTGCAAGTTACTCTCAGCCATGAGCTTAGCAAGACCCAAACCTCTTACCAACTTTGTGGTTTGGATGTCCATGTCATACTCCTACAGTTTGTTCACCCATCTACATATTTTTCTTGAGATCTCCATCTCTAATAAGATGTCTTTTACCATGGTGTGGGGAACATAAGAAACAACTTTTGAACTTAGGATATAAGGCCTGAAAACCTTTGTTTCTTTCACCAAGGCAAATGCTTGTTTTTCCATGATTGTGTACTTCAGCTCAGCAGCTTGTAAAGCCTTGCTAAAGAAGGAAATAGGCCTCTCAGCCCCATCTTCATCCTTTTGGAGCAAAACAGATGCAATATTAATTTTCAGAAGTAAAAGAAAATATTTGGAAAGGACTTTTGTAATTCGGAGCTACCAAGATAGGTGCATGTTTCAATGCCTCTTTGATTCGTAAAAAATCCTAAATAACAGCCTCCTCCCACTTGATAACTTGATCTTTCTTTAACATGCATGTGATAGGAAGAGTCAACTCAGCAAAATTGGACACAAACCTTCTAATGAAATTTATTTTCCCAAAGAAAGATTGGATTCCCTTCTTTGTTCTTGGAATTGAAACCTTGTTGATTGCTTCTACTTTCTCAGGGTCAATCATGACACCAACCTTTGAAACAATATGATGAATCAGCTTGGCCTTTTTCACCCCAAAGTGACACTTCTTTGGATTGAGAGAGATTCCAAATTCTCTACATTTGATCAACATTCTTTCTAAGTGCTACAAGTGATCTTTTTTGCTCCTTGAAAACATAGTCACATCATCCTGATAAACTACAATGAAGTCATTTATATAGCCAACAAAAGCAACATCCATTGCTCTTTGGAAGGTAACTCCAGCATTCATGAGACCAAAAGGAATTCTCACATAAACATATGTTCCCCAAGGAGTGGTAAAGGCAGTTTTAAATCTTTTCAACTCCTTGACAACAACTTGATTGTAACCAGAGAAACCATCCAAGGTGGACAACAATTTAGGTCAAGTCACTAACTACAACATGTTTTCCATGTTTGGAAAAGGATAATTTTCTTTCAATGAAGCTCTATTCAAATTTCTGAAGTCTACTCAAAGTTTTATATCTCCATTCTTCTTTACGAGTGGCACAAGGTTTTTAAACCAAGATGAATACCTTGTGGGCTGAATGATCCCTCCCTCCTTCATGTTATTCAATTCATCTTTCATTCTCATGGAGAGGAGTGGATTAATTTAACTTTGTTTCTATCACGAATGGTTTGGCATTTTTATCAAGATGGATCTCATGTTGGAAGAGGTCCTCTCTATATGATTTTAGCTTTCAATATGACCAGGCAAGACAGTCTTGATATTGTTTCAACAATTGGAGGTAGGACTATTTTTCTTCCTTGCTTAAACTACTGCCCAACCAAAATCTCCTTGGTTTATCATTAGTTCCCAAGTTATGCTCCTCCACATCCCTTGAGGAATATATGTTTCTATTTATGATGCAATCAGCATTTCTAAAATTTGACTCAAGTGCAACAAGACCTCTAGGAATGGTGTTAGTTTTCAATTGGATAATATATTTTCCAAAAAAGTCTCTCTTCCTTCAGTCATACATACCATTGGTTCCCAATAAATATTTTGATCTACAAAATCACCTTGATTTTGTAAGAACCTTTGCACTTGAGCATCATCATTAAACACTTGCCAATGCTTGATGTTGTTAGGGATAGTTGGCCTAGTTAACACTTCAACACTGTACTCACAATAAGGTGAAATAGCACAATCTCTAAATCATGACCCCAGCACTACCAACTTATCAGCAACAACATTCAAACTTCTGTCATGATGCACAATATTGAAAGAATCAAACATCTCAATTAGATCCCAAACTGCATGCTTATACTATTTCATCCGCTGATTTTTTATAGCATACAATTTTCTTATTTGTTTGATAACTAGCTCTGAATCTCCTTTTGCAATGATTTCCTTGACACCATACTTTCATGTAATTCTCAGACCCAATAACAAGGCTTCATACTCAGCAATGTTGTTAGTACATTCAAAATTAAGCTTGAAGGAAAAAACAAATTCTTCCAAGCTAGGAGAAATCAGAATTATACCAGCACCATTTCCGAATTTGGAGAAAGCTCCATCAAATAGCAAGGTACAAGGAGAACTTACCCGATCAAAGCACTTTGACTGATCCATCTTGTGTTCTTTTCCATTAGTAAATCCAATAAAATTATTAGCATCAACATCAACAAACAATCAACATCAACAAACAACACCTCATAGGAAGCATTTTTGGATCCTCAATTAGATGCAATATTTTCTTCTCTCCATAGAGATTGATAAGGATTCCCTCAATGGGAATGGTGGCAAAAGACATATCCATTTAGACACTCCCTCCAACACTCACAACCCACTTTCTTGACAATAACATACCCCATTTATCAGGAAATCACCAATCAAAACATCCAATTTTAAATTCCTCCCAGGATAAGATGCAAGTTACACCACCAAACCCTTCACACAACCAACTACTGGAACTTCTCTTGAGTTTATGGCAGTACACTTTCCATAGGTTTTTGTCACTTTGATATCCAAATCATTCATGACTTCTAGAGGCATGACATTACATGATGCACGGAATCAAACATACAATTGTGAAGTAGCCTATCCTTTACGATCGAGTTGTGAAGAATGGATCAACATTCAATTGGGAATCAACAACGGATGTCCCCAAATATACCTCAAGTGTTTCTCCAAAATCCTCTACTTCTAGTGGTGTTTGAAGGTCGAAATGATACGAGGAGGAGTTTCAACAACATTTACATTTTTGTGCAGGGTAGGCTTCTCTTCCTTCAATCCCAAGTACTCAAATGCTCTCTTCTTATGCTCAAGAATCCTAATCAACTCAATGATTGGAACATTAACTTTGATTTGGCTCAATACTTGGGCTATGTCATAGGAACACTCCTCGGCAAAGTAGCATTGGAAGGAAGACAAGCAGATTCATCGGATGGTAAGGGATTCTTGGCAGATTGGGCATGAGGAAGACTATAATTTTTTCTTGGGACAACAAAGCTTCAGAAAGTACTTCTCTTTTAGGAGCTTCTTTGGGAACGCTTGTGAGAAAGGGTGTTTTAGGTTTGGCTTGAGGCCTAGCTCCCTTAACAACTTTACTTCTAGTGTTATAGTCTTTCTATTGAGCTACAACAAAATTCATCAACAATTGTCTATCTTCCTCCGAAGGGATACCACCATCATAGTTCTTAATCATTAAAACTCTTATGTATTCAAATTCATTGTTAGAAATTTCAAAATATTGCACTACATCAAATTTAAGAGTATGAGGGGGAAGAAATACTTGTACCCATTCAATGCAATCCCAAAAGGTTGTAGCTGTCCTAACACTTATCACTTTAGTAGATGTTGCTCCTCCTTGTGAGCTTGAAGAACATCCCACCATGCAGATATCATCATCAGTACCATCATCATTATTATCTTCACCTTCTTTTTGGTCCACTTCACATAGAGGATGGGGTAGAAAACACCTATCACACCAATCAATATCAGCAACTTCCTCAACAGCAACAACCCTAGCAGTTAGGGGATCAGGTAACACTCTTCCTTCACATGCTTGAGGATGTCTATTTGCAGATCCCATGGGTCATTTCCCTCTATCATTTTCCCTTTGATCACCTTTAGGATGATTGGAAAATCTGTCATGGTTTTTTACTCTTTGGTGACCTTGTGAAGTCTTCCCAATTCCCTTCTCAAACCCTTGCCAACTTGTATGAGATTTCTTTGTGACCCTTTGCCAAAGTTTTCACAACCTCCTCCAAATCAACACCCTTTCTAACTTGAGGTTTTTCTGGGGTTATCAAATTTACACCATCTCTCTTGAGAGGTTTCCCAATTGCTTTGATATTGTTCTCAATTTGAAGTGTCATGGTGAAAGCTTGTCTTAGATTAGTAGGGTTATTGTCTCTTAAGTAATAGGCTACCTTTTTATCAAATGCATCTACATATTTGATTAAACAAGACTCATCACAAGGCCTCAAATTAACTGGAAGCCTTCTCAAAGTTTTGTTAAACCTTATGTTGAAGTCATGAACTGATTCATTAGGGTTCTTCTTGATATTTTCAAATTCAGACAAGAGAAATCTAGGATCAGTCTTGTCACCATATTACAACCTAAATGCATTCTTCATCTTAGTCCATGAATCAATAGAATTATCAGGCAGAGCCTTGTACCAATCCCTAGCATCCTCTTCTAGTGTATGAATGAACAATTTAATATACACATCTTCAAACTCTATTTCAAAATCCTCCATCATGTTAACAAAAAGTTTGAGATGCTAAACGCCAGTTATAACATTGTTACCTTGGAACTTTGGAAGCCTATTTATGACATCTTGTGGGACAAAATTTGGGTAACCATCCATTCCTATAAATTCTATAGGACCAAAGGTGTTAACAACAAATTGACATCTAGGCTAAGCCATATTGATTGGTGGAGGTGATCTTGGGGGTGACACAAGCTGATGAGGAGTGCAAGGTCTTTGGGCCTCAAGAACGTGATTCACAAGACTGGTATTCTCTAAGTGCTGATTTTTTTGGAAAGATTTATTTAATTTGAAACACAGAGGTGCAGATTGAAGAAGGAACTCACAGTGTACAATAGAAGGAACTTCACTATTTGAGGAAAACAAGTTTATGATAGGATTGCTTAAATCATAATAAGCTGGAAGAAGAGTGATAATCCTCTACTAAAGGCGAGATATCTCTCACCAATGGATATATCATTTCTGATGTCTTACCTTTAACAACTTTCCAAACTCTTCTCCCTTCGAACTCTGAGTTCCTTGAATCTAAAAACAACTTCTTAGTAGAGTCTCTAATGAAGAGAGATATTCTTCCTTCTAGTTTTGTAGAGATTAACAACACCAAAGTAAATGAAAGAAAGGTAAGACACTAGTATTTATCAATATCGAACAACATGGAGTCACCACTAAGGATTTTCACCTTAGTTGTGCAAATGCACTAAAATACTTTGTCAAAATATGTTTCAACACTTGAAAATGTTGCCAAACTTTATAGATTAGATCTTCCTTTCTTAAATCTATCAACCACAAATGCAAATGAAGTACAACTACTTTGAAACCGATAAAATTTTAGGTAGAATTTATATCTTCACTTAATCCTTACAAATTTGATTATAAAATGATGCTCCAATATTGTATTTGCACGAATAATTTGCAAGGGACATTACAGGGTTTGACATGCATTTAAATATCCCAAATGTGTATACATATGGATCAAATTGAACTAAGAAAATATCAAACTCAAAACTCTACCCTTCATTCCAACCTTATAAATATGATCGAGGAAGATGATACTTAGATTTGTAATTACACATAAATAACATAAGAAGTATTATCGTGTATTTGAAATACTAAAATACTGAATAATGTCCCCAGCAATGGCGTCATTGGTGTTGGTACCCAATTTGTTTCTCCTTTTTAGTCTGAGTAGCATCAGAGATATGGAATGAAGATTAAAGTCAGATAGATCATGATGTGTGTTGTTTTGTAGCCAGGGATGTGCTCTAAGTGACACTCAGATTTGTGGAGAGATGAATAGCACTCAAATGGGACATGATCTTATCCCAATTGTTTTAGGTTGTGCCTTTCAACCAAGGTAAGAGGACCTATTTTGTAACCCTCAAATGGTGAAGGAGATGAAGATATCCCTCAATTTCTGCAAGTGGTATGGGAAGGGCCTTGGGAAAATATGATCAGCACTCCAAATCTGACTTTCACAACTTGTCACTCCCAGATTATGGAGATATTGTCAATGCAAGGAAAGGATTACTGAAGACATTGTATATTCATGATTTGCTTTGTGCATTTTTGTAGATGGATTAGATTCTTTTGTTGACACACAATGCAATGCAGGGGTAGTGTGGGGTAGGATTAGTTATTTTGAATGAATTTTTGGTGGGAGATATTAGACAAGACTAACAGAATTTGCCAAATTCTTTAAGGACCTTTGTAGGGAATTTGTAAGACCTAAACAATAGAATGCTTCAAAGGGGTTAAGGTACTCCTTCAACTAGGATATGTGCACCAAATGGAGGCCCAAATTTGTACTCTTCCACACAATCTTTGACAACCTGCCATAAAATATTGAAGCAAATGAACCAACAAAGCATCCAGAAACCTCTATTTTATCATGACCTAAGGTGCACCCAAAGGTTTACAAACAATCTCTAAATTCAAGGAAGGTAAAGTGATTTTAAATCTGTTTATCTCTTTATCAGATGAAAGCTCTTCTAAATGTGAGATTGCAAATGCCACTAAACTATCAACAAGAAATGAGACCATGTATGATCAAGAGAGATTTTGAATACAAGACTACAACAGGAGTAAGAAACACAAATTGAAAACATTCTGAAACATAAGTGCATGTAAATTTTGCCAAGAGACAACACAAAATAATCCAGAATGACCAAATTTATTAGCAGGGGAATGTTATAAGAATAATCTCAAAGCTTGTTGATGGCTTTACAACTAAAACCAACTCAACATGATACAAATCTGATGCAGAAAGGAATTAGAAATGGTTCTCAAGCGAGTTTCTCAAAGAATGGGCCTTTTCCCAGATTTTCCCTGTGAAATTCTAAGTTTCTCTAACCTTTTACATGTCAAAAAACATGCATTATATAACATTCTATTACATTTGATCCTTCTTTCCCAAGAAAAGAATATGCCCAACATCAAGTTTGTTACAAAATTCCAACATGATTCACAGATAGGGACATTTAAAAAATTTGCAACAAAAGTTGCCAAGTGTTTCAAAAAAGGTGAATCATTACAAATTCTTCATCATTATCCATTATGGAGGCATTTTTTTCATTCTCCAAGAATACAGACCCCTTTCATTTCATTATTTCATCCTTATCCCTCCAAAATTTGATTATGCAACTTCTTGATTTGATGTTTCATGTGTTAGACGAAAGTGGGGAAAAAATTATTTCAAAAACACCTCAAATATGTAAATTGATCCCTAAAACCACTTACATTGGTCCTTGCAAGCACAAATGACATGAATTTGCCAAAAATTTGATGAAAATTGATGCAAAATTCACATCTCCACACTTCTGGAGCAAAAATGGCGGCCAAAATGAAAAATGCATAGTTACCGTTGATTTGCCCTTTTTCCTTCAATCTAAGCCCTCCACGTGTCAAAATACGATTGGGAATGGATTTGGGATCACTTTTTGACTTTTTAACATTTTTAGAAAAATGTAAAATTTTGACTTTTTTCTCCACCCTCTCGCCCTTGAAATTTGGAGTTGACATGTGGCATATGGTGGGTCCCATTGAAGTTGCGGTTCAATTCTACACATTTCCACCCTTTTTATTTTTGGAATTTTTCACTTTTTTCCCAGCGGGCCCGTGCCTTCGCCTTTGTCCTTGACACATGTCCACTTCTCTATCGTTGAGGATCTGCGGGCTTATTTCACATTTTAACCCCTTTTTCGCTAAAGGAAAATTTTTCACTTTGCCTTCATAGACCCCGCCTCTGATTTCTTCCTTGCCACATGTCACCTTCTAATTTTCATGGAACCACGCCTCAAATTCTCATTCTAAGTCTTTTTACCAAAACAGAAAAATTTATCTTTTCCTCCGGTGACCCGCCGACCCGCTCTTCCCACCACATGTCTCCCTATGGTTCATTGTGGACCTGCGGCCCCTTCCTCACCCTTTTTTCCTTTTCACGTAAAGGAAAAAATCACCTAATTCCCCCACCAACCTTTTCATCCACGCCATTGAATGAGAATGTGACACATGTCCCTCCAGGCGGAGTGCATGGGAAATTTGGATTTTTTGCCAAAACTCAAAAAACACTAAGTCTTCAAAGAAATCCGTCAATTCCTAACCAATGAAAAATGTCCACATAGGAGGAGAGGCTTAGGATTAATTTTGATGGGAAAATGACACCTGTACGACAATAGTAAAAAACATAGAATTTACCAGAGATGCCCGAATTTGATTTTTCTTTATGGGTGAGAATTTTTCGATCAAAAGGCAAATGGAAGGTGTTTTAAAGCAATTTTCAACCATGGAAAAGGATTTTTGAGGAAAATAAGTACAAAACGAGAAACCATGAGCTCCAAAGGCTAGGGAAAGTGGAAAAAATGACAGAGGCCCGTGGATTTGGAAATTTAGGGCACAAAGCAAGGCATACATGTATTTTTCTTTCAAATTGGGGAAAAATAATAAGTTGTGAGCACTTCAAGGCATTCAATCTGGAGGAGAAAGTTTGTAGATCACCAAATTTGAAGAAAAAAATTTAGAGCATGCAAACCAAAGGGGAAAATGACACTATAACAGAGGATTAAAATGGGCACCAACACCTCCTTTAATGGGAGAGGTTCCCTTATTGAAAGCTGGAAAAAAATGTACAAATCTACAACTATCAATGTTTGGATCCTAGTATCCTGGAATGTTTTCATACTCAAAATATTATCAATAAGAAGGAATGGAAGAATAAAGAGATGGGAGAAGGAAGAAAACAACAATGCTTTTGGGAAATATAGATAGTAGAGTATCTCCTACTCACATTGAATCATAAAAATATAGAAAAGGGTCGATTACTTCACCACCGATGTAAATTTGCAAACACAAAGTTCTAAAGATTACACAGGACCGAGAACAAAAGTTTCTATTGAATGCAAAAAAATGATCCATTGAATCAAGAAGAGACAGAGAGAGATAATAGAGGAAATCGAGAAAGAAAGAACTTCGTGTTGAATCACTTTAGAACTTACAACCTTCCTATAAAAATGCGAGAACCCATTTTTCCATGACCAAAACATGTTTTTATAATAATCTGTGTACATCCATACTTTGTCCCCAAGAAA
The DNA here is from genome assembly GCA_018340775.1 of Taxus wallichiana var. yunnanensis. NCBI lineage: Eukaryota > Viridiplantae > Streptophyta > Pinopsida > Cupressales > Taxaceae > Taxus > Taxus wallichiana. The sequence continues at coordinate 608,120,511 of CM031239.1, read as the reverse complement.
AGAATATCCAAAAGGAATAATGTTTGTTGCAGATCCACTTTTGGAAAGTGACATGAAACAAATGCACTCATGAAAAGAAAAGGTTCAAAAAGGTGAATATTTTAGGTGTTCGAGCATGATTACTTTAGCAGGGGGCATCTCATGATTTTCTTCTTTATGTGGTCCTACCATTTCCACCTTTTAACCACTTTCATAGCACTCAAGTGCTTACTAGTAAGTTTTCCCCCTTTTTTATCACGTATGCCCGATAAACTCCATTTTCTAATAATCAAACTTTACATCTCTTTAAATTTATCGATTTGGCTCCATAACAAACCAAAAATGCATCTCATGAATAAATGACAAGGAAACAGAGAGAGAAGAATGAAGAATGGTTCACATTTACATTCTTTAGAGCTCTAGTTCGTTAATGGCGTCAAAAACCAGATGAGTGCATTTGGCTATCTTTCCCCCTTTTACCTTCAAATTTGGACCCTACACGTGGCAGAGATCAAAGCAACTACGACCCTAGGGAGAAATTTGAATTTACTAAAATTTGGAAGAAAATGTGTGATTCCTCATTTTATTCCACCCCTCTGTAGCTCTGCCATAGGCCGGACATGTGGCGTCATATGAGTGATCGAGGAAATGCAATTCAAATATGCCATTTAAACTCTTTTTAACAAAAAGCTCAAATTCTCAAAAAACCTTAGCTAGCCCACTTTGACTTTTCAACGTGAACGTGTGGCACACCATGATTGGAAAAGGATTCATGACTCAATTTGCAACATTTTAAACCCTTTGGTGAAAAAGGCTCAAATTCTCAATTTCCTCCACAAGCCCACTGTTCCAATTTCATTCTTGATGCGTGGCCTCACCGATTTAGTTACGGGAATGTGCTTTGATTTTTATCTGTTTTGAAAAAGGAAAAAAATTCTAACCTTTCCCCCAAAATTCCATGCCTCCGTCATTGACTTTTCAACGTGGGCCATGTGTCTCTTTCTAATTTGTTATGGCTTCAACTCGAGTTTATCCCTTCGTATAAACCGGGCCGCTAGTCATTTTAGAACTTTTTGCCCTTTCTTCGTCGTAATGCCTTAGATAATAAAATGGATACATCACCCTAAAATTCCGCCAAAGCTGCTCCGGCTAATCGGGGACCCACGGGAATGCGGGGCAAATCTGACATTTTTTCCAAAATCACCAAAATTGATAAGTTCAAAAAGAAACCCTTCTAACCACATCCAATGAGAAGCAACCACGTATCTTCACCTTCTAAGAAATAATTTGACAGGGAAAAGAACGTAGGAAGTTGCAGGAAATGGGAAGTGCCACTTTTCTCCTGTGAAGAGTTTCTTTCTCTGCAAAAGGTTAAAAATGAAAGATTCAAGGTCCCACACATTCCAAACGCATAAAAGGAGAACTAAAATCATTTACCATCCATTAACAATAGGTAAAATGTTTTAATGGTAGTAGACTGAGGAAATTTTGATTAAAAACGTTGTGGGAAATAAAAATGAGCATTTGAGGAGTTTAAAACATGAATTTCTTCTATGACAGGGCTCCAATTTTCACAAAATTTTATTTGAAAGGGTGAGGAAAATTGAGAGGAAAACAACCTGGATCCTTACGGGGATGATTTGGTAGAGGAAAGAGGAAAAATCAAGAACCTTAGAGAATTTTAGGGATGAACAAATTAGTGCCTTATCCATTGGGCAATGGAGTCAATAAGCAATACCAACACGAGAAGACAATGCACTCAAGGAAACAAGCGAAAACAAGAAAAACCAAAAAAATGTACATAGGGACTGCCAAAACTCCTAGGTTTTGAACAACTTCCAAAATTTCCCACTATAAGGAAGTGGGAGAAGAGAACCATCCATGTAATCCAGGTTAAAAGAGTTCTCACCAACAAAATGTCTAATTTTAAAAGGACCAAGCCAAAGGGAATCAAATTTACCATGGTTGCCTCGAGGTTCATGCCTTTTGTCCCAAAGAAGAACATTGTCTCCCACTTGAAAAGTTCTAGGTTTAGCCTTTTTGTCAAACAAAGCTTTTACCTTGAGTTGATGAGCTGATATTCTATCAACCACTTGCAATCTGTCTTCATTCAACTTCTAGAGGTACATAATTATTTTTTCCAATGAATTGGTAAAGCTGACATCCTCAATGGCCTTCATCAAATGTAAGGCTGGCAGTTCCAATGTTATTGGCAGCTGAGCTTCAACTCCATATACCACTTGAAAAGGAGACATTCTAATGGCTCTCTTAGGTGTAATCCTATCTGCCCATAAAGCATCATATAGTTTCTTATGCCAATTCCTCTGAGAGTCATTAACAAGCTTCCAAAATGGTGACCAAGTTCTTGTTAGTTGATTTTGTTTGCTCATTCCCTTGGGGATAGTAATATGAAGAGTGTGCAAGGGAAATTCCATAGCTATAGCAGAAATCCATCATCTCAATAGAAGAAAAATTAGACGCATTGTTAGTGAAAATCTTTTTGGTATCCCAAACCTTATTAAGATGTGCTCCTTGATGAAGTTGCATACTACTTCAGAAGTAGTACTTTTAACTAGAATGGCTTCCACCCACTTGGTGAAATAATCTAGTGGTAGTCAAAACATGAGTATGCCCTACAATTGAAAGTGGATTGAGTGTCCCAATGAATTCCAAACCCCATTGTTGAAAAGGTTCCTTAATCACCACTAGTTTGAGAGGTAAAGCAGCTAATTTGGGTCTTCCAACAAAGGTTTGACATGCTTCACACTTGCCTACCCACTTTGATGCATCTTTGAATAGGGTAAGCCAATAATATCTCGGCATGGAGGATTTTGTGGGATGTGACAACTGAAGAGAAATGACTTCCATAGGCCTGGTCATGAAAGGCTGAGAACAATTTATTTTATTGTTCTTTGTCAACACATTTCAAAAACCTTCCACTATGCCTCATTTGAAGAATGCATTTTCCCACAACACATATTTTGTAGACCTTAATTTGATGCCTCTCTTCTCCTTGGCACTCAAATGGGAAAGACATCCTCCATAAGTAAGAAAGTGTGCAATGCCAGTGTACCATTCATCATTCGAGTTGAGGAAAAGAACAACAGGGATATCAACTTCCTCCTTAGAAAATTTGGCATCGGCTCCTTCAGTAATGAGTTCTCATAAGCCCTTTACTTGAACTAGCTTGGTGGGTTTGATGTCAAGATCATACTCCTAAACTTTGGCTACCCAATTTCCTCTCTTGGTTCCAAATTCTTGTTGTGTAAGAATGGATTTAATAGTTGTATCAGGAACAAGCACAATAGAATGAGAGTTTAGGATGTAAAAATGAAACCACTTCAAATCTTTGACCACGCAAAATAATGTTTCTCCATCATGGTTTACTTTAGTTCATGGGCTTTCAAAATATAACTCATGAATGCTATGGGGATTTCATGACCTTCAAACATTCTCCTAGGTTAACACAATAGCTAAAATACTTTCATTAGCGTAGAAATAGATAATGAATTCTTTGTTATAATCGAGCATGCCAAGATTGGAGTATTTGCCATAGCTCTCTTGATGTATTCAAATGTAACCTTTCCTTTAGAGGACCAACCAAATTTTTTTCTTCCCTTTCATCATGTGGGATATGTTACGTAAGCTAGGAAAAATACACTACTAACAAGGAAGTAAAATACCAATAATCATACCCCCTCCTCCACGTTCCATAGCAAACCTCGGAATGGGGTAGGAAACTTGGATTGAGCCTTGATTGTGTGATATGTAGGTACTCTTCTTCAAGATGGAGCAAGACCTTCCTACAACAACGATCCTCTTACTTTACACCAGATGGGAAAAAGGATTATGAGGCTATTTGGGCATTAGGATGAGGTAAAAGGATGTTCTTTTCTCAAAGGATGCAAGAACTTAGATATGACATTCAAACTTATTCTCTGTGTGTTTATAAGGGAGGGGTAAGGTTGTATTTATAGCACTTGGGGGAGTGATTAACTTAAAATAATTTAAGTAATCATGGTTTGAAAATGTGGGCAAGATTAAGTGGGTGGTTTGAAAATGTGGGCAAGATTACGTGAGTGGTTTGAAAATGTGGGCAATATTAGGTGAGTGGGGGCCACAAAAATGGGCAAGGATTTGAATTATATTTTTAATTCATAAGTGGAGGATTTTAGGTGAGTGGGGACCACGAGAAGGTGGGTGAGGATTTGAATTTGAATTTTTAATTCAATAGTAGAAAAACATGGAGAATAAAGACATGTGGTGAGGATTGGGTTATTTTTTTGGATTTTGAAATGGATAATTAATCAAATTATATTTGATTAATTGAAGTGTATTTTTGTGGAAAATTAGGAAGGGGAATTAATTTATTTAAGATAGATGTGAAATTGGGGTGTCTACATTTTCACCTCTTTGGAAGGGTACTATGAAAGTAGTGTCCTTTTAAAGAAAGTAGATGGGATGGGGGAAGAATTCAATCTAATTTTCTTAAGAAAAAGGTGGAGCGAATTTTTGTTGGGGAGAATAGAAAGTGGTGAGTGATAGATGTCATAGTATCCTCCAAGAAAAAATTGTCACAAGAAGATGTGATTATGGATAGAAGTGGTGCCCCCTCAAGAGGACTGATGAGAATGGAATATACGATAGAACTCGAAAAGAAGAGAAATGAACTATGAGAGAAGAGGACGATAATGGAGTGGAAGAGGCTGGAATGACGGCGCATTTATTGAAATGGAGAAAGGATTCAATCAACCTTGAATACTAGGTGTGAGGGTGTGTGGGAAAGAGCAAAGGGAATGGATAGGATTGAGGGTTGATTAAGAGAAAAGTAAGGGAGAGATAGGGAGGGAAAAAAGAATGGAAGAGGTAGAAATAAGAGAGATGGATGATAGGGAAGAAGGGAATGATGAAGGACAAACAAGGCAAAAACAGGAAAATGACAGAGTAGAGGGTGAAGGGATAAAATAGAGAGATGTGCAAAATGAAGGAAGCAATAGAGATAGTAAAGAGGGATGCATGGAAGTGAAATAAATGATAGAGCTGAGAAAAGTAGGAAATGGGAAAGGATAAATAAGAAGGAGAAAATGAGGTGGGAGTAGGGGGTGAAATGGAGGAAAATGGAAAGAGGACGAAAGAAGAAGTAGAACGGAGAAAAAAAAAAGAAACTATGAGGGGCGAGGAAAGTGTGAAAAAGAGGAGAGAAAAGAAGAGAAACATATACAAAATGAACGAAAAGGTAGTGGTGGTAGAGAAAAGGAGAAGTGGTCAGAAGAAACGTGAAAATTAGGGGAGAGGAAAGGAAGATAGAGCGAATATAAGGAGAAGATTAAAGGAATCGTGTCATTACGAGGAATACCAAGGCAAAGAATATGGAACAGACCGTATGGAGATGCATGTGGAGGGTGGTATGATAAAAAAGATAGGACAACGCTAAACAGCCAAGTTATCGATGGGGAAGTAAGGAGGAAACGTGATAGAAAAAGGGGAAGGAGACAATACAGGGGAAGGGAAATAAGATGAGGGGTGGGAGAGAGAAGAGGATAACAAAGAAAATGATGTAGAAGGAAGGGAATATAGAAAGGGGGTAATAAGTGGAAAGGGAACGGTATAAGGAATGTTCAGAGAAGAAAGAGGGGAGGAATGACATCGATTGGAAAATATGCGGAGATGTATGAAATGAAGATACTAGGATGACGAGAAAATAGAAAAAGGATGTATGATGAAGACAGTAAAGATATTGAAGAGGGCGAAGAGAAGTTGGAGAGATGGGACAAAGAAGCGAGGGAAAAGAATAGGAAAGAGTGGGATTGAGGGAAAAGAATAGGAGAAAAAGAGAATGGGGGATAGAAGAGGCAATGCCAATTAGGGGATGTTAGGGAAATCTCCTTTACAATGAGTGGTGGGCTTAGAGGAGGGAAGGAATGAAGGGAAACTTGAGAAGGTCCAAGGGATTGAATGAGGTCGTGTGGAATGAGGATTGATGATTTTTAAAGAAAACCCATTTATAATTATTAGCGCGGGAAGAGAAGATGATGATGAAAGAATGATATAGGAGTGTTAACAATAATGGTGAATGCGTGTGTGGGTAGAAATGTGGGGGGAATGTGAGAAGATGAAGTGGATGAGTTGGGACTAGGTGAAAGTGAGGAGAGGATGCAGGTGATGAGGATGAACGAAGTGAGGATGAAGAACCAAGACATGAAAAGAATGGGAAGAAACAATATGAAGGATGATGGATCAAGAAGGGGAAAATGGGGGAAAAGAACGTGATTGTAGGCGGAAGAGATTAGATGTATGTTGTAAGAGGATATGTGGAGAAAGGATAATAGTAGGAGGAAAAAGTGGGTAGTAGGAGATACCAGGTGGAAGAAGCGATCAACAAAGTGAATGAAGAATGAGGCGAGGGATAAGGTCACGATGAAAAGTTAAGTGTAGGGAGGACCCTAACATAAGGATTTTCATGTGACGGAAGTGGTTAAGTAAGATTGTCAAGCGAGTAAAACTGGAGATGACAAGTGGTCAAGTGAGAAGTGGTGTTTGTGAGAATCAAAAATGAGGTGAAAGGATGTGATAATGGGGAATGCCGAGAAAAAGTGAAGGGTGAAGGGTGCGTAGTGATGGGGAAAGGCAAGGAGATAGATCATCCTTAAGAGGGACTCTTAAGTGAGATCGCCATGCCGGGTGAGTGGTTAAGTAAGATTGCCAAGTAGAGGAGGGTGATAGTGGTGGTAAAAAGAGGTGATGATGGGGAATGAAGAGGAAAGATGGATGGTGAGATTGTAGAGTGATGGGCGAGTGTAAGATGACATGTCATGCTTAAGAGAATCTCTTAAGTAAGATCGTCATGTTGCGTTGGAGAGGTTTCGTAGGATCACCCAACCAACAGGGATGATATGCAAGGAGAAAGACAAGATGATATTGGGGATAGGGGTGGAATGGTAGGTTAAAGAAGATGATCACAACGAGAGGTGGGAGAAATAATATGGGGGAAATATGATGGGATGGGGGAAGGCCATAGGGCAGATCAACCTTAAGTGGAAGTCTTAAGTAAGATTGGCATGTGGCCAGAATGGTTAAGTAAGATTGCAAAGCTGAGGAAGAAGAAGGATGATGTTAGAGTTGGTGGGAATAGGGTATGACAAATGGACTTAAGGGGAACCCTCAAGTGAATTTTCCATACTATGAAAGCGTGTAAGTAGGATGACTAGGCATAAGACGAATTTGGGGAAGGATGAGAAAAGAGTGAGTGAGGTATGCCTGAGTGGTATATGATATGAGATGAGGTGATAATAAGAAAAAAGGAAACAAAGGAGTGTAACATGAATGGATGAAGGAATATATGTAGTGGAGGGTGGAGAGTGTGAGGGGAATCCTTAATTGGGATGCCTGCGTGGTGAGAGTAATGATGCGAGAATGGGAAGTAGAAGAGGTGGAATGGGAATATGTGTTTGGTGGTGATTGTTGTTTGATGAGAGGGGAGGTGGTGAAGAAGCTTCTACAACGGGAAGATCTTAGGGAGAGGGTAAACCTCCATTGAGGATTCCATATAGAAGGGGTTATTAAGTAAGATTGTCAAGCGGGAAGCAAAAGGGTGAAAGGAAAGAATACAAATGGGTGAGAGGGGACAAGAATGGTGAGAAGGGTAATATGGGGATAAGTGGCGGAGGAGTAAAAATGAGGAGCGAGGATGAATGGATCAAATACATGGTGAGCATGGTGGGGGGAGGAGCTGCTGGATAGAGAATGCTACTTGAGAAAGATCATCAAGTAGGATTCACAAACTGCAATGGTGATCAAGTAGGATTCCCAAACTGGGGAATGTATTAGTATGAGTGAATGGATGGGGTGCAAAGTAAGATGTTGATCATGCAGGAAGATACTCACGTGACGAAAAGCATCTTAATTTTAATATAGCACATAACAGGATGCATCGTGATATAAAAGATCAGGATGACTAGACTATAATATGCGTGATAGCAAGATAGGGGGCCATCAAAAAGTTTTGATGCCCAAAGACGATATATGCAAATGGAAGAGAGCATAGACGAGAGGCCATCAAAAAGTATGATGCCCCAAAGTATGACATGCAATAAATAACGTAAGAATATTAGAGAGAACACCAAGATACATAAAATCAAGATGCCCCTGTAATATATCAAGATGTAAGAAAACAATTAATAATTTACAACTAATAATGCAACACAAGAACCAATAAACATGTCCCTAACGTGTTCTACAGTGATGATTGATTGGATGTTCCCCCAAGCAGGGGTACGAGGACATAGTAAAGTATTGGGTCATTGTCCTCAAACAAGGAAACAATGAGAGTCGGATTTGCCCCAAGCGAGGATTCATGAGAAGTGGTTTGAATTTGGTAGTCATAAGGTGATTAGATCATTCGTTGGGGATAATAGTTCAAAGGTTAAATTGTGTTGGTTATTTTAGAGTTTTTTTATTTTTGCGATTTTGTGGATTTTTTTAATTATATATATATATATATATATATATTCTAATGTTTTTTAGATTTTTGACGATTTTCAAATGTTTTTGACTTTTTGATGATTTTCAAATGTTTTTAGATTTTTGATGATTCTTGTTAATGGTTTTGGATTTTGGACGATTCTGTGTAATGTTTTTAGATTTTTGACGAGTGTTTCTAATGTTTTTGACTTTTTTAACGATTTTGAATGTTTTTAGATTTTTGACGAGTGTTTCTAATGTTTTTGGATTTTTGACGAGTTCTAATTTTTTTTTTGGATTTTGGACGATTGTTTCTAATGTTTTTGGGTTTTTGACGATTTTCAAATGTTTTTGGATTTTTAGATTTTTACATTGTTTTTAGATTTTTGACGATTTTCAAATGTTTTTGGATTTTTGGATTTTTACATTGTTTTTAGATTTTTGACGATTTTCAAATGTTTTTAGATTTTTGACGATTTTTTACATGTTTTTAGATTTTTGACGATTTTCAAATGTTTTTAGATTTTTAGATTTTTGATGATTTTCAAATGTTTGTAGATTTTTACACTGTGAGTGGCAATTTATGGACCAGAGTGCAGACTTATTTTTGAGAGGTGATAAACATGGATATTATCTATATGTACCGTGTTCCGTGTTGTAACTTATGCTCAGAATAACACAAATTCTCTTTCCATTGGCAAGATATGGTGGTGATGATATGATGAAAAGAATTCCAGCTCCATTCTTGACTCCACACAACTAGTAAGATGTGTGGGCTCATCATCGAGAATCAAGAAGGACGCAGGAGGTAGATAATGAATATAGAGACAAATGCTAATAAAAATCCCTTTGGAAAATTGTGACTCCATTCTTCATAACGGTACTAAACCAGTTTCAAAAATGGCTTTCACTTTATGAGTCACATGCTAGACTTAGACAGTTATGTGGCCTGCTAATTGATAAGATATGAGGTTAAGGGATAGTTCTCTCTTCACTTAGGCATCTAAATTACGTGTTTGGGGATTCTATAATTTGTAAGCACTGTAAGATTTTGTATTTTTGAAATGACTCCCTATGCCTTGCCCCATGCTACTAGTGAGAAGCAAGGGCTCATCACCGAAGGTAAAATATAGGCGAGTGAATTCCCTTTTTGTCTTTTTTTTTTTGTTTTTTTTTTTTTTGAATATTTTGCAATGTTTTTATGTTTTTATGAGAATGACCCTCTACACTTTGCCCCATGCCACTTGTAAAAGGTAAGGGTTTATCACCGAAGACAAGACATAGACGAGTAAGGGCACCTTCCTCCATTCCCAGTCTCACACTACCAAGAAGAAGTGTGGGCTCAACACCAAAGACTATGAAGGATGAAAGATGTGACAATGAATTATTCATAAGTTATTGAATTGATGGATTTTTACAATAGTGCTTTGTATTTGGGAAGAAATATCTACCCCCAATCTCAGCCCCACACGACTAATAGGACGTGAGGGTTCAACATAGAAGAATAAGATGGACGACCAAATGAACTAGGTAGTGAAGTTTAGAGCTTTGTTATGAAAGAGAGAATGTATTTGAAGGGAATATACTACCATCAGTAAGCTTCTAGGTATGACCATAGATGAAAGCAACTGAAAATGGAAGAAGTATGACACTCACAAACTTAATAGGATTAATATTAGCACTTGTCTCATGATGATGAATATGAAGATGTGATTTTGATAAAGAAAATATCTGCCAATGGAAATGAATAAGTTTAAATTATTCGGAGATAAGCAAGACAGAAGGAACAATGTACACATTGTTTATCAAAATAGTGAACATCTCAAGGATAAAATTTCTTTAAATGAACTACATTCATTGGTTCATCAAGATCTTGGCCTGTGTCAATGGCCAATTTATAAGCTCCAAACCCAAAACTATCTATGATTTCATTGGGGTCAAAAAAAAAAATTGTTTGTCTCGTTCTTTGGGTGTGTTCTTTTGATTTTCTTTGAGAATGAGATCATTGACCTTAAATTTTCTAGGTTTGAATTTTTATGGTAGCTACGTTGTAGCTGATTTTGATAGAATGGAAGATGATCTAGGGCATTAAGTTGTTTTTCATCAAGAAGCTTGAGTTCATTAAGGCGTGAGTGTCGATAATAATCTTGATTGATTACATCTTTGAGGGATATTCTGAAGGATGGAAATTCAACCTTGACATGTAAAATATCTTCCCAACCATAAACAAAGGAGAAGGGAGTGGCTCCAGTAGGTGTGTGATAAGATGTGTGGTAAGCCCAAAGAGTGGGATAGATTTGGTTAAGCCAATAGCTTCCATGTGTGTTGACAATGATGGTTTGTATTATTTGGTTTGTTGCTTTTGTTTGTCCATTAATTGATTGATTTGAGGATAGATTCACGATTAAAGATGGAAAAGGTGGCGTAAAGATATTCTGGGTATACATACCTCATAGAATGTATGCACGTAGAAGTCTTGATAGGTGAGAATCATTAGTGATGAGATGCCTATAAGATCGATCATTGAAAGCATGATGGACACGATAGGTTGTATTGTCGCAAGTGTCCAAACTCAATGTGGTTGTGTTTTGACAACAAGGCTAGAGATGTTAGGCATAAGAGCCAATATTGGAATAATAGAATCAAACTTAATGGTACCTATTGATGGAACCTCTTCTGTAGTGTCTACAGTAATATCAAGGTTTGAAAGGGAGTCTTGAAATGAGGTCAAGGTCTCGTTAGATGTTGGAAGAATGTTGTCACCCAAAATAGGTTCAATATATGTTTGGGTTAAAAGAGAGTCTTGAAATAAGTTCAAGTGCTCAGTAGATGTTGGAAGAATGTTGTTGTCCAAAACATGTTCAATGTATGTTTGGGCTGAAAGAAAGTCTTGAAATAAGTTCAAGTGCTTAGTAGATGTTGGAAGAATGTTGTTGTCCAAAATAGGTTCAATGTATGTTTGGGTTGAAAGAGAGACTTGAAATAAGTTCAAGTGCTCAGTAGATGTTGGAAGAATGTTGTTGTCCAAAACAGGTTCAATGTATTTTTGGGTTGAAAGAGAGTCTTGAAATAAGTTCAAGTGCTCAGTAGATGTTGGAAGAATGTTGTTGTCCAAAATAGGTTCAATGTATGTTTGAACTAATGGAAGGAAATTTGAAGAAGATATGGATTGGTTTGGAATTAGAGAGGCTTGACTGTTGTTGTCATGATCTTGTGGAATTTCAGTATATATAGGAGTTTTGACAGTAGTCAACTCTTCATGGAAATTTGTGGTATTGGATGTGTCGTTGGTTGCAAGAGCATTTTCATCAAGTTCTATAAAGATGATGTCATCATCAATTAAGTCTTGGACGTAATTCTTAAATCGCACACATTTATCTGTGTGATGACCATCAATGCGATGAAAGTCACAATATGTGTTAGGTTTGTACCAACATGGTTTAGCTTCCCCTTTGACAAAGGGTTTTGTAATTGGATATCTTATCAGTTTAGCCTCTTTTAGTTGATGAAAAACACTAGAGAGACTTTCTCAAGGGGGTAAACTGACGTTGGACTTTACGTGCAAACTGATGTCTTCGTGAGGTTGTATGATTGGCCTTTTGGGTGATTGTTCACTGATTTGGGTAGCCATATGAGAGAGTTGTGTTGTCATCTTATTAATTTGTTCTAATAGCTCATTGCGTGATGTTTTTCATGAATTCATCATGTTTGAAAGAGAGGGAGAATAAAGAAAGGTGTGATGAAGAACTCAACCTATTGATTGTGATCTTTGTTTTGGCTCAATCAAGTTTTAACAAGTAAGGCTATAAGGAGCAAGCTTAAACAAGCTACTTGGGATAAATATGTGATAGCTTAAATAAGCTATAATGAAAATGGTTTAGATTTGGCTTAAACAAGCTCTGGATTGTTGACGGGGAGAGTAACCCAAACAGGTTAATCGTGATGTGGTTGTGATATAACTCAAAATGAGTTATGAGAGGATTTGTGTTGGCTATGATTTGGATAAACATGATGGTGGACAGAATAGTGAGTGAACTTAAACAAGTCACCCAATATTAGTTTGATATAGCTGGAAACAAGCTATGAAGGATGTTTTGACAATTGACGATATGGGGAGTGAATGCTAGTCACTCAATATCAGTTGGATATAGCCAAGACAAGCTATGACAGATGTAATGTTGGATGAGGCAAGCTAATGAAATTGGTGTGATGTTTTGGTCTATGTTGTTGGATTGTTTGGATATTTTTGCTTGGTATTGAATTGGTCGAGAACTAATTTTTTGTGGAACACAACTAGGGTCTGAAATTTTACAATGAACACATTGATATCAGCCAAGTTTTATGATAAAACAATGCTAAACTATTTTGTTTTCAAACAACAAGCAATCATGTGGATTCAATTGTTTTGGCTTATGAGGTAACTTCTTCAGGAATGATCATTGTTTCATGCAATCATACAAGTATGCTATGAAATGGTGGATGCAGGCTCTTATTACTCCAAGAAGATGTGTCCTCCGATATACCCTAGTCCTGATATACCTAATTTTGTATGGGGACAGAATTGGTACGGGGAACCCTTAGAGCACTGGAGGAGACTCACCAATTCTTACTTGCCTATTTCAGAGTGAATCACCACGTCCAAAATAGGTTTTGTGAAAAGGTGGAAGGTGATGGAGGGATGAATGTGTATGGTGTCCTTATAAATCCTTGAAGATTTACAGGGACGATGCCAAGCTTCATTGTTATAGCTATTTAGGCATGACTCGCATGCGTTGCATGACAACATTACCTGTAAGTGAAGAGCAGGGGTGAGGTAAATACCAAATGTTGTGATGAGACTAGGTCTCAAAGTGCAATGCAGATGCAAATGTTGTTGGTGCGTGGTAGTCAAGTCCACGTCATCACGGTGTAGCTTTGGTGGTGATGAAATCCACCTCATCTACATGTAAAAATAAAATGATAAAGTGATTAAATGCAGGGTTCTTTCCAACTTGAAATAAATCACTAGCAGAAAATAATTACGTACCTGAGCGTACTTTTTTTTTGGTTTCAGCAATTTTCTTTGAATGGTGGTATTTTTGCGGGATTTTTGTTGTTTTTTTTTATTTTTGTTTTTGACAATATTCTAGCAATGACGCGGTTCTACAGAAAACAAATTAGTAGTTATCCTGCAAATGAAATGTTAGAAAAGTGATCGTGGTTGTTTTTTATTTTCCAGATCACTCGAAGGCACAGGAAAAGAGCATACACAACCAATGACCAAACAAATATTAATAATATGACAAAGGAAAATAATGATTGAAATGATAGTTGGAAAATAAAGCTAGAGGATCCTGCAATGTTAGAACAAGAAACTAAAAAAAATTGTGACCGTTTCTAATTTTCCAGATCGCTCGAAGGCACAAGAAAATATCATACACAGATACAATTGGAATAATTTTTATTTTTTTAAAAATACTAATAATTATTGCAATTAATCATGATTGCAAAATAGCAATAAGGATTATTTTCACAAAAAATAAAAACAACGAAAGAAGAGTGTGAAAACGTTACCTAGAAGTGTTGTCGTGGAAAATTGAAATGTAAGGCAAAAAAATTAAAAATTAAAAAAAAAAAAAAATTGTTATGCAAAGACCAAGTGGCCTCACGTTTCTGATTTCCAAGATCACTTTTGAAGTGCGAGGAAAGATCATACATGTGAGGTTGTTACGTGAAATAAAATAAAAATAATAATTTAAAAAAACTATAATTTTATTTTTTTTGTTAAAAAGACAGGTGTTAGAAGAAATGAAACCAATTTTTTTTTGTAAGTCTAAATCTAAAAGTTATTTTTCATTGCATAGATCTTTTCGATACCTTTCTCTTAAAAAAATGAAGTCATTCCGAGTTTGGGAGCAAAAGTTATGGCTTAGGAAGATGGGATACGGTAGCACTGAATGAAAATTTTAAACGTGAGAAAAACATCCTAGGAGCTATTTTTTTATTTTCTGACTTCTGTACTTCACCTGAGGAGCTAAAATTTTGACAACAAGGTTAAAAAAGAACAATAAATAGAAATAAAGAGTTAGATCACAAAATGATTGACTAAAATAAAAGAAATAAAAAATGATTAACTTCCTACAAAGCAGTTATTTTAGCAAAAGTAAATAAATAAATGCATTTTCTAGATTGGTTGTTCCATGACAGTAAGATGATAAACTAATGGCTAGTTCATGTGTTTCTACAAATGATGAGTAAATAGAAAAATCAAAACTAGGAACTAAACACCAAGCACCGAGGAGATCAAAGACAGGATGAGCTTCATAGTTTCATTGTTGTTATAACCTGCAGATACACCACAAGACACCACACAACAAAAACACTACCCAAAGCATGAAAGTTAACCAAAGAAGACCATAAGGAATAGAAAAGGAAATAATAACGAACAATAATAAACAAAGAATAGATAAAACCACTAATTGGGAAATTAATGGTAACAGATCGAAAGTAACCGGGCGTGCCAGAATGTAAGCTAGGAAAAATACACTACTAACAAGGAAGTAAAATACCAATAATCATACCTCCTCCTTCGCGTTCCGTAGCAAACCTCGAGAATGGGCTAGGAAACTTGGATTGAGCCCTGATTGTGTGATATGTAGGTGCTTTTCTTCAAGATGGAGCAAGACCTTCCTGCAACAATGATCCTCTTACTTTGCACCAGATGGGAAAAAGGATTATGAGGCTATTTGGGCATTAGGATGAGGCAAAAGGATGTTCTTTGCTCAAAGGATGCAAGAACTTAGATATGGCATTCAAGATTATTCTCCATGTGTTTAGAGGGGAGGGGTAAGGTTGTATTTATAGCCTGGGAGTGATTAACTTAGAGTAATTTAAGTAATCATGGTTTGAAAATGTGGGCAAGATTAAGTGAGTGGTTTGAAAATATGGGCAAGATTAGGTGAGTGGTTTGAAAATGTGGGCAAGATTAGGTGAGTGGGGGCCATGAAGAATGAGTGAGAATTTGAATTATATTTTTAATTCATAAGTGGAGGATTTTAGGTGAGTGGGGACCACAAAGGGTGGGTGAGGATTTGAATTTGAATTTTTAATTCAATAGTAGAAAAACATGGAGAATAATGACATGTGGTGAGGATTGGGTTATTTTTGGATTTTGAAATGGATAATTAATCAAATTATATTTGATTAATTGAAGTGTATTTTTGTGGGAAATGAGGAAGCGGAATTAATTGATTTAAAATAGATGTGAAATTAGGGTGTCTACATGTTCAAAGTAAGTTCAAGCAAAATCGGTATGAATCTTCTTAAGAAGTTGATCTTGACAAAGAAACAAAGTGCACACCCTTCTTGCTTGTGGGGAGAGGGATCTCTTGAAATACCTAGACTCTTTCTGGATTAATCTTGATTCCCTCTTTGGAGACTATGTGTCCCAATAATTTTCCTCGGTGACACAAAAGACAGATTTCTTGGGATTCAAGGTGATGTCATGCTCTCTACACTTTTGGACGATGGGGCAGTTTAAGGTGTTGGAAATGATCAGCTCTGGTTTTTGAAAACACGATCGAGATCATCAAGGTATACAACTATGCATTTTCCCTTGAGACTACTAAAATCCAGGTCCATTGCACTCTGAAAGGTGGCACCAACATTGATGAGGCCAAAAGGCATTCTCCTATAAGCAAAGGTGTCCAAAGGAGTGGTAAAGGTAGTCTTATTCTGATCTGCAACACTTACTTCTACTTGATTATATCTTGAGAATCCATCAAACATGGACATCATTTCTAAACCTGTAATAACCTACAACACTTGATCCATTACGGGAGAGGATAATTATCCTTCAAAGAGGCTTGATTCAAATTCCTAAAATCAACACAAATCCAGATCTCACCATTCTTCTTCCTAACATGCACAATATTAGCAATCCACGTTGAATGGTGAATGGGGAAAATGATCTTAGCCTTCAATAACTTTTGGATCTCTTGAAATATTGTATCAACAATTTTAGGGTTATACTACCTTTGCTTTTTTTGGAAGGGCTTGATCCCAAGTTTTAGAGGAATGAAATGTTGCATCTCTTTTGGCTGAAAATCCTTGAGATCATCATAAGAATATGCAAGAACATCAGCATACCTTTTCAACAGATTCATTACTTTCTCCCTCTCCTCTTATGTGCAACACTTTCCAATGTTTACTAGCATGGGTTCATTAAGACTCCCAATGTTTATATTTTCATAGTTAGTAGACTGCTAAGCTCCTTTGGAAGTTTTGGACTTGATGTACCTATCATGTTTATCAAATAACTCTTCCAAACTTACCAGCCCTTTAGGTATCTTATTACCTTTCAGTTTTATGCAGCCATCATGATCCATTTCTTCTTTGTTATCTTCTTCATTTGGGGGCACACACTCTCTAGGAAGATTTCCACTTCCTTCAAAGTACATATGGTAAAAATTACCTCCGCGTTCAAGGAAGGAAAGAAAGTGTTGATCATCACTAAAGACTTGCCAATTGTTTGCATTATCAGGAACACTAGGCCTATGAATCATCTCAATGGTGAATTTATCTTGGAACAAATCTGGATGAGGGATCAATAGAGACCCCAAGACAACCAAGGAATCATCCCTGGTGTTTCTTTCCCTTGGCATGGCTTCAATTAAAAAGGCATCAAGGAACTCAATGAAATCCCAAACCAGATTCCTGTAATGTTTCAACCTTCTATTTTTCACTTGAAAGATATCTCTCGACTGTTTACAATCATCTCTACATCTCCATGAACAAGGAGATTCTTGATCCCCATCTCTTTTTCCATGATTAAACCGAGGATGAGAGCCTCATACTTAGCTATATTATTTGTGTTTTTGAATTGGAGCTTGAAGGAGAAAGGATGAATTTTCCCTTCAGGAGAAATAAGCACCACATCGGCTCTAGATTCACCGAGGAGTAGCTCCCATCAATTCCAAAATCCAAATGCCATTAGGATCAAGAATAAATTCCTTAGGATGGTTAGCCTCATCTTGTGACATGATCATGTAGTTACCATGACCAATGTCCTCATAAAGTATTTGTGCCTTTGGGTCATCTATTTTTGCACGATATATTCAGTTTTTTCTCAAGTAGTAGCTTCTTCATTTTCCCATTCACTTTGGAATAAGATCATGTGACCAATCCATCATGATTTATCCTTCAACATCTTTGCAAAAATTTCTACTCAACAACATGCCATAGGAAGGGGGAATATCGACTACCAAAATGGTGGCTAAAAATCTCTTCTCTGACAAAGAAGCAAAGGCTACTTGTGCATCCTTGATCCTTCCAACCAATGACACTTCTCTACTTTCCATTAAGTAACATGAATCAAAATTGTAGGTTATGGTTAATCCTAGGGCATGAGATACCTTAATGGGCATCACATTCTCGAAGCACCAGAATCAATAAAACAATTGCTGAGTTTGTGGCCAGCTATGAGGAGAGTGACATAAAATGATTTTAGATGAAGTGATTGCTGCCACAAGGATTGGTTGAGATGAAGGAGAGGGAGTGGGCAAGATACCTTTAGAACTAGGGGATGAAGGCTTGGATTTGGAGTTTACAAAGTCTACCATCTTAGTAAAGGCCTTGGGGTTGGTTTGGTAGAATTTGAATTCTGAGATCTGGATCTTAGTTTTCTTGAGATGGTCAATAATGTCAAAAGAACATGAGGTAGATGGAGCATCATTGATAAGAGTAGATGAAACTTTTGACTTATCAACTCTATCATTTGAAGGAAAGAAGTTTTAGGAGCAGAAACAGAGGAGGAAGGAACAACATAACCTACCTTGGGTGTGGAAGAAGTTGGAATAGGAGCTCCTCTCCTTGCAATCACTGGAATGGTTGTAGGAGGTTCCTTAGATATTTTAGTAGGCTGCACCACTTTCTCCTTCTTGTTGGCTTGCTCATGATTCATGACAGCATATGATTCATTGTTCATCTCTGTAACTCTTTCTTCATAATCATCCTCTTCATCTATACCTTTAGTGGTGAGAAAATGGACATGAGATCCACTCAAATATTCTAATTATTCATCAGCTTCCTCTTCATGTTCTTCACAGGTTTCATTCTCCTCCTCGTCATCAAGCTCAACACTTCACATGTTACATTGAATGGAACTTTAATAGGGGACCTTCAATTGCAATCTGGTCTCAAGAGAGGGTAACCGATTTCTAGGCTGAAATTTCTTCCTAGGAACATCTTGATAAGGAGCATGTTAGGCTACTTCGCTTCTTGAGAGCAATGACATCATTATCAAGTTTTTGTGCCAACCGATCTGCATTAGCTCTAGGATAAGATGTGTAAGAATGATATACTTTGGATTTGTATGATTC
The DNA here is from genome assembly GCA_018340775.1 of Taxus wallichiana var. yunnanensis. Classification (NCBI taxonomy): domain Eukaryota; kingdom Viridiplantae; phylum Streptophyta; class Pinopsida; order Cupressales; family Taxaceae; genus Taxus; species Taxus wallichiana. The sequence continues at coordinate 608,101,714 of CM031239.1, read as the reverse complement.
TCTCCTTAGCTTGAGACATGATCGGATTATCTTCAAAACCGACATCAAATCTCTGATCAACATCTAAAGTGGCAAGATTAGCTCTTCTAAGTGCATAGCTCACTTTAGGCAGTTGGGCATTAAGGAAGAAACATTTCTAAATCTGATCCACAGGGCGTGTGTTTTGTGGGATCTTGTTAACCAGCCTATTGAATTTGGCCACAAATTCCCTCATGGGCTCATGTGACTCTTTCTTGATTTGAGAAATTTGATCCAAGAGGGCATGTACATCCTTAGCAGGTTTGAAACATTGCTCAAACTGGGTTGTCATGGTGTTCCAATTGGTGATGGATCTAACAGGGAGATGATAAAACCAATCAACAACATTATCTTGCAATGTCTCTACAAAACATCTAATAGAGATATCCTCATGTTCTACTACGAGAACACCATAAGCAACAAGAAGGCCGCAATATGCTCATCTAGATGAACCTTCCCATCACCTCTGAATTTAGGAAATTCTTTCTATTTCCTCTAGGTAATTCATGTAATGGCTAGGGAAGAGTAAGAGGCCCAACCCTTTGGCCCCAAGGAAGAGGAGATGCCATCCTTGGAAAGATTGTTTAGAGAGGAACTGAAACACCAATGAGAATCAAAGCATGCAAATTAGGATTTATGTGATCTTGAGGGATGTTACTCCTAGAATTTTTTTCTCTAGCGGGAGGAGTGCTTGCAGATCTTGTTCCTCTTCTTTTTCTTGATGAAGGGAAGAGAAACCTTGATGATCCAGAAGTTAGAAATGAGGGTCTTCTTCCCCAAGGGTTCTTCTACCCCAAGTGTATCTTGGATTCGTCAAATCAAAGATGATCAAGAAGTTATTATTCGTAAACTGGAAACCATTTGCAATGAATTCCCCAATAGAATCACCAAATTTTTTTGCAATGAATTCCCAAGAGAGTCGCTAAAAATGTTGTAATGAATTCCCCAAGAGAGTCTCCAAAAATGTTGGGTTTTAGAATGGAACATGGGTGGAAACCACGGTCATGGGACAACAAGTCCCTCCTCTTTAATGGGAGAGGTTCCCTAATTAAAAGCTGGAAAAACAAATGTACAAATCTACAACTATCAATGTTTGGATCCTAGAATCTGAAATGTTTTCATACTCAAAATATTATCAATCAAAAGGAATGGAAGAATAAAGGGATAGGAGAAGGAAGAAAACAACAATTCTTTTGGGAAATATAGATAACAGTATCTCCCTACTCACATTGAATTAATAAAATATAGAAAAAGGATCAATTACTTCACCACTAATGTAAATCTGCAGACACAAAGTTCTAAAGATTACATAGACCAGAACACAAAGTTTCTATTGAATGCAAAACAAATGATCCATTGAATCAGGTAGAGACAGAGAGAGATAATAGAGGAAATAAGAAAGAAAGAACTTATGTATTGAATCACTTCAGAATTTACAACCTTCCATGAAAAATGTCAGAACCCCTTTTCCATGGCCAAAACATGTGTTTATAACAATTTGTGTACATCCATACTTTGTCCCCAAGAAAAGAATATCCAAAAGGAATAATATTTGTTTCACATCCACTTTTGGAAAGTGACATGAAACAAACGTACTCATGAAAAGAGAGGTTCAAAAATGTGAATATTTCAGGTGTTCGAGCATGATTACTTTAGCAGGGGGCATCTCATGATTTTCTTATTTATGTGGTCCTGCCATTTCCACCTTTTAACCACTTTCATAGTGCTCAAGTGCTTGCTAGTAAGTTTTACCCCTTTTTTATCACGTATGCCCGATAAACTCCATTTTCTAATAATAAAACTTTACATCTCTTTAAATTTATTGATTTGGCTCCACAACAAACCAAAAATTCATCTCATGAATAAACGACAAGGAAACAGAGAGAGAAGAATGAATAATGGTTCACATTTTCATTATTTGGAGCTCTAGTTCATTAATGGAATCAAAACCAGATGAGTGCATTTGGCTATCTTTCCACCTTTTACCTTCAAATTTGGACCCTACACGTGGCAAGATCCAAGCAACGATGGCCCTGGGGGAGAGATTTGCATTTCCTGACATTTGGGAGAAAAAGCATGATTTCTCATTTTTCTCCACCCCTCCGCAGCTCTGCCAAAGGCCGGACACGTGGTGTCATCTAAGTGGCTGAGGAAATGTGGTTCAAATATGCCATTTAAACTCTTTTTAACAAAAAGTCAAATTCTCAAAAACCTCTGCCGGCCCGCTTTGACTTTTCAACATGAATGCGTGGCACACCATGATTGGAAAAGGGTTCGCGGCTCAATTTACAACATTTTAACCCTTTGGTGAAAAAGGCTCAAATTCTCAATTTCCTCCACAGGCCCACTGTTTTGATTTCATTCTTCAATGCGTTGCCTCACCGATTTAGTTGCGGGAATGTGCTTTACTTTTATCTATTTTGAAAAGGGGAAAAATTCTAACCTTTCCTCGAAATTTCATGCCTCCACCGTTGACTTTTCAACGTAGTCCATGTGTCTCTTTATAATTTGCTACGGGCTTCAACTTAGAGTTTATCCCTTCGTATGAATGGGGCCGCAGTCATTTTATAAATTTTTGCCCTTCCGCTATAATGCCTTAGAGAATGATGGATCCATCACCCGAACTTCCGCTAAACTCGGCCGACCCAATCGAGGGGACCCATGGGGATGCGGGGAAAATCGACATTTTTTCAAAATCACCAAAATTGATAAGTTAAAAAAGAAACCCTTCTAACCGCATCCAATGAGAAGCAACCACGTAGCTTCACCTTCTAAGAAATAATTTGACAGGAAAAGAATGTAGGAAGTTGCAAGAAATGGGAAAATGCCATTTTTACTCCCGATGAAGAATTTATTTCTCTGCAAAAGGTTAAAAATGAAAGATGCAAGGTCCCATGCATTCCAAACACATAAAAGGAGAACTAAAATCATTTCCCATCCATTAAAAATAGGTAAATTGTTTTAACAACAGTAGACTGAGGAAATTTTGATTAAAAACATCATGGGAAATGAAAATGAGCATCTGAGGAGTTTAAAACATGAATTTCTTCTATGGTAGGGCTCCAATTTTCATGAAATTAGATTTGAAAGGGTGGGGAAAATTGAGAGGACAACAGGCCAAAAGGTGAATACTGGTTCCTGGAATCAGTTGTTTGGAGAAGGATATGAGCCTTCTTAAGTAAATTATGAGTAATTTGATTGGTTAAATCTAACTTAAGATCATGGATGGTGTTTTTATGTCATATTTGACATGTGTGATTAATTTTGGAGCTTTACTAATCATGGTGATGAGGTTTGTGGTTTTTAGTCATCCGGGTGATATGTGATTTTGAGTTGTTTTTGAACTTGAAATGTGCATTTGAGCATGAATGACATATATGTGTCCATTTTATGAATGTGCATGAGTTTATTGTTATGTTTTTGAGTTGTGTCGGTTGAGATAAATGCATAGTATCGGCGTATCTTTGTGATGTTGAGAGATGAGAAGTATATTTAAGTGCTTGTTTAGTTCATTTTTGAACTAGTTGGAAAAGGAGGAAAATGCGACCTAGGTGAGAGTTTGAAAGTGGTTAAAGGGAATGAAATAATATCTAAATATGTTTGGAATGCTAAGGAATTTTATAGAGCTTGTGTGTAAGGGTTTGAGATCAAAACAAGTCATGTTTGTCCAAGTTTGAGTGAGCTAGAAGGAGGTGTGTTTGAAGTAGGGTTTGAAGGAGTTTGGAGCTGAATATTGTGATCACCATTAGGTGAGTTGTTGTAAAATATCTTCAGTGATATTATTATAAAAATATTGTTTAGTGAGTCATATTCATGTAAGTATCTTTTTGTGAGTGATATCAATAAGGGTTTAGAGGTCGGTCCTCTTCTTGGGGTTAGTGTCTCAATAAAGAATCTCTTATGATGTGTAATATTCACTTGAGTTGTTGCTTTGTGTAGTATAAGAAATTATTTTCAGTGGTGTTTCTTCCCCATGAGTGTTTCCCACTTACATCTTGTGTCTATGTGTTCTCTCTCATGTGTTATGTTCATTTGAATGTATGGTGCACACTTAATAATCTCTCATTGAATATATTTTATTGAATGTATGGTAAGGGATGATACAAATAATGGAAAATGAAGTAAGAAATTTGTAGGACTGAATCCCCCTCGGTCCATTTTGCTTCCAACAATGGGTATCAGAGAATGTCCTTTTGAAACAAGTCTATCAGCTTGGAGGAGATCCTAAAAGTACAAGATGGCTAAGAAAATAAAGAAAGAGAATCAGGAGTTGGGACCATGGCCAAGAAGGATGAAAAAACCATAAAATGTCTCAAGATTAAATTAGATAAGGCTATTTCAGATTTGAGTTCAAAGGAAGAGGAATGTGAAAGATTGAAAAACAAGCCATGTGATGTTTTTATGCATAGTCAAGATGATCTCAAAGAGGTGGTGATGGATCTACAAGTAGATTTAACATTCCATAGAAAGGAGAACATTAGTTTGAAGTTTAAAATCAAAGGTATGACAGCTGCAATCAAGGCCAAAGAAGAAGAGTATGTTAAGCTCAAGGAAGAGATGCAAACCCTAAAGATCAAAGGAGATGAAAATCCTAACCTAGTAGATTAAGAAGATGGTCCTAGTTTCAAAGGAAATGAATATGAAGGTGTTCATGGAAAGGACTATTGAAGGCCTAATCTCATTAGGAAAACAAATGCTAAGAGGTATGCAAAATTTCACGATCATTGTTATGTTTACAATGGTTTTGGTCATAGAGCAAGGGATTGTAGGAAGTTTTTCAGTTGTGTGTACTCTTGGAACAATGGAAGAGATAAAAATAATCATCATTCAAGATATGGGAAAGAGGTTATTTGTCATAAGTGTCATCACAAGGGTCATATTACAAGGTTTTCTCTCATGAATCATCTAGGCAAGTGAAGAAGGTTGAAAATCTCAAAATGAAGGAAGTTTGAATGCAAAAATGTGTTAAAGGATAATACTATCTAGCCAAGGTGAATGATCAAAAGGAAGATAAGGAGAAATCAAGATCAAACAAAGATGACAAGAGGCCTAATCATGCAAATGAGGTCAAGAAGCTTGAGTCAAGGGTTGAAGTAAAGCAGTCTCATGTGCTTGAGAAATTGAGAAGGCTAGGAGTGTGGGATACCTCAAGAGTTGTAAGGTATGTGATTTGATTCATCCATGCTTTTTGAGTCATTGATATTTGTAGGTTTATGAGTTTAAGAGTAGGTCATAATTATGGTGTGTTTGTTCGGTGATGTATTTAGTAGTCATTAAATATTGTATTTACATAGTTAGTCCAAAGTATGTTACTGAGTCATGTCTTCAAGTGTAGATTTGGTTGAAAAAGCCTTTATTTAGAATGTCATGCTGATGGTTGAGTCTTGATGTTCAAGAGTATCAAGTAAAGGGTGTTCAAATTTTTTCCTTGAGTCGTAGGTCTACCTTACTACTTAGAGTTTTCTTAAATTTCATTAGGGTTCATGCATATGTCATTATGGTTTTTGTCTAAGGTATATTGAGAACAAGAGTCGATGTAAGTCATGAAGTTATAAGCTCTATCACAAGTATAAAAAGTTGACATCATGGGTCTATAAAGAGATAAGCATGTGTATCGAGGTTATAGAAGTGCATGATTTGTATATGTCTCCAAAAGGGTTGTAAATTTTATGGTATTCATAACTGCTCAATATGTGTCATGATTCATAAATTTATATTAAGAAAGTATTGGCGAAAAAAATTGTTGGGGGAGAAATTGGTGGGTTTCTAGCCAACGCTATGGAACTCTAGGTTCCTATGTTTGGGTGGTGTAGCTCCACTTTATTGTGAATGAAAAAATGGGAAATATGTTGTTGGCCAAGATGTTAGGGATCCAACAGGTACACTCCACTGTACCCACAAAAATACTTACAATGAAGTGTAAGGGAGGAATTTTCTAAAATGTGGGGAAAGGGGAGTGGGAAATTAGACAAGGAAAACCAAATTTGCGAGTAGAAAATTAGATTCTCACCAAGGTTGATTAGAAATTTCACATTCACAATTAATTAGAAGGAAATAACAATTTTACTATACCAGTGACCAGAGGAAACCATGCACACAAATTTGCACACATTCATAAGTCATGAAAAGAAACAATCCCTTTCTTGATTGACATTTTTATTTCAAGTTGTACAATGCTAGAAATGGAGGAAAATGGTGAAGGAAAGTAGAAGAATGTTATCTCTCTTGTATTTATCAATAGATCTCTCTCTTGAGTGCAAAAATTGACAACCCTAAGAAAGAGTATGCCATTACATTATATAGACCAAGAAACAAATTTTTGGCTACCCCCACACGACCTTTCATTTTTCTCACAAAATGTGACTCTTGAAATTCTTAGGAATGAAATTAAGTTTGCTTTTAGAGTAATCAAGGAAACTTATTACAATGTTTTTAATGTAAAATTTAAATAAATAGGACAAAATTCATAATTTCTCAAAAAGAAGAATTAAAAGAAGGGGTGGGGGAGAAGAGGAGAAAGAATGGAGAGAGAAGGGAAGAAGGAATGCTGAAGAAGATGATGTCATGTTTCCTTCTCCTTGTTTTTCGAGTGATATGATGAAATGTCCCAATATGGGGAATTATGGATCCTTGAACCTTTTACACCATGAGAAACATCTTTTGGATGAGTCATGAACACCTCAAACTAAGTGTTTAGAAACACTTTTGAATTATCACTTGGTTGATCACAAGCATTTCTCGTTGAGGTTTAATTTAAGAAGAAGTTAGAGAACAATATTTGATGACAATCTGCTACATAGCCAAATTGCTATACTCATTAGAAATATTCGATGAAGTGAATATTGAACACTTTTTCCTTGCCAATGATGATCACAATTCCTCCTTTTTATGATGCTTGGAAATCTCAAGTCACGAAATGAGTGTTGAGAAACACTATTTCAAGACTTCCTAATGTGAGCTTGGGATGGAAACGTGCACTACTCATGATGACCCTATTTGATACTTGATTGATGAACCAATTAAACTTATTGATCTCCTATGGGAAGCTCATTTCCAATCACCCAGATTCCCAAGTGATGAAGATGAATCCACCTGTTGCAAACTATGATGCCTTGCCTTCTGTGGGACACAATTGGACTCAAAATGATGCTTTTAAGATCCTTAAGGAGTTCTCGTTTCTCTTTTTGAACCATGAAATCATCATAAAACCCCACAAAGAGCCCAAAAATCTGAAAGATGAGTAAAATGAGGTCATCTGTAACTTTCTACATTTGGAACTAAAAGTTGCTATTTTTAGAAACCATGTTCCAGGAGCTACTATTTTGGGAGTTGCGTATGTTCATCCTTGGCATTGCTAAACCTAGAGGTATTTCTCTCAAGTTCTAAGAGTTTTCCAAAAATTTTGGGTCAATTAAAAATATTTTCCATTTTTGGAAGTTGTTTTTTTTCTTTTTTGACACACGTATTCTAGGTTTTTTTCTATTTGTGCGATTTTCACCATTCTTTCTTTTGAAAGAGTTTTCCATTTTTGAAAACTTACTAAAAATGGCAAGTGTGAACCATGATGGAACCTACTATTGTTAGAATTTGGAATTATGATTGTCATATTGACTAGAAAAAAATCAGATTTGTTTTGGTTTTTTTCTCTTCGGTCTTTGTTCAAGTTTTTTTTCAATCATTCCCCACGATTTGATGGAAAATGAAGGAAAGACACTCTAGGGAAGAAATTTTTGAAGGGATTCCATTAAAAAAATTAGGTCATCTTTCAAAAATTGATTTCTTTACCATTAATGGTTTTGATGCACCTTTGCATTTTTCTTTTCGGAAGCTTCAAGTTGCTTGGATGAGGGATATCTACCCAAACTTTCATGGGAATCCAATGCACAGTTTGCGAGATGTGAATGATTTGTCGTTTCCAGACCTTAGGGTTTCTAGAAGCTCACACTCATGGTTTTGCTTGAAAATCCTCTCTTTCTTCACTGTAGAAATGCTAGAAGATGATGAAAATATGATGGAGGTGATTTATAATTTTTGGAAGCATCAACAATGGAGGATTGGAGGGAGAATCCGGTAGTTGAAGATAATGTGTGTGTGCATGAAGGAAGAACTAGAAACGACACGGTAGCACAAAAAACTTGTGTAATTTTTTGTTTTGGAATGAGTCACAATTTTATACACCACTTACACCAAGGTCTTGTAAAATTGGTGAAAAAAATTTCACCATCCCCATTGGGCCAAGTATTGTTGCGTGATTGGTAGTTGGGCTTAAACGGGGGGCTTAAAAATAACACATTTTTGGTTTATCGAGTCACATGGAAAATTGGTGGCTTAAGAGGGTGGGGGAACATTTTATTACACCTGATTCATAAAGCATTGGTTCACTTGGTGAAAAAAATTCTCCCCATGCTGATTGGGCTACGTGGTGGAGTTTGGTTGGTTTAAGCGGGGTTGGGAATGAAGCACGAGAGGGCTTAACTTGTGAGACATGGCTTAAATGGGGTCATGTAGGGGTCAAGGGATGAAATGGGAAAGGGGAAAATTTTATTTAACCTCTTGCACCAAATATTTTTTTCACTTGGTGCTAAAAGTGCACCACTCTCCCATTGGTTAGATTTTCAACCCAGAAAATTGACTAATTGTTGAAGTTTTACCTTGGGAAGCTGCTTGTGGGACCATATCTCAAGCTCTAGGAGTATTTTGGTGAAATAATATATTATTCCACCTCAAAATGACCTTATAAATCCAATTGTGGTGGTATCATCTCATGATTATGAATTTTTATCTCTTAAATAAGGTTGTGCATGTAAAGGATGTGTCTGTAAAAACTAATTGTGGACACAATGCACCTAGGTGTATTGAAAAATATTAATTTTCCATCCTCTAGGGATTTGAAATAAATTTATTATGATATTTTTTCGACTCCTAACTCTTTATGGATCTTCTAGAATCACTTCCTGAAGCTCAATGGTTGTTTTCGCATTGTGCACCACTTAAGCCTTTAAGACCCACTTTTGTGAAACTGATCCAAAACTTCTAGAACCTCCTATAATCTTCCAAAAATGATTCCATGATATTACTAACTCTCTCGATATGTCTCCTAATGAGTTTGGGCCTTTTTTTTTTCCTCTCTAGGGGTGTGCACCTAGCTTGAGAATATCATAACATGGTCTTTCCCAAGCTTTCTAAAAGGCTTGTTTTGATGGATATTGCCTTAGAAGAACTTGGAATGATTGTGTAACCCTAAATCCCCTATGGAAATACTTGACACAATGATTTGAAATACTTTACTGAGAGAGGGGATAGGAATGACTCGGGGATTAGGTTTTTAGAAAGGAGGGCTCAGAATGTCCTTTGGGTAAAATTTTCAGGTAGGGTATGGTTGTCATGCTTGAAAATTGAGAATTTTCCTATTTCAAATTTGCATGAAAATAGTTAGCTCTAGCTTGGGGACATATCATGGATTGAGTGCAACAAGGAAATCTCATGAGAAATCTATAATCTTCGTTCATAATTTGATCGATTGCCTTATCCATTGTTCCTTGCAAAACAAACGCAACTTACGATATATAGCTAGAAAGGGACCACACACACACACACACAAACATACAACTAGAGAAAAACACACCATGTAATGAGAAAAGGGAAAAAAACTAAATCACCTATAGTACAAGGATGGGGAAAACCTACTTTCAATGTAGTGCTCTTCTCTCCTCAGAGGTTACCCCTGAGTGGGTAATACTGAGTGATGTTGTTCCACAAAGCCATTAACCGGTTCGAGAAAGTAGCCTCCTCTCCTTAACTATTTATGAAAGCCAGGTGCTTTCATGATTGTCTATGTACTTGGTAGGAGTGATTCTATATGATATTCTTGATTCTCAGGCCTTCACTTAGAAATTACATTGCCTTCATTCTCTTTAAAATTAGTTTCATAGTGCCAATTTCCTTCCGAGCTTACCCAAATTACTGATATCTCATTGAGCATCTCATCGCTAACCCAAGGTTGATTCTTTTTTTTATAGATTGAATTTATTTCTTCCCTTCATTCATGCTTATTGAAATCCCTTCCACAAGAAATCACAACTTCATCCTTTTGCTCCATTCCACTATGAGGTGTTTGAATACTGACTAGAGGATCATAAGTAACCTCATACCTATCTTGTATGGCCATGGCATGAGCTAAAAGGACAAAAATTAGCTCAATATCTTCCATATTTTCTATCACATCCAAGATTTCTTGCACAAAGTTCTCTTTTGAAATTTCCAATAGTTCACCTTTTCATTCTTTCGAATTATCCTCATCTTGAAGTTCAAGGAAATAATTGGGAGGGATTGTTTCATCATCTTGGGAGTTGCTGCATTATATCACTCCTTTTTCAAGGGGATCCTTAGCTTCGAGAGCCTCAAAACTACTTGTTTATATTTATTCATCATGGAAAGAATCTTCCTCTTCAAATGGTAAATAAAACACCTCCATTTCATCATTGCATCCATAAACATATAGCTCAAGAGAGACATCGGATTTCTCATCTTGCTTTATTTCAACACGACCAATTTTCACATTGGTTGAAGCGTCCAAATCAGATTTTTGTTTGTCTTGCAGATTCATGGCTTCCATTAGAAGATCAAGACTGAGCTTAGGGTATTTTGTCTCTTCAGCAACTCTTAGGAGATCTTGCATATATTTTTCTTTCAAACCTTTTGAGCACTCATCATAGGATGGTTTTGTCTCTCCATGGATGGCATGATCGAGAGTATCTTCATCCCCAAATGGGAATGAGAATATCTCCTCCTCTTGTGTAACCATACAAGTTGGTTTCTTCACTTTGAATTCACTATGAACCATTTCTTCTTCTCCATGTTCGAGCTACCTTCTTGCAGTTCAAAGTTTCTCAAAGCTTCTTCAAGATCCATATCCCCTCAGGAAGGGATGTTTGGTCCAATCAAAATGGGGATCTCTTCCTCCTCCTCGGTAGTGACAAAATGATTAATCATCCTACTTCTTTGGTACAAAATTTTGGCTCTTAGGTTTCCTTCTTTTTACACTTTGTACCTCATCTTCTTCTCTGGAAGCAATATTTCCATGTCTCCCTTAACCATAGTAACTATGGAAGACTAGTTCATTGGATCTTACCTCCCAAATATTGATAGAAACTCCTACTTAACAACAATCCAAATGAATCTGTAATGTCTGCTACCAATATCATCATTGAAACCATTTTGTCTAGGAATTTGGCAAGATCCACCTGTGCATCTTTGGATTCCAAGGAGTAATGAGGGACACCAAGTGGGGTCATAGTGAGTTTGAGGGCCTTGGTGACCTTCATATGCATCATGTTGTCAGAAGCACGAGAATATTTTATGCAATTTTAAATACATATTCCTTGATGAGAAGGGAGATGTAAAAAGGTCAACCTTATCAGTCTTTGATACACTCAGAGAAAGCATGTTCTATGAAAAAGGTGTAGGTGGGTTTGGTAGTAGTCCTTTAGAAATAGGAACTACACCATTGGGGATAAAAATAGCACTCCCGATATATTGGATGAATATCTTGAATTTTTGGGGTGAGTCTACAAATATTGGTTTGATAATCTACACTTTGGTTCTATTTGCATAGTCTACAAAGTCAAAAGGATAAGATGTAGACAAGGTGGATGAAGGGACTGCTTTTATATTCTAGATATGCTTGAAACATTGGTAAATGTTTGGAGAAAAAATGGTATTTTGAAAGGTACATTAGGAACTTTTGAAGCACTAGATTTTACAGGAGTAGATTTAGATTTAGAACTGGAAGAAGCATTGGAAGACTTACTTGGAATTGAGGGTGACCTCCTGTTTGCCACAGGATCAAGTTTCTCCAATGCGGACTTGATGCGATGTCAAAGTGGATATCCTTGACTAATTATTCTTGTTTTGTGGAGTCTTCATAGGAGGACCTTTAGTATCTTTTTTTTCAGCTAGTGGAGGGAGAGGCTCCCTTTTCAAAAAGAGAATGAGTGAATACCACACATGAGAAATTGGGTGCATCTTCTTCATCATATTCATCACCTCTATAATACTCACAAAATTTTATTTGTTTATGGTTCACAATTTCGTAAAATTCTAGGAAATTACCACCTTCACTTTCTTGTTCAATCTCTTCTTCATTTTCTTGAATCCTACAACTTGCATTAATGGGTGGGGCCTCCAAGGAAATCCTTCGAGGTGCTCCTACAATCTGATTTCTATTGTTTCTTTGAGAATACATTTGTTCAAAAATTTCCCTCTTCAATGATGCCATTTCATTTGCTAATTTCTATAGAAATGAATCTATTCTCTCATCTCTAGGATGCCAAACCTTACCCTTTGAAGGGTTCTTGTTCTTCCAGGACATGATGAGATCATCATCAACTTTGATGGCTGCTTGTTCCGCTTTTAATGTTCCTTGGTTGAACTCTTCATAGGAACAATTTCTACCTCAAAGTGATTGAGAATTTATGAAGAAGCTCTTGATGTTGTTTTCAGATGGTGAATCTTCTTCTAGTATCATGTGGAGGAACTAATAAAAAATGAGCCACGAAGTCTCTCATAGTTTTGTTTTATTCCTTCTTCATTTTTTCCAGTTGAACAAGGAGATCTTGATAGTCCTTAGTAGATTTGAATATTTATTCAAACTTGGACTTGATATCATTCCAATGATTGATTGATCTAATGGGAAAAAGGTAGAGCCATTTTTTTTATTTTTCTTGGAGAGATTCCATGAATAATCTTACGGTAACGTCTTCATGTTTGACTCCAAGAATCATGCATGATGTGGTGAAGGAGGAGATGCGTTCTTGAGGAATTTAAGTGTTGTTTCCTTTAAACTTTGGGAATTTATTATAGGAACCTATCAGTAGATTATGAAGATGGGTTTCAAGAGAAATCCACTTGTATTTCTTCCCCATGGAATAATGGGTTGAGGTATTTATCCATCGTCTGTCATTGTTGTTTTTGTTTCTACTTTGGAAACTTATTCTTCAATTATTCTTCTAGTTCTTATTATTTTTTATTATGAAATTCAATTTTCAATGGTGTGAATAAAATGGGATAATTTTTAGGAGTATCAACAAGAGTTTGGATCGAATTACCCAGTGAACACTTGAAAACCCAAATGGGGATGAGGATTTAGAAAAATAGTAGGGATTATCTCTGATTTGTTCTTGTTGATTTGGCAAATCCTCAAAAGTGGAATCAACAACTCCTCTTAGCCTATTTATCTGGAATATCTTCCTTCAAAGATTTTGAGAAAATTTGGCAATGGAAATATGAAAGGACTATGTGTAATGTGAAAGGTCATAAGCGTGTAGAATGAACAGTGTTTCTTTTGTGATGGATTTCCATCAACTCTAATTTTTATTTTTTTTTGGTTTATTTTTTATTTTGGGATATTATATTTTTGGATTTTGGACCCTTTGATCATATTTTAGGTGCACATGATGCCAATTCTACGGCACATAGGGCACCAAAAAAATCTTGGTGAGAAAATTTGTTGGGGGAAAATTGGTGGGTTTCTAGACAACACTGGAAATCTAGGTTCCTCTACTTGGGTGGTGCAACTCCACTTTATTGTGAATGAAAAAAATGGGAAATATATTGTTGGCCAAGAGGTTGAGGATCTAACAAGTACACTCCATTGTACCCATGGAAAATTCTTACAATGAGATGTAAGGGAGGAATTTGTTGAAATGTGGGGAAAGGGAATGGGAAATTAGACAAGGAAAACCAACTCTGTGAGTAGAAAATTAGATTCTTGTTAGGGTTGATTAGAAATTTCACATTCACAATTAATTAGAAAGAAACAACAAGTTTATTATGCCAATGACTAGAGGAAACCATGCACACAAAGTTGCACACATTCATAAGTCATGAAAAGAAACAATCCCTTTCTTGATTGACATTTTTATATCACGTTGTAAAATGCTGGGAATGGGGAAAATGGTGAAGGAAAGTAGAAGAATGCTACCTCTCTTGTATTTCTCAATATATTGTTCTCTTGATTGCACAAAGTTGACAACCCTTGAGCAAGATTATGTCATTACATTATATAGACTAAGAAAGAAATTTTCGGCTACCCCCACATGACCTTTTATTTTCCCTCACAAAATGTGACTCTTGACATTCTTAGGAATGAAATTAAGTTCCCTTTTATATGAATCAAGAGAAAATTATTAGAATGTTTGTTAAATCCACATTTAAATGAATAGGAAAAAATTCATGATTGCTCACAACAAATAATTATAAAGATAGGGGGATAGAAGAGGAGAAAGAATGGAGAGAGAAGGGAAGAAGGAATGATGAAGTAGATGATGTCATGATTCCTTTGCCTTCTTGTCTGAGTGATCTGATGAAATTTCCTAATGTGGGGAATTCTAGATCAACAAACCTTTTACACAATGAGAAACCTCCTTCAGATGATGCACAAACACCTCAAACTAAGTGTTTAGAAACACTATTGAATTATCACTTGGTTGACCACAAACGTTGCTCGTTGAGGTTTACTTTGAAGAAGTTGGAGGATGGAGAACAATATTTGATGACATTCCGCTACATAGCCACACTGTTGTACTCATCAGAAAGCTTTGATGAAATGAATTTTTAACACTTTTTCCTTTCCAATGATGATCACAATTCCTCCCTTTTACGCGATGCTCGAGACATCTCGAGTCACGAGAATGAGTGTTGAGAAACACTATTTTTAAGACTTCCCAATGTGAGCTTGGGATGGATGTGGGAACTACTCATGATGACCCTCTTTGATACTTGATTGATGAACCAATTCAACTTATTGATCTCCTCATGGCTAACTCATTTCGAATCACCCAGATTCCCAAGTGACGAAGATGAATACACCCTCTACGTACTATAATGCCTCACCTTGCTACGTGACACAATTAGACTCAAGATGATGTTTTCAGAATCCTTGAAGAGTTTTTGCTTATCTATTTGAACCATGAAACAATCATACAACTCTATAGAGAGCCCTTAAATTAGCAAGATGAGTAAAAATGAAGTAAATCTATAACTTTTTGGGCTTGGAACCGAAAACTACTATTTTGAGAAACTAGGTTCCATGAGCTATTATTAGGGTAGGTTGCCTTTTTGTCCTTGTCTTTACACCGAGGTGATTATCTCACATTCCAAGTGTGTTTGCAGACATTTTGGGGTCAATTCAAAATAATTTCCATTTTTTTGTTTTTGTTTTTTTCTATTTTGAACCACGTGCCCTAGTTTGTTCTATTTGCACAATTTACACTATTCTTTCTTCCAAGGAGTATTTGTTTTTGGAAACTTACTAAAAATGGAAAGTGTGAACTAGAAACACTTACTAATTTTATAATCTAGACTTCGAGTGTCGGATTGATGAAAAAATTTAGATTTGTTTTGGTTTTTTTCGCTTCGGTCTCTATTCAAGTTTTCAACTCAATCTGCTTTGCAGGGTTTGATGGAAAATGAAGGAAAGGCACTCTACGGTAAAAAAATCAGACCATATTTTGAAATTTTTCTTATTTCAGCTTCAAGGCTTTTGGATGAGGATATCTTCCCAAAATTTCATGGGAATCTGATGCACATTGGGAGATATGAGCGATTTGTCATTTTCGGACCTTAGGGTTTCGAAAGCTCACACTCATGGTTTTCTTGAACATCCTCTCTTTCTTCATTGTAGAAATATTGGAAGATAATGAAAATATGATGGAATTTATTTACAAGGTTTTTAAGAAGCAAAAATGGAGGATTGGAGGGAGAATCCAGTAGTTAAAGGAAATAACTAGTGAATGACACGACATCACAAAAACTTGTTTTGTTTGGGAATGAGTAGAAATTTTGTGCACCACTTAAACAAGGGGCTTGGTGAAAAATTTCACCCCATCCCCATTGGGCCAAGTGTCATTGCATGATTAGTTGTTCGGATTTAGCGGGGGCTTAAAACTAACACTTTTTGGTCTACTTTGGGAGTCACATGACGAACCTCGGGGCTTAAGAGGATGGGGGTACATTTTCTTGCACCTAATGCACCAAGGATTGGTGCACTTGGTTCAAAAACGTGTGCCACATTATGATTTGGCCACTTGACGGAGTTTGGTTGGTGGAGCGGCGGTTGGGTAATGAAGCACGAGGGTCTCAACTTTCGAGACATGGCTTAAATGAGGTCTTGTTGGGGTCTAAGGGCTCAACTAGGAAGTGGGAGAATTTATTACACCTCTTGCACAAAATATTTGGTGCAATTGGTGCAAAAATTTGGCCAATCTCCCATTGGTTGGATTTCCAACCCATAAAATTGACTAATTGCTGAAGTTTTACCTTGGGAGCCATTTGTCGGGACCATACCTTGAGCTCCAAGAGGAGTTTTTGGTGAAATTTTATATGATTCCACCTGAAAATGACCTTTTGAATCCAATGGTTGTGGTATTAGCTCATGATTATAAATTTTAATCCCTTAAATATAGGATTTTTTTCCAGGATCCAAGGTTGTGCATGAAAAACTTGTTGTGGACACAATGAGCCTAGGTGTTGTGAAAAATGTGATTTCACCATCCTCTAGGGATCTGAAATAAATTTCTAGTGATATTTTATTTTTACTCCTAACTCTTTCTGAAGCTACTAGAATCACTTCCTAAATCTCAGGGGTTGTTTTCTCATTGTGCACTGGTTAAGCCTTCAAGACCCACTTTTGTCGAAACTAATCCAAAACTTATAGAACCTCCAAGAATTTTCCAAAAAATATTGCGCCATGTTCCTAAATATCTGATATTCCTCCCTAATGAAATTTTTCCTTTCATTCCACTCTAAGGGGTGTACGCCAACTTTGAGAAGATCAGAACATGTCCTTTCCCAAGCTTGCTAAAAGGCTTGTCTTGATGGATCTTGCCTTAGAAGAACTTGGAATGACTGGGTAACCCTAAATCACCTATGGACATACTAAAACATCACTTTAGAATGCTTTAGAGAGAGGGGATAAGAATGACTCATGGATCACGGTGATAGGAAGGAGGGCTCAAAATGACCTTTGGGTAAAATTTTCGGGTAGGGTATGGTTGTCATGCTTAAAAATTGAGAATTTTCCTATTTCACATTTGCATGAAAACATAAAGGTATAGTAGTGAATGGTTAGTTAATAGTCAAACAACCAATAAGAAAATTTATAGGTCTAAAAAAGGATGTTTTGTCAAAAGGGTCTCTCTCAGACCAAATTCGGCGATGATGAGTATTGTAGAGGCATGAATGAACTATCACATCGTATATGAGTGTTATTGCAAAAGTACGTAAGTTTTAGGATGGCATAATCTTGGATCATGAAGATATATCATATATATGAGTCTCTAAAATGATGTTACATCATGAAAGTAGTGAGAAGAAGCACAATCACTAATTGATCTACGTGAAAGCAAAGGTTGAGGTCTAAGTCATGACTTCAAGATATATATAATAGAGGTTTCTATTAGGGTATGGATTTTGAGATGTGATATCAAGATCATATCTATATCTCGTAATAGAGTGGAGTAGGAAATAATAACATACATCATGATAGGTTACATCAAATATCATCAAGATTGAATGGATTGGTTTAAGAAGATACATCCTTATAGGTTATCTCAATCTAAAGAGGTCCTGAATTGTATCACTTGGAGTTTTCAGTTCATTATGATAAAGGAGAAAGCATTGTTGATGAATGGTAAAAGAGGCTAGCATTGAATTGATTATAAAGGTCTCCCATTAAGGCTATGTGAGTGTTGATACATTGAAATGGTGACTGCATGTATATAGGAAGGCATGAAGGATTTAAAAACATGTCCAAGTCTATAAAATGAAATGGGTGAGTTATTCATGATTGAGAAGATATGGTTAACATTGTTTGTACTGAAGCATAGTGGTTTAAGGAAGAGTATTGGTGATTCTTGAGAGAAAGAAGTCTAATATTGAAATTGTAATAATATTGCTAATGGATTCATGAATTTTGTAAAATAGGGTAAGCTTCAAGAAGGTCTTTGCATTAACATGTTTGAGACCATCGTAGCAGGTGGCATGGGAGTTTCAAGTACACTAAGAACTTGATCAAGCTCGAAATTTGAATTTTCTTGGTATAATGTCTATAGTTGTGTGAGTGTGCATCCTTGTCTCTCAAGATTCATGAGAATAAGTTCAGTGGTGTCTTAGCTATCAATGGAGCCAAGTTGGAGGGTAATAATACAAAATTTTGTTATTGCATATCTCCATATTGGAAAAAATGAGTATTTATAGGTCTCAGAGAGTCACATCAAGGTCCGATTCTAATGAAAATATGTTAGAACAGGGGAGGCTATAAGTATAAAGTAACCCTTAAGATAATGATATACAAGTCTAGTGTTGGAAAGATATAGTAAGGTAAGAAAGAATAATGTGGGATATATAACGATTGCATCAAAAGGCTAAAGGGTATAGTGTTATTTCTAGGTCTATGAGGAATGAGATTAAATCCTTTTGTTGATGATCATGTGTGCCCACTTTTGTATAATGGTTTGGAGGATTGTATTGTTGTCTTGGACAAGTCTTAAGATGTCTTGATGGTATGAAAAGGCTATATAGAGCTAGAAGAAATAAATGAACCTTGAATGAAGCCTTAAAAAGGGTTTAGAAATTCTTTAGTGCTTTAAGTGAAAGGTACTTTGTGGTCATGATGCCCTTAAGATGGTGTATAATGTTTTCAGGAGAACAAATAGTTATCAAGTAAGTTAATTTAGTGTCTAAGTAATCAAGATGTCAAAGGTATAAGTAATGTAGTGCTACAGGTCTTATAATAAATTCTAAGGCAGGGGGAGATTTATTTTGATCTAATCTAGAGTGAGAGGTGTCGATAAGGTGGCAAGAGCTAGAATAACAAGTCTATAGGAGTCCCATAGAATAGGGGGAACAAGATTTTGACTATCTAAGTAGGTGTAAAAGTGTCAAGAAGAAGAAAAGAGAAATTTTTCAAGGTATATGTGATCGTGTGTGAGTATTATGTGACTGAAATGAAGTAAAACAATGATCTACAGGTATGAAGAAGTGTACCAAGACAGGGGGAGCATATATTAACCCTAATTAAGTGTGAAGGTTGTCTAGAAGGATTCCATAAAAAAATTAAGGTTGTTCATAGGTATAAAAATTATGGTATAGATCACTTATTTAAGAAAAGTGAAAATAACATGCTTTAAAGGTTGAAAAAATTGAGAAAGAGCTTTAGGATTAGGTCAATATAGTTGATTCATCCTCAAGGCATAAAATCAAGGTAAGAGCCCAATTTTTTTCCAAACCAAGAAGGCTAGTATAATTCCATTGGAGCTACAAGGTGGTATGTCATGTTGGGTGTTTGATTATAGAGCATGGAGAAGTTGTCCATTTTTGCCCTAAAGATAAGGTTTAGGGACATTGGTCCCAAATGTGGCTATGATAAGCTTGGAGGAAAACATTCTTGGTTTCTTGAATGATACATTCGTAGGAAGTGATATCAAACATGAATGAAGGCAAAAATGAATAATATTTTCTCATAGGGATCTTATTACATAACTTTATCAAGTCCATGGATCATTAGTTGTAACTATAGAGGTCTAAAAGAGCAATTACAATCTAAGGGAGCCATTTGTGCATGTAAGTTTAGTGTTGTTCATTGTTTACATTGTTATCATTTTGTGTTGTCATTTTCCATGTATTTTTGTCAGTATATCTTTTATCATAGATTTAAAATGGGAAGAGAAGCATCATAAACATGGAAATTACATTTAATAGGTGTGTTTTTCATAGGGTTGCCATCAATGTTTCTGAAGGTGGTTTCCATCAATGATAAAGGGGAGATTGTTGGTCATTGTGTGTTAGTGTTATCATTGATGTTAATTATATTGATGGAAAAGGGTGTCATGAGGTCATGTGAGTCTCCATGAGGTGTCAATCAAAGTTAAGTATGAAGGTTGATTGGTAGTGACAGGATTTGGTGAGTTGTCATGTAGGATGGGTTTTAGGCATGTCCATAGTATGAGTCCTACTAAGGTGATTTAAGGTTTTCATAAGATCAATCATGGTCCATATGATGTGTTATAGGTGTATATGTGTTTGCATTGAGTCTTCATGGTCATTTCATGGGTTGGCATGGTTGAGTTAGGTCATTCTAGGCCTATTCCTAGTCCTAGTGCATGCAGAATGAGTTGTAGATATGAGTTTAACAACTAATAAGTATTTTTGGATCATGGTGGTAGTATGATGGAAGTTAATATGACATGTATGGTGAGTTTTATGTCATTTATAAGAGGTATAGTGCATGTATGAGGTCCTTGGGAAGCAAGTAGGTGAAGAACATGCAAGATAACATGAGTAAGTTAGATTGGATAAATAATTTCATACCTATTTAAACTATATGGTGAGCATGCCCATTTATAGTATGTTGTCACGATGCTTCATGACAAGCTTCGGGTCATTCTCGAAGAATAATTTGCAAGATATGTCATTTTTTCCAAAATCAAAGTCTTTATAAAGTGTGTTTTTGAGCTAAAATTGGACCTTCTAATACTCGCTATGAATTGTGTACTTTGCATGGGATACAGATACTTTGTGAGATTTTTTTTACATAGAACTAATAAGTTTTAACAAAAATAATGAGGTGATTTGATCATCAATTTTTATGAATGATCGTTAAGAAGATAAGTTGCTTTGAAACCCTAGCTAAAAGTGACTTAGAGAAAAAGGAGTATACTAATCATGTTTTGATTGGTTTTATAAACATGATGATTTCATGGTGTATAGGAATCATCTAGATTTCAAGAAAGGTATATTAGAGAATGTGACTATATCTAGGCCCCACCTAAAAATGCCTCTTTTTGAAGAAGTTCAGTTTGTTGAAAAGTTATCCAAAAAAGGTGATGAATAAATTGAAATTGTTTTTATCCAAGGATTTTTTACAGATTTTAATGATAGTTTAAAATAATGGTTGAGGTTCTAAATGGAAAAGTGTGCCATATTTATGAGGAATAGTTTTTTGGGTAGTTTGAAGTAGTCTATGGTAAAAGTTGAATTACAGGAGATACAGTAGAGTTAGCACTTAGTTCAAGTTTTTTTGTGATCCTGGTTCAATGATATTTCTAGTGATATATAAAAATTGTGTTTTTGATAAGATATGAGAAATTTATGACATGATCTTTGAAGCTCAAATTTGGAGGATGCCTTGTTAAACGAGTCTTGTGTAGCTTCATGATGTTGGTGATTGGTTTGAGATTCTTCATGATTTTTAAGGTTTATGAGTGCTTAGAAAACATTTCTAAGGGTTTTTATTTTTTATCAAGATTGGAAGTGATTTTGGAGGTGATGGAGCAAGTTGAGCTCAAGACTAGTTCTTGAGTCTTAGAAGCCTAAAGGAGTAGTTTCAAAGATGGACCTAGTTGAAGGCCTTCCACTTATATTTGGAAGGAAATGTAAGATGTTCTAGAAATGAGATTCAAATATATTTTAAATGGTGTATTATTTGTTTCATTATGATGATATTTGATGGGTCATCCAACTCAGTTTGTGAGGAAGAAGGTTGCTGATTTTCAGGACATGATTGCTCTAGCTAGAAGATTGAGGTAGAAGAGGCATGATATGGATTATTTTATGCTTGATATCAATTTGAGAGTGAAGAGGGATGAATTTTTTTCCTATTGAATGAATTTTTATGTCTTCAAAGTGGCAGAAACATTCCAAACAAGTTGAGTTCCTAAAACTACTTTATGGGAAGCTTAGTTTGGTGAAGAGGAAAGTGAGCGTGGTTTACATGTATAGGTCTTTCATGAGATATATAAATCATGTATGTTATATAGATGTCAAGGTGATTAAAATGAGTGGCTAAATTATATATTTGAGTCATTCTTATGTGATCTTGAGGCCCAAATGTGAAAACCGGTTCTTGGAATCATTGTTTAGAGAAGGATATAAGGCTTCTTAATTAAGTTATGAGGAATTTGATTAGTTCAAGATAATTCATGACCATGGGTGGTGTTTTATGTCATATTTGACACATTTTATGAATTTGGGAGCTTTAATAACCATGGTGATGAGGTTTGTGGTTTTTAGTCATGCAGGTGATGGGGTTTTGAATTATTTTCGAGCTTGTATGGTGCATTTGAGCATGATCAACCTATATGGGTCCATTTTATGAATTTTAATGAGTTTATTGTTATGTTTTTGAGTTTTTTTGGTTGATATAAATGTATAGTACCAACCTATGATGTGATTTTGAGTTGAAAATCATATTTGAGTATTTGTTTAGTTTATTTTTGAACTAGTTGGACAATGAGGGAAAATGCGACCTAGGTGAGAATTTGAAAGTGGATAAAGGGAATGAAATAATATATAAATATGTGTGGAATTATGAGTAATGTTATAGATCTTGTGTGTAATTGTTTGAGATCAAAACAATTCATGTTTGTCCAAGTTTGAGCGAGCTAGAAGGAGGTGTGTTTGAAGTAGGGTTTGAAGGAGTTTGGAGCTGAATCTTGTGATCACCATCAGCTGAGTTGTTGTAGAATATCATCAGTGATATTATTATCAAAATATTATGTGATGAGTCATATTCATGCAAGTCTCTTGTTGTGAGTAATATCAACAAGGGTTTAGGGGTTGGTGCTCCTTGTGGGGTTGGTGTCTCACTAAATAAATCTCTTATGATGTGTAATATTCACTTGATTAATTTATTTATGTAATATGACAAATGGTTTTTAGTGGGTTTTCTTCCCCATGAGGGTTTCCCACTTACATCTTGTGTTTATGTGTTCTCTCTCATGTGTTATATTCATTTGAATGTATGGTGCACACTTAATAAGCTCTTATTGAATGTATATGATTAAATAGATGTTAATGGATGCTATAAATAATGGTAAATGATGTAAGAAAATATTATTCCATTTTTCATCCAATAGGTTTGGAATCATGAGGAAGAGAAAATCGGTGATATGAACGACATCTATATAAAGAGGAGGGTCGTCAGTAGAAGAGGTGGAAGATGGCGGTGGGATGGTGATGAAAGTAGATTTAGTGTTTTTAGAGGTTATAGACCTGATTGGAGGATTGGGGTTAGATGTGGATGTGCTAGAAAATTGGAGAGTTTGATCTTGTTTGATGAGAAGATCATCCTCTTCGAGGAGATTGTCGATGAGAGTTATGAGGGCCCAAAATGTTTAGTGTCATGTCCAGGGACACGATGGTAGGAACATATGGTGTTGGAATAAAACCACATGGGATTCAGCCCACATGGGCCAAAGGGATTGATAGGGGGAGAGTGATTGCATCTACTTGGAGGATATGCTAGAGGAATTTAGAATATGATCGACAGAGTTTACGAAGATGAATTCGTAAGGAATTTACAAAGATGAATTTGTATGGAATTTGTGTTGATTTGATTTGGGGATGATGATGGAGGAAAAAGAGGTGTATTTCTCTTATGAGGATTTATAGGAGCGTTGGATTCATATTTAGATTTGGATATTTGTGATTGAAACTTAGGAGGAAGGATGGATGCTTTTGATTCAGATTTGGGAGAAGGAATAGATGGGTTATATGTAGATTTAGGAGGAGGGATAACTAGTTTGGATTGAAATTTGGAAATGATGAGGGATTTGGATGACATGATAGGTCTTAAAACAAAGGGAAGAGGCTCTAAGATAGATGTTTGGATGTCAGATGGCTTGGATTGATGAGTCTTTGAGGGGAGAAGTTCCATCTTCTTATTTAGATGAGTGAGGGGACTTATAGATGAGAGCACCAAGGTTTTTAGCTTTTCTCTATGATGTTTTACCCTTGGAGGGGATCGTGATGATTTCAACTGAGGGATCCTTAAAGGTAGAACTAGGTGATGTGGATGTATATTTCACTAAATATATGGAGATTGAATATGGAAGTGGTTTTTGGATGATACGTTTGATGATATCGGGAGTTGCAGGTTGTGAGGGCTTCAAGGTGTTGATACAGAGGTGGTGGTATACATTGGAGACGAAGATGGGATTAGGACATCCTTTGGGGTTACATAAAGTAATTGTTTCTACTCAATAGATCTTTTGAGGGATGATGGATATAGGGGTGGATTTTGATGCTGATGTGGATACAATTGGAGGTGTGGGTGTATAAGGATCCATAGGAATGGGTGTATAAATAGATGTTGACACTGATGTGGGGATGGGTACATGTATAACATATGTAAATGTAGAGGAAATAAATGTAATGGATGTAGATGTGATGGATGTGGATACAAGAGAGGTGGATGTAGTAGATGCAAATGAGGAGGATGTAGGCATGATAGATGTAGACATGGGTTTGGATGCCAAGATGGTTGGATATGTGGAGATAGATGTCAAAGGATTAGAAGTGGGTGTGGTGGATGAAGGGATGATGGGAGTTGGTGATGAAGTTGAATCCTGGTTCAAAGTGTTGATCGTGTGAGCATTAGGTGTTTGAGAAGTATACGAATCAAATTATTTATTCGATGAATGACTAGGGAAAGGATATTTGAAGAAATCTAAGGGATTGTTAGGTGGAGCGTTAGGATTATCCAAGTGAATTTATCCATGATTGATAAGGCATTGGAGGAGGTATTTGAAGGTACATAATTTATTTATTCTATAGTTGTGAACTTGATGGTGTTTACAATGGTGATCTTCATAGTACCACATTGGTTTAGGACGCGTGTCATCGACGGGAAGATAAGAGGGAGTTGGATGAGATGAGAAACCACATGTTTATCAAAGATAGAACTATATGATTCCCCGAGGAGAGTATAGTTAGGAGTAGGTTGAGAAGCCATTTATGGAAGCTCGATACGAGAGATGGATTTGAAGAAGATTTAAAAATGACAAAATTGGACACATTTTTAGATTTATCATTGTGATTAGAGGACTTGGTGAATTTGAATTTTGGTTTTTGCATCGCATTTGACATGGCCTTGCTTAAGGGTACAAAGTTCCATTTTATGAGCCATGGTGAATGCTTCTTCAAAGGTTTGGAAAGATTAGATCTGAAGGGTAGATGAAATATGATTTACACAGGATCGAGAGAGTAGTTAGATATGCTCGCCTTTAGGGAAGGGAGAAGGATAACTTATTAATGATGCCACACCATCTAGTGACAAAGTCTGTGATGGATTCTTCTTCAAACCGTATAACGGCATAGAGGTCGATGATGGTGATTTTGCACATAATGTTAATGGATAAATTCTCTAGAAAGAGTTGTGTGAGTTAGGTGAAAGATAAAAGAGAGTGTTATAGCATGCCATTGTACTATTCCAAAGTGGGCCCGACCAATGACATGGGAATGGTATAGAGCATGATATTTGATCATGTGTAATGAGGTAGTAGACGTTCCTATAGGAACGAAGGTGTTGTTGAGGGTCCTCCTTACTGTTGAATTTTGAAAACTTAGGGAGATCCTAGTGTGGAGGATAAGGCTTGAAAGGACTGATGGATGGATGGGTTCATTACAAATCTATTCATAAGAGAAAGTGGTTTGAGACCCCAAAGTAGAAGCTTCAAGATTTTCCATCCTACTTAACAAATCCTGCATGTGATCGTTAGAGTTTTGGGGATGAGAATATGATGGATGAGGTTTTACATTATAAGAAGTAGATGGGTTGTGTTGAGAGTAAGATTGATAATTTTAAGGGTAAGTAGGTGTTTTTGGGGTGGTTGGTAACGAGAGAGGTCTAGACAAAAAATCACGCACTTTGGGTAATTATGTAGTCCTGATTACACACTACTATTCATATGATTCCTAAGTAAGAAAAGTACTAATTAACCCATTTTTTTTCCATCTTCGATTTCTTTATGTTGCCACTTTTGGTCTTACACACCTTATTTCTCGGTCCGATCTCTGACCCTTTAGTTTCTTTGAGTCTGGATACCAACGCCTGCCTAGGACGCTAAAGATCGTGCACCCACGTCCCCTATAGGCGCACCTGACCTCTTTATTCTTTACTCACATATTTTGGGTCCTTTCTAGCCATTTGAGCATCTTATCTTTTTGGTAGTTGACATTTTTAGGGTTAATTATGAAATTCAAGCAAGGGAATCATATAAATATAAAGTTATATGACCATAATAAAGGACCAAGCACTAAGCATTAGTTATCACCACCTAAGGTTGTATCTAAAGGATATTCAAGAGCATTCAAGCATCCATTCAAGGGAAAGGGACTACATTCTTCTACATACACTTCATAAGAGGGGAATTTCATTCTATTTCATGCACACATCTATTTACATCTTCTACATCTAGATATTTTCTCGCTATCAAGTGTGACATGCATAAGAACCACCTAGGTCACGATTCGAACACACACACCTAGAATTACATTGGGTCTGAAATGTAATACAATGCTCAGTCATAAGTTCACATGTTTGACAGTTGATGATAGTTCAAACCCTCACTTTCATTCTTTTCTTTTTGGAATTTGATGCACTCTTCAGGGTTTTATAGGTCAATCTTTCATTATAGGTTATCAACAACATCGGTGATCATTGTGTGACATAATAAAGACCAAAGGTGAAGGAAACTGAACATCTTGTGACCTTGCGAATGAGGTTTTACAAGGTTTTTAGTAATCACAAGTGCCCCAAATAGGTCTAGGGCACCCGCAGCACCCCTACCCCTTTCTAGGTGCCCCAGTCTAGGTAGATCTTTAGTTCACACAATTTTCTGAGGTTTTTTTACACTTATTTCTCTCTATTCATTGGATCAACACTTTGCACACCCATATTTGGTTACAAGTCAACTAAGTCTTCTTATCCCTCCTTTATAACTAGGGTTTTATATTAAGTAGCTTAATTTGCTTGGGTCTATATCTATACTTAATTGCTTATTCATTTACTGCTACATTGCAATTAGAATTAGGCATCTATTCATTCAATATTTCCTTAATCGGAGATAATTCAAGGGTTGCAATTGAATGGGTTATGAGATGGGATGTTGAGGGATCAAAGTATGTGGGTGAGATTGAGGAGGTTACACGAATGATGAAAGGATCAGATTGGGGATGTGTAGGATGAGTTGTTTGGGATGTCTAGAAAGGGTGATTAAGAAACATATGTTGGAAGGTGCTTTAGAGTGGGATTTGATTGGTTTGAATTGACTCTAAAGGTTGTGGATGTGAAGTAATAACGTTGGAATGTAATTTTTATGTAAGGATAGGCACCGATATTTGGACATGCAACTCGGGTGGTGGAGGGAGTAAGTTAGATTGAAGATTTTGAATGGGGGCATTGATGACAACATTAGATGAGGATGGGATGGGGAGAGAAGATGTAGGGATGGTGTTAATGCGGGGTAGATTGGGTGGAATAAGAACCACTAACTAAGTGGATTGATGAGTTTTAGGGACTGTGGTGGAAGGGTCATGGGAACCATGTTCATGTTGGGATATGGAAATCTCGTTCATGGCTCTAGGGAAAAGCACAACAAGTTGGAAATTGAGGGATTGAATGGATTCGAGTTGGGAGTGATAATCATATATTTTTGAAGAGAGGGCCTGTTAATGGGAAGGTGGGTAGATTTATGGATAATATAGTCATGAAGGGAAACATGGTTAGCATCTAAGAGTTCCGAAACTCCAAGCATCTGTGAGGGATAAGGGGAGGCCCAAAGGTCTCTAAGGAAGTGATAGATGGGGGTGTAGCTGGTCTAGAAGGAATAAAATGGTGGTAGAGGAAAGGGTTAGTTTCAACATGGGAATGAGTTTGGACCATAAGATACTCACTAGAAGGAGTCACGAAATGATAGGCCAGGAACCAAAGAGAAAGTGATCAACTAAGTGAAAGAAACAATGGCAAGAGTGGATGTTTGTTGGGATGTGGATTATTAGAGATGGAAATGTTGGATGAGGAAGTTGCATGTTCCATTAGTCTAAATTGATATTGATTAAGAATGGGCATGAAACAAAAAAACAAGAACTGAATACTAATTGTTACTATGGCAAGAAAAGTCACATAACAATGTGTTAATTATTTTGTTTATTATAAGAGTGTGGAAAAGAAAAGAAAAAGGGCTCAGAGGGAACCTAGGAAATGGCCTATCTAAGGATGGTTTTGGGTTATTTTGGATGGAGTCCTCAATATAACCGAAGGCACATGAGGTAAAAATATGTGATGACTACTGGTATGTGGCTTGATATAGGGGCCTACCCACGCATTTCATGCACCGTATAGATAAGGGTGTTAAATGCTTAGCATTCTTTATCTTTGATAATCAAAAAATTTATAAGGTGCTGCCAAAATATCGTGGTGGATTTCCTATTGGGTGATGAAATCCCAATAATTCCACCTAGTAGGAGATGTTTCAGATGTGTAGATTTGATTTTGAGTTTAGATGTGTGTGAAAGAAGTGAATGCAACAAATTACCTCCTACTTAGACTAGATGAGAAAACAAGTATGAAGGTGTTCTTTTTAAGTCCAAAACAAAGTGTGAAGTTTGATGAGAGCACACAAATAAAGGAGGGAGAAATATGCAGAAAGGAGAAAATAGGGAACAAAATGAAGAATACCTAGATAATGTTATTTTCCTTATTTTATTTTTATTTTCAACACACGTGTTGTTGATCCAAGAAAGTAGAGTCTGCAAGGTATGTAAGAAAGAAGGTGATACCTGCAGAGTTAGTGGAAAGAGAAAGATAGAAAGAAAAATGGAAAATGACAATAAAAATAAAGAAGGAACTCGCCAAAGAGAAATGGGTAGTCTCATCGAGCATGTTAGAATTTTTGATGTGATTTCCGCTCCTATTACAAGTTAATGTAAGTGTACAAGAAACCAAGAAACTCAAAACAATGGAAGGTTTAAGGTGACATCTTGATGTGGATGACGATGACGATGATGGAAACATAGGCATAACATATCCTCTCCACTATGAGCTTGATAACCTGCACAACAAAGAGAAGTTAAACACAAAAATGATTAGTAGATAAGATGACGGGTTTCTGAAATGGTCATCCCAAGAAGTGATAACTTCTTAGGATGGATGTCAACCCACTTTAATAACAAAGATAGATAAATTATAACTAATGAAAGGATGCAGATAACAATCTAAACTAGAGATGTGATATTCCAAAGATGTTGAAAGGAAATGTCGATATTGTAAAATGATGATAAATAAACAAAACCCGAGTGGGTTGTGACGATGACCCGAGCCTAATAGGTATGATCGACGGTGAAAAAGTGTAGAGATGATTGAAAGACAAACAGAAAAAAATATGGAACTTGTTCGGGATGTTATATTTGATGTCGGGAAGGTGAGGAATAGAGAGAATGTAATAGAAGATGGATATGATGAAGACACGAGTGGGCCGATGATGAATAGGTCGGGTTGATGACGACCGAGGCCAAGAATACTAGATTCGAGAATGTTAGATAGATGGGTGACATATTTTGAATGGTGGGGAGTTGTGAGGTAGAGGAAGATAAATATGGAGGAAGAAAGGATGGCTAAAAAAATTGGGTTAACAATGATCATGCATGGTTGGAGGTGATCGACGAGGGATTTGGGATATTGATATACTCGATGGATGGAAAGAGAGATATGCAAAAGATCGAGGTGGCTGATGGATGGGAAGAGCTCCAAGGTAACTCTACAAACTCAGAAATGAAGTGATGAAACAAAGAAAGATCTCCAAACAAACCTCAAAACATTCAAATCTCTAATGATAACATGCAAAGAGTGCCAAATTTTCTTCAAGTTGATGATGAAAAATCCTAGAGAAAGAAAAAGGAAGCAAGCTCATAAGATACTTGAAATTTAGAAAAATTTCAGCCTTTTGAGAAGAGGGATATAGGTGAATATGTAGGGTCAATGGCGACGTAAATGAGTAAATGGTGATCGAACTACAAGCTTGAAAGGTAGAGGTGAATATATAGGGTCACCGAAAACCCGCATGATTCATTGATGAATGGAGTAGATCGCATGCTTGAGAGGTGGAGGTGATGGGAATCTCGAGAATGAAGGGCCTAAATGGGTCAAAGGTCATGGTTAGTTGTTTGGGAAATTTAATGGTGCATGGGAGAATAAATGGTTATTGAAATAATGAGGAGGGATTACATGGGTGTAAGGGAATCCTAGGGGTCATAAATGGGGTAGCTATGGGTAGAATCCTAGGATGGTGGATAGGTTTTTAGGGTGATTAAATATAATAATAATAATAATAATATGGGAATGGGGTGATAATTAAGGTAAGTAAATGGATAATCAGATGGGGTTAGGGATGGATTAATGGGGTTTAATAATGCTAGGATTAAGATGAGATTAAGGTATGCTAATAAGAAATAAGAGGGGTAAAAGGGGTTTGGGAGGAAATAAGAATTTAGTAGGAAAATAAAATTTAAAATGGGAAGGGAAATATGAATGTGTGAAGGGTGAACTAAGAGAGTGAATGCGGGATGGGGAACAAGGGTACTAGAAATTGGTATCTACACTTAGTTATGGAAGACACATCCTATGAAAAGCATATGGTGTGGCCCCTGTATTTATATTGGTTGCCTCTAGCATGGTTACCTATAATATTGGGTTCACCCTTACTATGAGAATTACTTTAACTTGAGTAAGCGAAGATAACACTGGGTTGAGTGCCCAGGTCCATGTTATTCCAACTTGAGAAGCGATAGCCATCTTTTTGTTAGGTTGTGGAGCTAGATTGCTTCACAACAACCATACATTACATGTGGCTGGTTTACACAGTAATTAGCATCGATCAGCATATTAACCACTATCGGTTAGTAGATTAATCACTATCGGTCATGGTAATTCAGTGTCGGTTACTGTGCATGAAAGTTTATATTTAACTCACGGGAATTTAATCTAGATTTTGTTTTAAAGCTGATTTAAAGGTTGTAAATGCATAGCTAAGGTGCCCTAAGTTTTTCTAAGCTTATATAAGCTATAAAACTAGGGTTAGAGGTATTAGATGAGAAGAAGAGCATAATCCTTGGTTGAAAGGATGAAGAAGAAGACAAAGAAAAATCATATTGCATGAAGACAGGAGCTTTCATAGAGAGAAGATGAACATAAGGAAAGTGTAGGTACACTATTGATGAGAAGATGGTATTATCTTCTATTGTATTTTCTTTGTATTAGTTAGTCTCATGTAATGGCTTGTATAGGATGAAAATCACTTAGTGTTTGTTCTTGTTGGATCCACATGTTGTTATGAGATCTTGTTATTTCTCATTCTTGTAGATCCACATGTTGTGAGATCTTTTATTACATATCCATGAGATCATGATGTATTGTTGATCCACATGAATCTAGTATTGTAGAGGAAGTTGTGTTCATGTTTTCATAGGTTGATGTAGTGATGGAGGACATACTACTTACTTCTTGGTGCATGGTTACGGTCACACTTTAATTGACCCTTCTAGAGGTCTTGTTTTTAGATTCATAGTATAGTGAGAGATTGGTTGCACAAAGCAAGGAGATGCAAGGTAGCTTCAGGTATGTAAGATATGGTTTTTTTAGAGGAACAATTGTACTAAATTCAAGTAGATCGAGTTAGAGAAATAGAGGAGACATAAGTGGTGGTATGGAGGCACAGTTTAATGTACTCAGGAAGATCTAGTTTGAGATTTGAGAGGAGGAGATAAACTTGTAAAGATACATGTACTCTTGTGTAGAAGAGTTGGTTTGTAATCTCTTGTTATATTATATATATGATATCTCTATCTTTGGTGGACGTAGCCGACATTGGGTGAACCACGGTACATGTTGTGTTATGTGTGTGTACTTTTGTGTGATTTGGATTATTCTTGTTTATACTTCCACTGTTGTAGATTTTTGGGGATTGTTAGATCCATATTTGCATGTTTTGGATTTGATATTCTATAGTTGTAAATGTTTCCACATAGACCCATCCCCAACAAATGGTATCAAAGCTTGGTTAGCTTGGTTATTTCAAAGCAAGGGTTTATTTCATGGTTTTGTTAGTGTTTATTACTGACATGTATGAGAGTAGGGTTTGTTTTACTGATGAGAATATCATAGGAAGAGATTCAATCTCAAGTGGGAGTTGGAAGAGTAAGGTTGC
Source organism: Taxus wallichiana var. yunnanensis (assembly GCA_018340775.1). Lineage (NCBI taxonomy): Eukaryota > Viridiplantae > Streptophyta > Pinopsida > Cupressales > Taxaceae > Taxus > Taxus wallichiana. Next base: position 608,069,657 of record CM031239.1, on the reverse strand, counting down.
TGGAGAATACAGTAATTGACATCGGTTAGGTGGAAACTGGTGTCCGTAGGATGACCGTTGTCGATTACTGGGGTGACCAAAGAGTGTCGACACTGGGGTAACCATGGTCGATTCACAGGTGACTATGGTCAATTACTCGGGAAGCCCTGGTTTTAAAAATAAAATCAAAGATCTAAAGAAATGGAGATATGCATGGAATGTATCTTGTTTGATAAGGTGTCCCTGGTTCTTAAAGGCACAAACATGGTGGTCGGATTACAGATCTAGTTATTGAGGTATGGTTTTATCTTGGTATTGCAGTGATTATATGTTTTGGTTACACATGTATAATTTGGGATTGCAGATCTAGATAAAGAAAAGGATCAAGTATGCATCCTTCGTACAGTTAGATGCAAAAGCTTCGGTAGAGAGGTTGTTATCACGGAATAAATACAAGGCTTCAATCGAGAGAAGAATGTTATTTAGTTAAAGATGCATTTGACTATCTTGGTGCTAGTAAGGTGATGTGTTTCATCTTAGTGGAATTTATTTACATGTATTATTGTTGTAGTGGTAATGTATGATTTGGATTCTTCATGAAATGAATGGCTTAGCTCAACTATCAGCTTCGGTAAAAGTAAACACCTAGTGTCTTTGTTCTATACTAAAGTATGTGGCGTTGGGTTCATTCTAGCAACATCGACATCATTTTGAGAACCGAGGTCATAACAGAGGAACCAAGATCGTTCGGCCTAACCATGGTTAGTTAGGAGATGAACGTGGTTGGTCTCTGTGGAAACTTATCTTTACATGGTTTTTTCAGGAGGAGAGGGAAGATGGTTTTTTGTCTTGGTTTGGAGGATCTAGTTTCTTTCGCAGATTGTACATGGCGTAGAGATGGTGTAGATCACTCCATGGTTTATATCGTAAAGAGGAAAGAGTTGGATCGGTTGGGTCCATTGAGATTTTGAGTTAAGTATCTCTATATGATTCATGTTTTATTTCTTTCGTTTGGAGAAACTGATATTATGTTTGGATAGTGTGCACATATTTACACTATGGTTTTTGGTGTTGTTTGACTTGTATTTCCCGGTTGTGTGGAATCTTGAGGACAAGAGTTTCTAGTCTAAGGATGAGATCCTCAATGAAAATTCATGATTAGACACGATTACGGAGTAACGAGAGATGTTGAGTACACACGGATGAAAATAAGATGATTCACCTACTTCACAAGAATTCCAAACTTTTGTGATGTAGAAATATTCTCAGATAAGAAAGGGAACCAATTTTATAGTTCTTTCATCTGGTTTTATTTCACACTAACATATTATCTTTTAAGCTTGGTATTAAAGGTAGTACAAGGGATTTTGTGTTCAGTAGGAGCAAGCCATGGTTGTTGGCATTGCAGGATTAGATACATGATGCACATGCAGAGTGAGAGGATATTGCTACTATTCAGAGTGACAAAAGACATAAGTTGGTTTTGGAGGGAAGTCGCGACTTTGCGGTATTTTGAGTTTACTTCTTTATGATGTTACTTTTGTTTTATTTTGTTGTTCTTGGATATTGCTTAGGGAAGGAAGTTGATGGTTGATTCAACTAGTTTTAGATGATAGATAAATTTTCAAATTTTGAAGGGTTAAAAGGATACAATTTGCTAGTTACGAGACCGGTGTCATTTAGGGTTAACCATGGTCGGTCATTTAGTAACCATGGTCAGTTAGGAAATTGTGGTTGGTTTGGTCACAGTTTGACATCGGTGCTTATTTACCACTTTTAGATGGTGCTCTTGTTTTTCTTTTATATTGGTTGTTTTCTACAGTATGTTGATGACATGTATGATGGTATTTGCACTTTGTATTAGTTGCATGGTTTATCATGGTTGCATGGTTATTTGTTATTGAAATTGATGAGCACATGATTCATATTAAGCTTTGGGGTTAGTCGGTGCGAGACTTGGAGCTTACAGTGAGCCCTGGTGACATGGATATATGTACATGGTGAGTTTTTACATGAGGATTTATGAGTCTATGATGATGTAAATGTTTGTTTTGCACATGGATTCCTTTGAGAATGGTTAGGGGATGTTTGTACTTCCTCTTGTTTACTACGTTACTCTATGGGAGATGTTATCTATAGATGATTATCTTGGACATGCTATTTTTTATGCAGGGTTGGATTTGGAGATTGTAGTGTTTGGATTCTTTGAGTTATGTAGGTTTGTGGATTTATCACCCACTATTGCAAGTAGAACTTATTTGGGTTGTCTTTAACTAGGATCCTATTTTTCTTTTGCATATTCTAGTTTGACTTGTCTTGGTGAATTACATTGGTGGTTGCATGGAGACATGGATAGATGAATAGAGAACATGGTTGGTTTTATAAGTATGACTATGGTTGCAATTGAAGCTCAGTACTTCAGTTTGAGTGGGAGCTCTTGTAGGTGTGTTAGTCATGATGGCTTATTGCATGAGGAGCTTGGTTGGCTTGATTTCTTGATACCAACAATTGGTATGGTGTTATGATTTAGTGGGAGCTTAAGGTTTGGTGTCACGGATCAATTGTAGCTTTGTGCAGGTTTGGCAAGTCATGGTTTTATCTTCTTAGTTTGAGAATATGGTTTGATCTTCCTAGTTTTATTTTTGAGATAATTGTTGAAGGAAAGAATAGATGGTCTTCTGGTGTTTAGAGTATGGTGATGTATAGGTATAGAGGTTCAAAAATTTATCTTCAAGTGGGAGATTGTTAGGTTGTGGAGCTAGATTGCTTCACAATAAACATGCATTATATGTGGCTGGTTTACACAGTAATCGACATCGGTCGACATATTAACCGTCGTTGGTCAACATATTAAATGATGTTAGTTAATAGATTAACTAGCATCATCGATGAGATGAACCACCATCGATTAGGGTAACCAACGTCTATCACTTATGCATGAAATTTTATACTTAGCTCATAGGAATTTAATATAGCTTTTGTTTTAAATTTGATTTAAAGTTTGTAAATGCATAGCTAAGGTCCACTAAGTTTGTCTAAGCTTATATATGCTAGAAAAATAGGGTTAGAGGTGTTAGATGAAGAAGAAGAGAATAATCCTTGGTTAAAAGGATGAAGATGAAGAAGAAGAAGAAAAAGCATATTGCATGAAGACGGGGGCTTATAGAGAGAATTTGAATAGAAGGAAAGTGCAGGTACACTATTGGTGAGAAGATGGTATTATCTTCTACTGTATTTCCTTTGTATTATTTAGTCTCATGTAATGGCTTGCATAGTATGCAAAGCACTTAGTATTTATTCTTATTAGATCCATAGGATGTTGTGAGATATTGTTATTTCTCATTCTTGTAGATCCACATGTGAGATCTTGTATTACAGATCGATGAGATCATGATGTATTGTTGATCCGTAGGAAACTAGTATTGTAGAGGAAGTTGTCTTCATTTTTACGAGTTGATGCAATGATGGAGGAGAGACTTACTTCTTGGTGCATGGTTACGGTCGCACATTAGTAGACCCTTCTAGAGGTCTTGTTTGTAGATTCATAGTACATTGAGAGCTTGGTTGCATAGTGGAAAATGTAGGGTAGCTTCAGGTATGTGAGATTTGGTTGTGTTTCAGAGGCATAGTTGTAGTGCATTCAGGTATATCCGGTTAGAGATCTGGAGGAGACACAGGTGGTGGTATGGAGGCATGGTTTAGTGTACTCAGGAAGATCTAGTTGGAGATTTGGGAGGAGGAGATACTCTTGTAGAGATACATGTACTCTTGTGTAGAAGAGTTGGTTTGTAATCTCTTGTTATATTATATATATGAGATCTTTATCTTTGGTGGATGTAGCCTACATTGGGTGCACCATGGTACATGTTGTGTTATGTGTGTGTACTTTTATTTGATTTTGATTATTCTTGTTTATACTTCCACCTTCTTGTAGATTTTGTGGGGATTGTTAGATCTGTATTTGCTTGTCTTGGATTTGATATTCTATAGTTACAAATTTTTCTCGCATAGATCCATCCCCAAAATTTTTAGCAATGCATTTGTGGAAAACATTGACACCTTTATAAAAATGTTTTCTATATTCCAAAATCTAACTCGTTGCATATTAAAAAAATTGTGGAGGGGGAAGGTGATCTATTCATTGACAAAATTTTCCTTGTGCATCTAGAATTAAATAAATAACTAGAATATGTGCTTTGAGAGGTTCATCTTGTTTGGCCAAGTATGTTGGAGCCTCCATGTTTAATTTATTGCATTTGATGCTAGCTATATGGTGAAAACATTTGTTTAATGTGTTTTTGTTGATTTTGTGTACTTCAAATGAGCCTTTGCACTTCTATCAAAATGTGTTATTCCGGTTTGGGATAAGGGCAAGTGGAAATGGAAATGAAAATTATATATAAGAGAAGTTACATGAATTCAAGGAATAAAAGTAATTTTTTGTGTAGTAGGTAGAGTGCAACAAATTAAATCAAAAGTGCATAATACTATGTAAAAACTTGTTAGATATTTAATTCCTTTGATAATGTGACATTCATTTATGGTAGTGGTGCAAGTGGAACAAATATTTATGTGTACAAAAATAAAAATAAAACCTACTAATGTAAGCACTTATATGCAAAGTACGTGGAAGGAAAAATATACAATGGGAAATACATAGCATCATGTGTGTAAAGTATAGTATACCACCACATGGTTGATGGAGTGCATGTGGTGGTGTGAAGTTTATTACAAAGTGGTGAAGGATATTTTTATGGATTGCATAGCTATAGGGATGTAGCGAATGCATCTAATGGGGATTCATTTTCATTTAAGGTCGTGTCCTTAACTATAGTGACGACAATGCATTGGGTTTTCTATTGTTCATTATAAACCTCTAACTTCATGGAGATTGTGAATTGGTATTTTGGAAGAGAATTAGTCTAACAAGGGCCAAAGTTTGTTGGGTGTTGACTCAAGTAGTTGCAGTTCTGTGTTAGTATGACCATGAACTATATAACGACATCATTAAAATATATTACCCATCTTATTTTTGTGGCATTCTTAATGATGAAGTGTAACCTATATTTGTAATCACGATTAGCTACATCGAGTTTGCATTTTTGGAAATGCCAAGAGGAGTATATGAACTTAGGACCTGGTTTTTTCCTATAATGGTTCTTTTTAACTAAAGTGCAATCTGAATAGCAAAAGGATGACATATTAAAGTGGATGATTGTTAAAGTAGTGGAAAATGTTGTTGCTTTACCTAGTAGTGAGGATGATTTTATGTATGCAATGTCTTTTTCTTCAATGTTGTCAATACATGTGTTGAACCTATGGAAGCAAACCATGCACTCAATGCGTGAACCTCGACTATATTAGGATTTATGAACTATGTATTTGGGCTTGTGCCTATTGTTGTGCCTTCGAATGCTGTAATTTTACCTTTGCTTATTACGATGTTTGGGCTTGGTGATATATTTAATGCACACAAATTCACTTAGAAAATTTCTCTCGTTGTGCAGAAATCACCCCATATGGTTGCCTCAGTATAGAGTGAGGAACTATCGTTGAGGAGAAGTGTTCATTTTTGGTTGTATGCTCCATCTCTTTTCCTAATATTGGAGGTGACAGTAATGCATATTGCAATAGAAAGGAGGTCTACTATCGATTAGAAGGAAAGAATTTTAGTTTTGTAATTTTTTTGAAATGGAAAAGGTATTTAGGAATGTCGGTGTTTTGGTTGGCACTGATATTTACAAAGGACTCAAGTCTAGGATGATACATCCCAAGAAGTTTTGAATCATTATATTGTTTGTTTTCATACTTTGCAATGTACCTCTTGTGATTGTGTACGACTTTCCTATTTGTACTTGGTTGTATAACACTTTTTTAGCTTGGTCAAAAGAAGTTACCATTATGTTTGTGCTTGTCTTTTCAATGACATTGAAGGTGCTAACCTAACTGCGCATTTTTGGTACAATATTTATGTACCTATCCTTTGGGATGACTCTACCTTTGATAGTCCAAAGGAAATTTGATAAGGATTTAATGAATTTATTAGTGTAATTCACATATGTTCTCGCATGGTGTGTGCCATGTTTAGTTGGTGGCATATTACTATCATTGGAGAAAGTTGTGATGTTGGTTTCCATTTCGGGAGGAACAACATTGGGGGCAATGGAGTAAGTGATGTTGTCGGTTCCTATACAATAGAAAACATAGTAAATGAATTAGCAATTTGGTGTTAGTAGAAAGCATGTTTAAAGTGTAATATGGTATAACATGGGCATGACTATTTAAGGTGTTATTTTTGTGCCTTGTTTTGCATGTGTATAATTACGAGTGGAAAATGTAACTTGAAAAGTTAAGGGTAAGAGGGGATTTTAAGACAAGAATGTGTGGTGGGATATTCCGATTTATAGAAAATAGTGGCAAGATTTGGAGGCTTTATACCTTTCGCGTAAGATGTAAATATAATCTCTCTAGTGAAGGGAAAAAGTGTGCAAGGAAGTGACTTGCATTAAAGTCATTGCAAAACAAGCCACAACAAGTCAACAAAATAATAAAGGTAAATTACCTAGAAATGGGTTGTAAGTAACATCATCATATATGGACATTTTATTACCTACCCTATGACTTATGCACATCAAATGGAAGACGAGGAAATTAAATGGATTTCAGTTGAACATACATACACATATATAAAGATTGTATTTTGGCCTAGGTGGGAGAATTAGTTTGGAGAGAGGATCACAATATTTAAATTTAATATACATGTCACAATGCACTCCACCTCCCTTTTCCAAGGCTAGACCATAGACTAACCATCTCTTTGATATCAAATATGCCATATTGTTACTAGAAAATAGTTCAATATAGATACCCAATACCCAGAAAAATCTTGAGGGAACACTAAGATGTGTACAAAAAATGTGTGTGAAAGGCCTTTTAAACATTCAAATAAGGCACTTGGCGGCTATGCTTCGGACTCACACCAGCACCAACATCATCCTATTAGCCATGCTAGCACATGGGGCTTACAAATGTTTATGTGTAGTTAATCTAACATAATGGAAAGTGGATTTTTGTATAGTGTGGCTATGCCCAGGAAGACATGTAAGAAAAATTTGCAAGCATTTACAAGGCATCATAGGGCGCATGACCATCATAAATGAAATTATACTCACACGGCTCAAGCTCGACAAGGGAAACTCACAGATTGAACAAAACATCCCCAATGCATCCCCATTTCCTTCCATTACTGAGTTCTCAAGAATGCCACTATAACCCTCGCTACAAATTTCCTCATCGAGCCTTGCAATGATATAACAAACACAATAGCCAAAACAGGTCATTGTTTTAAATATCATTGACGCCATAATCGTGTACAATAAGATGATAAGTCGAGCCAAAAATATTTTGATAGAAAATATGGCATATTGTTTTGACAAATAACTCAATGTAGATACCCAATACCTAGACAAACCATGAGGGAACAACAATTCACAATTCACAAGTTAAATACATAATATCCAAAACCAAAGGAAAATATTAAGAATGAAATAATAAATGTATTCCCTTGTATACAAAGACATCATTCGATCAAAATAAAGACAATTTGAGCCTTTCGATGAATGCCTTTCCTACATTTTCTACTCTTTGGGTTTAGGGGACTATAAATAATGCTCTTTAGTATACAATAGATGGTTCCATGTTGAGAAGAACTCTTCCCAAAATCAATATGTGGACTTGGGGAGAGAGAGATGTTGAGTCACCTACCATATAAACATGGCGAGATGAAATAATTATTATCGAAAGAAAGGAAAACATAAACTCCTACAAAGAATAATGAAATAAAAGAAAACTATTTAACAAACAAATAAAAGAAATTTGTAGTCACAAACCTAAAATTATTTGGTGTCATGGCTTCCAATGATTATTTCAGTAAATCTGGACATATTCCAGTGAATCTAGATTCCAATATTCCAAAATTTGGTAGAAATTTATAACTTTTTGTGTAAAATGGATTCCATTTTTAACTATTAGATTCCATTATTGTATTATTATTGGATTCCATTAGTATTACTATTTTATTCCAATAATTTTGTTATTCAACGCAATGGAGTTCCAATATCGCTATTTTAGATTCCAATATTGTTGTTATTAGATGCAATGGAGTTCAATTTCACTATTTTTGGATTCCAATTTTACTAATTTTGGATTCTAATTTCACTATTATTAGATTCCATTTTTTCTATTTTTGAATTCCAATTTTGCTAAGCTACATATAGCTAATGGATGCTAAGCTACATAACATTAGTGGCCGTTAAGTTACATAAGGCTAGCGGCCACTAAGGCATTTTATTACTAAAAAGGTGAGCCTTGTAAATGATTTCACCCATATTTTGGTATAATGGGTTCCAATATTTTATTTTTTGGATTTCAATATTCCAATTTGGATATTATTGGATTCAATTTTGCTAGTTTTAGATTTCAATGTGGCTAAGTTATATAAGGCTACCGACCGCTAAGTTACATAAGGCTAGCAACCACTAAGTTACATAAGGCTATTATTGGATTCCAATATTTCAATTTTTGGATTCCAATATTTCAATTTTCAAATTCCTATAATTTTGATTTTGGAGTATAGAAAATACCAATATTTAACATTTTGAACTCCAAAATCAATAATATTGAATTCTAATGAGAGTTATATTTTTTATTGCTTGAGTGGAATATGTTGATTTACTAAAATAAGTGTTTTCCTAGTAATTCTTATTTCATAATCGAATTCAAATCACATTACATTTCTATATATTATTAGATAAAAATGAGGTGTTATATGTGTATTCGGGAGGATTTGGATCTGCTAGGGTTTTCTCGCATGATTACGCTCGTGTTAGCCTTTTTGCCCTGGTATTTTCAAGCTTTTTCTTGTTATTATTTCCATTTTTCACAGTGCTTTGGGAATTTATTCCACCCATTTTGGGTGGTGCCATCCTTTAAAATGGTCGCTAACCATTCCGTTCTGCAACATCGATTTGCACACAATAGTGAAGATGGCTCCCAAAGCACGTGAGGAAATTTGTCCCAAAGTGTACGATGAGGTAATGTATATGATTCCCACCATATGTTACTATTGAGATTTCTTTTATTGATCATGCTATGCAGTTTTACCTCAACAACTATTTAGTTGTGTATTTATGTGGTCGTATTCTATTTGTCTTATCTTGAAAACTTGATTAAATCCCCTTTGGCGTCATGAAATAAAGGTTCCTGGTGTTCGGAACCTCACTAAGGGGCTTAATTTTTGTACTTTTCATGAGCTTTCACAAGTTTAGATGCTTCTCGAGCATTCCTCTTGTTGGTACCTTGGAAACACTTTACTTTTTTATCACGATGAAGCCTTGATTTTAACTCAACTAAGTAGGTCTCTCTTCAAGTTTTGGCTTGGGTTGAACTTCCGGGTCTTCCATTACAACTCTGGCCATTTTTAATAATATTATCGCCCACATGGCCATGTGATTTGTCATGAGCCCGACCGTTTCGTTTCTTTTATGCTCATACGCATAAACGGGTTTGCGTTGAGGTTGATTTAGCATCTGATCTACAGGACCACATTGACATACAAGTTGGGTCCATGCGTATCTCGCAGAAGATTGTCTATTTCAACCTTCCTAACACCTAGTTTCCTTGTCAAACGTATGATCATCGTATTCATGATTATTCGTTGACCCAACATGCCAAGCCCTCTATTGCGCATACTTCGTTTGTTTCGCAGGCACAAAATTCTGAAGGTTAGACCAAGATTGCTAACAAGAAGGTGGAGAGAAAGCCTACTTCGGAAGCTACTCCGCCTCCCTCTAAGCAGCCCTTGGCTCCTCAACCTTCTGCTTTTGTTCATGCCAAGCCTATTCAAGATACCCCTGTCATGCAGAGCCAAATCACTCTAGTTCAATAGATAGCTGGGAAGTCGATTGTTCCATCGTCTTCACAATGTCGCTCCTAGAGCCCCTCTCGGGACTCTACGGGGAACATTAGACCAAACGGGCCTAAGCACCATCTTAACTGCTGGAGCCACTCTTCCAAGTCTTCCATTACAACTCTAGCCTTTTTTAATAATATTATCTTCGCCCACATGGCCATGTGATTTGTCATGAGCCAGACCATTTCTTTTATGCTCATCTGCATAAACGGGTTTGCGTTGAGGTTGATTTAGCATCTGATCTATAGGACCACGTTAACATACAAGTTGGGTCCACGTGTATCTTGCAGAAAATTGTCTATTTCAACCTTCCTAACACCTAGTTTCCTTGTCAAGTGTATGATCATCATATTTGTGATTATTCGTTGACCGACAACATGCTAAGCCCTCATTGCATACTTCGTTTGTTTTGCGAGGCACAAAATTTCGAAGGTTAGACCAAGATTGCTAACAAGAAGGTGGAGAGAAAGCCTGCTTCGGAAGCTACTTCACCTCCCCTAAGCAGCCCTTGGCTCCTCAACCTTTTGCTTTTGTTCATGCCAAGCCTATTCAATATACCCCTATCATGTAGAGCTAAATCACTCTAGTTCAACAAATAGCTGGGAAGTCAGATGTTCCATCCTCTTCACAATGTCACTCCTAGAGCCCCTCTCGAGACTCTATGAGGAACATTGGACCAAACGGGCCTAAGAGCCATCTTAACCTGATGGAGCCACTTGCTTTAGACCAATCTAGATTTCATTCAAATCACTTTCATAATTTAAATTCGGAGGATATGCTACAGGATGGATAGGAGGAAGAACATTCCATGTCTATCTTTTCATGAATTGTCTCTCCTGGAATGTTATAGGTCTCACAGAATCCTCTCAAAAATATTATGTGAAGTATGCTTGTCAAATTATTGGTAATATTGATATTGTTTGTTTACAAGAGGTTAAGATTACTAGTTTTTTTCTTCAGACCTCCTTATCATGTAATGCTCCAATTTTTTTGCATTTTTATTTCTCTCGTTTGGAAGACAAATGTGGTGTTTCTATTTCGTGTCACCTAGATTTTATGGCATGATCTCCACCATGGGTCATGATCCTGACAACAAGGCAGTTTAGGTGCTTTTTAATGATAGTGGCTTTTCTTTTGGTATTATTAATCTTTATGGCTCTAATAATGGTTCGAAAAAAACGACATTATGGAAATGGCTGGGGATAATGTTCCTTTTTCTTATTGGCTATTCTACGGTGACATTAATATGGTGGAACATCTCGATGAAAAATTGGGTCTTTCGCCTATGAGACAGTGCAGCTGGAGACCATGAAGCTTGGTTCTATTTCAAAAGCAAGTGGGACATTAAACTTTATTTCTCAAAATTCATTTACTTGGTCCAATTTTGAGAAGGCTCAGCATGTGTGCTTAAACAACTTGATCATGTCATGCTTTCTCAACACTTGGGTTTTGCGCTTTGACATTCAACAATCATTCTCCTGTCACCACATGGCACGATATTTTTGTTAGATCGAGTCCAATATCTTTAGAGGCTTACTTGGGATAGAGCCTCTATTAAAACTCCAAATACATAATTTTATATGAATGTATCCTTGTTGCATCATCTAGGGGTTCTGGCGTTTATTCCCCAAGTTTGGAATACAGCACCACATCCTCCTTATGCTGCCAGTTAGATTTCATAGTGGAATGATGTTATTCAACGCACTACCAAGTTTCTTCACCACTTTGGAAAACAAGTGGCATGGGTCCGTAAACATGCTGACAAGGCTCTCTAATAGGAGTTCCAACGCATAACTTGATTGCTTGAGCTCTAATCATTTGACATCATTTTTCAAGTCCGAGTTGCTAAGATTCAACATTAACTCAAGGTTATTGAATAACACAGATCTAAAGGAGCCTAGATCTGGGTTGCACGATGGTTGAATATCGGTGAGAGATCCTCAAAAGGGTTGTTCAAAATTCTCAGAGCTCGGAATGTCAAGGAGTAAATCAAAGCCATCCAGCTTGCCCATGCTTGCATCACTGCCCTACCAAAAATTTATTTTGCCTGTATTGACCATTATACTCTTGTCTTTCAAGCGCATGAGCCTTATTGAAAGCACTACCGCTCTATGTCAATGTATTGAAGTGGTTCCTTGTAAGCTTAGCCCACAGGATCAAAAGCATTTTGATGCTTCTCTTTCTTGGAGGAGCTTCATAATGCCCTTCTTTGTCTTGTGGATGACAAATATCCAGGTTTGGATGGGTTTCCTTATGAATTTTACAAGGCAACATGACACATTGTTGGGCCAGATCTCTTACAAGTTTATTAGGAAGCCCTGCAATCGCGATCCCTTGGGAATTGTATTAATAAAGGTAATATCAAATTCATCCCCAAGGTTGGTAATAGAGCTCATTACCAACTGGTGGCCCATAACGCTTCTTAATGTTTCCTATAAGATTCTGGCAAAGGCTCTTTCTCTTTGGGTGGCTTCTTTGCTACCCAAAATTGTTTGACTTGAACAATTTGGTTTTTTCAAAGGTCGTTTCATTTTGGATAATCTTATTGTTGTTTGGGAAGGGCTGGAATGGGCTTGCACTTCTCTTCAGAAGGTGGTTTTTCTCAAAATTGATTTTGAAAAAGCTTATGACCTGTAGAGAATTGCCTTTCATTCTTCGCAATGCTTAAATCCTTGGCGTTTAACGATTTCTTCCTCGGTCAGTGCAATTAGCACTCTCTTTGTTGATGCATCATCTTTTCTCACCATCAATGAACACCAATATTCTGGTGTTGGGTTATTTCGATCAATAAGGCAAGGTTGCCCTTTGGCTCTAGTTCTTTTGTCTGACGGCGGATGCTTTCGGTTACCTTATTTCCAACAAATATGTTCAAGGGAGATTACAAGGCATATATTTGCTTGATCATCAATCCCAACTCATCAATGGCCACTTTATGGATGACTCTTTTCTCACTCTAGCTGAATCGGAACAAAATGTGCAGGAGGCACTTTCTTGCTTGGATATTTTCTGTAAAGTGTTCGGATCTAAAGTTCAGTTTTCCAAATCATTAGGTTTCCGCCAAAGTCCCTGGCCTATGCCTGACTGGTTGTGGCCTATCCCTAGCATTAGATTCATGAGGAGAATGATTCCTCTTTCAACGAATTCCTTTTTCCTTCAACAATGGGTCTTCCACCTTGTGACAATTTGTGGTTGATCGGGTTGATCAGAAAGTGCAGAAATGGATCTCTCGTCCATTATCTTTGGTCGGGAAGTTCCAAGTTTGCACTAAAATTCTTGTTGTCACTCCGGTCTATGATGCATATTGCTAGTGTCCCTCTCGTGCCTCCTTTGAAAAGTTGGCTAAGCTCTTGCGGGATTTTCTTTGGTCTAGCTCTAAGCAGGGTGGTTTTCATTGTGTTTCCTGGGAGGTTTGCACTCTTCCCAAGGATCAGGGTGGCATGGGTGTTATTGATGTCTATAGGTAGAGTATCTCTCTATGCGCTAAGTGGGTTGTTCATTATATCTAGGGCAACCAAGCTTGGAAGGTTTTGTTACAACATTGTATCTCTTCAGGAGCACCATATGGTAAAAAATGCTGGAAAAACATAGGATTTCATACTCTGCTAATTACTAAAGTTCCAGTTAAAATACATGGCACCTTTGTGGTCAAAAGCATTTGGAAATAATTTGAGATGGTCAAGCCCTTCATGCGGTGGGTTGGTGATGGATTCTAAACATGTCTCTCTTTTAATGAGCACAATCTGTGGTGGTCACCTATTTTCTCTCATGATGATCTACCGCTTATAGAAAATCCCAACATCAAAGCAACCCGGTTAGCTCATAAAGGCATCTCTACCATTTGGGACCCGATTTCCTCTCGAGATTGGCTTCCTTGGCAGTATTTGAAACAAAAATACTACTTGGCTAATTCTGATTTGCCTTCAATTCTAGTTATTTATCCTTTTCTGGCAGATGTTATGCTACACAAGCTGGGCCTTTAACCACCGAAGGCTTGGTGGAAAGACTGGTGTTGGAACGTGGACATTCCTTTATTACAATACAATTCAAGAGTTATCTACTCCTTGTTATCTCCTATTTCGTCGGCTTTAGATAAGCTCAATACCAAATGGTCATTACATTCTTCTCATGTCACCTAGTTAAAGCATCTCCAACGGACCTGGAACCCCTATTTGATTTGAAGCTCAATTTATTTCTTTGGTGTATGATCTATCAAGGCCTATCATTAGGGGAAATATTAAGTCATATTGACATTCCTAATCCACTCTATAATTTTTGTGGTCACACGGAGTCCTTCAAATATGTCTTCTAGTTTTTCCCTCGTGCACAACATGCTTGGCATTGGATTCACTCCCTTTTCAGCCATTTCACCCAAAGTTTTGATTGGAAAGTTGCTTTGTTTGGTGACCATGCTACTTGGCCTTCCTACATTGCTTCCCTTTGGCATTTCTTTCATTTTGTTATTCTATTTCAGCTCTGGAAAGCTAGGAATACTGCCTTATTTCAGCATTGTACTCTTTTTGTTGAACTAACCATTAATGAAAAGGTGGTTATCTTGTCTTTTGTTCACATGCAAATTCAAGCACAAGTGTAGAAGGTGGTATTGGAGTTTTCTCATCTCCAACAATTGCTTGATCACTGGGGTAGTGCACCTGTACTATGAGTCGGGTTCCTCCAGGATGATGATGATCGGCGCCCCGCCACCTATAGCCACCTCATAGCCACCCCGCCTTAAGCAATCCCGATCACTCCAAAAACGCCTAGCCATCTTCGCCGCCATCTCGCCTAAGGCCCTCTTCTTCTAGTCCTGGTTGGAGCTTGTCGAGTGCATGGCAAGGCGGTGACGGGCTCTTCCAACTTGGGCTCTCCGCCTGGCGGGGCCTCCCAATTTGGTGGCTCGCCACCCGGGTGGGGAATTATGGTTCTGTTTAATGTTTAGATCCCCGACCAAGACGGCTGGCTGCTCAATCCGCCTTCAGACGAGCCACACTCCCTCGACTTTCTTTCACCACGGATGATCCACCTCCTCCTTCAGGAGTCGCGGCTCCTTGTGCCTAATCCTCTTTTCTCTTGATGTAGTTTTTGGTGCTCTCTCTTCGCCGTTGGCCATTATTTGTAGCCCTATGTGGCATGATTTTGTTCGCCCTTGTGGCTTGTCTTTTGTCTGCCCACGTGGCTTTTGTTCTTTTTGAGGTGTGAACACGCCACCGCCTTACTTACTATGTAACACTTTGTATTATTTTTTCTATAATATAAAGGTGGTTCCAATAGTAAAAATAAGGTATTATCGGTTGTGGAAGATAGAGTCAAGTTCATAAATAGAAGTTTGAAAAAGTAAGTGAGAAGGTTTCAATGGAGGAAATTTATGGCACGAAATCTATTCATAGCTTGTTGAATAGATTTTTTTGGCATTTTGGATCAAAACTATAGTCCAAAGTAAAAATAAGGAAATATTTGAGAATGATGAGATAGAAGAATATTCTCACAAAAATTGGAGAAAAACTTTACAAAATATAGTTTACATCGCATATGACAAATTGTTATTGATCACGAGAAAAAAATAAGAGTCTTGGTGGAGGCAAAATAACTACCTTGGACAGTACAATAAATGTGAATAGATGGTGTGTTCCATTTGACTTTCTATGATTTATTAATATTCAATCACAAACAAAAAGTGCTAAACTTTCCACCAGATAAATAAATATTAACTGTGGATTATCCACGACTGGATAATTCTCCCATGCCTCTTTTACTCTCGATATTTTCGTCGTCTCCTTTCTGCAACTGGCGAGGTGTGTGGAAAAATTTCTGCAATGTGGTCTATTGTTCGGTCATCTATCCAAACTCTCCCAACATTAAAAACACAGAGCGCAATAATAACTCCGACGTTAGTCCGAACCAAAAATGGTGAGGATTATAGAACTCCTCAGTATTTTTCAAGAATCTTCAAAATCTGGAAGATGAGAGAGATTGTAATCTGAGACGGATACGCAAATTCAATTTATGAGAGGATAAGTCCAATTATAAGTGAGAAACAAAAATAAAGAAGACAATATTGTAAGTAATTAATTAATTAGTTGGAGAACACTCTGGACTGGAGTCTCCTGCTTTGTCTTCATATTTTGGCTGAGTGCGAGATTTCGATTATGATCCTTTACTTCTTAACTTTTTCAATTGACAATATGCACATTTATAAACAATAAAGCAAAAGATGGTTTATTAAAAAAATTCCAAAATAACTAGCATAACCCACAATATGTTCTATAAACTAACCAACGTTGCCATAAGATAGTATCTTTCTATCGATCAAAACCGACAAAAAAAAAAGACTTTCACAAGTGTCACCCTTTCTTCTACTGTAATGCTATCCAGCCAACTTGGCATTTTCTTAGTCGATTAATATACTCCGGTCGCATCCTTACAGGATAATCATTTGCTTTGTTGGTCAATATTTTATAGTTTCAAACATACAAATCATATTTGAATGCGATTCCTATAAATATATATATTTGTTGTACATTAAAAGTACTATTTTTATTACTAGATTTCTATTTTTCAAATGTAATTTTGTTGACTAATTAGTATTAATGTCATCTCTTCTCATTAAACAATATGCACTTTTTCTTATCTTATGCAATTACATTTTGCAATGGTCTTCCCTCTAATTTTGTATGTCTTGGAATTGTTAACTTCTGTAACTTATATTCACCATACGCTTTATTTCTATAACATTTTAACAATGGAACAAGTCACAAAAATATTTGATGTCGCCTTTGTGTCTTTTAGTTTTCATATATGTTCCTTAACATTAATCCGTCCACATATGTAATATATGATGTTGTATTTATAATTCAAATTGCACACTCAAATTTCTACCTCTAATAGAGAAGCTTAAAGACACCTATTCTACATGAAAAATAGAGATTGTATAAATGTGTAATGTTGCATAAAATACCATGCATGTGAATATATCATAAATGAATGCAAGTGGAAAATACGACATACTTTGAACATGTAACAATCTTCTTGTATTTGAAATCATTCAATACCCCCTTCATATCAACGAGTAATTGTCTTACTCCCATCCAGGTTATAATAGACATGATTGTGAAATCCTTGTATCTATCACTTCAAAGAGAAATGGCCCGGGTGAAGGATTTTTGTTAGATGGCGAATATTCATAATTTGTCGAATATTCCATTTT
This sequence comes from Taxus wallichiana var. yunnanensis, assembly GCA_018340775.1. Classification (NCBI taxonomy): domain Eukaryota; kingdom Viridiplantae; phylum Streptophyta; class Pinopsida; order Cupressales; family Taxaceae; genus Taxus; species Taxus wallichiana. The sequence goes on along the minus strand of CM031239.1, from coordinate 608,052,507 downwards.
TGAAAAAATTGAAAAGGCGAATTTTCAAGCGTGTTAACAAAATGACACTGTTAGCCTAAAAATTACAATTTAATTTTTTTCTAGGGGTCACTTCGTCTACCCTTGAAAATATCCCCTATGTAATCCTAGATTATTCGCCGATGGTGTGCAGAAGACTACTAGCTCACTCATACCACCTAGGGGCATATGTATTATCAAGTATAGTAAACGTGCCACAGGAGGGCAGAGGCTACAGACACACGACAAAGAGTTTGTCTCGATATAAAGGCGGAGGATGTAGACGGGTGACAAGTGTTTGTTAATGCGCGACATGGAGAGTTTGTTGATGCGCGAAAGGAGTGCGGAGGCTACATGATGGAAATAACAAGAGTTTGTTGACCATAGAGAACAGCGAACCACAGAGTTTGTTATTCGTGCTAATGAGGGCGTGAAATCTATACAAAGATGTTTATAGGCGTGCGGCGGAGAGATAAACATACTCTAGATTATCACCGACGTGACAATAAGTTGTTGTCATGTCCAACATAAAGTTCATATCTTTCAACATGCAAAATGACCTTTGACACACATTGAATAGGTTTTAAATGCAAAAACAAGTTTGTTGTTACCATGATAGCAAATCTCTCTAGCGTGACTACTTATTACTGTCACACCACTTGAAAATTAGTAAACAATTTTCATACAAACCCTTAAAAATTCACCTTTCAGTGAAATCGATTCCATGAGGGATATTTTCATAAAAGGATTTTCCGCCTCTAATTTCCAAGAGGTCTCTTAAAATGAACCCTAGCCCACTCCTCCATCTATCTTCCCATCCACCACATCCCACTTCCTTTCAAGAATATTTTACAACACAACACTCTTAGCTTTTCCTAATATCTCGCCATCATCTCAACCCCAAACGCTTTACCATGGAATTCAATTTCCATGCCTCAATCATACACCCCATGATAGGATCAATCATATCAGTAGCATATACCACTAATGTATGTTCCATCCCTATCTCTACAATGGTTAATGGTCATTCTAGTTTCTAGTTTATCAACACAAATTAAAATTTCTATGAAATGATAGATTAGTTGTCACCATACATGCTCCATATGCTCAAAGAATTAAATAACAATGAAAACTAGAATATCAAATGGGTTCTATGATTGTCATAGATGAATGCACAATGACCTAGAGATATTTTATCTAGATGGAATAACATGGATCTATGAAATTATTCTAAATATTTGCACACCCTTATGCAGGTTGAGGAAACAATTATAGAAAGAGTAAATCCGATTTCACATGTTAACAATGCGGGTGAAGGACAATACAAATATAATGGGAATACTATTAGATTCCCCCAATAATATTACCACAATTTCCAAATACATGCTGAATTTATGAGTTAGAGATGGTGTTGGAGAAATAACACATGCCTCATCAAAAAATGGTATGAATTTTATGTCACTATATTATGTGTCATGCAATCCTTGGAGTATAATGTATCTCAATGATCCATACAACAAGGTCATATTTCTCGATAAAGTGCAACCTCATTATTTCCTCCTAAATGTACAAATTTATCTTCCATGCTTCACACTACATTCAATGAAATTATATGATTTCAAAAGACATTTGGGTCCCTTGATGATGGAAAGAACAAACTTAGTGACCATAGAGAACAACAAACCTCAATTGTTTTGTGTATTCTTCCTAATATAGGAACATCGTGAAATCTATACAAAGATGTTTATAGTCTCCAAGCATATAAACTCCATACTCTAGATTATCACCCACCAATAAATAAGTTATAGAAGGATAGTTCACTTTTCCATTTCTATATTTGTTTCATATATTTCAATCCATGCTTAAAAAATGACCCACATTGAATAGGGTTAAATGCAAAAATATGCACTTCATTTGATGTGTTACCATGATGAAAAAATATCTAGGAAACATTTCTTATTACTATTACAAACTTGTGTTAGAAATCAAATAACTTTCACAATGGTAGTTTTATAGATAACCTTGTGCATTCATTGATTTAACCTTATGAGGGACTAGTTCTATCATAAAAAATGTAGGCTAGAATTATTAGACACATCAGAAAATATTTCCTTCCACATTATTATTCACACTTAGTGATGCTGAAACAAATTGGATTGAATTGTAAACAATTATTCTTGCTAGTGGAGGGCCTTAACTTAATTTCCCCCATTATCTATCTATCTATCTATCTTATCCATCCATCTATCTATCTCCCAAAGATTTATAGATGGTTGGTCTATTGAAAAATGCATGTGATGCATTACCACTACAAGATCGAATATGATTTATCTAAATTTTCCATTGTGACTCAATCTCCATGCATCAAAACTTCAAATATTCTCGGAGTAGGTGTTTGAATAATATTTACATATAAAGTACTAATAGTCTAGATAGAAAACCAAAAGCCTAGAGAGATTTTATCTTTTATTCATGAAACAACCTATCTCCCCAAATATAACTTCATATATTATATCACACACTAAGTGTGAATGAAAACATAGAGGCTCCACCCTTGTTCATAGTCTCCTATGGTTGGAAAATGTACCCAATATTGTTAGATTGGATTGGGAAAATCAAATTGCGGTTCCTTCTGCAAAAAATTAATTTGAAAATTATTTAGTGTCCTTGATTCTACAAGTCATCTTCCATAAAAACCAAATCATGCACTACTTCATCCTCAATGAACCTTGTTTGTTATACATGCCTAATATATTTACATCCTCTTTTGGACTATGAAAAGCTTCATAACCATGTTCAAAGGTATTATAAATGAAATTATGTACTTTTTGAGGAAAGGAATGTCACTTCAATTTCATTATAATGCCCTTTGGAACTAATTTTTGTGTAGAAACCACTTTTTCACCCCTATGTGACACGTATTAATCACACTATCATTATTTACTATTAACACTATCCTAAGTCCATTATCCTTAGTATAATTTACCATTGTAAACAACCATTTACCCATGTAGAATCTCATTTACCCTCCCTAACCACCTAAAACAAACCTAATCTAAATTACCCTAACCATCCAAACCCCCTAACCTCTTCCTACCCGGATTCCTAACCTCCCACCATTTCTAAAACAACCTCAATCCTCATGATGGAGAGTAGTTTCAACTATTTGTCATCCTTTCATAGTTTATTTTCAACCTCTTTGAACATATCGACGGTGATCCACAATCACTAGCAATAGTTGCAAATGTCGACGATCCTATATAAACCACCTTCCTTCCAAATTTCATAGTTAGATAGATCAGAGAGATTGGGCACCCGACGAATTGTTGAGACTCTACACAACCTCATGAAATTAGAATATTTTTCATAGCCTTCTATCATCCTTTGGGAGTCCTCCTCCAACATTCACTCTGCCATTTGGAGCTTTATCATCCTCATCAACATTCAACAAGGTATAATGCATTTATTTCAATCATATTTTACATTAGTTATATTTTCAAACACTCATCTTCATACCCATGTCTAGCCATCATACTCTTTTTCCTTCATTTAACCATTTGTCTAAATTTTAGCATATTAGCCAATTTTACTAGGGATTGTCTCGATCATCAATCATAATTGATCAGATCCCCAATCCCTCGACACTCAATTTAACTCTTCATACACATTGCAATCTCAACTATTTTTATCAATTCAGTCTCCTCAACATCTGTATCTCATCTTAACATTGCCAATATAACAATCTGCATCCAAAACAATCTTTTTTACCAACATTTATTGAAATAGACCATTTTTTCCCGATCATCATAAATCCTTGTCTTCTATCCTTACAGTTGCATAGATTATAATTTTATTTTGCTAACAAACTTAAAAACTTACAATCATACGTGAAATACATGAACATCCTAATTACAATCTTTGTGTTGAGTACAAGCTTGTTCCATTGCCACTATTTCTTGAGCGTTTGAGATCTCATGAAATACAAGATGCAATAGAAAAATCTGGTTCCCTATCTGGGCCACCTATAACATGAAGCAAGATCTATCTATCCCTCTGGAATTTTAATCATATTGTCATTATCTTATTTCATTATCATATCACTTGATTGTAAAACATGAGTTGACACCCTTCAAGGAAGATATTTGGATTCTTGGGATCGACGTTTGCCAAGAAACTCATTTAATCATTATATAATATGTGTCTTATTTAGTTGTATTTGTACACATGTCCTCTCGCTCGGTGAAAGGAGGAGTCTTTTGTATCATTGGTGTATCCAATCATCCCAACATTGCATTTTTGGCACAGGTATTGGTAAACCCTGCTTTATTTAGATTTTGGTATTTTAGTATAATAGTAATGACCAAAATTCACTTCAAACATCCTAGAGGCCTTATGGGACACTAGTCCCTTTTTTATTTAGATTTTATATCTTGTTGTTTCTTTTCTTTTCAATATCATCTAACTCTATAGCTCGAGTGCTTGCTTTCGCTTCTTAAAAAACGTGTAAAAATTATAAATTATAATTAAAACGAAATAACTCTTATAGGCATGTTGTTTTTCATTCATTCTTTCTTTCACCATTATATTTTTTCTGGTTTGTTCTCATAAAAATCAACATTTCTTTTGGGCCTTAATAACGACTTTCATACCGATTACTCACATAGTTTAATTAGGAAGTTAAGCGAATTGCATTCACAAAACTCCCAAGAACAATCTCTGAAATGCGGACTGATTTATAACAAACCTATCCACCCATTAGTACCTTTTAAGGCCTACCCCCACACACGGGAAATAGCAAAATTCATTAAATTCTACATTAAGGAGGACCCACAATAACACATCAAAGCTTTCCGCCATGCATATTATCTCATTTCCCATGACTAGGATCTCATGTTGAGGACATTTCCCATGTCCTTAGCAGGGCCCGCCCTTGACTGGTACAACAACATTCCATAATATTCCCTCTTCTCTTTTGCACAACTCGCATAGTTGTTCTAGATAATTTCTCCATCAACATTGCTCGTAATATCTCCATCACCGATATTTACGTTTGTTAAACAATTTGAAGATGAGTTTGTTGCAAATTTCATCCACGGATGGTGGGATATTATCAATCAATTATCCTTCTCTCTTCCAAACTGAGTTGATCGAGCTATTTTCTCGATCTTGCGCTAAGCATATATCATCAACTCTCCAGATCCAATCCTTTCAGACATTCAATGAAGCCTTTACCATGAACCAAAAACATGAGCTTTGTCCCCTCAAAGATGACAAGGTTAAACTCAGGTCTAAGAAACCCAAACATGAGTTTACAATTTTTTTTTCTAGAAACGATAAATATAAAGTATAAGAAAACACGATTGTTGTAAAAGATGTGTCCAAAATTCATTCGGACTCGTAACGAACCTGATCTCAATGCAACTACACACATATTGGGGAGTCTTATAGTGTTGGTCTTCAATAAAATTCTAGCCGCATGCATGATTAAACTCCCTCCCATTTTCCCAATTGACATATCCACATCTAAACCCTCATGGTGTTGAGATAATGATTATTGAGGGTTGAACTTATTATATATTTATAATTTATAATTGTTTAAATTTATGAGGGTTAAATTTTTATTATTTAATAATTTATTAAAAAAATTAATTTCGGTTTTCATTATAGATTTTTGTCATTAAGATTATTTTATTATAAATCTTTCAAAATTTTAATAATAATTTTCAAAATAAAACTTAACAACCTTTTGATAGTACTTAAAGATGTTATAGGAAATGATTAGTTTGACCTAAATAATGGGGCCATCGAGGCATGTGGCACAAATTCAAATGCATCGACTAGTTAAAGCCCTCTTATCATGTGTTAAATTTGTGGACCTTATGCATGTCAAACAAGTTTTGCATGATAATAAATTTCCAATCAATGATCAAATTTGAAGAGTTCCATGTATTTCAAATTGAATGACTAGGTTAAGTTTGACCACTCTCACAAATGACAGATAAAATAAAATGTTTCCCTTTAATTGAAAAAATAAAATGTTAATTAGTTTTGATATTATATTTGATTAATTTATATATAATAAATATGGAAAAAGTTAAAATGATTAAATATATTACATTCAAAAAAACTTGAAAGTTATTTAAATTAAATATTCAAGATTGACAAATGATTATATGTTCAACTTGTTTCACTCAATGGAAGAGGTGATATATATTTCATCAATTTCTATTCCTCATAAACCCCATTCTATCCTACTATATCTAACATTTGTGTAGGAAGAGATACAAACATTAATGTATCTAATGTATCCAATCAAATTCTAGACCTTTCAATAGTTTTTATGTCATTTAATATGATGAAAATGTAGTTGTTGGAAGTGTGAGAATTATTTATCACATGATTTTATTAAACTAAGGAATTAATATTTCTATATTTCATATTCTTCACATTGCTCCCATGCCTTGAACATAGTCTTCTTTAGATGTGGTTTATGTCGATTCACAACAAAATTGTCTAATTTTCCTTGATATTTTCTCTATCAATCTATTGTGCACGTGGATTTTTATAGTAGATTTGGAACACATATTTTCACCATGAACATCGGATGTTAAATGAGCATTATAACAATCTTCAAGAATGAAAATCACAATAAGAAATAACTAAAACCCTTACTGATAGAAAGAGTGAAATCTTAAAAAGCTCGTGAAAGTCTTACAAAACATTATTTACACTAAAATTATCACATTAGAATATAACACTATTGGCATTCTTTTGGATGATAATTTTGAAGCACATTTGTCAAACTTTGGCATTGCCAAGTGCATTTCCTCGGCCAAAACCCACACCTCTACCTATGTTATGGATACCATTGGTTACATTGACCCTAAATATGCAAGAACATCAAGGCTTAATGAGAAATCTGATGTATACAATTACAAAATTGTTCAAACAATTAGCTAATTTCTTTAATTGATCAAAACAACATTCACAATATGATACAAGTGATTCAAAAGGAACTTCATCTTTGTGCTTCTGATAAGCAGAGCTCTTTGTGCCCAAAGAAGACATTTCTAATGGAAGGTGGGCGCTTATTCAAAACTTACTTTTAGATCATTGTCAGTTTATGCTCATACCCTTGTATTTATAGAGATATTCTAAAATATGGTACTATTTTGTTATGGAAGATACAATGTTACATTTGGCAGATTGTAGAAGTGGATTTTCTAAATATATATTTTTGGTTCATTATTTGTAACCCCTTCTCATGGAGTATTATAATTGTAGCTTATAGAAGACATGGACATCCTCATGAAGCATTGACTCTGTTTCACTAAATGCAACAAATAGGTAGCCAACCTGAATATCAGTTCCCCTTTGCTAGCATATTGCCAGCCTATGTCAAAATAGGGGATGGAAATTCACCAAAGAATAATAGATACATGACTTTTGCCAGACTCCACAACCTTTTCCATCATCATCCCAGCCGGTGCCGAAATGGGAGCTTTAAAGCAGGACATGGACATCCATCTAAGTATAATAGAAAGCTGATTTTTGTTAGATGTGGTTGCAAGTGTCATGGTAGACATGTATGCAAAATGTGGAAGCATACACAAGGCATGTGGACTCGATGATAAAATGCCTCAATGAGATGTGATCTCATGGACTTAAATGATTGCAGGATATGCATAAAATGGGTTTGTTGAAAATTCCTTGAAAACTTTTAGGTGAATGCATTTGGCAAGTGCAAACCCAGCCTCCACAATCTTTACCAGCATACTCCCTTTCTATACCAATATGGGAGCCTTAGCACAAGGTATGAACATCCATCAAAGTGATGGAAAGTGGATTTTTGTCTTTAAGGTTATAAAGCACTCTACAATGTACCCTAACCATTTAAGCTTCATTTACATTTGCTTGCATATTTTGTCTCATTTATGTTTCTTGGAGAGCTAATATGTTAAAGCATTGAGTGGTTCTTTCAATCTACTTTGACGTCAACACTTCACATTCACTACATTCTCAAGAGTGAGTGTTAGCAAACTTACATGTCTCACTTGCATTTGTATTCAATTATTACACAACTAACTATTATTTAACATCCCTTCCAATGTACTTTGCAACATTTTTTTTGGCTTTAATAGAAAATTAGAATTGTCAATCACACCCCTTATCAACATCAACTACAAAAATAATAACTATCCCTCTAAATCAAATAACATATACCGTTCGACGTTCACATTGCATTGTACACATGCGATTGCTAGTATATAAATCTATTTTAAAAATGACAGTCATATCATCTTCATCTTCTCCCAAGTGTAATTTCAAATTCGAAAAATTGTTTAAACGATTTGTTATTGCATAAAACGAACTACCAAAACAGAACATATGGCAAACAAAACCAAACTTTAAAATGTCGACCACGATTCATTTGTAAGCTACTTCGTTGCAGCTCGAATTATTGACTTCAAACTGAAAACTTAGTAATAATACAATCTTTTTCTGCAGATTTGATATTAGAGCAGCCTGTCTCTTAATATTACAATACATCATGAATGTGACTAAGTAGGTGCTGTGTTTCAGTTGACTCTACTCACCCAATCCCAAGTAAAGAGTGGTAAACAATCCACCGATAAACAGAGTACAGCCATCATAGCAATAACAGAGAGCACTCTATTAAATTCTCTCGTACTCTCAACATATTCGCCATCTCCTTTCCGCAACTGCCAACGCTCATTCTGTTCGTCTTCTTCGGACACATGAACAAATTACGACACCCCAACTCCTGCATTTTGTCGTTAGAATTTAGACCTGGCATAAAAATTCAATTGTTACAACAAGACCGTCCTTGTTGCAGAGTCGATTAGCACAAAGATTTAATTTTTTAACATAAATACTTACAGTCAATAGCGAATTGGGAATAGTGCAGGCTGAAAGAAAGCGGATCACTGCTGAGAATTGGCCTCCGCCCTTCTTTACAGTACTGCGAAATTGCTGTTTTAATCACATTCAGCACTGTTGTGTCACACGAAACTTATAAACGCAGAGGCCCACTGCTCTGCCAAACTGTTACATTCACCATAAACTTGGCACTGCTTATGTTGCTGCCAGATTGGTTTCTGCTTAAAATTGGGGGCATCTCGAAATTTAGCCATGGAGTCCTCTCACGATTAAGGAGTTGGGGACGCGTCTTTGGCCTTCTCATGGGGATGACCTTCTTCAATAATTTGGGATCTGAATTGTTGTCCAGCGATTTTATGTGAGGCTCAGACGAGCGGCCTCTCAAGTTAGAGGATTTGGGAATACTTGTGGTGTCCATGGGCGTGCCTGTGCCGCCCTAGTTTATCGCCACAAGTTTCCCTATTATTGCCAAATATTTCACTTTTCTTGTCCATATCGTCTCCGGGGAATGCAAAATTGTACATTCATGCAAGCAACTGCAACGAATTTATAAGGATTGTCAGAGAAATAGCGAGGCGTGTGTGAAAAATTCTGCAATGCGTTCTATTGTTGGGTCATCTATCCACACTCACCCAACATTAAAAAATGCGGAGCGGTATAATAACTCCGACGTTGGTCCGGACCAAAAAGGTGAGGATTATAGAACTCGTCAGAGTATTTTCAAGAATCTTCAAAATCTGGGAGATGAAAGGGATTGCAATCTGAGACGGATACGCAACATGATCTCCAAATTCAATTTTAGAGAGGATAATTCCAATTATAAGTGAGAAACAAAAAGAAGGAAGACAATATTGGAAGTAAGTAATTAATTAGTTGGAGAGCACTCTCGACTGGAGTCTCCTGCTTTGTATTCATATTTTGGCTTAATGCGAGCTTTCAATTACCTATGATCCTTTACTAAATTTTTTAAGCAGGAGACGGTTTATTAAAAAAATTACAAAATAACTAGCATAATCCAGAGTACGTTTTATTCACTAACCAAAGCCGACAAAAAGACTCCCTAACCATAGCTATTACTAATTTGTTTTGGTACTTTTGTTATCACTTGGAAAACTCTTTTATCCTCTAATTTAGACACATTGTTGATTGAGTTATTTAGGATTAATATATGGAAGACATGTTACACTTTTAAGTACATCAATATTTTATATAATTTTTGATGAAATAAAGGTTAATATTGTTTTAAAATAAATAGTACAATTACTCTAAAAATGTTGGTGATATGGGAGCATGTCATAAAACATACATCTCACAAAAAAATTACTTTATTGGGGGATGAGGCCCGACAAGTAACACATCAAATCCTCATAACTCTCTCATTGGTTAGGTGAAACCAATAGGTGACAGACAAAGAAACTCCTAACAACCATGAGGAAATCCAAACTAAAACCTAGGCAAAAGCCACTACAAGTCATAGCAAAATCCAATAAAAAAACTCTATCGTTCACCAATAGGGAAAGCGGAAATTAAAGCCAAAAACCTCTATAGGAAAAAAGCCATGACCACAAAGAAGAAACAAACCAAGCCATAGTGGCCACGCCCAAACCGAAGGCCGGGGTAAGTAACATCCATAATAGAGAAAAAAACTACAAACCACCACAAGCGGCCAAGACAAAAACAACCAAACACACCTCAGGGACTCTAGTGCTAGGACCGAAGTTGTCGCCATTGAGACAACACAAGGTAGACCCACACATATAAAATAGAGGGCACAAAGCGAAAAGGAATAGGCTCACCTTCGTTGCCACCACTATAAACCAAGTCCCAAAACAACCACCACCAACAAAACCATCGTCCCAAACACTTGTCCAGAGCAATAAGAAACCAACAAGGCTTCAAGAAATGTGCCCCGATGGGACCTAGGAGCCGTGGCACCACCGAAACAAACTTAGAAATATGAACATTAAATTTGTCCTTTGTGTTATTCCTATTTCAAACTATGTTATTCTCTTCATGAGAGTCTAAATAGTGCTGATAATTATTTATAAGAGATGTCAAATAAGGTTCACAATAGAAACAAAATTAGAAATATGAACACTAAATTCATCCTCTATGTTATTCCCTATGTCATGCTTGGAATTCACTTTTATATTACTCTATTATTCTCTTCATTAGAGTCTAAATAGTGAAGGAATTATTTATAAGAGAAGTCATGGTTCAAAGGCAACCCACAGATGTTTGACAAAAGCATTCATGCTTTGCTCATTCAAACAAGGTTGTGTGTTTATGAAGGTGATGGGGACATTGCAATCCTCACTCAAGGGTCCAATGTGAATTTGCATAGGATGGGGAAATATCATAGCATTGCGTACTTTTCTTCACTTTCTCAACTACAATACTATCTAAGAGTATTTATCCATTGCATTGAGGTTTTGTATAGAAATCAAATTCTCAAGATTAATAGTTTCCATTTGGACCATGAGTTGTATTTGTAGACACGATATTATTCACTTAGTACTATCACAACATGTCTCTACTATGTCATTATATGCATGATTCCTAAGAAAGGAAACTAGATATTAAAAACACTTGTTTTGTTTTACATTGAAATTTCTTTATCTTTCCATGCTTTCATCCTCTACTTTTATGGAATAATCCCTTTCCTTTTGGACAAAACACAATGTGTTACCTAGCTCAGTACTTCTTGTTTTACCTTTGGAGCTCTCCAAACATTAACACTCAATACTTTCTTATGTTTAAAATGCCACATCAATTGTTATCTTTTTATTTATCACTTTGGGTTGGCTTTTAGGGTTGTTAATGACGAAATTCAAGCATATTTATCATATATATTTATATATATGCATGACCTACTAACTATTCTAAAGGACAACAAAGAGGTAATAGGGGCAATTAAGCTATTACTTTCTATCTACTACTTGGGCAAAAGGAACACTTGAGGACTGCATTTGGGCTGCATTATTCACTGCATAGGAAGGGAAAATTCTGAATTCCATCACACACATTTATCTTAGGGGAAAATTAGTTGTAGCCTACTATCTTGGTGCAACTGGAACAAGGGAAACCTAGCTTCAAGGGACACAATTCTATCACACACACACAAGAACTACATTGAGTCTGAAATGTAGTGCATCACTCATCAACAATCATATTGGGGTGACCGTTGAGGTTAATCGACTCAAGAATATGTATGTTTTATTTAGGCTAATGTGTGCTTGAGCCTTGTGTAGGTATCTAGGGTTTGATTTGTAGGTACAAAGTGCGGAAAGAGAATCCTAAAGCGAGTTAGATGTGACATAGAGAGAAGTGAAGGAAACATGATCAAACCACTGAAAGAACTAGATCCGCACTCGCAGTCTTAGGACACTATCACCCAACACAAAAATTAGCACTTGGGGCGGCTCTATCCCCTTCATGCACTACCATCCAAAGCATACCAATAGATCAAATTCTTCCAAATGAAGTATGCAAAATCCATATTGAGACCATTCCATCATATTTCCAATCCAGATCCATCTCGAGACAACCAGTTATCGGGTAAGTCACTCTTATTCTCTTGTTACTTGTACTTGTTTATCTTTACATGTCATATCTTGTATGCTTATGATATTATTTGATTTATCTTAGTCCTCACGATTAATATTTAATTTCAGTTAAATCATTTTTTGAACTCTCCCCTCTCATCAAACATCATAGCCCTAACCGTACTAAATTTATAACTTCCTTCTTTGGTTGTAGATTTCAATATATTTCATTCATCATGCCAAATCTTAGGGATCATTATCAATATCTATCTAGCTTTCCCACATCTCCTAGCTATCATATCTCCCAAATAAATGTTGGCAATACTCCCTCATTATATATCCAAGTTCGCAAAATCAAAATTTGTTTATTGAGCATGCTTTAGTTGATGATGGATATGGTCTTAATATATGCAACATCTCTTTTCTCCATCAACTAAGGTTTTATATTATTTATTTAACTTCCTCTACCTTATGTATTTGTGGTTTTGATAATACACCTAAGTGAGTGTTGGGAGAAATCACTCTACCCATTACTATGGGACCTTGCACTCTTAATGTTCTATGTCATGTTATGCCTAATAATCTCAATTATAATATCCTTCTAGGCCATCCTTGGTTACATATTATGTAATTAATCCCTTCTACCCATGCTATAACATACAATGCCCTTGTAACACTTTCTTCCATGGATAATGCACTACAATATATTATATGCCTCATATTGTTAATCTTTGTTATATCCCTCTCATACATGATGATAAAGACACTACTTACATTGTACATCATTCTCCTCTTGTGATGTACTATAGTGCTACTTATTTACATGATGAACTTTCTATTGACACTCATATCCCCCTTCACAATGTCACCATGACCATGGCTTTCAAAACCATTTCTTATAACAACTCTTGATGCAATTATAATGATCATATTCTTGTTTATTCTAATGTTACATCACTTGTTGTAACTTACTCACCTATTGGCGAGAAAATTTATCGAGGAAAAATTGGTGGATATCTTGCCAACACTCTAGGAATCTAAGTCCCTCTAATTAACTTGTGCAGCTGTCATATATGAATGTGCAAGTAAAAAGGTGTATTTTTGGGTTGGCCTTTCGACTGGGGATCCAACAGGGGCACTCCGATGACCCTGTCGAAAAATCTTACAGATTTCTCGAAGGGAAAAATTTTCTAAGAGAGTGGGAAAGGGAGTGAGAAAGTTAGAAAAGAGAAACTAATGCTGCAAGTAGAAAATCAAAGACTTGCATACACCAGTTAGAAATTACATCACATGCACTGAAATTAAGAAGAAACAAATATGCATAACAACAACAAGACCAAATAGCATTTAATGAGCACAAAGTATCACTAAACTCCTTAGTCAAAAAGGCTAAAATTCCTTCTTCTTGTATTGATGCTCAAGAAAAAATTGTACATAGCATAGAAATGGAAGAAATTTCTATCTCTTTGTTCTCTTCACAAGGATATCTCTCTCATGAATTCACAAAAATATCTCATAAGTATATGAAGATCTAAGAATTCTAAGAAGACCCTCAAATGAGGAGCTTACTATAATTTATAGAAGAGAAGGAAACTCTTCATCTTCCCGATGACTTTTCAAATACCATATTTTGACTTTAGACTATTCATATTCCAATTAAATATTTAAGTCCCTTTTATAAAAACAAGGTGACTTAAAGTTTACATTATGTTTCTAAAGTCACTTAAAGATATATCAAAAAGTGCAAACCCCTTGACGTAGAATTACGATATACGACAGAGAGAGAGAGAGAGAGAGAGAGAGAGAGAGAGAGAGAGAGAGTTAGGTAAGAAGAGAAGAGAGAGAAAGAGAAGGAAGAAGAAGAAGGAATAAAAATTATGCATAAGAATGAGCCGTTGTGATGGATTTGATCTCGCTCCTTAACTGGTTTCCATCTCGCGCTCCTGAGAAGATCTATGTCTCTCAGATTCCTTAATGAAAAGAGCTATTGCAGGGTTCTAGTTTGTTAGTATGAAGAATAAGAATCTTTGCTCAAGGTCTCTCTCCATCCATTAGACACACTATTTCCCAAACTATGATGGATGTTTCTCTATGATAAGTGCAATGGTAACCCGAATCTCTGAGAGGAACTCTAGGGTGTCCTTAGTGAAGGAAAATGGGTTGATTTGCCATTTTCTTGACATGTTCCTTGAATGGACCAATTAGCTCATCAACAGTTGTGTCTTCTCCTATTGTAGGTACTCCAAGTTTCTGAATTTGACAATTTATACTATCCTGCAACTTGTACACTTGTCCCTATTTTTCCTCTAGTTCAGTGATGGCTCGATTGATTTCTTCAAATCTGATTTCCAAATACCTCACCCATACACATGACAAGTCTTTTGAAATTATTTCAAAAATATTCCTATTGATCAACTCTTGATGATGAGTGTTGCTCATTTCATTCACTATTGGACCCAGAGGATCCCAGTAGTCCCTTTCTTTCTCTCAAGTCTTTTTAAGTGCATGCGTCTGTTTCTTGTCATCATGCACATGTAAGCAAAGAGTTTGACCACTTCTTAGAGAAATGAATTCCCTTTTTAGAAATTGAATCCATCCATTCATTATTCACTTGCCCTTGCATTGTGAACTTGTGCATCTTCATGATAGATTCTAGATTGAAGTTCTTTGATGCGATGGGTGCAACTTCTTGATAGGGATGGTCATGGAATTTGGCTCAACTAGATATTACACATAGGATGATAGATCTCACACCTATTCCTTTAGTTCATTAATATTATTCTTATATTCCTTATTCCTTTCCACCATGCGAGAAGAAGATTGTTGATACATGTGCAAATCCCCTTCATGAGTTACCGGTCCCAGTTGGATCATGCTCATCTCATAGTCGGCCGGTGTCATCTCATCCCTTTGGCTTAATCATGTTCGGTTGGGCCACCTTGATCAAATGATTACATATTTCCCCACTTTGTAGATCCATGAGGTTTGTGTGTGCAAAATTCCTTTTCTTTCCTTTAGTTAGTGAGGTAATTGTTGATAAGTCGGGGTTCTTTACTGTTGAATAGTGTGGGTGTCAAGGAAATTGTTTCCTACATCCAAGGGAACATCTCATCAGACTCAAGTTCTACGATAGGTGCATCAACCATTCCCTATTCTAGAAGAGAAGGAACATCTTGGATGGGAGAGACATTGGTGTTAACAAGAGGTGATTCCTCCTATGATGGTTGAAGAATGGGTCTTGAACTACGTGTTTTTTCTCCACTTGTGCTTTTGTCATAGGATATTCTTCTTTCATTGTTTTAATTGAGCCTTCTTCCACCCTAGCTTTCTTTGGTGACCTTCCCTAAGAAGAAGTCTCTAATTCTATGGATCTTTGTTTAGAACTTGCTCTTGAATGCCTTGAACTGAGGCAAATTCCACAACTCTTGATAATGGTGATGAGAAGCTTGTTTCGACTTGTGGGTGTGCCTCGTGATTTGGATGATCATGGTTCTATTCTTATGAAACCAATTCCTTGTTCTCTTCATCAACTTCTTAGTCCGCTCCTTTATATCCCCTAATTCACGAATGTACCATTTGACTTAATGAAATGGAGACGTTTTTACTACCACATACTTAAAATCATACATTTCTATCCCATCATCCCGTAAGATGTCTTCGTACCACTTGAGAACTTGAATTTATTCATTTCATTGACTATCATTATTCTATGGTCCCTTTCCCGCACTTCAAATTCATCAGCACAATAGACCCAATAGTCCTCGATTTGTGGATCATGTTGTAATTCTAGAACGTGGAAAGATTCAGGATCATATTGCAAGTAAAAATTAGGCCTAATAGTGTAGGAATGCAAAGTTAAATGAGAAAAGGAAGCCTCGGATGTCATGCATCATTTTCATTATTACATGTGAATACTACGAAAGGTATGGGAAATGAGATCAACTTATTCTTCCCTGCTCCCGAGGCTATTGTTCACTGAATTATTTTCTGCAAAGCTTGAATAGTACAATTTAGTCATTAAGGTACTTGGGAAACCTTATTGGAGCTTGGTCAAAGCCAACAACTCATAGGTAGGAGAAGGTCAAAAATTTGATGAAGTAAGAGCCATACTTCTATATCAGGGACGTCGCTTGTGGTGAAATCCTGGCCTCCAAGTCACCTTCCAAGATTCGGACCATGTACATTGTGAATGCATCATTACGCTAGAAAAATGCTTGTGGCTTTCCTCCATCACAAATTACGAAAGTTTCTCATGTGTGGGAACCTTGGTATCAATGTTTTTCATGAGAGCCAATCCTTTGAACGATCTTGAGCTGGAGAGAAAATACACCATGTAAGAATTCATGTGGAACTTCTTCATCATGGGTACCGTTTAAAGTAATTACAAATACAAATTGTCACTAATGATCTAGCTCCAGTCAATTTTCTTCTTTCCTTGATCCACTGATCAAGATGAAAAGACCCATCCACTCTTCAAAGTCTCTCATATTTGATTCTCCCTTCACCCTATTGAGAAGGGTGATGGTATCTTAATATCCATCATGAAACTCACACCTCGAAAGGTTCTTGGGAATTCTTTAGGGTTTTCTCCTGTCTTCATCCATGAACCAAGTGCAACCCCTTGCACATATGCATCCATCATTTCCAGTCATGTAAGGCCATATCCTTTGAGATGACAACCATGTTAGGTGATGTCGGGATTTGTAGAGAGAGTGAGATGGTTCTAGGACTAATGACCGCCATTACTCTACCAGTATCAGCTTAGATTGTTCATGTTTAGGGCTCATAGTGGTGAGAGAAAGCAAAGACTAACTCAAGGCTTTGGACGAACACGGTGTGTTTCGCAGGCGTGAACAAGCCACTTGTGAATACCCGATCTTCAATCTACCCTCATTCATTGGCTTCCATATGAGCCCTAAGATCATTTAGGTCCATATATGAGACACCACTATCTTCTATCTCATATTCGGTAGTGAAAGGTTGTGCCAGTTTCTATCCCGTCTACTTATGCATCATGATTTCTTAAAAAAAAGTAAATTAATATTTTTAGTAATTATGAAAAATTAGCTGCCTCGAACCTCAACTGGATGTTGCACATCAAATTTCCCTTTCTCCATGCATTTCTCTTGCCTTCTAGATCAATTTTCTATTTTGGGCAGGTGCTCATGAGACCACTTACTATTTTTAGTAAGTGTAAATTTTGGACCAAGATGATGTTTCGATGAATTTTACACTCTTGTACATCATCTCTGTGTTCACCATCTCTCTCTTGCACGTTATTCGGTGATGACTTTCTCGAAATAATAGTCCCTATGTAAAAGACATGCTATTTTTAGAAAGTGGGCTTTTGGTGGTTGGGTTTTTACAAAAGAAGTTTTTTGATATGGTTTTTACCCAATATTGCTCCTCTAATATCTTGGACTGCTCGATCAATCTGTTTGGGATATTTTCAAGTTTTAAATTTTTACCTAGCAGTACCTCTACGAACACGAAAGCCATTAATCGACCTTGAAAATTGTAGGTATAGTTTTCTTCTCCGTATGAGATGAGAATCACATTTTTGCTATGGGTTTCTTCTTCTTGTGCTTCCTTTAAAATCTCTCTTCAATCTTACTACTGGTTTGACACGAAAATGAGATTTTTTCTCTATTGTGCAAAGAAATGGATTTCTTCACTGCGAACACTCCTTCTTTGTGAATGAGAGAGATCTGTAGGTGTGGTTTTTTTCCTCTAAGAATGAAGAAAATATCAAAAATGGTTTTTCAATCCTTGCACTGGTTTGTAAGATCTCTTGAATTTTTGTTTCACAACAATGGAGGATTTTCAAGCTTCTTCTTCTTTGTTCTTCATTCCTCTGGCTCTTTCAGTCAATATCTCCTTTAAAATATTTGCATTCTCATGGATTCAGAGGTTTCCTTGTTGTATCAGAGCTGGTTTGAGGTTCAACAATGGTGAACAGTGCTAGTGTGAGCAGGTTGCAGAGCAAGTTGTAGAGTATGGAGAGTAAGAAGTTAGAAGTTAGAAGCGGGAAGGATTTGAAATATTTCAAAAATTTCAAAGTAGGGAGTGAGGAAAAATTTCATGTCCCTCATGTCCCTTAAGCATTAAGGGATGATAGGGACATCAATTTACATGTGGAATTTGGTTTGTAACACATGGCGAAGATCTAACGGATGGGGATTTGAGCAAAAAATAGCTTTAAAGCATTTGGGGGCTGAAAACTGGTCATATGAGGAACCATGAGGCTTCTTGGGGGCTGGGTGCATTTTTGTGTCCTTGATGTCCCTCATCACAAAGGGACATGAGGGAAATCAAATTACATGGCACGCCAGGTGATGACATGTGGCAAATCTAACAATTGAGGATTCAAGCTCCACTAGCTCTCGGGGCTGAGAAAAAGCATTGGAGAGGGTCATATGAGTGACCAGAAGACTCCTTGGGGCTGGGAACATATTAATTTCCCTGATGTCCCTTAGCACAAAGGGACATGGGGGACATCAATTTGCACGACATGCCGAGGTGATTACATGTGATAATGATTTGATGGTTGAGGGTTTGAGCCTAACAAGCACTTCGAGAGCTGAACTAGCACCCAAGAGGTCGTATGAGGATCCAGAGGGCTTATAGGGGTTGGGCACATTTTAGTGTCTCTCATGTCCCTTTTCTTGAGGGATGTAAGGGATATGAAATTACGTGAGGTTCATGGAATAAACATGTGTCCACCCTGAAATTTGACTAACTCCTAAACTCACTCCTAGAGGGCAACTTGAAACAGTGATAACTTGAGCTCCCAATGGAATTTTTGATGAAATTTTATATTATCTTGAATGAAAATGGCATTTGGAATCTAGTTTTTGGGGCTCAGTCTTGCTCCATTTGATCCTTAAAAACATGGATTTGTAATATGGTCCCTTACTTGTACATGAGAAAAACTCCATGTAGACCTATTTTGCCAAAGTTTTGTGAAAAATATGATTTCACCATCTTGTAGGTATTTTAATTCCATTTTTGAAGATGAATTACTTAGATATTAAATCCATCCGAGTTCTGGAATCATGTCCCGAAGTTCAACAACTCTTTTGATCTTGTGCACTGCCTAGGCCTGTGAACCCTAATTTTGGTGAAACTACCCCAACTTCTCTGAATCCTTCCTAAATCTTCCTAAATCAATTCCATGATGTTCCTAGGCCTTCAATTCACCTCCTTTTCTGGTTTGGATTCTCCATTCATTGGTACCCAAAATTAATCTCCTTCAAAGACTCGAGCAACATCATAGATTTAACGGACACCAAAATGCAGATAGATGATTATGTATGCCGTTTTATAGCTGGGGGAAAGCATTCTATCTGACTTCTTAGCATTCAGGATTTGAAAGGAGTGGGTAGCACCTTAAAAGGATGTGATATGATCCTAACTATTTTAGGTTGTGCCTTTCAACCAAGGTAAGAGAACCTATTTTGTAACCTCTATTATTGAAGAATGTTGGTAAATCCTTCTTTTGCACAAATTTTATAGAGAAGACCTTGGAAAATATGATCAACACACCAAATCTGACTCTCACAAGTTGTCACTTCCAAATTATGGAGATATTTTCAAAACAAGGCAAAGGTTACTAAAGACATTTGGAAACTTGATTGTTTCTGCATGCTTTGGTAATAGAAACTATGCATTTGTATACACATAGGACAAATAGGGGTAGTACGGGTAAGATTGGATGTTTTTAAATAGATTTTGGTGGGAGGTGAGGTAGGATGAACTTGATTCACCAGATCCTTGAGAGATTTTACAAAATGGAAAACTAAACCAACAGAATGCCACAAAGTAGCTAAAATGTTTCTTTAACCAGAATATGTGCTTCAATGGAGGCCTAGATTAGCACTTTTTCATACAATCTATGAGATTCTAACATGAAGGCTCGAGTTGGAAAACCAAAAAAGCATCAAGATCTGAGCCCAATCATGCCTAAGGTACACCCAGAGGCTTACAGAAAATCTTTGTCAACTAGATGAAAGAAAAGTGATTTTAAATCATTTATTTCACTCCCAGATGAAAGCTCTTCTGAGAAATGAAATTGCAGATGCCACTAAACTGTCACAAGGATTGAGACTGTGTGATTGAGATAGATTTTGATACAAGATTGCAATAGGAACAAGAAAAACTATTTGTAGACATTCAGAAATAAAACAAACACATTTTGCATAAGATCAACACAAAATAACTCGAGTTTGATTAAATTTATTAGTAGGGGAAAGTTTCTAGAACAATCTCAGAGCTTTTCAATGGTTGTACACTCGCAACCACCTTGACATGATCAAATTCAATACAAAAGAGATATACAGGCTTCTCAAATAGCTTCTAAAAAAGGATGGGCTCTATCAAGCTTTTTTGATTAGAAAAATCAGTCCCGACCCCTAACACTCCAACCATTTACATGATAAACTCATGCAATTTATAACATTTTCCATAGAGTTTTCCCCCCCAAAAACCTAAACGTTGAGTGCACCAGTGTTCGCCATGATCTCGATCACGATTCCAAAATCAGATCTGTAAAAAGTTGTCAGGTGTTCAAGGGGGTAGATCTCTTGAAATCTCCGCATTCAACTCCTCCTTCTAGTAGATCACTTTTTCTTCAACTCGCCAACCACTTCCACCCCTAATATGTCAAATCTGATTCTTTTATGTGTTCGGGAGAAGAAAAATGGAAGATCAGATCAAGCCCAATAGCCAGATCATTTTAATGGAAAAAGACGTCTCCAAATCTCCCCACCAAACTTAGATATCAAAATTAACTCCCCTCTCTATTTGGCATGTAGGAAATACCAAGAAATCATGAAGACTCGCACTTCAAGAGATTTTTAGTAAAAATGGGGGAAAATCAAATTCAGACACACAATTGTCGTTGATCTTTACTTTGAATTTGGGCCGTCCATGTGGAAGATTCAATTTTAAAATGTTCCTGTGGGTTCCTTTTTTCCTTTTACAACTTTGGAAAAATATAAAATTTTCACATTTTTCTCTCCCACCTCTACCCTTGAGAAATGAGTCTTGACACGTGTCCTAAGGTGGGTCCTAAAGGAACCATGGCCAAATTCTGCTATTTGACCTCTTTTTGGAAAAGGAAAATTTTCCAAGTTTTCCCGTAGCTCCGCCCTTGAGAAATGCTTCTGATGTGGGTCCCAGTGGAACCACGCTTCCTTTTATGCTTTTAGCTCCTTTCTCCTAAAAGGAAAATTTTCCAAATTTCCCCGAGAGTTCTGCACCTCTGTCATTGACTTTGAAACAAACTTTGACTGATCCTTTGTCGGGCTTGTGGGCCATTTTTGATATCTTAACCCTTTTGAGAATAAGGGCAAAAATTCTAAGTTACCCCGATGGTCCGCTTCCCCACCCCTTTTGAATTTTCAAACTACCACGTGTCACAATGGCGCACCTTGAGATGGTCCCAAAATTTGAGACCTTGAAAGAGCGCGGGCTCACCACATGTCTGGCCGAAAAAATTTTTTTGAAGGCTTGAAGCTCAGTAGAAGGCACCATGTGTCAGAGTCCGAGGCAATCTCCTTTGGCCATGTTGAAAAGTCCAAGAAAAATGCAAAGTGAGCGGAGGCCTCCAAGTGTCCTCTTGGTGCTTCTTTAAAATGAAACTCAAGGGCCAATCCCCAAACATGCATGGTTCCTCCATGTGTCCCAGACCTCCCAAAACCTTTTGAAAAAAGACTAAGTATGGGAAGACCCGGTGGAAACCTCCAAGTGTCTCCATGGTGCAATTTCAAATGGTGCCCAAAGCGGAGACCCTGAATGAGTGCAAGCTCGCCATGTGTCCCTATCCTACCAAACCTTATTAGCTACATAAAAATTTTTAAGTCCAAAAAGGAAAAGCAAGTGAAACCTCCACGTGTCCTCCCAACACTACTCCAAGGCCAAACCAAAAGTAGATCTTCAAATGAGTGACGTTCCTCCACGTGGAAAAATATTTAAGTTGAGGCAATTTATAAAATTTCTGAAGTACCTTGCCAGAGCCACATCTAACCAAAAGAGCCACGTTTCCTATTGATGCAAGGATGTAAATTTGACTAGGAGAAACACCCGTCAAATCGTAAAATGTAGAAAAAAATCATTCGAGCCTAGAGATGAAATTTTCTCTAAGGACAGAGAATTCAAAAATGTTACAAGGCTCAAATACGTTCCTCAGAGCTACATCCATTTATTTTCCTTCAAGTATTTAGGGAAAAAACAACAAAGGAAAAAAATCAAATCAAGCTATGGAAAATGGAAAAATGGAAAGAATGGGAAAGCCCGATTAGACCTTTGAGAGGAGGAAGAGAAATGAGGAGACAAATATGGACCCATACGTGATCATCGGCCCAAGGAAAGATTAATTATGGCAAAAAAGGAAGGTAGAGACCTTTTAGGCACAACACAGGGGGATAAAATGTGACAAAGGCCGTAAATCAAATGGATTTTCAAAGGAAAAATGGGGCGAGACTATTTTAAGCACCAACATCGGCTCGACTCGGGGATGGGCACTCCCTGTGAGTGCCACAAGAACAAAGGTAGACCAAGTTCTAAAAATATCCATTGGGCGATAGAGTCACTTGAAGAGAGAGAGAAAAAAACATCTCCCAAGAACAAACAAAGAAACTAGCAAAAACAGGTCACCAAGGACTAGAAAGAGCAAAAACACAAAAGACAAGAAACAAACAACCAACTATACACTATAAAAAATATTTTTACCTTGATTATGGGGAATCAATCCAAGAAATGCTTCAAATTCCTACCATTAATAGGAAACTCAAGCAATTCACCATCCAAATCCTTCAAGAAGAAGGTATGTTCACCAATCCTAATATCAATGGAGTAAGGGCCCATCCATAATGAGTCAAATTTTCCATGCTTGCCCTTATCTTCATGCCTGCTATCCCATAGAAGCACAAGATCTCCAACATTGAAAGCTCTGGGAGTGACCTTCTTATCAAATAACTTCTTCAGCTTTTCTCTAAACTTTACATGCCTCTGGTGGGATGCCCTCCTTTCTTCATCAAGCTCAACAATCTGGTTAATGTGAGCATCATAAGGACTTACTTCTTGATCCTCCAATTGTTGAATGAACTGATATGAGGATAATTGCATATGAAGGGGCAACAGGCCTAAGTTCCATATACCAACTCAAATGGACTCTTTCAGTAACTCTTTTGATAGTGATCCTATCAGCCCAAACAACAAACTTCAACTATTCACCCCATTTTCTCTTGTTCAGCTCCAAGGTTCTTCTGATAATTTTCAACAAATTTTTATTACTGGACTCGGCTTGTCCATTTCCTAGGGATTGTAATTAGAGGCATATGTCAAGTTGATCCCATATTCTTTGCACATTGCCACCAGAGGTTTAGCCCTTGAAACTCATGGCATTGTCAACTACAATTTTGACTGGCACTCTAAACTTGCAAATGATGTGATTCAACACAAAATCCATGACAATTTGGTGTGTTTCTCTTTTGGTGGGGATTTCCTCTACCCATTTAGTAAAGTAATCAGTGGCTACAAGAATCCACTTATGGCCAACACTTGAAGGGTCTGAAATCTCACCAATGAAATCCATTCCCCATTGCTTGAATGGGGCTTCAATTGATATAGGCTGCAAAGGAAGGGAGCTTAAGCTTTCAGTCTTCCAGAGAAGTGTCTGACAACTCTCACATCTTCTAACCAAAAAGTTGTATCCTTGAAGAGAGTTGGCCACCAATAACCAGCCCTCAGGATCTTGTGTGTTGTGACTCTTGCAGCAAAATTCCCCCACAAACTCCTCCATGGAGATCAACAATTATCTTGGGGCTTCTTCTTCAGTAATGCACCTTAAGAGGACTCCCTCTAGGTTTTTCCAAGCTAACCCATAATCAGTAATGACATATTTCTAGGAAGCCAACTTAAGATATCTTTTTTGGTTCTTACTTAAATACTCAAGGCAATATAAGTGTCTGAGATAAAAATCACATCCTTGTACCACTCAAAACTCATCAACCTTTCAAAAACACCTGCCCTTTCTTCTTCTACCTCATTTACCTCAATAGTTTGCAAGTTTCTTTCAGCCATAAGCTTAGCCAAGCCCAAACCTCTCACCAACTTCATGGTTTGGATATCCATATCATATTCTTGCAACTTGTTCACCCACCTGCATCTTTTGCTTGAGACTTCCATCTTTGACAAGATGTCCTTCACCATGGTGTGGGGAACATAAGAAACCACTTTAGAACTTAGAATGTAAGGCCTAAAAACCTTTGTTGCTTTTACCAAGGAAAATGCTTACTTCTCCATAATAGTGTATTTCAGCTCAGCCCCCTGTAAGGCCTTACTGAAAAAGGCAATTGGCCTTTCAGCCCCTTCATCATCTTTCTGCAACAGGAAAAATGCAATAGTGTTCTCAGAAGCAAAAGAAAACAGTTGGAAAGGCTTCTTATAGTATGGAGCTACTAAAACAAGGGCATGCTTTAATGCCTCCTTGATCCCATTGAAAGCTTGGATGACAGTCTCTTCCCATTTGATGACCTGGTCCTTCTTTAGCATGGAAGTGATTGGAATGGTCAACTCAGCAAAGTTTGATATGAATCTCCTGATGAAGTTTATCTACCCAAAGAAAGATTGAATTCCCTTCTTGGTTCTTGGAATTGGGACTTTGTTGATGGCCTCCACCCTTTTACGGATCAATCATCACCCCTCTTGTGACACAATGTGACCAAACAACTTTTCCTTCTACACTCCAAAATGGCATTTCTTTGGATTGAGTGAGATGTCATATTCTCTACATCTTATCAAGCATCTTCTCCAAGTGCAGCAAGTGATCACTTCTCTTTTGGAAAACACAGTTACATCATCTTGGTAAACAACAATAAACTCATTGATGTAACTAACAAAAGCAACATCCATTGCTCTTTGAAAGGTGGCTCCAACATTCATCAGACCAAAGGGCATCTTGACATATACATAAGTCCCCCAAGGAGTAGTAAAGGTTGTCTTGATCCTTTCTGATTCCTTCACCACAACTTGGTTATAACCAGAGAAACCATCTAAGGTGGAAAGCAACTCAGAACCAGTCACTAATTGCAACATGTTTTCCATATTTGGTAAAGGATAATTATCCTTCATTGATGCTCTGTTTAGATTCCTGAAATCTACACACAACCTGATGTCACCATTTTCTTTCTAACTGGTACTAGGTTTGCAACCCAAGAAGAATACCTTGTGGGCTGAATAATCCCTCCATCTCTCAATTTCTTCAGTTCTTCTTGCATTTTGAGAGATAAGAGTGGATTGATTGGTCTCTTCTTGCCTAAATGGATTTGCATTAGACTCCAAGGGAATCTCATGTTGAAACAGATCCTCTCTATATGCCTTCATCTCAAAATAAGTCCAAGCCATGTAGTCTTGATACCTTTTCAGCAATTGGATGTAGGATTGCTTCTCCTCCTTGCTGAGATTTCTTCCTAACCAAATCTTCCTTGGTTTTTCCTTTGTGCCAAGGTCATGCTCCTCAATATCCCTTGAGGTTGTTATGCTTCTATTAATAATGTGATCAACATTATCAAAATTAGACTCAAGAGAAACCAACCCTCTAGGAATGGTATTAGTCTTTAGTTGGATAATGCCTTTGCCAAACAAGGTTTCTTTTCCTCTGCTATGCACACCATTGGCTCCTAATCAATATTTTGATCAGCAAAATCTCCTTTATTCTGCAAAAATATTTTGACCTGAGCATCATCATCAAAAACCTACCAATGCTTAATGTTATTAGGGATAGATGGCTTTGTCAATACTTCAACATCATATTCACAATATGAGGACATTACACAATTATCAAACCAAGATCCCAACACAACAAGCTTGTCTACCAAATCATTGAACCTCTATCATGATGCACAATGTTGAATGAATCAAACAACTCAATGAAATCCCAAACTGCATGCTTGTATTGTTTCATTCGCTGATTTTTTGTGGCATACAATTTTCTGACTTGCTTAACAATTAATTTTGAAT
The DNA here is from genome assembly GCA_018340775.1 of Taxus wallichiana var. yunnanensis. Classification (NCBI taxonomy): domain Eukaryota; kingdom Viridiplantae; phylum Streptophyta; class Pinopsida; order Cupressales; family Taxaceae; genus Taxus; species Taxus wallichiana. Next base: position 608,026,042 of record CM031239.1, on the reverse strand, counting down.
CTCCTTTGAAAATGATGTCCTTAACACCATATTTCCATGTAATCCTCAGATCCAACAATAGTGCCTCATACTCAAGCAATGTTGTTAGTGCACTCAAAGTTGAGTTTGAAGGAAAAAACAAACTTTTCCTGGCCTGGAGAAATTAGAACAACACCAGCACCATTTCCAAACTTGGAGAAAGCTCCATCAAAAACAATAGAGTCCAAGGAGATCCTACCTACTCAAGACACTTGCATTCTTCAATCTTGTGCTCTTTTCCATCAGCAAATCCTACAAAGTTATCTGCATCAACACTTGTGTACAATACCTCATAGGATGCATTTTTGGGATCCTTAATAAGGTGCAACATCTTCTTTTCCCCATAAAACTTGACAAGGCTGCCCTCAATTGGGATGGTAGCATAGGACATATCCATTTGAACACTCCCACCAACACTTGTGGCCCATTTTCTAGATAACATCATACCCCACTTGGCTGGGCAGTCAACAATAACTACATCAAGTTTCAAATTCCTACTGGATAGGCTACAAGTTACACCACCAAACCCTTCACACACCCCACCACTGGCACCTCTCTGGAGTCCATAGCAGTACACTTCCCATATGTTGTTGTATTACTTTGATATTCAATTCATTCATAACTTCCAAAGGCATAACATTGCATGATGCCCTGAATCAAACATATAGTTGTGCAAGCAATCTATCCTTAATGATCAGGGTAGTGAAGAATGGATCCACATTCAACTGAGAATCTACCAAGGATGTTCCCAAATAAACCTCAAGTGGTTCATCTAGCTCTTCTGATGTTGGTGGTGCCTCTAATTCTTCAATGACTGGTGGAGTCTCCACAATGTTTATATTTTTCCTGGGGCAATCTTCTCCTCTTTCAATCCCAAGTATTCAAATGCTCTTTTCTTGTGCTCAAGAATCCTAAGCAACTCAACAATTGGAATAGAAACTTTGATTTGACTTAAAACTTGGGCAATGTCATATGGGACATTCTTTGGCAAAGACAACATTGGAAGGAAGGTTGACACACTCATTAGATGACACAGGATTTTTGACAACTTGGGCATGAGGTGGGGTATGATTTTTGTTTGGGACAACAGAGCCTTTGACAGATGCATATTTCTTAGGAGTCTCTTTAGGAATATTTGAAAGCAATGGAGTTTTTGGCTTGGCTTGAGGCCCTGTCCCTTTGACAACCCTACTTCTTGTGTTATATTCCTTTTCTTGAGCAACAACAACATTCATCAACAACTTTCTATCTTCCTCAGATGGGATTCCTCCATCATACTTATTTATCATTAAAGCCCTTAAATATTCAAAGTCATTATTGGGAAATTCAAAATCTTATACAATATCTACTTCTAAAGTATGAGAGGGAGGAAGAATAGGTACCCTATGAATGCAATCCCAAAAAGTGGCAGTAATCTGGGCACTTATCACCTTAGTTGAAGTTTCCCCTTTTATGAGCTTGTGGAACAACCCATCATGCTAGACATCATCATCATTATCATCATCAGCTTCTTCTTCTTCTTGTTGATCTTCCTCACATGGAGCATGGGGCATGAAACATCTATCACACCAATCAATGACATCTATATCCTCCACAACAGCAACTTGGTAGCCAAAGGATCAGGTACCATTTTGTTATCCTTAGCTTGGGACTATCTATTTCCAAATCCAATAGGTCCCTTGCCTCTATCATCAGATCTTTGGTGATTTGTGAACCTGTTCTTGGCCTTGTTACTTGTGTTGACCTTGTGAACTCTTCCCAATTCCCTTTTTTCATGGGTTAATTTGTATGATATTTCTTTAATTACCCCTAATGGTTTTCACAACTTCTTCCAAATCAACAACCTTACTTGTTTGAGGATTTTATGGGTTAATTAGTTTTACACCCTCCCTTTTTGGAGGCTTTCCAATTGATTTGATGTTATTCTCAATTTGCAGAGCCATGGTGAAGAATGCCTGCCTCAAATTAGTAGGGTTTTGTCTCTCAAGTAATATGCATGATTTTTATCAAATGCATCTGAATATTTGATCAAGCATGATTCATCACATGGCCTTATCCTAAAAGGAAATCTCCTCAAGGTCTTATTAAACCTTGTGTTGAAATCATGTACTGAATCATTAGGATTCTTCTTGATATTTTCAAATTCTGATAGAAGAAACCTAGGGTCAGTTCTATCACCATACTAGTCTAAATGCATTGTTCATCTCTATCCAGAATCAATGGAATTATTTGGAAAATCCTTATACCAGTCCCTAGCATCTTCTTCCAAAGTATGGATAAACAACTTGATATATACATCTTCATGTTCAATCTCAAAGTCTTCCATCATATTGATAAAAATATTCAAATGTTGATCACCAATTATAACATTGTTTCCTTGGAACTTTGGTAGTATGTTCCTTACATCTTGAGGAACTACATTTGGATAACCAGCCATCCCTACAAAATTTATAGGTCCAAAGGTATTTACAACAAATGGAGGTGCAGGTGGGGGGGTAAGGCCATGTTATTTGAGGAGGTGACCCTGGAGGGGTGATAAATTGATAAGGGGAAGAGGGTCTTTGAAACACAGGGGTCAAAATGGATATCCCCTAAAGGTCTTGTTTCTTGGAAATCCCTATCAACTTTTGAAAAGACAGGGGAAGAATGAGAAGTAAAATTTTCAAAATCAAATGAAGGCCCCTCTCTAGATGGAGAATTCAATTCCACAAAGGATACCTTGATTCAGAAGCACTTGAATAGCATTCTTCAATGATAGGCTGATCACTTTCATCAATGGAGATCCCTTTTCTTGTCTGCTGATCTCCAACAACTCTCCAAGCTTTTCTTCCTTCTGACTTTGTTTTTCCTAGCTCTGGAAATAATGTCCTAGCAGGATCTCTAGCAAAGAAAGATCTTCTTCCTTCCAGATTTGCAAATTTTAGTAACAAAACTCACTTGACAGAGGTTAAGACACTGGTATTCATCAAGAAATAGATCAACAGGGAGTCGCCACTAAGGATTTCCACCTTAGTTGTGAAAATGCACTAAAATATGATCTGTCAAATGTCTGTCAATACTAGCAACTAGAAATGGAAAGATCTGAATTTTCTTTACCTAGATTTATAAATGAAACTTAGTGTAATAACTATAGAAAATGGAAATATTGCACATAGCATTTGTAACTTTGAAACTTCTTACAGGCCTAAACACAGGATGATGCCTGAAAAGATGTATTAGCACTTTGAGCATACAAGAAGTGTTTACCAGGGTTTGAATATGAATTACAATCACTATGTCCCTGAAAATGGTGCCAGAAGCATGTTGGTACCCAAAATTAATCTCCTTCAAAGGTCAAGCAACATCATGGATTTAACAAGACACTCAAAGGTAGATAGATGATTATGTATGTCATTTTGTAGCTAGGGAAAGAAGTCTATCTGACTTTTAGCATTTAGGATTTGAAAGGAGTGGGTAGCACCTTAAAAGGATGTGATTTGATCCTAACTATTTTAGGTTGTGCCTTTCAACCAAGGTAAGAGAACCTATTTTGTAACCTCTATTATTGAAGAATGCTGGTAAATCCTTCTTTTGCACAAATTTTATAGAGAAGACCTTGGGAAAATATGATCAACACACCAAATCTGACTCTCACAAGTTGTCACTTCTAGATTATGGAGATATTTTCAAAACAAGGCAAAGGTTACTAAAGACATTTGGAAACCTAATTGTTTCTGCATGCTTTGGTAATAGAAACTATGCATTTGTATACACACAAGACAAACAAGGGTAGTACGGGTAAGATTGGATGTTTTTAAATAGATTTTGGTGGGAGGTGAGGCAGGATGAACTTGATTCACTAGATCCTTGAGAGATTTTACAAAATGGAAAACTAAACCAATAGAATGCCATAGAGTAGCTAAAATGTTTCTTTAACTAGAATATGTGTTTCAATGGAGGCCTAGATTAGCACTTTTTCATACAATCTATGAGATTCTAACACGAAGGCTTGAGTTGGAAAACCCAAAAAGCATCAAGATCTGAGCCCAATCACACTTGAGGTACACCCAGAGGCTTACAGACAATCTCTGTCAACAGATGAAAGAAAAGTGATTTTAAATCGTTTATTTCACTCCCAGATGAAATCTCTTCTGAGAAATGAAATTGTAGATGCCACTAAACTATCACAAGAATTAAGACCTGTGTGATTGAGAAATATTTTGATACAAGATTGCAACAAGAATAAGAAAGACTATCATGAGACATCTAGAAATAAAATAAACACATTTTGCATAAGATCAAAACAAAATAACTCGAGTTTGATTAAATTTATCAGTAGGGGAAAGTTTCTAGAACAATCTTAGAGCTTGTCAATGGATGTACACTCACAACCACCTTGACATGATCAAATTCAATGGAAAAGAGTTATACGAGGCTTATCATATAGCTTCTTAAAAAGGATGGGCTCTATCAAGATTTTTTCGATTAGAAAAATTAGTCCCGACCCCTAACACTCCAACATTTACATGATAAAACTATGCAATTTATAACATTTTCCATAGATTTCCCCCCCCAAAAACCTAAACGTTGAGTGTGCCATTGTTCTCCATGATCTCGATCACGATTCCCAAAATCAGATCTGTAAAAATATGTCAAGTGTTCAAGGGGTCAGATCTCTTCAAATATCTCCCGCATTCAACTCCTCCTTCTGGTAGATCACCTTTTCTTCAACTCACCAACCACTTCGCCCCTAATCTATCAAATTTGGTTCTTTACATGCTAGGGAGAAATAAAATGGAAGATCAGATCAAGCCCAATAGCCAGATCATTTTAATGGCGATAGACGTCTCAGATCTCCCCCACCAAACTTAGATATCAAAATTAACTCCCCTCTCTATTTGGTGTGTAGGAAATACCAAGAAATCATGAAGACTCACACTTCCAGGAGATTTTCAGTAAAAATGGGGGGAAAATCAGATTCAGACACACAGCTGCTGTTGATCTTTACTTTGAATTTGTTGAAAAATTATTCATTCACGGCCTTTGTCATTTTCTCCTTCCCCGTATGGTGCTTGGTCGGTCTTATTGCCATTTTTAGTTGCTCCTAGGTCGAGGATCATGTGTGGGTCTGTATTTGTCTCATGGTTCCTTTGTTCCTTTGAAAAGGTTCTATATTTTGGGTCTCTCGTGCTCTATTCCTTCAAAACTCACATTTTCCCATTTTCTCCATTCTCCATAGTCAAGAATTTGTTGTCCCTACCATTTTTTCCCTAAATAATCAAAGAGAAATGAGTTGATGTGTCCCTAAGGATCATGTTTGAGCCTTGCAACAGTTCTAAATTCTCTGTCCTTGAAGAAAACCTCATTTTCTAGCTCGAATGGACATTTCTCTATGTTTTATGGTTTGACGGGTGTTTCTCCTGGTCAAATTTGCATCATTCAATCGACAGGGAAATGTGGCACCTCTTGGTTGGATGTGGATCAGCTTAATACTTCAGAAATTCCATGAAAATCCTCAACTTTAAAATGTGTCCACGTGGAGGAATGACACTCATTTGAGAATCAACTTTTGGTTTGGCTTGAAGTAAGCAGCACTGGAGAGGACACGTGGAGGGTTGGCAGGAAAGAGACACGTGGAGGCTTCCATGGGTTTCCCATACTTAGAAAAATTTCAAAAGGTTTTCGGGAAGTCCAGGACACATGGAGGAAACAATGCTAATTTGAAGATCTGCTTTGAAGCTTTCTTGGAGTAGCATTTTTAAATATTTTGGGAGGACACGTGGAGGAACTTGCACATGTTTGGGGATTGGCCCTTGAGTTTCATTCTAAAGAAGCCCAGTGACATGAGGACACGTGGAGGCCTCCCTCACTTTGCATTTTACTTAGAATTTTCAACAACCAAAAGGAGACTACCTCGGAGCTTGACAAGTGGTGCCTTCTACTAAGCTTCAAGCCTTTAAACAAAATTTTCCAGAGCAGACACGTGGCGAGCCCGCGCTCATTCAAGGTATCAAATTTTGGGACCATCTCAAGGTGCATCATGGTGACACGTGGCAATTTGAAAAGTCATAGGGGGTGGGGAAGTGGACCATCAGAGGCAATTCAAACTTTTCACCTCTTTGCTTCATAAAGGTTAAAATAGCAAAAATGGCCCGCGAGCCCGATGGGAAATAGTCAATGTTTTCCCTGGTCAATGGCGAGGAGGTGCGGACCCGTGGAGGAAAATTGGAAAATTTTCCTTTTGAGAAAAAAGAGTTAAAAGTAAAAGGGGAAGTAGTTCACTGGGACCCACATTGGGACACATGTGTCAAAAGTATTTCTCAAGGGGGAGTTATGGGGAAAACTTGGAAAATTTTTTTTTTCCAAAAGAGAGTCAAATGGTAGAATTTCTCCATGTTTCTTTTGGGGCCCACCTCAGACACGTGTCAGTGCCCATTTTAGAAGCGGAGGTGGGGAAAAATGGGAATTTTTCCATTTTTTCAAAAGGGTCAGAAAAGGTCAAAGGAAGCCCCCGAGCCTATTTTTGCATCTTCCACGTGGACAACCCACATTCAAAATCAAAGATCAATGACTGCTGAGCATCTAAATATGATTTTCCCCCATTTTTTCTGTAAAACTCCTGGAAGTGTGAGTCTTCATGATTTCTTATTATTTTCTACACGCCAAATAGAGGAGCGAGTTAATTTTGATATCTAGAGTTTGGTGGGGGAGATCTAGAGGTGTCTTTCACCATTAAAATGGTTTGACTCTCAAGCCCGATCTGGTTTTCCATTTTTCTTCTCCTGAGCATGCAAGGGGCTAGATTTGATTGATATGGGGTGGAAGTGGTTGGTGAATGGATGGAGGCATGTTTTTCCGAGAAAGGAGTTGAATGTGGGAAGAAATCGAAGATATTTTCCCTTGAGCACCTGGAGACTTTTATAGATCTGATTCTGTGAATCATGAAAGAATCATGGCAAGCACTGGTGCATTTAAAGTTTTTTTGTCTTTTGGGAGGAAGGGGCTCTATTGGAAATTCTATAAATGGCATGAATTCATGTGCAAATGGTTGGGAGTTTTTGGAAAGATCAGGACTGATTTTCTCCAGCAAAAAAAGCTTGACAGAGCCCATCCATTTTGAGAAGCCATCTAGAGAAGCCTGTATATCTCTCTTTGTGTCAAATTTGATCGTGTCAAGGTGGTTGCAAGTGTACAACCATTGAAAAGCTTTGAGATTGTTTTGGAAACTTTCCCTTGCTGATAAATTTGATCAAACTTTGAGTTATTCTGTGTTAATCTTGAGTAAAGTGTATTTATTTCATTTTTGAATGCATACGAGTAGTTTTTCTTGTTTCTATTGCAATATTGTACCAAAATAGGGTCCAATCACATAGGTCTCAGTCCTTGTGATAGTTTAGTGGCATCTACAATTTCATTTCTCATAAGAGCCTTCATCTGGGAGTGGGATAAATGGTTTAAAATCACTTTTCTTTCATTTTGTTGATAGAGATTTATCTCGTAAGCCTCTGGGTGGGTGTACCTCTGCATGACTTGGTTTAAATCTTGGTGCTTTATTGGGTTCTCTAACTCGAGCCTTCATGATAGAATCCCACAGGTTGTGTGAAAGAGTGCTAATCTGGGCCTCCATTGAAGCACATATTCTAGTTGAGGAAACAATTTAACTTTTTGTGGCATTTTGTTGATTGAATCTTTCCATTTTTCATAAGCTCTCAAGGATCCGGTGAGTCAAGTCCATGTTGTCTCCTCCTCCCACCAAAATTCATTTAAAACAACTAATCCTACCCATACTACCCCTGTTTTTTTTCTCAGTATACCCACCCAAGACCAAAATCCTTTTACTAAAAAGTATGTAAAAGATCAAGGTCTCAAATGTCTTTAGTAACCTTTGCCTTGTGAAGATATCTCCATGATCTGGAAGTGACAACTCGTGAGAGTAAGATCTGGTGTGTTGATCATATTTTCCCAAGGCCTCTCTATAAAATTTATGCAAAAGAAAGGTACATGTATCTCCTTTCAAATAATAGAGGTTACAAATAGGTTCTCTTACCTTGGTTGAAAGGCACAACCTAAAATAGTTAGGATAAGATCACATCCTTTTGAGGTGCTATCCATCTCTCCACAAATCCAAGTAACAAAGGGACAACTAGATTTCTCCCGGCTACAAAATGACATACATTTATGATCTATCTACCTCTAAGCTCCTATTGAATCTATGTTGTTGCTTGGCTTGAAAAGGAGAACAAATTTGGTACCAACACTAATGGTACCAACATTAATGGCACCATCATCGGGGACATTTTGAAATTTGTAGATTGGTTTCAAATTCATTGCCCGTCATTAAAATTTCACCATTTTGATCACATTCAAACTCCATTGTAAAACATTTTGTTGACTCAAGTGATACAAAAATGTAAACATTTGTATGCTCTAAAGTGCTAGAAATCCATTTTAAAAATCATCCTGTGTTTAGGTTTGTAAGAGGTTTTCTCACAAGTGTTTATGCACTTTTCTAGTTCCACAAGTTTTGCAATGGTATTTTTGATAAATTTTGGTAAAGAAAGGTCGATTTTTCATTTCTAGCATTTTCTAGTTTCATGACAGACACTTGACAAAACATTTTAGTGCATTTACACAACTAAGGTGAAAATCCTTAGTGGTGACTCCCTGTTGATTTGATTTGATAAGGACCAGTGTCTTAAACCTCTGTCAAGTAAGATTTGTTACTAATATTTGCAAAGCTGGAAGGAAGAAGATCTTTCTTTGCTAGGATCCTGCTAGGACATTGTTTCTTGAGCTAGGAAAAGCAAAATTAGAAGGAAGAAATCTCCTGAGAGTCATGGGGAGATCAACAGACAAGAAGGGGGATCTCCATTGATGAAAGTGAATGGCCTATCATTGAAGACTACCATTCAAGTGACTCTGAATTAGGTAGCCTCTTTGTGGAATTGAATTCTCCAGCTGGAGAAGGGCCTTCATTTGATTTTGAAAGATTTTTCTTCACATTCGCACCTGTCTTTTCTGAAGTAGATAGGGATTTCCAAGAAGCAAGGCCTTTGGGGGTCTCCATTTTGAAAATTATACTCCTGTGTTCCAAGAACCTTCTCCCCCATCAGTTTTTCACCCCTCCAGGATCACCTCCTCAAATCAATATGGCTCAACCCAGACCTCCATTTGTTGTAAACACCTTTGGACCTATAAATTTTGTGGGAATGGCTGGTTATCCAAATGCAGTACCTCAAGATGTAAGGAACAAACTTCCAAAGTTCTAGGAAACAATGCCATAACTGGTGATCAACATCTAAAGCTCTTCCTCAATATGATGGAATATTTTGAGATTGAGCATGAAGATGTATACATCAAATTGTTTGTTCACACTCTAGAGGAGGATGCAAGGGACTGGTACAAAGCATTGCTAGATAACTCTATTGACTCTTGGGATGAGATGAGCAATGCATTCAGATTGCAATATGGTGATAGGACTGACCCTAGGTTTCTTCTATCATAATTTGAAAACATCAAGAAGAATCCCAATGAGTCAGTACATGACTTCAATACAAGGTTCAATAAGACCTTGAGGAGATTTCCTGTTAGGATAAGGCCATGTGATGAGTCATGTTTGATCAAATATACTGATGCATTTGATAAAAAGGCTATTTACTATTTGAGGGACAAGAACCCTACCAACTTGAGGCAAAGCATTCACTATGGCCCTACAAATAGAGAATAATATCAAGGCAATAGGAAAACCTCCAAAGAGGGAAGGTGTGAAGCTAGTTAACCCGTAAAAATCCTCAGAAAAGCAAGGTGCTGATTTGGAAGAAGTTGTGAAAACTTTGGCAGGGGATGTCAAGGAGATCTCCTACAAGCTAGCCTGAGCTGAGAAAGGAGTTGGGTAGATTTCACAAGGACAACACAAGCAACAAGGCCAAGATAGATTTACAAATCATCAAAGAATTGATGACAGAGGCAAAGGACCTATTGGATTTGGGAATAGGAAGCCCCAAGGTAGAGAAAGTAGAATGGTACTTGATCCTTTGGCTGCTAGAGTTGTTGTGGTGGAAGAGATAGAAGTCATTGATTGGTGTGACAGATGTTTCATGCCCCATGCTCCTTGTGAAGAAGATCAACAAGAAGAAAATGCAATTGATGATAAGAGTGATGATGATGTTTGCATGATGGGATGCTCCACTAGCTCACAACAAAGGGCAACCTCAACTGAGGTGATAAGTGCTAGAACTGCTGCCACTTTTTGGGACTGCATTCATAGAGTACATATTCTCCCTCCCTCTCATACTTTAGAAGTAGATAATGTACAAGCTTTTGAATTTCCCAATAATGAATTTGAATATTTAAGGGATTTAATGATAAAAAAGTATGATGGAGGAATCCCATCTGAGGAGGATAGGAAATTATTAATGAATGTTGTTATGGCTCAAGAGAAGGAATATAACACAAGAAGTAAGGTTGTCAAAGGGGCAGGGCCTCAAGCCAAGCCAAAATATCCCTTACTTTCTAACATTCCTAAAGAGGCTCCTAGGAAAGATCCATCTGCCAAAAGCCCTGCAGTTCCAAGAAAAAATCATACCCCTCCTTATGCTCAAGCTATCAAGAATCATGTGCCACCCAATGAGTGTGTTAGCCTTTCTTCCAATACTGCCTTGCCCAAGAATGTCCCATATGACATTGCCCAAGTTTTAAGTCAAATCAAAGTCTCTGTCCCAATTGTTGAGTTGCTTAGGATTCCTGAGCACAAAAAGAGAGCATTTGAATACTTGGGATTGAATGAAGAGAGGACTGCCTTGGGGAGAAATGTGAACATTGTGGAGAATCCTCTAGCCATGAAGAGTCTGAGACACCATCAGCATCAGAAGAGCTAGCTAAACCACCTGAGGTTTATTTGGGGACATCTTTGGTAGACTCTCAGCTGAATGTGGATCCATTCTTCACCACTTTGATCATCAAGGATAGGCTGCTCCATAACTGTATGTTTGACTCAGGGGCATCATGCAATGTCATGCCTTTGGAGGTCATGAATGAGCTGAATATTAAAGTAACAACAACATATGGGAAGTGCACTACCATGGACTCTAGAGAGGTGCCAGTAGTGGGATGTGTGAAGGGTTTGGTGGTGCAGCTTGCAGCCTACCTAGGTAAAAATTTAAAACTTGATGTTGTCATAGTTGATTGCCCAGCCAAGTGGGGTATGTTGTTGTCAAGAAAGTGGGCTGCAAGTGTTGGTGGTAGTGTCCAAATGGACATGTCTTATGCCACCATCCCAGTTGAGGGCAGCCTTGTTAGGTTATATGGGGAGAAGAAAATGTTGCACCTTATTGAGGATCCCAACAATGCATCCTATGAAGTATTATATACAAATGTTGATGCTGACAACTTTGTGGGATTTGCTGAGGGAAAAGAGCACAAGATTGAGGAGTGTAAGTGTCTTGAGCAAGTAGGCTCTCCTTGGACTCTATTGTTTGATGGAGCTTGCTCCAAATTTGGAAATGGTGCCGGTGTTATCCTAATTTCTCCAAGCTAGGAAAGGTTTGTTTTTTCCTTTAAGCTTAACTTTGAGTGTACTAACAACATTGTTGAGTATGAGGCATTGTTGTTAGGTTTAAGAATTGCTTAGAAGTATGGTGTCAGGGACATCATTGTCAAAGGAGACTCAGAGTTAGTTGTCAAGCAAGTCAGAAAACTGTATGCCACAAAGAATCAATGATTAAAATAGTACAAGCATGTAGTTTGGGACTTCATTGAGATGTTTGACTCCTTCAAACACATGTGCATCATGATAGGAGGTTCAATGACTTGGAAGAAAAGCTTGCAGTGTTGGGGTCTCTGGGTTTTGAGCTTCACAACATCCCCTTATTGTGAATATGAGGTGGAGGTAGTGACAAGACCCTCTGTCCCTGACAATATAAAACATTGGCAGGTTTTTGATGATGAGGCTCAGGTCAGAAGGTTCCTGCAAAATGATGGAGAGTTTTCTGATCAAAACATTGATTGGGAGCCAATGGTCTGTACAACAGAGGGGAAGGAAACCTTATTTGGCAAAGGCATCATCCAACTAAAGACCAACACCATTCCTAGAGGGCTGGTTGCTCTTGAATCAAATTTTGATAATGTTGACTACATTATTAATAGGCATATGGCAGCCTCGAGGGATGTTGAGGAGCATGACCTTGGCACGAAGGAGAAACCAAGGAAGATTTGGTTGGGCAAGCAGTCTCAGAAAGATGAAAAGCAGTCATACATCTAGTTGTTAAAGAAATACCAAGATTGCATGGCTTGGACCTATTCTGAGCTCAAAGCATACAGAGAAGACCTGTTCCAACATGAGATTCCCTTGGAGCCCAGTGCAAAACCCTTCAAGAAGAAGCAGAGGCCAATTAATCCTCTCGTTATCTCTCAAAATGCAAGAGGAGCTGAAGAAGCTAAGGATGGAGGAATTATCCAACCCACAAGGTATTCTTCTTGGGTTGCCAACCTAGTGCCAAGTAAGAAAGAAGAATGGTGACATCAGGTTGTGTGTGGACTTCAGAATCTAAACAAGGCCTCAATGAAGGACAACTATCCTTTACCTAACATGGAGCACATGCTGCAGTTGGTGACTGGTTCTGAGTTGCTTTCTACTTTAGATGGCTTCTCTGGTTATAATCAAGTCATGGTGAAAGAATCAGAAAGGATCAAGACAACCTTCACTACTCCATGGGGAACATATGTATATGTTAGGATGCCCTTTGGTCTGATGAATGCTGGAGCCACTTTTAGAGAGCAATGGATGTTGCTTTTTGTTGGTTACATCAATGAATTTATTGTTGTTTACCAAGATGATGTAACAATGTTTTCAAGAAGGAGAAGTGACCATTTTCTGCACTTAGAGAAGATGTTGATCAAGATGTAGGGAATATGGCATCTCACTCAATCCAAAGAAATGCCATTTTGGAGTGTAAAGAAGGAAAAATTTCTGGTCACATTGTGTCACAAGAAGGAGTGATGATTGATCCAAAAAGAGTGGAGGCCATCAACAAAGTCCCAATTCCAAGAACCAAAAAGGAATTCAGTCCTTCTTTGGGTAGATAAACTTCATTAGAAGGTTTATATCAAACTTTATTGAGTTGACTATCCCAATCACTTCCATGTTAAAGAAGGATCAGATCATCAAATGGGAAGAGGCTGCCATCCAAGATTTCAATGGAATCAAAGAGGCATTGAAGCATGCCCCTATTTTAGCAGCCCAGATTACAAGAAACCTTTCCACTATGTTTTCTTTCGCTTTAGAAAACACTATTGCTTTTTTCCTGCTACAAAAGGATGATGAAGGGGATGAGAGGCCCATTGCCTTTTTTAGTAAGGCTTTGCAAGGAGCAGAACTAAAATACACCATCATGGAAAAGTAGGCATTTTCCTTGGTCAAAGCAACAAAGGTTTTCAAGCCTTATATTTTAAGTTCAAAAGTTGTTGCTTATGTTCCCCATACCATGGTAAAAGACATCCTGTCAAAGATGGAAGTCTCAAGTAAAATATGTAGATGGGTGAACAAATTACAAGAGTATGATATGGACATCCAAACCACAAAGTTGGTGAGAGGTTTGGGGTTAGCTAAGCTCATGGCTGAGAGAAACTTGTAGACCATTGAGGTAAATGAGATTGAGGAAGAAAGGGCAAGTTGTTTTTGAAAGATTGATGAGTTTGAGTGGTACAAGGATGTGATGTTCTATCTCAGACACTTAAACTGCCTTGAGCATTTGAATAAGAACTAGAAAAGAGCTCTTAAGTTGGCTTCCCAAAAATATGTCATTACTGATTTTGGGTTGGCATGGAAGAACCCAGAGGGAGTCCTCTTAAGATGCATCACTAAAGATGAAGCCCCAAAATAATTGTTGATCTCCATGGAGGAGTTTGTGGGGGAATTTTTCTGCAAGAGTCACAACACATAAGATCCTAAGGGCTGGTTATTGGTGGCCAAATATTTTCAAGGATGCAACCATGTTGGTCAGAAGATGTGAGAGTTGTCTAGCATTTCTCTAGAAGGATGAAGGCTTCAGGCTCCCTACCTTTGTAGTCTTGTATCAATTGAAGCCCCATTTAAGCAATGGGGAATGGACTTCATTGGTGAGATTTAGACCCTTCAAGTGTTGGCCATAAGTGGATTCTTGTAGCCAATGATTACTTTACCAAGTGGGTGGAAGCAATCCCCACCAAGAAGGCTACACACCAAGTTGTCATGGATTTTGTGCTAAACAATATTATTTGTAGGTTTGGAGTACTAGTCAAAATCATAGCTGATAATGCCATGAGTTTCAGGGCTAGACCTCTAGTGGAAATGTGTAAAGGATATGGGATCAATTTGACATATGCCTCTAATTATAATCCCCAAGGAAATGGACAAGATGAGTCCAGCAATAAGAATTTTCTAAAGATTATCAGAAGAACCTTGGAGTTGAACAAGAGAAAATGGGGTGAACAATGAAGTTTTTGTTGTCGGGATGATAGGATCACATCACAAAAGAGCCACTGGAAAGAGTCCATTTGAGTTGGTATATGGGACTCAAGCCCTGCTACCCCTGCATATGCAATTATCTTCATATCAGTTCATTCAACAACTGGAAGATCAAGAAGTGAGTCCTCATGATGCCGCATCAACCAGATTGTTGAGCTTGATGAAGAGAGGAGGGCATCTCACCAGAGGCATATAAGGTTTAGAGAAAAGCTAAAGAAACTGTTTGACAAGAAGGTCACTCCTAGAGCCTTCAATATTGGAGATCTTGTGCTATTATGGGATAAGTAGGCATGAGGATAAGGGAAAAGCATGGAAAGTTTGATTCATTGTGGATGGGCCCTTACTCCATTGACATCAGAATTGGTGAACACACCTTCTTCTTGAAGGATCTAGATGGTGAATTGCTCGAACTGCTTGTTAATGGTAGGCATATGAAGCATTTCTTGGATTGATTCCTCTGAATCAAGGTAAACACCTTTTATACAGTGTATAGTCAGTTGTTTGTTTCCTATTTTGTGTTTTGGTTTGTTCTGGTCCTCGGTGACCTATTTTTGTTGGCTTCTTTTTTTTTTTTGGAGATGGCTCTTTTCTCTACTCTACAAAGATGACTCATCACCCAATGGATATTTTGGCACTTGGTCTACTATTGTTCTTGTGGCACTCTGCAGGAGTGCCCATCCCCGAGTCGGAGCCAATGTTGGTGCTCAAAATGGTCTCACCCCATCTGTGCCTTTGAAAAATTATTCATTCACATGGCCTCTGTCATTTTATCCTTCCCCGTATGGTGCTTGGTGGTCTTATTGCCATTTTTAGTCTGCTCCTGGGTCGAGGATCATGTGTGGGTCTGTATTTGTCTCATGGTTCCTTTGTTCCTTTGAAAAAGCTCTATATTTTGAGTCTCCCATGCTCTATTCCTTCAAAACTCACATTTTCCCATTTTCCTCCATTTTCCACAGTCAAGAATTTGTCCCCTGCCATTTTTTCCCTAAATACTCAAAGAGAAATGAGTTGATGTGTCCCTAAGGATCATGTTTGAGCCTTGCAACAGTCTAAATTCTCTGTCCTTGAAGAAAACCTCATTTTCTAGCTCGAATGGACATTTCTCTTGTGTTTTACGGTTTGATGTGTTTCTCTGGTCAAATTTGCATCATCATTCAATGACAAGGAAATGTGGCACCTCTTGGTTGGATGCGGATCAGCTTAATACTTCAGAAATTCCATGAAAATCCTCAACTTTAAAATGTGTCCACGTGGAGGAATGACGCACTGTTTGAGAATCAACTTTTGGTTTGGCTTAAAGTAGCACAGGAGGACACGTGGAGGGTTGGCAAGAAAGAGACACGTGGAGGCTTCCACTGGGTTTCCCATACTTAGAAAAATTTCAAAGGTTTTGGGAAGTTCCAGGGAAGTCAGGATTTGAAGACATGGAGAATGACGGACATTTGAATATGGACACTTTTAGGTTTTTCCCTTTGGAAGTAGAAGTTTGGGAGGACACGTGGAGGAACCGCACATGTTCGGGGATTGGCCCTTGAGTTTCATTCTAAAGAAGCACCTAGGCTGACACGTGGAGGCCTCCCTCACTTTGCATTTTACTTAGAATTTTCAATGGCCAAAAGGAGACTCGCCTCTTGAGCTTGAAAAGTGGTGCCTTCTGCTGAACTTCAAGCCTTTCAAACAAATTTTTCAGAGACAGACACGTGGTGAGCCCGCGCTCATTCAAGGTATCAAAATTTTGGGACCATCTCAAGGAGCGCCATGGTGACACGTGGCAATTTGAAAAGTCATAAGGGGTGGGGAAGTGGACCATCGAGGCAATTCAAACTTTTCACCTCTTTGCTTCATAAAGGTTAAAATATCAAAAATGGCCCACGAGCCCGATGGGAAATAGTCAATGTTTTTCCCCCGGTCAATGGCAGAGGTGCGGACTTGGGAGGAAAATTGGAAAATTTTCTTTTGAGAAAAAGAGTTAAAAATAAAAGGGAAGCATAGTTCCACTGGGACCCACATTGGGACATGTGTCAAAAGTATTTCTCAAGGGCAGAGCTGCGGGGAAAACTTGGAAAATTTTCCTTTTTCCAAAAGAGAGTCAAATGGCATAATTTCTCCATGTGTTTCTTTTGGGGCCCACCTCAGACACGTGTCAGGCCCATTTTCAGAAGGAGGTGTGGGCAAAATGGGAAATTTTTCCATTTTTTCAAAAGGGTCAGAAAAGGTCAAAGGAAGCCCCGAGCCTATTTTTGCATCTTCCACGTGGATGACCCACATTCAAAATCAAAGATCAATGACTATTGAGTGTCTAAATATGATTTTCCCCCATTTTTCGTAAAGCTCCTGGAAGTGTGAGTCTTCATGATTTCTTATTATTTTCTACATGCCAAACAGAGGAGTGAGTTAATTTTGATATCTAGAGTTTGGTGGAGAGATCTGGAGGCATCTTTGCCATTAAAATAGTTTGACTCAAGCCCGATCTGGTTTTCCATTTTTCTTCTCCTGAGCACGCAAGGGGCCAGATTTGATTGATATGGGTGGAAGTGGTTGGAAAATGGATGGAGGCATGTTTTTCCCGAGAAAGGAGTTGAATGCGGGAAGAAATCGAAGAGATTTTCCTCGAGCACTGGAGACTTTTACAGATCTGATTCTGCGAATCATGAAAGAATCATGGCAAGCACTGGTGCATTTAAATTTTTTTTCTTTTGGGAGGAAGGGGCTCTATTGGAAATGCTATAAATGGCATGAATTCATTGTGCAAATGGTTGGGATTTTTTGGAAAGATCAGACTGATTTTCTCCAAGAGAAAAATCTTGACAAAGCCCATCCATTTTGAGAAGCCATCTAGAGAAGCCTGTATATCTCTCTTTGTGTCAAATTTGATCATGTCAAGGTGGTTGCAAGTGTACAACCATTGACAAGATTTGAGATTTTTCGAAACTTTCCCTTATTGATAAATTTGATCAAACTTTGAGTTATTTTGTGTTAATCTTGAGTAAAGTGTATTTATTTCATCTCTGAATGCATACGAGTAGTTTTTCTTGTTTCTATTGCAATCTTGTACCAAAATAGGGTCCAATCACATAGGTCTCAGTCCTTGTGATAGTTTAGTGGCATCTGCAATTTCATTTCTCAGAAGAGCCTTCATCTGGGAGTGGGATAAATGGTTTAAAATCACTTTTCTTTCATTTTGTTGATAGAGATTCTCTGTAAGCCTCTGGGTGTACCTCAAGCGTGACTTGGTTTAAATCTTGGTGCTTTATTGGGTCCTCTAACTCAAGCCTTCATGATAGAATCCCACAAGTTGTGTGAAAGAGTGCTGATCTGGGCCTCCATTGAAGCACATATTCTAGTTGAGGAAACAATTTAACTTTTTGATGGGGCATTTTTTTGATTAAATCTTTCCATTTTGCATAAGCTCTCAAGGATCTGGTGAGTCAAGTCCATGTTGTCTCCCCTCCCACCAAAATTCATTTAAAACAACTAATCCTACCCATACTACCCCGTTTTTGCTCTGTATACCCACCCAAGACCAAAATCCTTTTACTAAAGTATGCAGAACAGATCAGGGTCTCAAATGTCTTTAGTAACCTTTGCCTTGTTGTGAAGATATCTCCATGATCTGGAAGTGACAACTCGTGAGAGTCAGATTTGGTGTGTTGATCATATTTTCCCCAAGGTCTTCTTTAAAAATTTATGCAAAAGAAAGGTACCTGTATCTCCTTTCAAATAATAGAGGTTACACAATAGGTTCTCTTACCTTGGTTGAAAGGCACAACCTAAAATAGTTAGGATAAGATCATATCCATCTCTCACAAATCCAAGTCAAAGGGACAACTGGATTTCTCTCGACTACAAAATTACATACATTTATGATCTATGTGCCTCTAAGCTCCCTGTTAAATTTGTATTGTTGTTTGGCCTTAAAAGGAGAATTAATTTGGGTACCAACACTCCTAAAAGGAAAATTTCCAAATTTCCCCGAAGTCCGCACGTTGACTTTGAAACAAATTTATGATCTGTCGGGCCATGGGTCATTTTTGATATCTTAACCCTTTTGAGAATAAGGTGCAAAAAATTCTAAGTTGCCCCGATGGTCCGCTTCCCCGCCCCTTTGACTTTTCAAACTGCCACGCGTCATAATGGCACACCTTAAGATGGTCCCCAAAATTTAAGACCCTAAAAGAGCGCGGGCTTGCCATATTCCTAGCCTAAAAAAATTTGTTTGAAGGCTTGAATCTCAGTGGAAGGCGTCATGTGTCAGAGTCCGAGGAAATCTCCTTTGGCTTTTGAAAATTTCAAGAAAATGCAAAGTGAGCGGAGGCCTCCAAGTGTCATCTTGGTGCTTCTTTAAAATGAAACTCAAGGGCAATCCCCAAACATGCGTAGTTCCTCCACATGTCCCAGACCTCCCAAAACCTTTTGAAAAAAGACTAAGTATGGGAAGACCCGGCGGAAACCTCCAAGTGTCTCCATGGCACAATTTCAAAATGGTGCCCAAGTTTGAGACCCTGAATGAGCGCAGGATCGCCACGTGTCCCTATCCCACCAAACTGTATTAGTTGCATAAATTTTTTCTAAGTCTGAGAAAAGCAACGAAAACTTCCACGTGTCCTCCGGTGCTACTCCAAGGCCAAACCAAAAAGTAGATCTTCAAATGAGCATCGTTCCTCCACGTGGACAAATATTTAAGTTGAGGCAATTCATAAAATTTGAAGTACCCAGCCAAGCCGTGTCTAACCAAAAGAGGCCACGTTTCTGTTGATGCAAGGATGCAAATTTGACCAGGGAGAAACACCCGTCAAACCATAAAATGTAGAAAAACAATCATTCGAGCCCAGAGATGAAATTTTCTCTAAGGACAGAGAATTCAAAAATGTTACAAGGCTCAAATACGTTCCTCAGAGCTACATCCATTTATTTTCCTTCAAGTATTTAGGGCAAAAACGACAAGGGCAAAAATCTCAACTATGGAAAATGGAAAGAACGGAAAGCCTGAGTTTTTAGATGAACAGAGAATGGGAGACCCAAATTATAGACCCCTTCAGAGGAGGAACAGAAACAAGGAGACAAATATGGACCCATACGTGATCATCAACCCAAGGAAATATTAATTATGGCAACAAAAGGAAGGCAGAGACCTTTCGGGCACACCACAAGGAGATAAAATGTGACAGAGGCCGTAAATCAAATGGATTTTCAAAGGAAAAATGGGGCGAGACTATTTTAAGCACCATCACATTCCGCTCCATGGGGTTGCTCTAGTCCTAGGAAGGCCAGTGATAACTCTTCCCACAACTGCTCAAAGTTTGAATTTTTCAATGAATTCCTAAAATCACCTAGGGGTTGAATTGAATTTCCTAAATCACCTAGGGGAATGAGTTAACAGCATATGGGAGGTCATAAGACTAACTGGGTAGACCTGGGTTGCCTTGGAAGAGTGAATTTTGAAAGTTCGACACTGGGGTATACTTGTCATGCTCGAAATAGTCAATTTTCCCGTTGCACATTTGCAGATGACAACATCACCACAAGTAAGAACAACGTGTGATGATTTGATAATGATTATTGATGCTTTTCCCTCACTCACTTTCTAAACATCTATACATGAATCATATACTATGTCTACACTTCATCTTGTTGCATCCATGAGGACAATCAATCCCCCTCTTTCCACATTTATGTCTATGATCATAGGGGCTAGTACATACAAATTTAATATTTCGATTTTCCCAAATTATATATATTGTTTATGACGAGTTTTGTGTCTCTCCTCCAATTTCTTGAGATAGATACTTGAAAGCCTCCTAACACTCCATATGTTATTGTAAACACTAGAAAATGCACCTTGTGCATAGATTCTCTTATTCAAAAATACCAAAAACATTATAAATCACAATAATCCTAGACAAAATAAATAAATTCCACAAAACAATGACAAAATAATAAAGCCCACAAAATGGGGATAAAAAGCACCTCATCACTCATTTACTGACCCTCGCCCACTCACATTTAATTTTTCCATCCCATCTACCCATTGTCATTCCCAATGTACTATGGGCCCTTATCATCTCACCCACCTATGCACATTGCACCCATATGTATCTCATTCCTCTATGTGCTCAAAAACTTTAAAATACCACTCACCCCCATCATTTCAAGCCCTAGATCTTGGTGCACTTAAGCCATACTTGAATTTTGTGCTTCTATGCTTGCATATCTCAGTTTTGTAGGTCTAGAAGAAGATAAAGAAGAGTACAAAAGATAGATGTAACTTTTGCAACATTTTTTTAGGGAAATTCCAATACACAAAGGAATCAAAACTACGATTGGCTTGTGATCTCCGTGTGATTTTCAATGAATCGCAACTACGATTGCCCTACGATCCTAGTAATGTATACTTGTCGGTTACATATATATATTTTTCATTTTAATTAATAAAATGTCTTTTATCTCCTTAAATGGTTATGGATTTAACAAGGAAGGTACTCGACCACCAAAAACAACTAACATTTTTCAAGTGTGCTTGTGTGCAGGTTTAGATTCATATGTGGAAGATTTTTACCCACTTTATTGAATAAATAACACATAAATGTTCCTCACTTTTCCATTAGTGTCATAAGCCTTTTATTTTTTAGTAGAATTGATTTGGAGATTTCATATAAACTAATACATATTGCAGGTGATCCAAATCTAGGCGTACTGATTACACATATCTTGAATCACATATTGATATTTATACAAGTCCAATGTTCCACCTATTCTAGTTTCTCTTAATGGACACACTCTTATTGTTTATACACTTCCTACTCATGTAGTTGGAATCTTGGACTCTATAGGGTTCTCCCCTCACTATGTTGACAACTGTTCTATGGTAGCTCTTATGTTACCCTTACTACCCAATGATGCACTCTTGTTCTAGGTTCAAACATGACTATTGAGGGCACACTTACCTACATGAATCTCAATTTGCACACATACACATTGGGGAAACCTTTCTCCCCTTTCCTAGTTATAATATTTCATATTATAATACTAAAAGAACATTCAAATATTTACAAAAATATAAAAAACAATACAAAAACATTTTCTTAGATCTTGGTTGGATGTCTCTTTTTTTACTCATACTATTCCATGTTACACTTTACCTATCATGTGATCTTGATTCATAACATGTTCTATCCTTTTACATATACACATGCACGTTCACATGGTACTTTGAGGTGAATGCAAGCTAGCTATAAGTTATCACACGATGCATGATTATTTACTATGTTCTCTACCAGGTTACATCGAGGCTCTTGGGGCATACTTTCCATTCATTTTACTATTTTATACAAAGGAAGAAAATAAATGACATGTTTCATACTTTGGGAAAGGGAACTAATTACTATGATTTCTTGGTTTGTACTTTTCCTGCCAAGATCTAATAAGGAGTGGAACCTAGGGCATATGTAGGGACAACAATATACCTAGAACTAAGTGTCATCCATGGCCAATTACTATTGGGTTTATGACTATTTATAGTGTCACTTATTCATGGGGAAGCATCATGGATTGAAGGAAAAGTTGTGTGCTCTCCCAACACCCTTCCTCTAATGGTAGGACGCCTAAATCCTTAGAGAATTCACATTATTTCATGAATTTATCACCCCGACCAATCCAATCATCTCCTAGCAAAATTTCTCCTACACAACAATATACAAGAAAATTCTATCCTTTCTCTCTCAACATTCAGGTGTAATCTATATTTGATTCACTTGTTTTCCTTACACACTTATATTCTTATTTTTCTAAGTTAAAGTTCAATTTCATAGATCATGAGCATTAAATACACATTTCTTCTTTTGCAAGTCCGTTTTTATCCCGAAAAGGAAACAAAAATGGAACAAGGAGAAATCTCAAGCACAAAATGCTCAAGAAAAGGAAATATTCAATTACAAATGCGTGTATCCTTTTTACTACGCACACAAGTCACCCTAGGTTTTTATCCCCTCTTAGACTCCATGGTACACATCCTACAATTTCCATTCGACATGTTATCAACTACAATCTCCTTTGGCTCTCCACAAGGTATGCTCTTCCCATCTACTTTATGCTACCAAATATTCATTCACTAGCATAAAGTGGGGGAAAATGTAGACATAAAATTATGCACTTATTATTATTACATTACGCCTCTAGTATGTCATTATATTCATGATTCCTAAGTGAGAAAACTATACACATGAGACACCTATCCTCATCCTTTTATTGATTTTGATTGATTTTGATTATGACATTATCTTATAATTTTTGGATTTATACTTTTTGGTCATGTCACAAGGATCCATATCTTTGTTTATGGTCTAGTTTATGTTTCTTTCCTTAGGGATAATAGTTCCCAATAAGGACACTAGTGCCTGGGCACTAATGTCCCTTCCTAGCGCTTTTTTCCAATCTTTCTTATATTTCAAATTATCACTTAACGCCTAATTTTGGGTCTTTTCTAATTCTTATTTCATGTTTGGGGTTAGCCTTTGGTGTCACTAAGTGTCAAAATTCAAACAAAGGAGTCATATATATACACAACCTACTAACTACTCTAAGGGGAAATGGGGTTGCTACCTTCTATCTACTACTTGGGAAAAAGGAACACTAAATGAATGCATTTGGGATTCATTATTCACTGCATAGGAAAGGAAAATTCAAAATTCCTTTACACAAATGATCTTGGGAGAAAAGTAGTTGTATCTCATTATCTTGGTGTAACTTGCACAAGGGAAACATAGTTTCAAGGGACGTGATTATGACACACACACACACACACCAAAACTACATTGAGTATGAAATTAAGTGCAACACTAAGTGAAAATCACATTGGGGTGACAACCGAGGTTATCCCGACTCAAGCATATGCATTTTTATTCCATTTAATGTGTTCTTGAGACTTATGCAAGTAGTTAGGATTTTTTGTGTAAATATAATTGTGTGAAGAACCCTCCAATGAAGTAGATGTGACATAGAGGAGAGTGAAGGTGACACTATCATCCCCCTGGAAGAACTAGATTCACACTCACTACTAGGACATTAGTGCCCATGTTAGACATTTGCATCCCAAGAAATCATGTCCATTATTACATAGGCGCTATTGTCTAGCACACATAAAGATCATTGTTTCCCTGGACAAAGCATGCACATTTTAGATTGATCCTGCTCCACCATTATTCTAGCCCAAATTCGGTACACACTACAAGATGTCAACTAAGCCACTCTCATCCTCTTGTTGTTTGCATTTTCCTGTCATTGCATATTTGTAATTTCATGTTTGTGATATATCCGATTGATCACGGTTCTCTTACTAAGATTTAAATTTATTTAAATCAATAGTCCACCCATCTAACACTAGTGGTTAGGGGACAAACTTAATAGTCCTCCACCTTCTCTGGTCACCATGTTTGCTACTTCTACTTGGATCTTTTAATTTTAGTGTTATGGTTTGGTTTTTCCTCCTATTTTGATTAATCTAACTTCTCTTTTATTTTGATATGATTGTATAGTTGTTTCTTTGAGGTGAGACAACCTCCTTCTCAAGGAATTTTTGGCATCCTAGGGTGTGCCTCTCTTTGGACCCATCTTTTTATATGATCAACATCGTACTATAAATATTTCTTATATTAATAAAAGTGTGTATTTAAATTAAAAGTCACATTGTAACATTTTTTATTGTTATGTATTATAATACTACACAATAATCATGATTATGAATATTTTAAAAGAAGATATATCAATTTGGATGTCATTATTTTTTTATTCAAAGTGATGTAAGTTCAAAGTGTAGATAATATTTCTTTGGTGTAGACACTAACGTTTGGTAACTTTCACTTTTACAATGCAAGTTTGACTATGCTCCCTTGCTAAGACAAATGCTCACATTGAGAATCCAATTAGTTCATCTCTTTATCTTTCATATAAATTGCTTATCTCTAAAATTTTCTTTGTTGTCAATTATAGAAATAATATCTTATCAAAGCAAAGAAGAAACCTCTTTGCTTTATGTAAAAACCTCCTATTTTACTTTTCTCCTTCTTTGTCCAAAACTATACATATGTGTTACAATATGGGGTTCGGCCTTTTGCTAAGTTGTGTGGTCATGGTTTTTAAGTTCTTTGAATATGTTTTAAGTTTGAATATATTCTTTGGGTCATTTCATCTTTGTAGGGTTGACCTTATTAAAATACTTCTCCCACATAAAGCTATATAAGACAATCAATGTTACTTTATAACTCACTTGACACTCTTACAAGATCTTATTAAAATTATCATTCCAAAAGCACTCAAGGTTTTTCTAAATATGTTTGAATAGGATGTAAATTAATTAGAGCAACCCAAAATACTGATTTGAAGCACTCAACCATGTCAAAGAGTCCATCCTCTATTTTCAAGCATGCAAAGGTCATTGAGACAGTCTTAGCAAGAGCAAAGTCACTACAAACATTGTTCATGGGTTATAAGGAACAAATGATTAGGCCGCATAGTTGAGGCATACCACATCATACTAATACCATGCTAGGTACATTCTACACTATACAGTTAGCCCGCTATCTTGGTGTAAAGAGACATAAAGGCAACCCTTGGGGTATGGTTAGTTGTTCACACTTTCACAAGCAATTATGAGAACCGCATCGACTTGATCCCGCAATGAGGGCATGTAGTGCAACAATTGGATTGGTTCAAAATTTGGGATTTTGACCACAAAGGGTATTCAAGCCTCACCACACACACATGTTTTGTCCTTTTGGTTTGCTAATGCTCACGATGAAAGTAGGAACATATTTGAAAACATTCTCCATATGCCTCTAGACTAGAAAAATTGTATCATCTTTAGTTTCTAGGAATGATAATGAGACGAGTTTAGGGGTTTGACCAACATGTTACCCATTTGATTAGGAAGTGGAGGAACTAGTAGAAAATAATGTCCTTGACATCGTGAAAAAAATCTTCCCTAGAATAGTTAACTTCTTCAAAAAAAAAAAAAACACCCACGTCAATTTATTTATATCTCCAACTTGTGTGTGTGTGTGTGTGGACACACACACACACACCAATTAAAAAAATAAAGTGAAATTTGTATTTCCTCTATAAAAATAATACCCCTCTTAAAGTTTTTCTTTCTTCTCAAAAGAATTCCTTGATAGCTTCATGGATTTGAACCTTAGGCCTATGTGAAATCAAAATTCAAGGGAATACCTTTTGTGAAGAGGAAGGCTTCTTATGTCTTGAAGTCATGATCAACTCCAGCTCAATGCCGTTACCCAATCGCACTACTGGTCTCTTTTAAACATATAGAGAGGCAAACTGATTTTATTCATGAAAATATGTGCAAATCCTTGTAAAACAACTTTTGCGGGCCTTGAAACTATGAATTCCTCTTTTCACATGCTTTATTTGGGTTCACGCTTTGTTTGCACGTCTATAGTTTTTGCTTTGTGTAAAAGAACTCTGTTGTCACATTGCAGAGAGCGAGACCCAAATGGAGCGAGATTTGTTTTGGTTGGCCTATTTAATATCTTTTTTGGCCTTGATTCCAACACCGAGCCTTCTGAGCATATATTCTTTCAATCTATCTATCGCTCCCTCCCGTTGGTCGCATCCACACAGACCCGGCCCTCGTCGGGAGATATATAGATATAGGGGCCTAGCGGCCTCCTCGAAGAAAAGGAATTGAGAAATGACCCATCCATATGGCGGCTGCGCATAGAGTAGGCTCCTCGGCCTCCCGAGTCTAGTCTAACTATAGATGTCGGCGCGAGGACCCCCATGTATTATATAGATAGGAGCACTCGGCCTCCCGAGCATAAAGAAATGTGGTCGGCAGGCGATAATAGCCAATAATTTCCACAACCGAACTCGTGGGAATTATTGTACAAGAACGCCTTATTTAATAGGCTTTAAAAAGGGGTTACAATTAACACTCGTATGTGTGTGCAAACTAATTTAGTTTGAACAAATTCTTATTGACCCAAGTTTGTTTAATAAACTGACAAATTTGGTTATAACAAATTAACAATATAAATTCTTATAGCAAGCTTATAAGTGTGAATATAAACTTTGTTAGTATACAAAATAATTTAAAGTGTTTTGTAATATATTGTTAGTGTGATCACAAATCTAATATATTTTTGAATGTGGTTGTAAATTACAATTTTTCACTAACACACTCTTACATTTTTCACATAAATAGAAATAAGTTATTTATCTAAGAATATTAATTTTTAAAAGCTTCTCTAAATTTTCAATCTTATATTGTCTACGTCGTTCATCTTCTTGACATCCTTAAAGGTGTTCATATAGGTGTTATTTGCAGTTGCATAGACAAATTTAGACAAGCAATGATTAAATCATATTCATAACAAAACTAGCATGAATCTTTGTATATATAAATTATATATATATATATATATATATTATATTTTATAACTCATGACATAAAAAGGGGATAAAAGATAATTTTAATTCTTGTGAAAGTAGTCAAGTATTTAATTGGTTAACTTAGATCTTTATCATGTTGATTTTATAGGTAATAATTACATGATACGTGCAAAATAGGTATGCTGTTGCTAGATATATGGATAAATTTTACAACCTTTTCCAATACCCTTCTTACGTGTTCCAAAATAGAAGCTTTCATTATAATGATGATGTAAATATGTCCATTAAAGTATTAAAGAAAGCATAATTTAATCGAGAGGTTGTTGTAATGTAAAAGTATAAAAACTCCACGCAAAATGTCTCACATGTATGTGGGATCTTGAAATGCTATAATTACAACATGTGCACAAAATCATGTTTTGTGACGAGGCTTTGAGTATTTGAAAATAAATGTGATCTCGTGGACTACAATGAGAGTACGATATCTAGACAATGGCCACTTTATAAAAGACCTTGAATTTTCAATCAAATAATAGTCACGTGTAATATCAATCTTTGCACAAATTTCTAGCATTATCCTAGAATGCGCTAAATTGTGAACCCTACAATGTGTAAGGCCATCCATCAAAGCATAATGAAATCATATTTTTATCGGATATTGTAGTTGTAAATATCTTAGTATAGATGTATGCAAAATGTGGAAGAATAAATGTGGAATGCAAACTATTTAACAAAATGCTTTATGATCCAAATAATTTAGAAGTAATATTTAGTTTTCATCAACAATTCATGATTCTTTATATTTGTAAGGCATTGAATGACATCATGTATGGCTAGTTGTCCTAAAATGCATGTTTATTTGATAGAATGTTAGTTTTTAGAATAGACTAGATCGCTTATGATAATTATCTCATTACTATAATATAAATTGTATGTTAAATTTTTATCAACAAGTATATGTGAATATCAAAAAGTATGTGAATTTTTTATATGTTTGTCATTTTACACTAATAAATTTGTGCCTATCAACGTTCCACAAATATTTGTAGATGATGTTTATTGATTGATATTTTAAATTTAAAAATTAAACATGGTTTGCACTATTTGAAGAATAAATAAATGAAAAAAAAAAGCAGCCATGGTCATCATTTTTTAAGCGAGATAATAAAAACTGGCAAATTTCATCCTGATCCTCAACCTCTCTCCTGTTTCGTCACTTCAAACACAACGTACCATGGCATGATGTAATTATGACAAACATAACAAAACAGAAACAAACCTGTTTCAGGCATGCCACTTTTACACCCAATTTTAGTGACTTCAAACTCCTTCCATAATAATTCCGCACGCCAATCTTATTTCAGATTATTATAATCAGATAGTAATAACATACAAATATACATTTTATTACAATTTATAGTTATTATGGTAATAACAGAAAGCAATCTATTAACTTTGCCCACGGCTCTGTTATTCTCCATATTTTCACCATCTCTCTTCCACAACTGTCAACGCTGATCAGACTATTTGTCTTCTTCGGACACATGAAAAAATTACGACACCCCAAATCCTTTATTTTGTCATTTGGGTTTAAACCTGCCATTAAAATCCAATTGTTAGAACAGGGTATTTTTCACAGAAATAGAATTGGTTGGCACAAAGATTTTTCTTTTTAACAAAAAGAGAAACATACAGTCAATAGCGAATTGGGAATAGTGCAGGGAGAAA
This sequence comes from Taxus wallichiana var. yunnanensis, assembly GCA_018340775.1. Classification (NCBI taxonomy): domain Eukaryota; kingdom Viridiplantae; phylum Streptophyta; class Pinopsida; order Cupressales; family Taxaceae; genus Taxus; species Taxus wallichiana. The sequence continues at coordinate 607,997,412 of CM031239.1, read as the reverse complement.
GAGAGCGGATCAGTGCTGAGAATTGGCCTCCGCCCTTCTTTGCAATATTGAGTGAGAGTTGTTTTGATCACATTCAACACATTTGTATCTGAAGAAACTAATAAACGCAGAGGCCCACTGCTCTGCCAAACCGTTACATTCACCACAAACTTAGCACCGACGTTGGTGTTGTAATTAGCATGGGATTCCGTCAGCACAGGTACTCTTCTGCTAAAAATTGGGGGCATCTCAAAATTTAGCCATGGAGTCCTTTCACGATTAAGGAGTTGGGGATGCGTCTTTGGCCTTCTCATTGCCGGGGCGGCTAAAGAGCGGCCGCTAAAGCTAGAGGATCTCGGAAAACTTCTGGTGTGCTTATGGCCTGCATATTGGGAGTAGTGCCTGTGCCGCCCTCGTTTATCTCCAAAACTATCCCTTTTGTTATTGCCAAATACCTCCTTTTCCTTCTCCATATCAAAGTGTGCATTATTCATGCCAAGCAACTGCAACAAATTTATATGTTTTTATGTAGAAAATGGCGAGGCGTGTGGAAATTAAGGTCTGCAATGTGGTCTATTATTCGGTTATCTATCCAAACCCACCTAGCATTAAAAAAAACTATTATAAGGTCCCACATTGCTTCCAACCATAATAATGTGACGGTCATTCAATTTTGCCGAATCTTTTCCATGTATCGCCAAAATCTGGCAGCTGAGAGGGATTCAAATCTGAGCCGGATTTCCCAAAGTCACCTTCGTATTAGAGGATAAAAATTCCAGTTCAAAGAGGGATAGATTAAAAAAGGACGAAGACAATAAGTTTTTATGCACAACAATCAATTACGTGGCGAACACTCTCAAATCTCCCTAAGCTTGTATTTATATGTTTTTTTAATGCGAGCTTTCAATTAATATATTCTAGGTTTTTAGTTTTTAAAATGGGCATATACACATTCATAATTAATAAAGGAAATATGGGGCAAGCTAGTATATGAGGAATAGCTAGAAATAGTGCAGCTCAACAACACCTTTCTTATGGGCAGCAAATTGGAATTACCACAAAAAGTATGGCTGAAATCCTTGCCATTCAATATGCTTTGAAGGAAGCGGCTAAAATGGGGTGGACCAAAGTTATTATTGAATCGACTCTCAAACGATTATTCGACTGCTTAATAAGCAAGGCAACATTCACTCTTCTAATTGGCATATTTCACAGATTCAAGAAAATATTGGTATTTTGGCTCAAGCTTTCTAGACAGTTCTTTATGTTCATACTCCTCGGGAGGGTAATAAAGTAGCGGATGCTTTGGCCAACTAGGCTTTGGATCAGGAAAATGTTCATGTGATAGGTCATATTCCTATAGGGTGGTCCATGGAGAAAAGCCAAGCATTTCACCAAATTCTTCATTTGGATGAATCACATGGATGACTTCTTCCTGTTGTACTATGCTTTAACCTTGCTACCATGGTATCTCTAAGGATGCTTCCTGGTGTATTAGTTACAATGCTTGGCATTGTATCCATTTGTAACATGTTTCTTGATGATTAATGGAAGTATTATGTTACTAAAAATAAAAAATATAAAACAAAGTACACTAGGATATACTTAAAAGCAAAGAGAAAAAAGTCCTCTTAGTATAATTGAGCTTAAACTAGTAGAGATATCTTAAATACGTTTATGTGAAATATTCCAAGAGATTTTAATCTTGAGGTACTTATCTATATTAGTCTAGTATAAGTATAGTGTGTGTGTGTGTGTGTGTGTGTGTGTGTGTGTGTGTGTGTGTGTGTGTGTGTGTGAACAGATATCATTTCAATTATCTTAGCTTAGACTTTATTTATTTTTTGATGGAAAACCAACAATTTGACACGATATTGACATCTCTCGCCCATACTAGAATGGAGATTAGATTTAGTTGATGTACGCTTCTTTGCGCATAAGCATATATTTATATTGAAGTCTTCCTTTGGATAAGCGACGATGACTAAGGAGCATCCAATTCATCAAATTCACCGAGGGAACGATCCTAACCCTATCCATTTTAACCACATTTTAACTCTCCATGTTAGGTATCTAGAGTGACGTGTACCTTGGTGGATGGCTTAACACTATAACTCTTTCAATTTAGCTTGAATTTTCACATACCACTTTAACCAATAATATCTTTAAATTCTCTATTAATTTCCTATTGATTTGTGAAAAAAGGAATCATTTGTGTCCATCTTAAAAATATAATCCATAAAAAAAGGGCCCAAATATTACTATATTGCAAGATATTACTATTTTTATCGCCTTCTCCAAGTAAAAAGAAAATAAAAATAGTTAAGTATACGGTCAATAGAAGTCAAATTTATGGATGAATTGTCATGTGATGGTCAAATGGACATCAAATTTAATGTGGAGAATAAAAGTGAACAACTCACTCCATTATAGCCACGGGTACCATTATAGCCTTGACTACCATTTTACAAACACTTCTCGACATAATAACCCGCAAAATCCAAAGATTGTATCATATATTAACTAGCGTGCCTTATAAGATAGAATCTTTTTATTATCTTTGACCTAAAAGTATCGAAAGATGAAAAAAATTCTTTGTTAACTATTGCCTACTATTTTGTATATTGTCATAAATTTAGATAACTATGTTACCCTCTAGTTGCATTACATTGAGTAAGTTATTTACTATTAATATATGGAAGATAAGTTACATTATTAAGTATACAAGCAATCACAAAGGAAGTGGTAGAATAGACACAATGATAGGGATATATTGAAGAAATTAAAATTGTAGCGAAACATCAGTAAAGGGAAGAGGTGCGGTGAAGAATGGGATTAAGGGAGGAGAAGCCTAGGGGTGGGGAAAATATTGGCGTAATGAATGCGAAACTCTTATTTCTCTCGAGAAGAAACATATGAGCATCCCATTTTGATATGATGTACTACTCGAAATCGATAACCACAAAACATGGTAGGTCAAGTGATGTAGGGGGATCCTAGAAATAAACAACCTACACTAGTGGAAGAAATACGCAATAACACGTAGACACAAAAGAAGAAAAGGAGGAGAAAGGTCGTGGTAGGCGAATTTGTCCAAGCCACAAAGGAAGAGTATGCGTAGTAGAAGGGTGCATGATAAGGATGACATGTAGATGAAAACATGAGAGAGAGAGAGAGAGAGAGAGAGAGAGAGAGAGAGAGAGAGAGAGAGTGGTAGAATGTTGGCCATGAAGAAACTAGTCAAGAGAAGAGCGAATGGCTGTGAGAAGTAGGCCAAAAGAAAATAGGGTCACCCAAGAAAGTGGCAAGGATAAAATGAGTAGTGGGCTTGAAAGACACCGACATAGAGGCACACATGGAAGAATTACACATAGGTTAAGGATTACGCATGAGAATGGGTGCATGGGATAGAAATAAGGCCAAAAAAATTGGCCAAGAGAAGATAAAGACGCACAAAATGAAAGGTGTGATACACAACAAAAATGGGAAGTGCGATTAGGATAAGCATAGAAGAATGTAGACGTAGAGTAGGAAACATACAACTCGAAATCATGGAGTTTGAAGGATGGGAATGACAACATATAGAGAAGAGGAAGGGAACAAGTGGGGTGTGCAAGGACAGAGCTTGCAAAGAATAGTTTTCTGTGGTGACAACCAAGTATAATGGGGGTGTAAGTGTTAGGAAATAAGAGATAAAATATGCGGAATAATCCCTTACAGAATCGCAATAGTAGAAACTAATATGTAGAAAATATTACAGATCTCAAATAAAAGTGCAGAATAAATAACACAACACAGAGAGACAAGATTTAACATGGTTCACCCAATTTGGGCTACGTCCACCAAGAATCACTTGCTCAGATTTTATTACAAGCCTCCACTCTCTCAATACAATACCCAGATCTATTTGGAGCTATGCTCAACAAACTCTACAGAATTCACACCGAATTCAAAACACATCTGCAATACATTTGCTTGTCTTTCTATCATATGCATAAGACCATATAAATAGACAACTGCTTAAGAAATTTTACAAAACCATGGGTATCAAACAATGGGCAAAAACAAAACCATCCCATAAACCTATGGGTAGCCGAAGAGGCGGTTTTACAAAACAATGGGTACCAAAAAAACCATGGGCCCAAAAACAACCCATAATGGTTACCCATTACCCATGGGTTAATAAACCACCCATGAAAATTTTTCTTCGGGGCTTTGCCCCTAATCCCCCTTTGATTAGGGGGCTTCACCCCGAACCCCCGACCCGCTCACCCCGACGAGTGGGACTCACAAAATACTACGAGTGTAACACATAGAAGGTGTACCACACTCTAATATGAAAATAGGTTCCACAAACATAACAATATCCCACTTGGAGATTGATTTCCACCGAGTAAGCTTCTCAACCCTTCACTGTCATCCGCGAAGGCCAACCAAAGCTGAACATAGCTTTAGTTTATCCTTGTGACCACCTTGGTCATCATGTCTCATCCGATGAAGTGATATGTCAACTATATATGCTTCGGTCCGGAGTGGAAAGCAGAGTTCTTAGCTAGGTGTATAGCACTTTGACTATGACTATGCAACTTACATTCCTCCTGCTTATGCCCCAAATCCTCAAGCAATTATTGTAACCAAATAATCTCTTTGTTTTCCTCTGTGGTAGCAACATACTCAGCCTCCGTGGTTGACAAAGCCACCGGCTTCGTAGTTGTGAAATCCACTCACTGCTGTCCCACCTACAATATAAATATAACTTGTCATGCTCCTCCTGCTGTCTACATCTCTAGCCATGTCGAATCTACATAACCACATAAAGTGGTGTCTCGATCCACTATAGCACAAAACTGTCCCCATGTTCTCTCAAATCTTGAAGGATCCACTTTTATCGCTTGCCAATGCTCTTTACTGGATCACTCATAATTCTACTCACACGACTCCCACCGCATGGGCAATATTAGGCCTAGTGCACACCATAGCATACATCAAACTACCAACCGCGATGAGTAAGGTACCTTGGACATCTGGTTTCTTTCTGCTCTGTCTTGGGACACTGCTCCTTTGATAACTTAAAATGGCCTACCAAAGGAGTCCCAACCGGTTTAGCATCATACATGTTAAACCTGTCCAATACCTTCTTAATGTAATCTTCCTAAGATAAATTCAACTTCCATTCCTTCCTATCCCGAGTTATCCTCATACCAAGGATTTGTTTGGCTGCCCCCAAATCCTTCATATCAAAGGATTGATTGAATGTTTCTTGAGTACTTTTATTTCCCTGCATGTTTTTACCGCAACCAACATATCATTAACATACAAACACGAGGATAATATAACTTCCATCCTCAAATTTCTTTGTATATATGCAATGGTCAGAATGACATCTAATATAACCTTGCTCCATCATGAAGCTATCAAACTTCTTATACCATTGACATAGAGCTTGTTTCAAGCCATACAAGCTCTTCTTCAGTTTACACACCATCTCCTCTTTACCTTTGACCTCATAGCCCTCTGGTTGCTGCATATATAGTTCCTCCTCCAAATCACCATGGAGAAATGCATTCTTTACATCTAACTGTTCTAAGTGCAAGTCTTCTGCTGCCACTATTCCAAGAACAGTTCTAATAGAAGTCATTTTTACTATAGGAGAAAATATCTCATCAAAATCTATACCTTGTTTCTATGCAAACCCCTTGACCACCAACCGGGCCTTATATCTTTTCTTTCCTCCTTCTTCATCTTTAAATTTGTACACCCACTTGTTCTGCAATACTCTTTTTCCTTCCGGTAGCTTCACCAAATCCCAAGTCTGGTTCTCCATGAGAGACTTATGCTCCTCATCCATGGCTTTCTCCCACTTCTTATTGGCATGTACCGCATTGCTTCATCAAAGCTCTCTGGCTCTCCACTATCAGCGAGTAATAAATAATAAAGAGAAGGAGAAAAACGTTCAGGTTCTTTTCTTACCCTAGAAGACCTCCTCACTGTAGGAGTTTGGGGTTCCTGTTGAGTAGGTTCCTGAATTGATTCATGGGTCACTTTCCCATCCGGAAGATCCTCTACCACTGCATATTCTTTCTTGGATTCTTCCCTGTTTTCCTGCAACTATTGCTTATACATGACTTTCTCATTAAAGACCACATCCCTAGACCGAATGATTTTCTTATCCTTAATACTCCAACATTTAAACCCAAAGTCATCACCACCATAACCAATGAAAGTACATTTTTCTGATTTAGCCTCTAGCTTGGTCCTATCATCCTTTTCTATATGAACAAACACCTCACATCCAAAGACTCTAAGAAATGAATAATCAAATTTCTTACCATACCATGCCTCCTCATGTATGCCTCCATCCAAGGCACTTGAGGGTCCTTTGTTTATCAAGTACATAGCTGTGCTCACCGCTTCTACCCAAAAAGAAAGAGGCAGTCTTGCATGTAACCTCATGCTCCTAGCACATTCCATTATTGTTCTGTTCATCCTTTCTGATACCACATTAGATTTTGGAGTTCCTGGAACCATCTTTTACCTATGGATTCCATTCTTAGAACAATAATCATCAAATTCATTATTGCAATACTCCCCTCCATTATCTGACCTGAGACATTTTAGCTTAAGACATGTTTCATTCTCTACCAAGGCTTTTCATTTAAAAAAGTGTCAAATACATCAAATTTGTTTCTAATACAATAAACCCAAACTTTCCTTGTTGCATCATCAATAAAAGTAACATAATAACTTGAACCCCTACGAGATGATACCCGAGTGGCCCCCACACATCAGAATGTACTAGCTCTAACTTACTCTCTTTCTTCGTAGGTCCAACCTTGAGAAACCTTACTCGCTTCTATTTCCCATATATGTAGTTCTCGTGAGAAATCCAAACCTCGTTTTCGTATATCTAGGCAAATTCTTCTTTATGATTTTCATGCCCTTATGGCTCATATGACCGAGAGCTTTATAGTGCCATAATGTTGATATCGCATCCGAGGCCACAAGATTACAATCATTAGTACTATTAGTGGTTAAATACAAGGTTCCAACCTTCTTACCTCTTGCCACCACAAGAGCACCCTTGGTAACCTTCCAAGAGTTAGTCAGTAAATATCACAAGATAACCATCACTTCCCAATTACCCCACCGATATCAAATGTCTCCTTAATGTAGGCACATGTCCGACATCCTTCAATAGCCATGTATGCCCATTCGCATCTTAACCACGAACATAACTTTTTCCAACTATACCGCAAGGCTCATCATCACCAAGAAAAACATGCCCAAAATCCCCTGAACATAATCAACAAAATAATGCCTATGTGGAGTAAAGCATGAAAAGAAGCCCCCGAATCTAAAACCCAAGATTCAAGTAATATTATGCAAAGAAACAATCAAAGCATCCCGACATACATTACCCGATGCCACATTTGCCTCCTTTTTTCTTCCCGTTGTTTCTTCTTGTCCCAAAGCTCCCAACAATCCTTCTTTGCATGCCCAGACTTTCCACAGTCCAACATACAATCTTTCTCTTGGATTTTTACCTTGCCCGATCTTTCAATTTTCCACGGTTTCCTCTATTCTTTTGTCTCCCTCTAGTTTCCATTGTCAAAGCATTCCCTAAAGTAGAAGATTCCCTGGAGCTTTTTCTTCGCATTTCCTCGCTTAGAATCACCCCTACAACATCCTCAAACTTCAAATTCGAGTTAGTTGGAACCGAGTTGCTTACCGCCATTACTAGGCTATTCCAACTTTCAGGTAAAGAGCACAAAATTAATAAAGCCCTAACTTCTTCATCAAATTCTATTGTAACCGAAGCTAGCATATTCAAAACCATATTGAAATAATTTAAATGATCTGCTACTGAACTATTCTCAGACATCTTCATATTAAACAAATTTTTCATTAAAAATATCTTGTTAGAGGTAGAGGGTTTTTCATACAACTTCCCTAATGCATCCATTAGATCTTTTGTAGTCTTTTCCTTTGAAACATTAAATAATACCAAAGATGCAAGACATAATCGGATCATTCCAAGTGCCTTCCGATCCAACAAATCCCATTCCGCATCTATCATACTCGAGGGTTTGTTCACCTTCTCAGACAACGGAGTATAAAGATCCTTCTGATAAAGGTAATCTTCCATCTACATCTTCCAAAGACTAAAATTATGCTCGTTGAATTTATCAACCCTAGATCTTCCATCATCTACCATAGCTCCCACTCAAGATAAAACTTTCCTTGCGATTCAACACTTTAGCAAACCAAACTAGGCTCTGATACCAATTGTTAGGAAATAAGAGATAAAATATGTGGAATAATCCCTTACAGAATCGCAACAGTAGAAACTAATATGCAGAAAATATTACAGATCTCAAATAAAAGTGCAGAATAAATAACACAACACATAGAGACAAGATTTAACGTGGTTCACCCAATTTGGGCTACGTCCACCAAGAATCACTTGCTCATATTTTATTACAAGCCTCCACTCTCTCAATACAATACCCAGATCCATTTGGAGCTATGCTCAACAAACTCTATAGAATTCACACCCGAATTCAAAACACATCTACAATACATTTGCTTGTCTTTCTATCATATGCATAAGACCATATAAATAGACAATTGCTTAAGCAGTTTTACAAAACCATGGGTATCAAACAATGGGCAAAAACAAAACTGTCCCATAAACCTATGGGTAGCCGAAGAGGCGGTTTTACAAAACAATGGGTACCGAAAAACCATGGGCCCAAAAACAACCCATAACGGTTACCCATTACCCATGGGTTAATAAACCACCCATGAAAATTTGCTTCGGGGGCTTTGCCCCCGAACCCCCTTCGATTGGGGGCTTCACCCCCGAACCCCCCTGACCCGCTCACCGGCGAGTGGGACCACCGTAAAAATACCCGAGTGTAACACATAGAAGGTGTACCACACTCTAACATGAAAATAGGCTCCACAAACATAACAAAGAAGGATGCATAAAAGAGCTAAAGGGGAAGAAATGTCTAAGGAGACACTAACACGGGAAGGAAAAAAAGAATAAAGGTAGTGGGTAGAAGTTTTGAAGAAGAAAAGAAAATCCATAAAGCATGAAGAACAAGGCCTCGAGATGGTAGGGATGCGATCACAACCGACACGGAAGGATAGACAAAAGGAATTTGCATAGTCACATGGTTGATGGTGACTAGATTATGGAATGAACGATAATGAGTATCCAACAACCAAATAATGTGGTTCAAGGATATTGAATGAAATCATATTACACAAATAAGATCATTAAATATCTCATTTTAAATTTTTAGTTTGAGCGCGAAATATGAAGAATCAAGTGTAGAGGGGAGAGAAGTGGAAAAATTTGGGCACACATCTATAAATAGAAGAGGAGCCACTTGGGTAGAGGGGTTGAGAGGATGAAAGTTGGGAGGCTGGAGATTGAGAGAGGGGTTGAGAAACAAAGGTTAGGATCAGCCATAGGGCCAAAGTGAAAAGTAAGTATGACCAACCCTAGTAAGCGCCAATAGTTATAAACCCCATAGAAAGTAAATATTGTAGATGTTGTATGGATTTTCTAAAATAATGAAACATAAATAGTTTTAGTCTATTGTGTTGGACTCTTAGGAGAAGTAGACTGGGAGTACCGGTGGAGGCCCACACTTCGTCAATTGATATCGAGATGGTTATTTCTTATGGGAAATTGATGAAGTAGAATAAGTAGCAGATTTTTAAATGTGAGGTAGCTAGCATGGAGGGATTGTGTTCTCCATTGTGATAAGTGGGTAGAGAATTAAAGAAAATACATAAAATGATGATTAGAGAAATGGCGCCAAGAAAATGTGATGTGTTGGATGTGGAAGTCATGAAGAATATCAAGGAAATGATGGAGGATCTTTAGGGTCTTTGAGAGGTGCGAAACCGACTATAGAGAAGAGAATAAAACCTAAAGAAGAATGATCTAGTGACCATAGGTGGTGAGGTGGTGAGAAAAGTGAAGGACTCAATAAAGACTTGAGGGCATGATGAGAAGAATGAAAAAGAGTGTTCGGAGAGCACCAAAGGGAGAAGGCATGCATGTAGGCAATAGAAAATAAGAACCTAGTGTGAGAGCATTACCAAGATAAGAGGGTTTAACTATAGGAGTACCACGTAAAGATGTTCCAGTGGATGTACATTAGAAAAAAATCTTGTGAGAGTATCATACTAGAAAAATAGGCTACTTATGAAGGATGATAGATGGTTAGTGTAGACCATGAGCATGTGAGGAAAGGTGTGGGTGTGGAATCACGAGAAGACACCTTGGAACAAAAGGTGGAGCAAGAGGTGGAGGGTGTGCAAGAAGAAGAGAGGCACACATAATAAAAAATAGATGCAAAGGAAATCATCTAAGAGGAGTGTGAAGGTGAACATACACAAAAAAATGGGAGCATCATTGTAGGAGAAGCCAAGAAATACCGGGAGATTTCTAGAGTACACATGAAAAGGGCATACCCATGAAGGAGATCTAGGAGCTATTAAGAGAAGGTGTGTAGAGAATCACAAAAATAGGAGTGCATGATCCAAAGGGAGAATGCGGAGGAGAAAGATGGGATTGAGAGAGGCCGGGAACGGTTCGACCAAGAGGAATTTTCATTGAAGGTAAAAATGTAGAGAAACTAAGGATATTTACTAGAGTGCACATAGAAAGAAATGCGCAAGGAGGAGAAGAGATTGAAAGAGATATCAAGGAGTCATATGGAGAGGATCTATAATTCTTGCACATAGTAGGAGACATAGGAAGAGAAGAGGAGAAAAGGAAGAAAGTGGCATGAAGGAATTTCCATAGTAATAAGGAGGAGAAAACAAAGGTTTTCGGTAGGAGTGAGGTCTAACAGATATCGAGAGGCAAGGGGGAGAAGAATTCCATAGGAAAGAGAGATGTGGAATTGGAAAGGAGTTGCATTAGAGAAGACGAATTCACAAATAAGATAGTATACCGAGAGTTCCCAAATAAGGAATGGCGGAAGAGGGAAGAAATGCACATAGCAAGGAAGAGAGGCAATGAAGAAGGGGATTGAGGGAGGAGAAGCCTAGGGGTGGGGAAAATATTGGGGGAATGAATGCAAAACTCTTCTTTCTTTTGAGTAGACACATATGAGCATCTCATTTCAATCTAATGTAGTAGCTAAATTTGATAACCAAAAATCATGGAAGATCAGGTGGTGTAGACACTAAATCACACACTTTAGGTACATTTCTAGGTCCTAGTCACATACTACTATTCATATGATTCCTAAGTGAGAAAACTAGCAATTGAAAACTATCTTTGGCCTTTTGTATGTGTTTCATGTCTTCTTTCTGGCCTCTTACACCTCACTGCCCAATCGATGCTTTACTGTTTTATCTTTTACCACTCTAGACACCAACACCTGTGCACCCCCGTCCTCTTGGGTGCCCATGACCTATTTGTATCTCACTTGTCCCTTTTAGGCCTCTTATCCGTAAGGCATCTTGTTTTCTTGGTGTTCATCCTTTTAGTTGTTAATTACAAAATTCAAACAAGGGAATCATATAAATACAAAGATATGTGACCATAATAAAGGATTAAGCACTAAGTATCTATTATCATCACCTAAGGTTGCATCCAAAGGAATTCTAAGAGCATCAAAGAATCAATCTAGCTTCATTCAAGGGACAAGGGAATAAATTCTTTTGCATACACTTTATAGGAGGGAGGTTCATTTTGACATCCACACATCTACTTATATTGCTACATCTATCTATTTTTCAAAGTATTCAATGCATCTTGCAAAAGATCCACCTAGGGCACAATTCTTCAATCACACACGTAAATACATGGAGTCGATATGCAAAGTAACACTCGGTTGTAAGTTCACTCTGTCGAGTGACCATTGGGGTCATCTGAATTCTCATTTGTAAAATTTTATTTTTAGGATTTGATGTCTTTTGGGGTTTTACAGGTTCTCTTTCTCTTTGTAGGTTATAGGAGAATTCTACGGGCATAGTGTGACACTTAGGAGATCAACAATGTAGGGAAGGCGACATAGAAGTGACACAAAAGAAATAACTTTCTAGACATTTTCGCAGATCCACGAGCCCCCTGAAGGTCTACGATGCCAACACGACCTAACTTGATCTAGGCACCATAGTCCGGGCAGATCGGCTATCACAAAAATTTGGGCTTGGTCGTGAATTTTTGTCTTTATGTTCCATGAGTTTTCCAACTTAGCACATCTTCATTATTATTGCAAAATCAGATAAGTATCTTATTCTATCTCTTACAATTAGGATTTCAATTTCCATTTGTTTATTGCATAGGTTAGAGTTGTACTTCATTCCTTATCATTGTGTTGTTACATTGTATTTAGGGTTTAACATATTTTCTATATTTGTTAAATCATTTGGTGAACCCATGCTTGAACCCGCCTTACTTCTAGGTATTTATTATCTTTTTATTATGGATCAATCTTATTGACCATTTATGAATCCCATCTCTAAGATCTAAGTGATCATCTTTCTCAACATCCCCAAGATTTAGATATACTTTTATTTTCTTCTCATGAGGAGGCCACCAATCTTGCGAAGATTAATGTTCCTACATCCATCTCCAATTCCATTCCCATTGCTACTCAACCTCCCTGCTTCCACTCTTCTCGCCCACTTCTACTGTCCCGATTTTTGTTCATACTCCCACCAAATTCTTCACTCCACCTCTTGTTTCTCACATGTGACAAGTATCTTCCACTAGCACTCAAGACCTAACATCTCTTTATTAGGATCTTTAAGTTTAGATCCATCAATTACAACAAGATACTTCTTGTGCATCTCCATTTCTAGATTCCAAATTACTACTTCATAATCCTTTAGTGCCCACCATTTTCACTTATGCAATTCTACCTAATTTCATCACTCCCAAGTTGCCCATTTTTAATGGCTATGGTGACCCTCAAGAGAATCTCCTACAATATTATGTAGGATGTCTAGATTATGTGGATGATCACACTTTACTCGCAAATCTCTTTCCTAGAAGTCTTCCAGATTATTCACTATGTTGGTCCTAAAATCTTCCTATCCAGTCAACAACATCTTTTACGCATTTATCTGATGCTTTTCTCACTCATTTCTCTATTAATATTGGCTCTAAGATATCCTATGTTCAACTAGTGCAAATTAAACAAGGACCGAAAGAGCATCTAATGATTATGTCTGCGATATAAGAACAACTTAGCTAAGATGTCTAATTGATTCACAGACTCTAAACTTCAATATCTATTCATCCAAAATTTATCATCACCTCTCCAGGAGAGTGTCATCTTTGAGACATCTCTATCATTTGATCATTTATGTCATACTCTTAAGCTACGTAAAAGTAAACTATTATCTATGGGCAAGCTTAAGTATCATGAGCAAGCTTCATCTTCTACACAATTTCAAAGTAAATAAACTTTCAAGCCATCTACTAAACCTACTGAAGCTAAAGATATTGTTAATGTTGTATCTAATCCTGAAAAGCTTCAATGACAACCACCTAAGCATACATTTACTAAATTTCCTTATGCTCTACATTCTCTATTGTCGCAAATTGTTGAGAGAAATTTAATTACGCTTCCTCCTCCACTCAATCTGGACCCATATCATCCTAAAGGTCACAATTACAATGAAAATTTAAGATGTAACTATCAACAATGCATTGGGCATTCTACAGATCGATGTTTCAAACTTGGCATCTTATTCAAGATCTCATTGATAATAATGCAATTGATATTCTTAATCCTACAACATCTACACAAGTCAATGAAAATCACAAGCTCAAGATCTTTAACAATTCTCTTTCTAAGCATGAAAAAAATCCATTGACTCTTCATCTAATCATACATATCACGCAATGCCTCCTCCTTCATCGAGGGCTCATGATTTTCTAGTTGCTCACATTGATGCATCTCCACCAATCATTGCATTCTCTGATCATGAATATCACACTACATTATCATCTGACACATTACATATAAATGATTCTATTGGGCCTCATGTTATCAATAATATAGTGATTGATCCATCGATTCATAAGTATGTGTGCTCTATTGGAATTCTTGTTTCTATTGACTATCCACTATCACATATTTCATATCCGGTTCCTAAATCATATAGTTATGTCAAGCTTCTAGTCACACTTGGTACTCTTACCATGTTTGTGCCATTTATTTTGCCACCTTATATCAAAGGGAGTTACGTGTTCTTATGTCTTCCACAGCTTACATGATACTCAAGCTATAATTTCCATGAATCACTTGTGTCTAAATTTTATTCATAGCAAAAAGGACATTAATATCAACAATGTTCTGCCATGCACACCATGGTCACAACCTCCTCTTGAGGTTATCACTACATTTTCTAGAGCATCTTGGTCCTTGTGACCTATCAAATCTAAAGCGCAATATAATCTTAGGTCTCCCATTTGAACACGACCTACTCAAAGCTTATCGATCTACTAGTCCATCTCATCAGTCTAGGTCCACCACGTGGGTGACTCCTTCACATAGGTATACACCACCTCCTTGGTTTCCTTCACATATGTGTTCATCCCCTCTATGGTGTCCTTCACATAGGTTTCCATCACCTCATAAGTCTCATGCACATAGATCTCATTCACCGATACATCATCTATCTCATAAATCTTTGATCTCATACGGTCACACATCTTCATCTCTCCAAGCATTGAGTGGAGGAATTTTACAAATCACTTTTTCGGATAGCTTATTCATCAACATACACTTGGGAAAATCATGCTTACTATCCCTCCCTTCTATCATTATCGGGTTCCTCACATTTCTACTATTTCACTTCGGATTCACATTTAATCTTTCACACACATCTTAGACATCTTGATACACTAGTATCGTCATTACCCTATGACACACTCTTGTGCTATAGTTCACACTTGATGAGTTGAGGGCATATTAATGAAACTCACATAATACATATGACACATTTCACACTGACGCATTCATGAAACATATTTCTAGCATCACATGGTCACATTACACACTTCCGATGATGCAATCTAGTTCCATGGATCATATTCGACTGTTGAGGGTCTAAATTTGAAATGAACCTCACCAAAGTCACTCACTCTCTACGATTTATGCTTTTTCGATCACATCTTCCTAGCGCACATTCATCATAGCACACTTCCCGATGACGTAATCTAGTTCCACAGTTCATACTCGACTATTGAGGGTCTAAATGTAAAATGAACCTCACCACACTCACTCACTCTCTATACTATATGCTTTATCGATCATATCTTTTTAGTGGACAATTCAAACCTTTTCCCGATGACACACTCTTGTTATATGGTTCATTCTTGACTACTGAGGGGGAATTTCTAAATTAACCTCATTTCATGCATACTCATTCACATTCGCTCAAGGGGCACGCTGATCCTATCAAACACACATTTCCTTCTATTCTATTCACAGTCACAACATCGCATATCTTGGTTACACATTGTTCTTGCTTAATTATACTCACATGTACAATTTTACTATGTTAGACATATTTTTCTTACGTCATTATCTTTTCTATATACTGAGATGCATGTTCACTTTCCTTTTATTTTGTGAATGCATAATTTACACTAGATATATTACGGGAAGCATTGATGTTTGACATTATACCTCTTACTAGTCCCACGGTCGCTCTTGGGGGAATCTACTTTTATACACACTATAGGTGATATTTTTTCATTTTATATTACTTTCTATTATTACTAAAACTCTATTCTATATCATACCTTACATGCTTTGACATACTTTTATCTTTATCACATGGTAATGGGTTCTTCATGTGCAACATTTGCTTTGTGGAAACTATTTTCCATCATGGTTATCTGTTACTCTTTTCTTGTCACTTTTTTCATTGTTTGCTATTATATGTCATTGTTTACAGAATATTCCCTTTTTCTTATGTGCCCATTGTATGCTTTTGGCTGCTTCATCCACGATTGTATTGCAACATTGTGAGTGATGTCCCATGTTTGAAACCCACTTTTCTGGTCTACATTGTCTTCTTGCTTGTTAGATTACACATTGTCTTTTATATGTGTATTTATCTTGTTTGCACTAACACATGTTTCTAGCCACTTTGTTTGCATGTGCCTTGGTTTCTACTAAGCACATACCCCCTGCAAGGTTCGGTTTCATATCAGTCTAAGGTCCTCTCCTTTGGGACACATCCTCATAGTGATGTCACATGCACCCTAAATGAGAGGGGCATACATTGGGTGAATCAGTCACCCCATTCAACAATACATAGTCACAATTCAAACGTGCACATCACAGAATAACACAATCTTTAGTTACATAAGGGCTCAATACCTGACTTGGATCCTTAGTACAACACAAATGCCAATGCTTAGATATAGACATGAGCACACTGGGCACTCCTAACCCATCCTAGGTGCCTATGACCGGGGAAGTTACAAAGTTTTCTCATATCAACATAGTTCTTAGTGGTTTACACAACGGTTTTCATAGAACAAGGACAATCATCTAACAATCAACATGCATGTTATCTCCTTTTTCTATTTCCTTTGGATCAAACGAGATCAAAATTGATCAAACTGGAACAAATAAGGATCACACCATCTAATGTGGTGTATAAATTATCGAGAAGTAGTCATGTTTGGAGAATAACAATAGACGTTTCTCCCAACACTTCTTATATCGTAATGTGAGATTGCCCAAAATTACCTACACTCTACGTGAGATTGATCGAAAAAATTGTTCCTAACGTGAGATCGACCAAAAAAATTGTTCTTCTACAGCATTTTAGGACATTTTCTATCCTTATTACTCATCACGGATCAGGTGTACATGTTCATTTTCACATTTTTACATACTTGGATTGAATTTTTCATATACACATATTTGACAACTCTTTTTCTCTTCTCTTTTGTAGGTCTGTCTTTATGGGAAGCAATAATCACATCATCGAGCATATCAAGCGAGAATGAAAATAGGTATAATGTGACATATACATATACAACCCTAGGGTCACTTCCTCTTCTTTAGCTTACACACTTCATTTTATCACTCCACACTTTTTCTTGTCTCCTCGACACACTTTCGCCATAGTTGCATGTTCTAATCAATAGTTTCTTATCCATATTACTCACATACACACATATACCTTTCTTTTTCTTTGCATTTCATGTCAATCTTTCTATCAATACTTTCTCTTATCTACACTATGAGAACACCTTACTATATATATCTATGCTTCTGATTCTATTTATGCTCTTATGTCACTCTACACATGCTTTATTCCTTATCCTTACCTATGGATCCTTCTATTCATGATACACATACTACTTTATATATATGGTATATATCCTTTTATTCACTATATATACTTTGGCTATTCTTCAATGCTTATTTCACTAAATCATGTCTTATTCTAGTCCGAGCTATTAAAAAACCCTCCAATATTGGAATATGAAATTGCCATTTTTGGATTCCAAAATGTTAAATATTGGAATTATTTGCACTCCAAAATCACACATATTGGATTCCAAAATTGCACATATTGGATTCCAATATCGCATATATTGGAATCCAAAATCACATATATTGGAATCTAAAATCACCTATATTGGAATTATATGTACTCCAAAGTCCCATATATTAGAATCTAGAAAATCAAATATTGGAATCCATTATATGGGCTAGCGTCCGCTAGGCATTATTTATGATTTGTTATGTACAGAACATGTTTATGTTTTATAAGGGCTAGTGGTGCCTTGACCATTATTTATGCTATGTTATAAGGGATAGTGGTTACCAACCATTATTTATGCTATGTTATAAGGGCTAGTGACCGTTGGCCATTATTTATGCTATGTTATATGGTCTAGCTGATGCTAGGCATTATTTATGACATGTTATGTATAGAACATGTTTATGATTTATACGGGATAATGAACATATTCTCTTTTCCTTCAATGGTTGCAACAAAGGCCACAATGTGGTGTTAAATTTGATGCTCGTTTAGACATATTTTATCATTTTTATATAGGCTAGCGTGGCGCTTAGGCTAATGAATTTCAAGAGATGTGAGACACTTCCAGGTTAATTTACTATGATGTGATTGAACCTCACTATAACTAGAGAATGACTAAAGATATTATGAAGAAACTAGCAGAGGGCATTGATCAAGACTATGAGAATATAATTAAATGTAATTTGTCTTCTAATGCGCATGGTAGTGGTGCGAACCACCATCTTCTTCATAAAAGAATACATAGAAATATCTTCAACGATCTTCTTCGTCCAACCTGATGATATTCGGCCGTGGGAGAATTTTTTAAAATCTTCATTACCCTCCTATTTAAGCTCCCCGAATCTCACTTTGTTTGATGCCATCATTGTCATCCCTAGCTTAAGGAAAAGGAAAAGAAGTGAAATCCTCACACATTCAGAGAAAATTTATCATTGGTCTGCAGACACTCAAATTACTGGTTATTGTAGTAAAACCCTCAAATAAAAATAAAAATAATTATGCTCGCATAACATTCTTGTCAAGGTTTTTGAGTTAATATTTTTTTAGGGTTTGAGGTGTTTGAGGGATCCCTATTCTCTCTACCACAAATCTTAAGCAATTTATGGTTACGGTCCCGTCAAATCTTCATATTTTATTTAGATTTAAGTGAATTTAAATAGTAAATTACTATTACAAATAAAATTAAACAAACATGTTCGTTAAAGTGGATACTTGTTGAATGTAATCAACAAAGGATAATCTTGTTTGAGAGAGATGATGTATGAAATTACGGGGCAGTTGATCTCTACATGCATTTGTAGCAAGGAACTCTTATGAGAACATGTTTCTAAGAAAAAGAAAGATACCAACTCAAGTCCTTTATAGTGCATCTATGTATCTGTTGCATATTTCGGTATGAATTAATTTTAAAAGCTAGTTATTTTATTATGGCATCATTATTTTTGGGGGAACCATATTATAAATCATAGAATAGGTAAATATCCTTCCACGTCACATTCCTTCAAGAATCATATATCTAAAACCTGCACTACTCACCATAGAGAGAAAATCAAATAATAATTGACTTTATAGTACTTGTTGCTTTCACATGATTTGATAAGAAGCATGTTAGAACCAAAACAAGTTTAGTCGAAATTGAAACAATATTTAACTAAATGTGAGATAAGCTCTTTATGATAAGTTAAAATAAGTAAAAGAATCCATAGAAAGAAGGAAATATGCCTACTTTTAAGTCTTCCTTGCTTTGATTTTTAAAAATGGTTTCCTTGGCGTGGACCATTCCACTCGAGAGGGTAAGATTTTTTTGACATTAGGTAAAATAGGGTTGAGTGGATGACCTAGTACATAAAATAGATCCAAAATAGATCGAGATATTCAATACCAAACCATACAAAAATATAATCCAATCCAAAAAGAATCAAAACAAACAGCCAATACAGTAAATTAACAACAATAAAAACACAAAACTAACAACACTAAACAATAACCTAACAACAACCAATACTTTTTCATTTTCTCCAAGTTAGCCACAGAGTGGCCCATTCCTTAGCTAGTGATTCAATGTTAGTGCCCAGAGTGGTTACATCAGCTTTAGATAGTTCTATTTTCCTCTTCTTTGATGTCCCCTACTCTTCACATTTTTTGTAGACATTAGCCAACTATCCAAGAGTTTGAAGATGTTGTAAAGTGCACTTGATAGTCGAGAATACTTCACTCAGTGAAGTTCAGAAGTATAGCCTTAAGATGATCCACGTCACTATTTAAATTCTTACAATTTTCTTATAGAACCTCCATACTACCACCCATTATGACTTGAACCACATCCTCAACTTTCATCTTCATTACATGCCGGTCATTAAGTATTGCTTGGATAGTGCTTTTAGTAAGCCAAGTATCACGTTTCATGTTTTCAAGGTCTCTAACCAATTTACCAAGATTAACTCCCTGTTTCACACCACCTTTTCAAGCACTTCCATTTGGGTCTTTTCTTGGGTGTCAACTGAAACCTACCTCCTCTGTTGACTCGGTTCCCATTTTTCAACCTTCTCAATAGCTACCACCTTTAGGTTGTCTTATTTTAGGTCTTAGAGGCCTTGCATTGCTTCAACTTCTACATCATTTTTATCATCCCCTTGATCGAATCGGGGATTCGCTAGACTCCTCATTCTCAGAATTAGTTTCATCTTCCACAACATAATCTTCAAGGGATTTTGATAGGACACTATCCCCATTAACCATTTTATCCATATCCAATATTGATCTCTTCACAATGGCCATAATAAAACCATGATGTAGGGAATATTGATTTTTCCTTTTTGTAGTGGTCCAAGGTAGCACATAGAGAACGAAGTATATAGTATGGAAAACTAAAACTATGCCCATGTCTGAGGAAATTAAGCATGGGAAGATGGTAAGAATAGATACATTTGTGGTATCCCTCAAGAGTGAAAACTAGATTAGGTTAAGGGCCATTTTGTTGAATGGGGGAGGTAAGGAATCCCTAAGAAATCCCATAAAATGAGGGGTTCCTTACCTCGCAGAAATAACTTCATTTCATCCGCTAAATCCTTTTTGGGTTTGTAAACTTTACATCCTTCCATGGGTATGCCCATAACATAAGCCACCATTTTGATCGATAATTCAATATTTACTACCCGAAACACCACGTTGCCCTCTATCCATTTCTTGGTCACCGCCTTTGCCAATCTGAAATCCTTATTAAGCTGCTCGTTGTACCCCTTAAAAATATTTAAGAAAGGGGACAATCCCATTCGGTCAAACACCTCCATAGCATCAAATTTAACATCATTGAGATCCCAAGGCTTATTACGAACCAAATATTCCCCCATATTCCTATTAACAACCAAGATATCACGAAGAAAAAATCTATATTCAATGTTACACAGACCCGACCACACAACTACAATACCAATACACCAAGTATTACAAGAACATTAACATCCCCTTAATAGTTATAAACCCGGTGAAAGTTGCATTACAATAACATTAACATCCCCTTAATAGTTATAAAACTTGGTAGCGTTTGCATTACAAGAACATTAACATCCCCTTAATAGTTATAAACTTGGATTCCAATAGAGGAATAAACCCGGATTACAAGAACATTAACATCCCATTAATAGTTATAAATGTGTGACGAAATTCATCATTAACCCCCCACATCACCTTCGCCATCCTTGTGTACCTCGAAAG
This sequence comes from Taxus wallichiana var. yunnanensis, assembly GCA_018340775.1. Lineage (NCBI taxonomy): Eukaryota > Viridiplantae > Streptophyta > Pinopsida > Cupressales > Taxaceae > Taxus > Taxus wallichiana. The sequence goes on along the minus strand of CM031239.1, from coordinate 607,976,157 downwards.
AAGGGACATGAAATCACTACGGAAATTTTCCTCCCACACTTGACACTTTAAATGAAAATTAAAATTATCCTACTCCCCTTGTCAAGAGGATATATTTTCGTAATTAAATATAGATATGAAATAAATTAAAACTCCTTTTCTAAAGGTAGAATTATGGTAAATCATTTTAAGAAGTATTTGAATTTCATTGTAATACTATTCGTCACACTGGAATCCCAAATTCATAGAATAATTCATTGCAAATTAAAACTGTTTTCACGATATCTATGAACACACTAATTGTTAAAGTGCCTGACAATTTTTCTATTCTTTCTATACTTTTAAACTGATGTGAACAATTTCTACAAGACAGGTTTGAAGTCGAGTGGATAATATGACCTTAAAAAATAAAATTAAGAGAGTTAATACTTAACGCTCGCTAGGTAATGCCATTGTATCTTATTGAGGTAAATTAACATTAATCAAATAATAATTCACTAGAAATAAAAATATTATGTACACTTTTTTAATATATTAAGATATCTATTATCATTTAAATCCTTTATTGTATTATAAATTTCCTAAAGATAATCACACATATTATACATATAAACATTATTAAGATAGTCAGGCACATTATATAGAAACTTGTTGTCAAATAAATTTAGGGAAAAATTACATAATTTTATTTTTAGATAGTTAAGCGTTTTTTTTGGAGCTATGAACCGGAGGGTTGATGGGTCCCCACCCTACAAGTATCCCACATTTTGATCAATGAAAGGCTACATATAAAAATAAAAACAAGTACAAAAGATAACGAGGCCAACATGTAACATGAATAACCTAGCACAGTAAAACCATACATCCGTGAATACAAAAACAAGAGCGGGAATGATAGAGAAACCCTAGGGTTCCACCTAGCCAAACATTGCAATAATATTGAGAAAGGAAAAGGACGGACCAAGAACACACTTCAAGTACACCACATGACTAGGAAGGGGTGAGGTAGCTTTTGTGAGTGCGATGAGGTCCATGGATGACACACTGGAGATAGATACCCCATCGAATCGACAAATGTTTGGAACAGAGTCAAAAAATTTAACTAGGACCCAAATTTTCAATTCCACGGCATCAAAAATCTTACTTTCAACCTAGAAAGGTGATAGACAAGGATACAACTTTGCAAAGAGACAAGGAAGGCATACTTTTGCCAGAGATTCAACCAAACCCACATGATTTTCTAGGTAAATGAAATGGGACGTGACTGCAATGACCACTACTTTATTTACACACAACACCAGGAAAATGAACATGAAGATGCTTGCAATCTCGGAGTTTACACAAACTATCCTATGATTTGGAGATAATCCACACATAGGACATTCAAAATCGCAATCATAACATCTATGGAGTCTACATGTAGAAGACATTGTGAAGATGGTGATAAACACCGTAGAGAGGAAATTCATTTCGCTTCTTGATGCACAAGAGGATGAATGGAACATAGGTAGATTCCATGAGAGGGAAGGAGAAAAAAATAGAAACGCAAGAAAATGAGTGAGGACGGTGAAAGCACAATCCAATTAAATACTCCTCGATTTGGTGTGAGGAAGTTCGGTCTGCAATAAAAAAGGATGGTGTCATCAACATTTTCCCATGCATTGGCTAGATTATTTGATGAAAATGATCTTATATTATATTAAATGCAACATGATACAAGATTCTCTCAACAAAATAAGTGGGCGGTATGAGAGAAATCCCCAAAGCCACAAGCACATTGGGCCAAACCTAACAAAACAACAAAGAAACAAATATAAGGGGGTTTGAAGAACACCAAAAATAAAGGCTAGATTATGAATAAAAGCTACCTGTAATTAATAAACACACGTTATACAAAATCACATTACTAAAGACAGTCACACACATTATACAAAAATGTGTTATCAATTAAATCTATGGAAAAATTACATAATTGTAATTGGGTTATTGATTTAATGACATCACATACGTCTCCACATCGTCTTCCACATCCTTCAATAGTTACATTATAGGCCACAATTCATCTATCAAGTACAATTGTAATATGCATTATAGGCCACAATTCTTCCTTCAATTTGTAGTGTATATTTGTAGCCTAGACATCCTTACTTAGCTTTTCCATGCTTTCTTCCAGCCTTCCCGCTCATTTTTGTGCATGTTTTGGCTTTAGTGTAAGAACTACCTCCTAAGAAGGGCACGGTGCTAGGACCACCGACCTCTTAGGCTTGGGCGGCGGTCCTAAGACCACATCCCTGCATAGGGTGGTCCTAAATGATTTTTCAATAACTCTTTATGCATTTTTTGACATGTGATGCTTCACCCAACTAGACTTTTAGGGTGCGTCTGTGAACCAAATTGCCTAAAAATAGTCTTGATGGTTTAGTTTTCCTTCCCTCTTCTATTTTTAAATAGATTTAATTAGTTTAACTGCCTCTTCTTTCCTTGTGCATGAAGGAAGGCACATCCTCCAATTCTTATATATTCCATGCTTGTATTCAAGCAAAAAGGCTGAGAATTTTTTGTGTATCTTGCATTGTATTGCTACACAATCTTGCTAGGAATTGCATAGCCAAGCTCATATCTCTTGTGCTATCTCTCTTCTACTTGCATTTCATCTAGACTACCTTCAAGCTGCCATTGCTCAAGTGCCATCCTCTCTGCTGTTTTTCTTGCATTCCCAATCCCTTGGACTCATATGAACACGGAGAAAGAAAGGACAAACTGAGGGGAAAATTACTACACAATGCTGGATTTACCTCTGTTATGTGAATTCTAGGTTGGATTTTTGTTTGATTTCCTTCATTCTTACAATTTATCATTGTTACATCATATCAAATAGAGTAGAAATCAATTTCCTTTCATTTACAAGTAATTAGTTAATTTCCAAGAGGGTTTGAATCTTTCATAGCAACCCCCGGTGATGGATCCTCTTCTTCCATCCCTATGGATCTGAAGGAGAGAATATCTGTAGGAGGTTGTCTACATATCATAGATCATTTGGAAAATTTCTTGTTTTAATTTAGTTTAGTTTCAATACACTTATCACAGGTGAATAACCACACCGGGTTATTTTTCTTGTTTAGTTTTAGTGTATAAATATTTTAATTATTTAGAATAGAATTAAATTGTTGTTTGTGATTGTAATATTTCAAGTTTTGTGATTTGTTTAGATTAGTTTCCTTTTCAGTAGTATATATAGATTGTTAATTTCATTTAGTTTACATGGACACTTCAAACTAGTTTAACACTTAGATCCAAGTTAGGAAAACAAACCATAGGGAATTTATGCTACCCATTCATAGCCTCTAAATCTCCCTTTGCCAACTCAGCTACAGGAGATCACACTACCAGATCTTAGTCACTGATCCTCCTATAGTTAGCCACACACATTCAACATCGGCTGCTCTATGACATGACCTCGGGGGTCGAGTGTGGTTGAAGGTTGCATGTCAATTTTCATCCGTACAAATTGGTGAACCCGACGTGAAGGATTAATTCCTTCTTGTTTCCTTTTCTTTCATTGCTATTACCTCATCTTTCCATTTCTTCCCCTATTTTGGTAGGTATTTTATACTTTTAAAATATGTCTGGAAGAGATTTTGGTGGGCCATTTGGCTTTGATAGATATTACACCAACGTGCAACCACAACAATCCCCTTCTCTTTCAAGGTGGGGTGACAATTACACAAGCAACATCCAAACCTCCCCTAGTTACACTTCAAACCCCATTAGCTATGTAAGGATGGAGGAGGTTGATCAACCGTTAAACATGCAATATGGTCAACCCAATGCAAACCATGTTGTTATCACAAATGGAATAGGTTCTTACCATAGAGTCTTGTCAAGACCTCACATTTCCATGTAATCAACAAGAGGATGATCTATTTACATGAATAACTAATCCTCTTCATCAGATAGATGAGTCTTTGGATAGAATGAAGGCTTCAACCTCTGAGATTTTGAATACCTATCCTAAGATTCTTACTTCTGAGGAAGACAAGAATTATAACACTGAACAATTCATGACAGGGTATCATGAGCCTGCTCAATCAAACCCTACACCACAGGCACCCCAACAAGGGACTCAATCCTCTCCCAACGATCTCATTTCTACTTTAGTGGGGAGGATTAGAGAACTAGAAAGTGCCTAGACTTCACAACCAACACATGCAGTAGGGCATAACATGGGGTATCTAGTTGAAAACAAAGGATACATCCCTTCCAATGAGAAACCAAATGCAATATCATGTACAACAAGGTTATCCGGTTCATTCAAATCCAGGTGATCTTCTCATAGGGTTAGACACACTAGGGATGGGTCCTCATCCTTCTCAAGCTTATCCTATGCAAGGGCTTTCCGAAGTGCATTCTTGAATGCCACCACAACAAGAATGTGACGTTCCCTGGTTTTATGCCCGCTAGTCCATATCCTGGTACTATCCCACCTTACATGCATATGTATTCAAAAACTCCCCAGATGGACCCATATACCATTCCTGCTCCCTACATGCCATATCAAGGGACCCCATATGTTCCCGTCAATGCTTATAATGCATCTTATCCAACTCCTCCTCCTCCACCTCCTCATCAAGGATCTTCAATGGTGGAATCTTACACAATGGGTACATACAGCTGAGTACTTAAAGGAGCCTCTTGACTTCACCATACGTGGTGTCATGCTTCCATGCCCATTTCGGATCTTCCAAAATTTAAGGGAGAAGGAGACCCGAATGCTCATATCAAGGCCTACGCTATGCTATTGCTATCAAGGAATTGCTTCCTTGGGATGTTGTAGTGGCTAAGATATTTCCAAAGACTCTGAAGGAATCACATTGGATTGGTATTACCATATGATATTAGAAGCTTCTATACATTCCTTTAAACAACTTTTTTTGAGTTCATCAAGCATTTGACATGAACAAGTTGTTTGTATAAGGATTAGGGAGTTTCTGCATATTAGATAGGAGCAAAATGAATTTGTTCACCCATTTCATCTAGAGATGGCACCAAGTTCTCTATTCCTCTACAAGTGCACCCAACATGGACCAGATGGAACTTTGTGATCTTTTCCTTCACTCGCTCAATCGAGAGACTAAGGAAGAGGTCCAAAAGTTTCCTTTCCATAGTTATGAGGAAGTATTGGAAGGTGTGCTTTGATTGACCAAGCCGCTATAGATAGTGGGCGTAAGATCTATGGTCCCAATGGGAAATTGGTATCCCCAAATCAAAATAATGCAAATTATCAAAACAATGGTGCCAACAACCAAGGACCTAAGGGTGTGAATCACAATCATGGTGCTACCATGAATAGTGCTATTGATCAAGCCAAGAACATTGGTTTTCCAAACAACAAAACAATAACAATAACAACAACTCAGAAATCAAAGAGGCCCTAACACTATGTGTCTATCAAACAGGTGTGATGTAAATCATCCACCAAAAAAAAAAATCAAACCCAAGGCCCAAACCAAGTATCAAAACTCTGGCCAAGGGGCAATGAATCATGGTTATAACAATCAATTTCAAAACTACAACCGAGGTTATAATCAACAACAACAAGATGCTTATCAAAGGCCAAGAGATTATGAACCTAACCTATATTGTGGTTTCCATAAGGTTTGAGGTCATGATGATAGGAATTTCCACGTGATTGCAACAAGTTTCTGCAAAGACTTCCCAAAAACCAAAGGCAACTCTTTGTAGACATGTTCCTAGAAAATCTTGAAACAAACTCACAATCGACTAGTCATAGACAGACTGTAGCTCCTCAGAATGCTAATGTGAATATTTGTGAGAACCCTAACATCCTGAAAATTTCAAGTGAATCCTAAAAATATAAACAAGGGCATTCCTATAGGAAACAATGACCATGAAGCCTCAACTTCTAATAACTCTCGGGTTTCTCCTAACCTTGGTTCAAATGATAATACAAAAATCTTGGGATTAGTTGAGCTAGAGGTTGAGTGTGAAATTAATGCAACAACTAGATGAAGGAGTATGTTTCACAACCCCTACCCACTCTTTCCTTCCCATAGGATGATGTTCCTACAATCAAAACTAGTAGGAGCCTATGATTTAATATCGGATTTGAACAAGACCTTTTCTCACATTTGTTTCTAGATTTTTTAAAGAATTCACTGCGCATCATTTATGCATTGCTCAATGCACTAGGTCTTGGTCATCTAATCCATGTTACGCCACCTCCTAGTGCTCAAATAAATCATATTGACTTTGACATACATCCTCCTGGGACAGAATGATAGGGATATTGGGTTTGTTTTCGATATAGACAAGATGCCATCTGATGCTGAAATTACCAAAGAGGTGATCCTACCTTATTTTTACAAGTTTGGGTTTATAAAATTGCATTAAGAGAGCCATGATTGATGATGGGGCTGTTGTAAATGTGGTTCCCTTCTCTTTCTTGCAAAAGTTGGGATATGGAGAGACAAATTGTTCCTCTACAAGAAACATGTTACGGGGTATGATAAGTCTTAAAGTGACCTCGATTGGAACCATAGTTCTTCTAGTCACACTTGGTCCAAAAACCATCTTGATGGAGTTTTACATTATCGACAGGGAAAAAGTTATAACATGATCCTCGGGAGACCTGGATTCATCGAATGAAGGCTATCCCTTCTACCCTATTCCAGGAGATTAGATTCCTCCATTTGGGGAAGGTCTTCATCACTCAAGGGGATCCTAAGCCCTTTGATATACACTTAGAAAACCTCAAGAAGAAGAAAGGAGTCCATACAGAGTATGAACTTCCTACGAATCAATTGAACAAACCACCTCCATCAAAAGAGTTAGTCCCGATCACCCCGGATGCATTCCAAAGGTTGAAGTCATTGACCCAAAAACATTTGAGGTGGAAAAAATAGATAAGGGTAAATCAATATCTATGGAAATAGTGTCCACTAAAACCACAATGGGAATTATGAAACTCTTAGAGAGTGTGATGATCGATCTTCCTCCCATTTGAACCACAAGGGATGGGTAGTCTTCTCGGTTTAGCATCTCTTCCCTCCGATGACCTAGGTCTAGGTGTAAACATGATAGAATTAACAAAATGAAGAAGGGAAATTTGAGATTGAAATGATGCCCATCAAAACCATCTCGAGGGTTTTCTATTCTAAACCCTAGTTTCAACCCATGTGCATTTGAAACTAAGCTTTCCATATCCATGGGGCAAGGCCTCATCATTCAACAAGTGTCACAAGTAAACACAATGCTCTACATAGGAAACAAGGCCAAGAAACATAGTCATGCTCACCCACACACCATGTCTCAAGAATGTGACAAAGAGGTGCATGAATGCCTCTTTTAGAAAAATGATTTTAATGATTGGACATATACACTTCTGGGAAAGGGTTGTAAGTTTAAACCTAGAATGGTAGGCCCTTGTCAAGAGAATGGAAATTTTGAGGATAATGGTTCTCTGTTGTGTACTTTTAGGGGTGAAGAATTTGATATTCATCAACTTTCTTCACCTTAGACATCATGACATGTAGTTTCACCTGCATTTCCATATGTACATTATTGCATCCGCATTGCATTTTCATCTTCCAGTTCATTTTGTAAAATTTGTGATCAAGGGACTTATTCTTATAGAAATTCCTAAAAAACTTTAAAAACATTGGAAAAACATTCAAATCATATCTCTTCAAATTTTCATGGTATCATCAATTGTTTTCGAATCATTTCATCAATCCAAACAAGATAAGACAAAGTTTTGAAAGTAACCATACCAAGGCCTGCATACTTGGTTCTACTTATAGTCTCTTTCTAGATTAGGTGTCTTTGCCTATAGTCTATTCTAGAAGCTTCATGGTGTCACATCTATCCCATATAAATATCTCTTTGGAAATAAGAACATTCTAAACATTTTTCCTAGATAAGTAAGTCAAATGCAAATCCACAAAAATTTTTTATTTTACACATTTCTTTTCCCTACCAACCTTCGGTGTTGAGCCTACATCTCTTACTAGTGATGTAGGGTTGGGAAAGGAGAGAAATGCCCTTACTCACCTATGCCTTGTCCATGGTGATGAGCCCATACTTCCTACTGGTAGCATGGGGCAAGGTGTAGGGGTCTCTTTGACAAACTTGAAAGTTAGAAACAATTCATTCAAATGTTGTGAAATCATAAATCAAAACAAAGTGAGTTAGATGTCCAAAATTCCAAAAGATTTTAAAACCTCAAAACCATATTTTTCAACCAAGTGGCCATCTACGGATCTAAGTCTAGATAAACTGGAAAGCAATTCACATTCTAAACTATGAAGAAAACTTGAGTAGAGTGAGGTTGTAGTGTCTCAATTTGGTTTTTCAAATCCTTGTCTTTCTCTCATCATTACCATTCAAAAAATTTCTATAACTTGTGCCCCTTCTAGCTCTTGGTGTTGAGCCCTCGCATCTTACTGGTTGCGTGGAGTTAGGAGTGGGGCAAGTTCATTCACTTATCATATCACTCTTTTCACATGTTTTTCCAAAACAATATGAAGTACCAAAAGTTTCTTAGAGAAACTAAAGTTCAACATCACAATGTGATTGCATTATCATATATCAGCATTAAAAAAAAAAAAAGAAATCATTTGTTAGCATTCATATCCATTGCATACATTTTGAAAAGCATAGAAAATCAGAAATTCTAAACATCTAAGAGTACACATGTGAATCAAATCATAAATGGAAGTCAACTCTATGCAAGGAATAACTGAGCCAAAAAGAGATATATGTACATATCATGGTGTGTCATAGTTTTTGTACAATGCCATCACACACTAGGTGTGGTCAAAATGCTCACAATGAGCACAAAATACCAAAACATCATATATGCCTCACAAAATGGAGACTAAGCAATAAAGGCACTCTTCCTATCCGCCTCTTTGAGGCCCCTTATGACCACTCTAGTTACGAATTTCTTAGGAGTTCTTCTCAAAAGTATTCAAAAACAAAAAGGGCCAAGCCTAATGCAAAATACCATTCCCAAATCCATTCCAATTCAACCATACTCAAAAATGAAAAATGGTCACACGTGGGCCAGAGCTCAAAAAGCTCAAAAATCACCAAGTTGATATGCACAAATGAATTGAAAATGAGTTTATTTATATATATATGTTGTTATAACTTTGTTTTGAGTCATTTTCATGTGTTCATGAGGACTGAGAGCGCTGGTGTAGGTATATTTCTATATCCCCACAAATGGTAAGTCCTCTTGTCATTTTAATTTAGTGTTTATTTTTGATATTTTATCTATCTGCACTTGAGTCTTCTTTTTCATTTTATAGGTAGTGGGAGTTTGGATGATGACATTTTGACACACGGGCATGTCAGTATAGCTTCTAACTCCCCATTTTGGGAATGCCATACTCAGACTCTACGTTTTATACCTTTTCATGGCTAAGATGCTTCTCGAGAGGGGAAATATGTATGCACCCAAAATTACATGTGCTACATTGTCGAGAAAATGGTTACAAAAGTCCCCAATGATGATTCATGTCCTTTAAGAAGGTGTTTGAGCTCCAAAACCCATTCATGTATGTATATTTGTAGCCTAGACATCCTTACTTAGCTTTTCCATGCTTTTTTCCAGCTTCCCTACTCATTTTTGTGCATGTTTTGGCCTTTAGTGTCAGACCACCTCCCGGGCGATGATGGCGGTAGGTGGTGGTTAGGACCACCTCCCCAGGCTTGGGATAGTCCTAAGACCACCTCCCTACGTAGGGTGGTAGTCCTAAATGCTTTTTCCAAAACTCTTTCATGTATGTTTTTGACATGCGACGCTTCACTTAACTTGAACTTTTAGGGTGCGTTTGTGAACCAAATTACCTAAAAATAGTCTTGATGCTTGGTTTTCCTTCCCTCTTCTATTTTTAAATAGATTTAATTAGTTTGAACTACCTCTTCTTGCCTTGTGCATGAAGGCACATCCCATCCTCCAATTCTTATATATTCCATGCTTGTATTCAAAAAAAGGGCCTGAGAATTTTTGTGTATCTTGCATTGTATTGCTGCCACAATCTTGCTAGGAATTGCATAGCCAAGCTCATATCTCTTGTGTTATCTCTCTTCTACTTGCATTGCATCCAGACTGCCTTCAAGATGCCATTTCTCAAGCACATCCATTCTCTTGTTTTTCTTGCATTCCCAATCCCTTGGACTCATATGAACACTCGGAGAAAGAAAGGAAAACGAGGGGACAAATTACTACACAACCTGGATTTACCTCTATTTATGTGAATTCTAGGTTGGATTTTTGTTTGATTTCCTTCATTCTTACAATTTATCATTGTTACATCATATCAAATAGAGTAGAAATCAATTTCCTTTCATTTGCAAGTAATTAGTTAATTTCCAAGAGGGTTTGAATATTTCATAGCAACCCCGGTGATGGATCCTCTTCTTCCCATCCCTGTGGATCTGAAGGAGAGAATATCTATAGGAGGTTGTCTACATATCATAAATCATTTGGAAAAGTTCTTGTTTTAAGTTAGTTTAGTTTCAATACACTCAACACATAGGTGAATAACCACACTGGGTTATTTTTCTTGTTTAGTTTTAGTGTAGAAATATTTTAATTATTTAGAATAGAAGAAAATTGTTGTTTGTGATTGTAATATTTTAGTTTTGTGATTTGTTTAGATTAGTTTTTAACACTTAGATCCAAGTTAGGAAAACAAACCATAATTGTTAATTTCATTATCCCCCTTTAATTTGGACACTTCAAACTAGATCAACACTTAGATCCAAGTTAGGAAAACAAACCATAGGGAATTTATAACTTGGTGAATGTTTTACATATCGTAAGTATGTTCGGATTTTGAAATGAAAGCAAAAAAACATGTTAAGATATGTTTTGATCTTAAGAGAATGTGTTGCTAATTTGGATTCTTGCATACATGATTTTTCATTGTACTTTACGATTTGCTAAATCCATGGGACAACAAATATTGTACTTGTGTGTTTGCTGATGTGACGACAAATTGTCGTATACTTGCTAAACTCTCTTTGCTGATTGACAGCATACCTTGAATCAATTCCATTGATTCAAGTATGCTGAGGTCCTCTTGTGATTTCTGTGTCGATTCACACTTGAACCGGACTGAGATTGTTATGAACGTGCGGCGCTGATTCATGCAGTGTGAGCAAGCTGTGCACGATAGATGCCAACGACAGGGTTCGATTCTTGAACCCTGTACTGTCGAACTAGGGACCTCGTGAGGCAAGAAATGCCTGGACACGGGTGGCCTTGGCACGCGATCCAAAGGACGGAACGTCCTGCTCTGCATTAACGTGAATGTTAGTAGGGAGGCTGGATGGAAGTTGTTAGTGTTAGTGGTTAGTAGGAGTTAAAACCTAAACTAATCCTAAATCCTAACATGCACCCTACACTACTACCCTAAGTGGATTTTTAAATTAAAAAAAAAAGGGAAAATAACCTAAGCCCTAATAACCTAAGGCTAAACTAAGACCTAGGTTGAATACTATATGCAACCTAAACTAATCCTAATCTAAGGGGTGCGCAGACCCTTGGAAGGAAAGGGATAAGGATGGGAAGGAGGCATTCATTGGCATTTATTAAGCAGTCCATACGTGGACAGCGCCAGTTTTGGCGGGGCAGGTAGGAAATAGAGGCATCTATTTGGAGATAGAGCCAAATTCAGTTTTGCATGGAAATTTGAAATTTAAAGTTCGCCAACTCAAGTGGCGGTGGCGTGGGAAGTAAGGAAAAAGGCAGAGCCTTAATTGCATTAATTATTTTTGGTCCTCGCGACCAGCTCGCCTTGGAAACTGCATGAGGGAATTTGATTTTTCATTGTTTCGATTTGGTTTTGGCCAAAGTTGCTCTGCATTTGGTTTTTGGCCTGGTTCAGTCGAACCAGCTCTTGGAATTTGACATTTTCTTGGAGATTTTGAGGCTGTTGCTAAGCCTGAAGAAGAAAGAAGTGTTGGAGAGTTTGTGCTGTCGCTGTGGAAGGAAAAACGTGGCAAACGAAGTTTTCTTCGAGTTCTGGAAAAGAGATTACAGGCATGTTAAGCCCTTCTCTTTAAAAAATCTTGCTTTGTTTAAGTGTATCATTAAAACAACCCTGCTCTTGGGTTTGGATTGCGTGATTGTTGTTGAGTCGATTTGACTTGGATTTTGTTGGTTCTTGCTTTCTTTTCTTGGAAAATGATAAGAAGATTTGCTTCTGGTTGCTCGGTTTTGAGTTGTTTTTGCTCGAATCAAGTTGGAAATGAATTATTGTATGGTTGTTGACTGTATGGTGGTTTGAAATGGATATTTCTTTCACTGTTCATGTTGTTTGAAATTGGGAACAGGCTGTGTATTCGTTCCTTATAGTGAAATTGTTTCCTTAAATGTAATCTTTTCTTGCTATTGTATTGGGAACTGTCCTTGCATGTAAAAAAAAAAAAGGAAGTGGAGATACAGCCGTGTATATTGCTATGAATTGGATTTCATTGAATCTTGCTGTCATTTTGGAAACAATAAGAAATATTGTCTTTGACTGCTGAGTTTAATTGTCTTTGTATTTCTCGAATGATGTACCTTCCTGTGTGCTGGACGTTTGACTGTAACGGGAAATTCATCGTATATATCTTGTGACTGTACACTTATTATGAGTTGTTTTCACTATTGAAACAATCGTTTATTGCTAACGAACTGGATGGAAGGGAATAATAGTTGTTGAAGTAGTTCTTATTGAAGTTTTCTTTAAGAAAGTAGATCCTTTTCCTTGTACTGTTTTGGATTTTGGATGGAAGTGGCATTCGGGTTTCCTTTGAGTAATTGAACTCGAACTGAATGAAGTATTAGCAATATTATCATTGCTGTACCTTTTCTTGAGTAGGAACTAAACGAATACGTATTGGGTATTCGTGAAGTAGGAAAAAGATAATTGTTTTTCCTTCTTAAGTTATCAATGGATTTCGTTTCTCCTTGTTGAGAGAATAAGGTGGTTTCACTGTGTTTTATAATGTTGTTTGGTCTTCCTATACGGACTGTTGACACAATTACAACTTGATTGTATTCTGTGCAAAGAATGATTATATTTCTTTATACTGTAATGGAAAAATTGATTTCATTGCGTCTTATAGTTGAGGGTTGTCCTTCTGTTTGAACTATCTGGAGAATGCGAACTTGATTTGATTTTTGTGGAAATAAATGGAAAATTTGGGATCTAACTTGTCTTCTGAGTCTGCTCTGGCTGTACCGAGCTCATGCAATTAACACCCGGTGCGGGTTTGCTTTTATAGAGGTATTGACAATTGAATATTATATTTTAAGAGTTGTACCTCATTTAGAAAATGGAAATTGCTATTTTTTTTTTGAGTTAACAGTTGATCGAGAAGGAACTCGAATTGAATATGCGTTGTTTGTGGTATTGGATTGAAACGGTACAGGCTATGAGAGTTTGTTTTTCGATAAGAACGACTGTTCTGTTATCTTTATAATGAGCTGTCTTGTTTAAGATGAACACGGGTTGGGTGTTTGATTTCGTTTTGAACAAAATGGTTGTTTCTTAATGAAATTATAGGGAATGAATTCTTCTCTTTTGCTATTTTTGACTCTGAAAATAATATTGGAGCTTTACGGTGCATAAGAATTTGGTTTCGCTGTAGGTAACAGCAATGTGTAATTTGTTATTATGAACTGTATGCGTTCATGGATATAAAGAGTCATATGAGTAAGTGATTGCGTGATTGTATAACTGTTTGTTTGGTTAACAATACAGTGAAAGAAGTATGGGATCTTCTAGTACAGTAAATACATAGTCTGCATCTTGATATTGCTTGTTCTATGATGAATTCTTCCCTGTTTTCATTTAAAGCTGATTATAAACGAAATTATTCTTGCTGCCGGAAAGTGAATTCCGAATGGATTTTGTAAGTTTCACTCTGAACTGTTATCTTGATTTGTCTTTCGTTTGGATTCCACTGTTAGGACAGTCATGTGGAAAGAAATAGAGATATGAATGAATGACTTGGAAAAATGATCTTTTCTTCTTTCATTCAGTTGGAAATCTGGAATTCGTGAATAATGAATTTTATAGTGCTTAGATGGGAGCAACTATATGCATTGTTGTTCGCTTTCTTGTCTGTACTTGATTGCTTTGAATTTAATATGATTCATGAACTGAAAGGAAAGTAATGAATTTATATTTCAGTTAGTTTCATCCTTTGCATTTGTTATTAATGAAAGGCGTGGAAAGAATAACTGTATGCTATATAGGCAGTAAGCTACTTGTATTCCTAACTTTACAAATATTGTGAATTGATACTTGTAATGATTATGTGGAAACGGGACAGCAGTTCCTTGGCTGATTGTGATGATATTTTTGATAGTTCAGTTGTTATGCTGATCTTTCTTTTGTGCCTATTTCGTGATTGATGTTTAACTGTCGTTTCATAAAAGCAGGGTTCTTTTATTGAGACAGTTAGTTGAAGCATCTTATTTTAAGGATAAGTGCTTAATATGCTCATTCATCAATCGACCGTGCAATTCATTTTGCAGATGAAATCTGATTAGAATGAAGACATGGCTATTTTTTGATGCTTCTTGATTTGTCAGAAATGAATTGTAATTGTTGCTTTTATTCCTCTTCGAGGAATTGTGAAAAGAAGAAAATATATTCTTCTGTCCATGAGTTGTATGGATGTTTTGTATAAACTATGCCCAATCAGCTGGATTGGCAAATGTACAGATTATGACTTGAAATATTGAATACAATTACAAATGTGATATTTTCAATAGTTATATCAGTTTGATTTGTTGTCTAAATTGGAAATATAATGTTATTTCTTGATTTGGATTTGTTTATTTGTCCTTGGATGGATGCTAAATGGAAATTGATATCTATTCTTACTTAAATGCAACTTTTAAGTTGAAAAATGCAATTAGTTCATACTTGGGTAAAGATGAATTTTTAATTGACATTAAAAAGGATTAAGAAGAATATGATTCCATAATCGGAAGGTATTCAGGATTAGCTTAGGAGCTAAGGAATATCAATTCAACTTCGGAGTAATCGAACTTCGCTTTCGAACTCCATTAATGATCCCGTTTGATAAATTCAGAATAAAGGATATAGATAAATATATCCATAACTAATGGACCTTAACTATATAACGTTAAGGAGAACAAATGAATACATTTCTCGAAATTTAGACCTCGTATGAATGACGTCTAATAAGTTAATATTCTGAATTTAGTTGCAGTTGAGAAAATCTTGGCTAAGTTTAATAGGTTAAACTTATCACGTCCGTCGGCACGGACCGCTTAATCCAATGATTAAGAAGTGAACCAAGTAGGGAAATGCAGCCCTTCGATACGAAGGAGAAGATGCATAGTAAGCTAATGGACGGATTTAGTCCCTCTTAGCTCTATACAACTGTAACGGAAACGAGGATCAAGGGATCAGCATGAATGTTGAAAGTTGATTTTAATTATTAATTCGTGGCTAAGTCACTTGAGCAGGATGTGTATTCTCGATGGGTGGATTCTGCAGGACATTGGCATACGCCAGCTAAAGAAGGTGTCTTCATGAAGACGGGGTCTTCATGACGACACAATGTTGCAGCTGACATATAGCAATGCCCTCCCGAATTAAAACATTTAGAATACATAGGCTGAATGTGTAATTCTTAGCAGGGGATAGAGTATGATCAGATATACGGAGTGACTCCGGAATACTAAAGATAATTAGACACACGGAGTCGTGGGGTAACGACACCGTATGTCTGCGTATCTTTAGTTATCAGGAGTGCCTTCTTATATTCGTTCATATTCTAATTGGAAAATTGAGAGTCTAAAACTGATCTTAAACGATGATGACTGGTAGGAACCAGGAAAGACCATTCTAGATAACAGGTGAAGTGAAGTGAAGGACGTATTCCGTAGATGTGTATCACATCCAGGAATATGATCATGCAAAGCATGTGAAAATCTTTGGCCAAAGTATCGCAATTGCTGGTTGCGTTGTCCTTATCACTTAATTTAAGATGCAGGATGTCAGATGAATATCAGTAACAGATATTCAGATAGGCTTCTTAAATGGATCACTTCGATAACCGGGGAAGGTTATGAGAATAGGTATATATAATATACTATGCATAAACAAACATGAAGGATCGGTTGTTGCCGAGTCATGAACATGAAGGATCGGTTGTTGCCGAGTCATGAAATGAAGGATCGTTGAAACTCCGAGCCATGAAAATGGAAGATCGGTAGTTCCTCGAGTCATTTACAGCAGCATATAGAATCTGTTATAAGATTGAATGGCATTGAATGTGTGTTCCATATTGTAAATATGCGAACAGGGAACATTCGTTTTAAAAAGAAATTGTGTGATCCAAACTGTGTTGTTTGGGCAGAGAACAATTATTAAAACTTGAACGTGTGTTTGAATTTTATAATTCATAACAGTGAACGTTATCAAAAAAAAAAAAAAATATTCCCTTGTTCTGGTGTTTTGAAATGAGGATGTTACATCTTGGTATCAGAGCTGAAGGTTGCAGCTCTTGGACCTAATGAGTCCACGATATTAATAAGGTTTACATTTTCTTATTGAACAGAAAATGGTCAGGACAAGAGGGAATGCTGCGAATAACCCGTTACAGGGTGGAGAAGCAGCAACTGCCCAAAAGCTGGATGAAATCCTTGCTGCCCTACTTGATACGAGGGATCGTTTGACTGTACTGGAACAACAGTCAATGGGCAATGAAGAGGAGGGGAATGAAGCTGAAATAAATGATCAGCTGCCTCCTGTGGACAACATCAACGGAGGGAATCCGGGTGTTGATGATAATAATGTAATTGCTCCTAATCCCCCTGAAAATAAAAGGGCAAGATTAGCAGCTGAACTTACAAATGATATAAAGAGAATAAGTCCTCCAAAGTTTGATGGAACAACCCTTGGGGACGGAGCTGAGAACTGGCTCAGTGAAATGGAGAAATACTTTGCAATAAGAAACTTCTCCGAAGAGACTAAAGCGATATGGGGAGCATATCAGCTTTCTCATGAAGCATCATCATGGTGGGACAACCGTAAGGTTGAGCTGAATATTGTCGAATCAGACATAACTTGGGATCAATTTAAGGGTTATTTTAGGCAACGATGGCTGCCTCAACTCTATTTTGATAGGAAAATGACTGAATTTCAGAACTGGTCGCAAGGAAGGCTGTCGGTGACGGAATACTGGGAAGGGTTTACTAAACTCCTTAAGTATGTACCGCAGTACCAAGCTGACGAGAAGTTCAGAATACGGAAATTCATAATGGGATTGAATCCCATCATTGGTGGTGAAGTGGATGTCCACGGCCCAACCACCATGGATGGAGTTGTCGAAAAGGCAATCAGACAGGAACAGAAATTGAGAGCAATATCTGCTCACAGGGAAGAGATAAGGAAGAAGATTCCCAATCCTTCTTCATCTCTTGCACCAAAAAGGGGACCTTGGAAAAGGTTTGGTATGAAAAACAAAATTGTTGTGGATAACAACAAGAAACCTGTGATGAACAGACCTGTAAATAGCGTGCGGAATAGCTTTACAAAAGTTAATGGCATTGGACAGAAGTCCTATGGAAGCCAGAATGATAACTTTAAGGCTGGTAATAAATTTGAGCCTAGAAAAGGGCCAGCTGGAGGATGCTTCAACTGTGGAAAGGACCACTATGCGAATCACTGTCCTCTGAAGAAGGATGATCGCGGACTGCAACATAGGATACATGCTGCAGTGGCTAACAGACAAGCTGAAAAGCAAGTGACGCCCATAGAAGTTACGGGTAAGTTATTCGGTAAACCTGTAGTTGTACTTTTTGATACTGGAGCTACAGAATGTTTTATTTCTGCTAAACTTGCTATGAAATTAAAAAGAAAGGCTGCAAGAATGGATAAAACATGGACAGTGCATTATGGGAATAATGCTGTCCATACAGTCGAAATGTGCCTTTTTGGGGCAATTCTTGATCTGCCTGGTTTCTCCACCGAAGTTGACTTGTATGTCACTCCTTTAGGATCATATGATATCATTATTGGAGTTAACTAGTTGGCTGAACATAAGGCAAAGGTTGACTATTATGAAAAACAAATCTGTTGCGTTGATGACCCGCAGTAAAGCAAAAAGTCATTCAAGGTGTAAAACGGGAAGTTGCAGTTAGGAAACTGACGGCTATGCAACTAAAGAGGGCTAAAAACAGAGGCTGCACTTTATATGCAGTAAAAGTGATAGAAAATACAGAGGAAGATAATGATTTCATGGAAAGATACCCATTGTTGAGGGATTTTCGTGATGTATTTCCGGAGGAATTGCCGGGTCTTCCGCCCAAACGTGAGTTTGACTTCGCAATAGAGATCAAACCAGGAACGGAACCCATATCTAAGGCACCTTATAGAATGACTACCATTGAGTTGGTAGAGCTGAAGGCTCAGTTACAAGAACTTCTGACTAAGGGGCTGATCAGACCGAGCGTCTCACCTTGGGGAGCGCCGGTAATTTTGTAAAGAAAAAGGATGGCACTTTGAGGCTGTGCATTGATTATAGAATGCTGAACAAAGCAACTATTAAAAATCGATACCCACTTCCTAGGATTGATGATCTATTTGATCAGATGCGAGGAGCATCAGTTTATTCAAAAATAGATCTGCGATCAGGGTACCATCAGCTGAGAATAAAGGAAGAAGATATTCATAAAACAACTTTTAGAACGAGGTATGGGCATTATGAGTTCACGGTGTTGCCTTTTGGGCTGACTAATGCACCTGCCGCCTTCATGAATCTAATGAACAATATTTTTCAAGAATACTTAGACAAGTTTGTGCTTGTATTCTTAGACGACATTCTTATATACTCTAAAAATGTCGAAGAGCACCAAGAACATCTCAGGATAGTGCTGGAAATCTTAAGAAAGAGGAAGTTGTATGGCAAACTGTCCAAATGTTCCTTTTATGATGCAGAGGTGCATTATTTGGGACACGTTATAAGCAAAAATGGGATAGTTGTTGACCCTTCAAAGATCACAGCTATAACGGAGTGGCCTGCGCCTAAGAACGTGCACGAAGTGAGGAGCTTCATGGGCTTGGCTGGATATTATCGAAAGTTCGTTAAGGACTTTTCAAAAATTGCTGCCCCAATCACTTCGCTGCAAAAGAAAGAAAAGAAATTTGTCTGGACAGACAAATGTGAATCTGCCTTTAAAAAGTTAAAGGAACAGTTAACTACAGCACCTATTTTGACTGTACCTGATCCAAATGGAGATTTTATGGTTGAATTGACGCCTCAGAGAAGGCCTTGGAGGTATTCTATTACAGAATAACCATGTCATCGCTTATGAAAGCAGAAAGCTTAAGTTACATGAACAGAACTATGCTCCACACGATCTTGAGCTGGCTGCCATTGTTCATGCACTTCAAATGTGGAGGCATTATCTTTTAGGCAACCCTTCGAGTTAAAAACAGACCATCCGGGGCTGAAGTATATTTTCACTCACCAAATCTGAATGCAAGGCAACAAGATGGTTAGAATTTTGTCTCAAAGATGATTTTGATATAAGCTACATTAAGGGCAAGGAAAATAGAGTAGCAGATGCTCTGAGTCGAAGGAAGCATATCTCTGCTCTTATAACGTTAAGAACTCAGTTTAAGGATGAGGTAAAAGATGCCTTGGAATCAGATCCTTATTTCCAGCAAGTCAAATCAGCACTTGCTGCAGACCCGCAGGACATCAGGTATAAGGGATTCCGTTTTGATAATGAAGGAGTTCTGAGGTTCGAAAACAGGGTATATATACCTGTGGCAAATGACTTAAGAGGGAAATTGTTAACTGAATTCCATAATTCACCTTTTTCTGGACACCCTGGCATTACAAAAATGCTCGCTGATCTTAAGCAGCAATATTTTTGGAAGGGAATGAAAAAGGATGTGGTAGAGTTTGTAACACACTGCTTGGAATGTCAGCGTGTTAAAGCGGAACATATGCACCCCGCTGGATTATTGTATCCCCACAGCATTCCGCAGTATAAATGGCAAGTGATAACGATGGATTTCGTTCAAGGATTGCCTATGTCAAGAAATAAGCATGACATTATCCTGGTTGTAGTCGATAAATTGACCAAAGTGGCACACTTCATTGCTGGTAATTTGAAGGACGATGCACCAGTATTAGCAAGAAGATTTGTGCATGAAATCTTCAGGTTGCATGGAATACCGGAATTAATCATATCGGACAGAGATCCGAGGATGACATCAAGGTTTTGGCAAACGCTTAATGCGGCCTTGGGGACTAAACTAAACTTCAGTTCTGCATATCATCCAGAAACGGATGGACAGACTGAGAGAGTTAATCAAGTTTTAGAGGACATGTTAAGGATGTATTGTATGGACCAGCAGTATAAATGGGAGGAATACCTTCCACTGGTAGAATTTGCTTACAATAACACCTATCATGCCTCTTTAAAAATGGCGCCCTTTGAAGCATTGTATGGAAGAAAATGCAGAACCCCTGTCAGCTGGGACAGCGTTGAAGACAGAGAGGTAATTGGGCCAGAAATCCTTATGGAAATGGAACAGCAAATCAAAATGATTCGGGAACATCTAAAGGAGGCTGCCAATAGGCAAAAGAGCTATGCAGACTTGAAGCGGGTTGACAGGCATTATAAACTTGGAGAGAAGGTCTTTCTTCGGGTGAAGCCGAAAAAGAGCTCCATAACTTTTGGCAAGGCTGCCAAGTTGTCGCCACGTTACGTGGGACCTTTTGAAATTATTGAAATAATCAACCCTGTAGCTTATCATCTAGCATTACCTCCTGCTTTGTCTCAAATGCATGATGTTTTTCATATTTCTTTGCTTAAGAAATACGTGACAGATTTATCACATGTGCTAAATTGGAATTCCTTGCAGGTCCAAGACCCAGGAATAATCGTGGTTAAGCCCATTCGAGTGTTGGGAACTCGCCAGTTGTACTTGAGAAATCGTGAAGTGAACCAATGTAAGGTCCAGTGGGACCAGTTCAGCGAAGAAAGTGCAACTTGGGAGAATCTCGAAGAAATGAGATCTACTTTTCCACACCTGTTTAATTGAATTTGAAATTCAGAGAACTGATAATTCTACCAAATTTAGACAATTATTAGTCTATTGTACAGTTGTCTTAAAACGCTGTTTTTAAGAGAGAATCTGTTTTTGGTATGAACTTATGAATGAAAGGACAATAACTGAACTTTGTCCTAGGAACTCCTTGATTTGTTAATCTGATCATCGGGACGATGATTCTTTAAGGAGGGAAGAATGTAACACTCTGATTTTGTATGTTAACTTGGTGAATGTTTTACATACTGTTATAGCTGCTGAAATGAAAGCAAACATGTTAAGATATGTTTTGATCTTAAGAGAATGTGTTGCTAATTTGGATTCTTGCATACTGTGATTTATTGCATGGGACAAGCAAATATTGTACTTGTGTGTTTGCTGATGTGACGACAAATTGTCGTATACTTGCTAAACTCTCTTTGCTGATTGACAGCATACCTTGAATCAATTCCATTGATTCAAGTATGCTGAGGTCCTCTTGTGATTTCTGTGTCGATTCACACTTGAACCGGACTGAGATTGTTATGAACGTGCAGCGCCAGATTGCAGGTGTGAACAACTGGCGCATAGATGCCAACGACAGGGGTTCGATTCTTGAACCCTGTACTGTCGAACTAGGGACCTCGTGAGGCAAGAAATGCCTGGACACGGGTGGCCTTGGCACGCGATCCAAAGGACGGAACGTCCTGCTCTGCATTAACGTGAATGTTAGTAGGGAGGCTGGATGGAAGTTGTTAGTGTTAGTGGTTAGTAGGAGTTAAAACCTAAACTAATCCTAAATCCTAACATGCACCCTACACTACTACCCTAAGTGGATTTTTAAATTAAAAAAAAAAGGGGAAAATAACCTAAGCCCTAATAACCTAAGGCTAAACTAAGACCTAGGTTGAATACTATATGCAACCTAAACTAATCCTAATCTAAGGGGCAAGACAGCACTTGGAAGGAAAGGGATAAGGATGGGAAGGAGGCATTCATTGGCATTTATTAAGCAGTCCATACGTGGACAGCGCCAGTTTTGGCGGGGCAGGTAGGAAATAGAGGCATCTATTTGGAGATAGAGCCAAATTCAGTTTGCATGGAAATTGTGAAATTTAAAGTTCGCCAACTCAAGTGGCGGTGGCGTGGGAAGTAAGGAAAAAGGCAGAGCCTTAATTGCATTAATTATTCTTGGTCCTCGCGACCAGCTCGCCTTGGAAACTACATGAGGGAATTTGATTTTTCATTGTTTCGATTTGGTTTTGGCCAAAGTTGCTCTGCATTTGGTTTTTTGGCTCTGGTTCAGTCGAACCAGCTCTTGGAATTTGACATTTTCTTGGAGATTTTGAGGCTGTTGCTAAGCCTGAAGAAGAAAGAAGTGTTGGAGAGTTTGTGCTGTCGCTGTGGAAGGAAAAACGCGGCAAACGAAGTTTTCTTCGAGTTCTGGAAGAGAGATTACAGGCATGTTAAGCCCTTCTCTTTAAAAACTCTTGCTTTGTTTAAGTGTATCATTAAAACAACCCTGCTCTTGGGTTTGGATTGTGTGATTGCTGTTGAGTCGATTTGACTTGGATTTTGTTGGTTCTTGCTTTCTTTTCTTGGAAAATGATAAGAAGATTTGCTTCTGGTTGCTCGGTTTTGAGTTGTTTTTGCTCGAATCAAGTTGGAAATGAATTACTGTATGGTTGTTGACTGTATGGTGGTTTGAAATGGATATTTCTTTCACTGTTCGTGTTGTTTGAAATTGGGAACAGGCTGTGTATTCGTTCCTTATAGTGAAATTGTTTCCTTAAATGTAATCTTTTCTTGCTATTGTATTGGGAACTGTCCTTGCATGTAAAAAAAAAAAAAGGAAGTGGATATACAAAATGTGTATATTGCTATGAATTGGATTTCATGAATCTTGCTTTGTCATTTTGGAAACAATAAGAAATATTGTCTTTGACTGCTGAGTTTAATTGTCTTTGTATTTCTCGAATGATGTACCTTCCTGTGTGCCGGATGTTTGACTGTAACGGGAAATTCATCGTATATATCTTGTGACTGTACACTTATTATGAGTTGTTTTCACTATTGAAACAATTGTTTATTGCTAACGAACAGGATGGAAGGGAATAATAGTTGTTGAAGTAGTTCTTATTGAAGTTTTCTTTAAGAAAGTAGATCCTTTTCCTTGTACTGTTTT
This sequence comes from Taxus wallichiana var. yunnanensis, assembly GCA_018340775.1. NCBI lineage: Eukaryota > Viridiplantae > Streptophyta > Pinopsida > Cupressales > Taxaceae > Taxus > Taxus wallichiana. The sequence goes on along the minus strand of CM031239.1, from coordinate 607,952,886 downwards.
GGATTTTGGATGGAAGTGGCATTCGGGTTTCCTTTGAGTAATTGAACTCAAACTGAATGAAGTATTAGCAATATTATCATTGCTGTACCTTTTCTTGAGTAGGAACTAAACGAATACGTATTGGGTATTCGTGAAGTAGGAAAAAGATAACTGTTTTTCCTTCTTAAGTTATCAATGGATTTCGTTTCTCCTTGTTGAGAGAATAAGGTGGTTTCACTGTGTTTTATAATGTTGTTTGGTCTTCCTATACGGACTGTTGACACAATTACAACTTGATTGTATTCTGTGCAAAGAATGATTATATTTCTTTATACTGTAATGGAAAAATTGATTTCATTGCGTCTTATAGTTGAGGGTTGTCCTTCTGTTTGAACTATCTGGAGAATGCGAACTTGATTTGATTTTTGTGGAAATAAATGGAAAATTTGGGATCTAACTTGTCTTCTGAGTCTGCTCTGGCTGTACCGAGCTCATGCAATTAACACCCGGTGCGGGTTTGCTTTTATAGAGGTATTGACAATTGAATATTATATTTTAAGAGCTGTACCTCATTTAGAAAATGGAAATTGCTATTTTTTTGAGTTAACAGTTGATCGAGAAGGAACTCGAATTGAATATGCGTTGTTTGTGGTATTGGATTGAAACGGTACAGGCTATGAGAGTTTGTTTTTCGATAAGAACGACTGTTCTGTTATCTTTATAATGAGCTGTCTTGTTTAAGATGAACACGGGTTGGGTGTTTGATTTCGTTTTGAACAAAATGGTTGTTTCTTAATGAAATTATAGGGAATGAATTCTTCTCTTTTGCTATTTTTGACTCTGAAAATAATATTGGAGCTTTACGGTGCATAAGAATTTGGTTTCGCTGTAGGTAACAACAATGTGTAATTTGTTATTATGAATCGTATGATGCGTCATGGATATAAAGAGTCATATGAGTAAGTGATTGCGTGATTGTATAACTGTTTGTTTGGTTAACAATACAGTGAAAGAAGTATGGGATCTTCTAGTACAGTAAATACATAGTCTGCATCTTGATATTGCTTGTTCTATGATGAATTCTTCCCTGTTTTCATTTAAAGCTGATTATAAATGAAATTATTCTTGCTGCCGGAAAGTGAATTCCGAATGGATTTTGTAAGTTTCACTCTGAACTGTTATCTTGATTTGTCTTTCGTTTGGATTCCACTGTTAGGACAGTCATGTGGAAAGAAATAGAGATATGAATGAATGACTTGGAAAAATGATCTTTTCTTCTTTCATTCAGTTGGAAATCTGGAATTCGTGAATAATGAATTTTATAGTGCTTAGATGGGAGCAACTATATGCATTGCTGTTCGCTTTCTTGTCTGTACTTGATTGCTTTGAATTTAATATGATTCATGAACTGAAAGGAAAGTAATGAATTTATATTTCAGTTAGTTTCATCCTTTGCATTTGTTATTAATGAAAGGCGTGGAAAGAATAACCGTATGCTATATATAAAAGTAGTTACTTGTATTCCTAACTTTACAAATATTGTGAATTGATACTTGTAATGATTATGTGGAAACGGGACAGCAGTTCCTTGGCTGATTGTGATGATATTTTTGATAGTTCAGTTGTTATGCTGATCTTTCTTTGTGCCTATTTCGTGATTGATGTTTAACTGTCGTTTCATAAAAGCAGGGTTCTTTTATTGAGACAGTTAGTTGAAGCATCTTATTTTAAGGATAAGTGCTTAATATGCTCTGGCCTCATCAATCGACCTGCAATTCATTTTGCAGATGAAATCTGATTAGAATGAAGACATGGCTATTTTCTGATGCTTCTTGATTGGCTGTAAAATGAATTGTAATTGTTGCTTTTATTCCTCTTCGAGGAATTGTGAAAAGAAGAAAATATATTCTTCTGTCCATGAGTTGTATGGATGTTTTGTATAAACTATGCCCAATCAGCTGGATTGGCAAATGTACAGATTATGACTTGAAATATTGAATACAATTACAAATGTGATATTTTCAATAGTTATATCAGTTTGATTTGTTGTCTAAATTGGAAATATAATGTTATTTCTTGATTTGGATTTGTTTATTTGTCCTTGGATGGATGCTAAATGGAAACTGATATCTATTCTTACTTAAATGCAACTTTTAAGTTGAAAAATGCAATTAGTTCATACTTGGGTAAAGATGAATTTTTAATTGACATTAAAAAGGATTAGGAAGAATATGATTCCATAATCGGAAGGTATTCAGGATTAGCTTAGGAGCTAAGGAATATCAATTCAACTTCGGAGTAATCGAACTTCGCTTTCGAACTCCATTAATGATCCCGTTTGATAAATTCAGAATAAAGGATATAAGATAGATATATCCATAACTAATGGACCTTAACTATATAACGTTAAGGAGAACAAATGAATACATTTCTCGAAATTTAGACCTCGTATGAATGACGTCTAATAAGTTAATATTCTGAATTTAGTCATAGCTTGAGAAAATCTTGGCTAAGTTTAATAGGTTAAACTTATCACGTCCGTCGGAAGACGGACCGCTTAATCCAATGATTAAGAAGTGAACCAAGTAGGAAATGCAGCCCTTCGATACGAAGGAGAAGATGCATAGTAAGCTAATGGACGGATTTAGTCCCTCTTAGCTCTGTACAACTGTAACGGAAACGAGGATCAAGGGATCAACATAAATGTTGAAAGTTGATTTTAATTATTAATTCGTGGCTAAGTCACTTGAGCAGGATGTGTATTCTCGATGGGTGGATTCTGCAGGACATTGGCATACGCCAGCCTACAAGGTGTCTTCATGAAGACGGGGTCTTCATGACGACACAATGTTGCAGCTGACATATAGCAATGCCCTCCCGAATTAAAACATTTAGAATACATAGGCTGAATGTGTAACTCTTAGCAGGGGATAGAGTATGATCAGATATACGGAGTGACTCCGTAATACTAAAGATAATTAGACACACGGAGTCGGGGTAACGACACCGTATGTCTCGCGTATCTTTAGTTATCGGGAGTGCCTTCTTATATTCGCTCATATTCTAATTGGAAAATTGAGAGTCTAAAACGATCTTAAACGATGATGACCGGTAGGAACCAGAAAGACCATTCTAGATAACAGTGAAGTGAAGTGAAGGACGTATTCCGTAGATGTGTATCACATCCAGAATATGATCATGCAAAGCATGTGAAAATATTTGGCCAAAGTATCGCAATTGCTGGTTGCGTTGTCCTTATCACTTAATTTAAGATGCAGATGTCGATGAATATCGAGTAAGAATGATATTCGATAGGCTTCTTAAATGGATCACTTGATAACGGGGAAGGTTATGAGAATAGTATATATAATATACTATGCATAAACAAACATGAAGGATCGAGTTGGAAGATTTAGTTCCCGAGAGTCATGAACATGAAGGATGGTTGTTCCATAGTCATGAAATGAAGGATCGTGTTGTTTGGGAAGAAACTCCGAGCCATGAAAATGGAAGATCCTTGTTTTGGTAGTTCCTCGAGTCATTTACAAACCTTTAACTCCCAAAATATAGAATTCCAAATAGGATCTATAAGATTGAATGGCATTGAATGTGTGTTCCATATATAAACTATAATATGCTCAACAGAGGAACATTACTATTTAAAAAGGTCTATAAAAATTGGTCATCAACCACTTATCTTTGAAACAATTTTATTCATTGGATTTCTTCCCCACCATAAAAGTTTCCAGAGGGTTTCCCTTGGGTCCCATTGTAATAGATAATGTGTCTCTAACGCTGAAAACAATACCATCTCTACTCTAAATATATTGGAGATATTTAATTACAATTTGATCTTCTACACATTAATGCTCTTTACCCAAAATAATAAAATGCTTTGAATTCAAATACTAATTTTTTTTCAAAGCCTTGATCAATTTTTCAACTTCGGCACAAGAAAGATAGCTAGACCAAAATCCCACTTCACATTTTGCTACCAGTATCTCTAAAAATTCCTTGATCCCACCTTGCAAGTTGAGAGTCTCCTTACCAAACTTGATGTTCAACTCTTTGTATGATTGGTTTTTCTCATAGCAAAAACCCTCCAAATCTAAAATAATTTAATAATTCTTTTCGACAATGACACAAAAGTAATTTTTTTTATCAATTGTCTGCAATTTAATATTAACCAATTCAAATAATTGAAATTTCATTATCTTAAAACTTATTGATTGAGACTTCATCTTGCATTCCCTCGCAATCCCCCTCTCGCATGTTCTTGTGATGTTCATTCTATTAAAAATAGTAATCAATTCAAAAAAAATTAAGTCGATGTAAAAATATATGTGATATAACTTGCTTTTATACAATATTGCATAGATGTAGTTGTATATTAGTGATCAATATGCGTAAGCCATTAATGTCCTGGACTATGTTTGGGTTGAGAATCTATGACGGGCTTAGAGATTACTAATATCCAATTGTATAGAAGTAATTTTTTTCAATTGTTTGCAATTTAATATCAACCAATAAACCAAAAATTTACTCAATTCAAAATAAATCTAATTAAAATATGTATGTTAACGACCGCTAGGGTAATACATATTACAAATAAACTACTTCGCTATAGGTTCCTTCAATTATGAGGGTCTTATAAATGGTTTTATTTATAATTGTATATGACTATCATACCATTTTCCATCTGCAATTTTGTGCATGACGTGCCAACAACCTCCCCATTTGGCATCAAATCTGAAAAAAATGAAGTTTTTATTAAAAATATGTAAACAATGACAATCGAAAACATCTTGTAGCGATAAATTTATAAAATGAGTATTTCCCACTCACCTTTTATAGATTCATTGGATGGATGGTCAGCAACATATGGGGCGACAAGTTGCATTGACATATTTAATATTGGCATTTCCCCCTCGTTTATATGTGGAGAGGAAGAGACGATGTCTCTATTGTTTGGTGTATCAATTCAAATGCATTAAACTAATAGAATTGTTTAAAGTGAGCTTAATCAACATGAATTTTTCAAATGACAATAGTAATGTTGTCAAAACATTCCTTGATGATGTGATTCAACAAATCAAAACCTGCAGATAGACCTCTACCAACCAAAACATGCACTACAACACTACTATCGCACAACAAAGTATAACTGGAGAATCATCGGAAGCAAGTCGAGTGAACATATGTGACCAAAACCCATAAGATCTCTTGTAAAGAAATGGATTTTTCTTTCCTCGTAGGCTAATTTCACTTGCAATCACAATTTTTTGCGGAAGTTGATCCATCCAATCTATGGCGATTTCTTCTATATCCCCATTGTCAACATCACAATTGTGCACATCAGTTATTGTGTACATAAGACACAAGCTCTTAAATTTTCCTCTGCTGTCATAAAATCTGAAACAACCTTCCATAACTGATTCCCCCTTGTCTCTAACTTTTTGCATGTATTTTTTTACCATCTCGCTTAACATTTTTAAAGAAGTAATAGGTAAGAGTATAATAATTACACAATTTAGCTTGAGACTAGATCCGATAACCGTAATCGTGTCCATTATTGCATCGGAAGTGAGTAACGCTGGACAAATTACAAAAATATGTGATCACACATTATGCATTGAATGAATTAGTTGATGGAATAGAAGATATTGTTGACTGGAGCTGGAAGGGATATGCACATTGATAGGTAAAGTCTTCAGTGTCTTCCATCCTTGCTAGAATATTTTCTTCCATTGCAATCATGTAGTTGTCTATAATTGTTTGAGCTGCCGCTAGGAGAACCTCTGCCACTTCAGCATCAATTTTTCTTTTTGCCAATTTTTCACTTCCTCTAGAATCATATTTTCTTTTTCCTTTATTATCTTCTCCCAAGAGTACACATAATTGGTGGTAGTGAGAATCATGTAGACCAAATTTTTTAACAATATTTTTTTCAGTGCATTCTTCCAATACACTATTACCTGGATATTTACTTTTCATATATTTTAGAATTTTTCTCTCATCCTTTTGTCATATTTTACTCTTTGGCAAAGTAAGTATCTAAAGTCTCCGCTATGATGCCTTCTTAAATAGAGAGAGTTATCCATGAAAGAGGGATATGTGAGAACCAATATCAAAACAATGCACCATGAAAAAGTTACACTCTGATGGTAGCATCATAGCTCCGACACAATAAGAAAGATTTGAATAATGGAAAGAATGTGAAAAGAATAAAATAGGTCTTCTCATCCTCATAGATCGAAAAAGGAAGTAAAAATAGGGGTGTTATGTAACCCCCATGCATAAATAAGGAAAGTAAATCCTATGACGCCACTGACGCATATGATGTGACTAACACATATGACGCCACTAAAGGAGGAGTTACATTCCAAATAAGGAATGTAACTCCTATGACGCTTAGTGCAAATGAAAATGACAAATTCTATGAAAGAATTTGACACTTATCCTTTGACTCCCTAAGACCTATGACTCTCGCAAGGTAAGATGACTGACCATGTGACATGTACAATGATTAGGCAGGTCACCCACACCAACAAACCCCTTTCATCAAAGCCAAGGTAGAGGTCATGGTAAGACATAATAGAAAAGAAGACTCCCCTAGATAACTAAGAAAGATGTGCCAATGGGGCTCGGAAACTAAAGGCATGATAAGGTGCCCATATACAAACAACATCTTTTGAAAGGAAGAAGAGGAGGAGAAGAGGGAGACAAGAGGGATGCAGAAGATGTCATGGATGGATCTGAACTCTGTAACTCAAAGAAGTCTCCCATAAGAATTTTGATCACAAGATCCTCTACCTTTGGACTAAAGAAGAGCCACTTGCATCAAACCGTGTGCCTACCCTTTGAAAGGATAAAAATGACGTGTTGGAAGTCTTCCCACTCTACAAAGGAAACCAAAGGAAGGTAGAACACGAAGAACTCTGAGTTTGGTCCATGAAAGTGTGACATAGGTCTAGTAAGTGAGTGCAAAGGAAACAAAGATAATGTCACAAGTGCAGAACTGTCAGAGTATGAAGGGTGAATACCTGTAGAAAGGATTTCCAACTAATGTGAAGGAAACAAAATATCCCCCACAATAGAAAATGGAGCCACAAGCAAGGTTGGATCAATGAAGGTCTCCGGAAAAGTGGAAGTGGTAAGAGTCCCATAAGGGGCACTCCCAATAACAGAGATGATGAAATCCTCTAAAATACCTGTAGATGGATGACGAATCCAGTAGTACATCACAATTGTACTTTGTGAAAATATGACTAAGGTTAGGTAGATACTCATCCTAATGAGGGGGCTCAACAAATAGAAGAGCGATGTCAGATAGGTATGAGTCATCCAATGAAGTTGGAGGAGTGAAAGGGGCCTCAAACAATAAAGGTGGAAAAGAGCTGGGTGTGATGGCTATATGAGACTGTATAGGAGACTTCTCAATATCTAATGAGATGCGGGATGTGTCAACACTCTCTGGAATAGTGACAGAAGGAGGAGAAGAGTCCTCTATAGTACTCTCAACATCAAAACTTGGTGCACAATCCTCATCATCAGAAGTAGAACCAAGTGAGTCTATGTCAATAGAAATTTTATCACATGAAGAAATAGAGGAGACAACTAAATCAGCAACAAAAACAATGCGATAGTATGTGAAGGGTCTCCATAGAGGGACTGAAGAATGCTCCAGACATGGTGGGGTGGATCTGAGTCTGCCACATGAAACCAGTGAGATGGAGAGACATGCATCATCATGGTACCAAAAACATGGTCACAAGTGTTGAGAAAATCATTAAGATGACAATGATCAGTGGGTGCAGGAACTGGCCCAAGCAAGAAGTGTGAAAGACCCTTGTAGGTGAAGTAGTGTTCCATAGAAGCACGCCATGTTGAATAGTTCTCTCTCCCAGTAAGAAGTGGCGGAGGCTGTAAAGAAATCCTATGACACTCAAGTCTAGAAAGAGCACCCTCCATGATGTGGAATCAAAATTTCAAGGTGCACAAATGCAAGACATCAAACTCGGTTGATAATGTGTCTGTGTGTGAAAACCCAAGAGTACTAGTGAACCCCCCAGAATGCGGCACTTTATAAAGTAGTGCATTTACAAAAATAAAAATTTCATCATGTAATGTGCAAAAATCATGTAACTTTGACTAAAGAAGCGCTCAAAACCAAGCAATGAGTCAAAAGTTATAGCAAGAAAATGATTCCCGTAACTGATGGAAAATGCCAATAAGCCCTGCAAACGGATTAAAAAAGTGCCCGAAATGGGTGCAAAGGGTGTCGTGTGGGTACTCGTTGGAAATGGCATAAAATTTTAAGTAGGGTTTATTTTTCTTGTGAGGGGGATTAGCCTCCTGCCAACCCTAGACCTTGCCCTCCATCTTCGACACACGAATGAAGGACATAATTACAAGAAAATTAGAGCCTTAAAATTATTACAATGCCATGATAAGAATGTTTTTTCCTTAAAACATTAAAAATATTTAACCACCAAACAAGTCTAAAAGGGATGGGTGTGACCAAACCGAGTTGGTTTAAGTGCACCACATATGACCGAGTTAACCTTTGGTTGTGGTGAGAGCTCCTGCAGTGAGATAGTCACTTCAAGTTGAACAAGACAACTTGACCAGCTAGGATCTCATTTGCTACGTCGATCTTGGGTCGAGAGCAAGGTGTCACTGACTAGAGACATCTCAAGTGCTCAGAGTAACTGACATTGAGCAAGTCAGATGTGGGGGAAGTAGATCCAGTTGCAGAGAAATGGTCACAAGTTGGAGAGTAACAGACAAGTTGTTCAAGACCACTCACCAAGTTGTAAATGGGATCCCTGTCGAACATAAGTCAGTTGTAGAGGGATGTGTGTAAACAATTGAAAGGAATGGATGAGGATTCACACAAATTTGATGCCGAATTAAATGGAAAACAAAGGATAAGTGTGAGCTCCTGGTAAATGCTTAGCGAGACGACAGCCTTCCAACGGTGCATGAGTCGACTGAACAACGTGCTTGCAACATGAGACTCAAGCTGTAGACCAATGCAAATGAGCCTGCAACCTAGCACGAGAAAAATAGAGATCGAACACATCCACACAAAAAGGATTTATCCCAATGAGCACAAAAGGTAACCAAATGTATGTGCCAAAGGTAACCTATGTTCAACCAAGCACAATTCAAATCAGTGTGAGATTGATGCACTAAATAACAATGTAAAATAACCACAACAATAAACATAGAGCTCAAA